>JAYKKM010000207.1:417500-1048857 GCA_035772405.1 Chrysogorgia sp. JL179-B06
CGAAGCTTCTCTTCATCATTAGAACTCGCACCTGGACAATGTGTGTAATTTCCCCCCCAGGGCACCTTGGGATAGACTAATAGCTTCTCTGCGATGATTGGCTGACTGTTTGCGCCGTTTCTAGGTAACGCGTGACTCGTACCCAAGATTTTTTCGTGCGCATATATTGATTGATATTTTGTTTTCGCTTCTGCTTGTTTACAAGTCCAGCTGTGTTTCTAAGTTCGCTTTTAGTTTTGTATACCGTATACGAAATGAATTCATTTAAAGTTGATGCTGTTGAAGCCCTGGATGAGTTCGGTGTATGGGCAAGAGGAACGATTGCGGCCATAGAAGGGGAAGATGTCCATGTATCTTTTGATGGCTTCGGAAGCCAGTGGGATCTGTCGACGTCGTTAACCGAAGAAAGAATCAGGCCAGAAACGGTTATTGAGCTACCAAACAAAAGATCGAGACAACCTCAAATCGTAAGTTTCATTGTACTGATGTACTCTTATCTTTGATACGATTCGAAATGTGGCTATTTTGATGTTTTGAACTTTAGTTTAGAGTAAAGCAAATACAAATACTGCCAATAATTCAGTCACTCGATCGCACGTGTTTATCGATGTTTAATAGCGTGTAAAAGGTTTTAAAAACATGCTAAAATTGTGACTTTTTTGCAGCCAGATAATTTGAAGCGACTTCAGAGTGGAGACAAGGTATACACCTTAGATACCGGAGAAGTGTCGATTGTCCAAGCAGACCCAATCAGAGGAAAACTTATTGTAAGTATTAAAAATTTATATGAGAAGACACCAGTACCATATGCCCATGTCACCAGGAAGTGTTGAGCATTTTCGATCCCATGTCCTAATGTCAAATTTCATTCAAATTCCCTCAGTCATATTTTTGCACCGTACGTATATGTAATAAACATTATTTTATATCACCGATTTACAGTGTATAGAGTTTCCTTGCTGATCACAATATTTTTACCAACTATTATAGGTTGAACTGAAAGATGGTGAAAGAAAGGAGGTTGCAGGTAGTGAACTATGTTCTCAAACTGATACCTGCACCTCCAAGGCAAAAGCTGCTGGAAGGAAAGGAAAATACAAGGCAAAGAAACGAAAAAGCCAGACCACCCTGGACGAGCTAGCTACTGATCAGCAAGATGAGCTAGTCACTAACCAGTTTGGACAAGAAGGCCAAGATAAAGAGGAAGAAACCGAGACTGGAAATTGTTTGTTTATTTACTTTGTTCCGGATGATGGTATGTGGTTACGAGTGGGAGATATTGTTTCTGTTGAAGGGGTTGGTTTGCCGTTTATTATTTGTAGGATGAGTTATGTTGATGGTCGTGTCACTGCTAAATTGGTTAATATTCACAACTCTAGCTTAAGGGAGGATTTTGTTATTACTTGTAGTGTTAGTTATATTGTTTTTTATTCTGGAGTTAAGGTTAATCTGAAGGCTTTGGAAAAAGAGAAGGTGGAGCAGGATGCTTATGTGGAGTTTTGTAATTTTATGTCGAGTGGTGTCAGTAGCGGTGTTCAGGTCAACATGAGGAAACTGGATTTGGGTCATGCTATGCGTCTTGGGTTGCAAGGAGGGTTTGGAAACCTAAATAGCATCAGGGTTAGTCTGGGACCATCTGATATCTTATTGAATAATAAGATATTTAATTTTTTGTGTCTGAAAGGGGTATGTAAGTTTTCGGTAATGGGTGATGGTGAATTTGAGTTTCTTGATACGATTATGGGAAAAGGATGGGATTACAAGATGGGAAGAGGAGAGGATGCTTTTTTTAAGTTTATCACTGAAATACAAGTGAAAAGGTCTCATGATCTTTGTCTTTCTGTGGTGGCAAAGTTTTCCCAATCACAGTTTGTTTTTAGTTCTTTATACCGGGTGGAATGTCGTAAAACTGTTAAGGAGGGGAGGGAACAAATGGAAAACATTGTACTATAATTAGGATTTTTACCTGTACAATTGAAATGTTTTTATACTCTAGAATTAAGTGGTGTCTAAGCTGTGTGCTCAACACTAACAGTGGTGAACTGGCCAAAATGCCCGGTAGATATTTTGCTTTACATAAGAATATATTTTCAGAGATTAATGTCAATGATAAAAATGCACATACATGAATTGTATTTTGTAGATGGGCCTTATTGATAGTGTTGAGTCATGACATACGGTTGGTTAATTATTTCAACTGCAAGTGTATAATTATTAATAATTTATTATTACTGTACTTTGAACTACAAACATTTAATTATGGTATAAGTATTTTAATCAATTGACTTTTGAATAACCAGGCCAAGTGATAAAGTAGTCTTCAATACCATCTAGTCTTTTACACATTGTGATTAATCGTGACTGATTAATCACACTGTGTAAACACAGCTAACTCAATTTACCTGAAACTATTTAAACCAAATACACACACTTATGAGTATAATGTGTCTATTTGGTCTTGAAGCAATTATAAGTTGTAATATTTACAATATATAAAAATAGGTAAGCTTAGGCGTACATGTATCTACTGCTGCATAGGCAGTACATATATCAATTGAACCAGTACATAATTTTCTTAGGATTTGAGCTTGACGATCGTCTATGTATCATCTGTCTAAGTTCCCACATTTGCTACAACAGTGTATATATTGTCATGACTTTGTATGCATGAACAAATCATGCTTACGTATATGTAAATATTTGTATATAACGGCATTGCAGAACTAAGACACTAATACCCTTGGGAGAAGCATGCTTGTATATATTTGAGTGTAAAAATAGGAATAAGGAGATTTCGAGTGTGAACGATGGAGATCGGCTGTTTGATTTATATTTACGAAGATGGTCCGTAACATTTGGCGACCCCGCCAGGACTGAAATATATCTCAAGTGACTTGAAGGCTAGCTATAGCGTGTAGGCTTGACGAATTGTTGTGAAATGGCGACGCGAGAAAAGTTATTGAGCCAGAACGGCCGTGAAACAGGAGAATCGATGAGAGATTCATATGGGGAAGGTCGAAGGGAAGGTGGTGATGAAAACTTTGATTTGGTCAACCCCGAAGAGGACAAAACGTGGCTGGAACCAGTTATCAAAGAGTTTACCGAACAGTTAAGACTTATTCAAGAGCAGAGAGATCTACAAAGAGACGAAATCATTCGAGCAGAACATCATTGGGAGTTTGTTGACGAGCAATTAAGCGATATGAATAAAAACTGTCTAAAACAGAGGCGGTCTACGAAGTTTTACAGAGGGAAATTGTCGGGTTAGCGAAGCGAGTCAAAACCATAGAGAAGCGTTCACATGCTTGGGACTTGGCAGAAGACAGATATCGGCCAACACACACTGAACTGTTGACTCAAATGCACAATGAGCTGCAACCGAGATTTCAAATGAATTTTGAAGCTTTAGAAATTCAACAAAGTAAGCTGGAAGAAAATTTGAATAAATTAAAATCTGTTTATTTAGAATTGGAAGCGAAAGTTGAAAAGTCTCAATCGGAAGCACAGACTCCAATGAGAAACTTTCGTCCAAAAACGTCCTCAACCAGAACCAGGGTCTTGCCAGCAATAGCAAAAACTAGTACGAGTGGCCGTGCATTTACTTTGGACAGCAGCCACTTCGCCGGAAGCTCAAGACCAGTACAACGATCTGTCCTGTACAGCGGAGACTCGGTTTGGGAATCTTACATCGCGCAGTTTGAAATAACCGCACAGTTGAACGGTTGGTCTGAGCCACAGAAGGCAGCGTACTTGGCCACCAGTTTAAAGGGACCGGCGGTGAATATCCTCGGAAATATACCTGCAGAAAGGCGCCAGGACTATCCGACTTTGGTAGCTGCTTTGGAAAACCGTTACGGGTCAACACATCGAACTGAGTTGTCAAGAGTGAATTTCAAACATAGAATAAAACGAAAGGACGAAAGTTTGGCAGCAGTAGCAGAAGATCTAGAACGACTCGGTCGATTGGCATACCCTGATGCCCCAACAGAGTTACAAAACGTGTTAAGTCGAGACCAATTTATTGATGCACTGCCTGATGAAGACATGCAGCTGAGGATAAAGCAAGAACGGTCAACGACACTTCAGAGTGCTTTGGAGTTATCCATGGAACTAGAGTCTTTCCAACTGGCGAGCAGACAACGCCAATACCGAACGTCACGCGAGACGAAACTCAGCCCCACGCAGCGAGATACAGATGACGCACAGCGACCAACATACGGCCGAGAGGATGGAACGAGGTCACTGTTGCAGGTCATCGAACGGCTCGAGAAATCGTTACGGGACTGTTTGAAGCCTGTCACAACTGCTGGTTCTCGCCGAACTCAGCAAAGAGAAAGAAAGCCCGGTTGTTGGAGATGTGGCGAAACAAACCATTATCGACGAAACTGTCCTTTAAATACTCCACCTCGCAGTTCAGAAAAGAAAGAAGTCATGCAAAATAAATCGGAGAGCGCACGTACGGGCAACGAAAGAAACTCGGGAAACGACTCAACGCTGGGGTTAGGGAGCAAACGCCAGCAACAGAAATAAAGCAAGCTCCTTCGTATGTCCTTAAGACTGGAACGATGTCGGCGTTAGGAGACAGTTTGCGAGTGGACGGGGAAATTGAAGGAATGACGTGTCAGTTGGTGGTAGATACTGGGTCAAATATAACTATCGTAAGACCAGATATCCTCAAAGAAACAAAGATGGAGGGAAAGATTACTCTTGTAGATACTTGTTTACGGACGGTTACCGGGGAAACGTCTCCTGTTATTGGACGAGCAAAATTAAAATTTCGCTTGGGAGACTGGGTAACAACTCAGGAGGTATGGATTGCTGACGTCACAGATCCTTGTATACTTGGTTTAGATTTCATGATGGCCCACGATTGTCATGTCGACATTGGGAGCGGAGTTCTCCACATTGGTCAACAAGACATTCCTTTAGTCCGAAATAGACAATCCAATGACTTTCCCAGTTGTCGCAGAGTAACTGTTGCAGAAACGGTCGAGATTCCTCCACAGTGCGAGTCGGTTGTTTACGGATCTCTAAAAGATGGTGGAGATGTAGTTGACTTGTGGGGAAGTGTTGGTCCACTGCAGCAGGCTAACACACGCATGTCTCAAGGTATATTGGTAGGAAGAACGTTGGTTGGTTTGCGGGCAGGTGAAAGTCTTCCGGTTCGAGTTCTGAATTTATCGGACAAAGTTTGTTATCTGAAGAAAGGGACAGATGTTGCGAACTTTGAGCCGGTAGCATACGCTATGAGTATGGAAAAACATCAGTCCTCGTCAGTTGTACCAAACATGAATACGGTGGTACCGGAACAATTGGTTGATTGTACAACAGGAGCGGAAAGAATCTAACCGACAGTCAACAGAAAGAATTGAAAAACTTGTTAGTTGAATACCAAGATGTATTTTCAAAAGGCGGATACGACCTAGGAAAAACGGGACTGGCGAAACATAAGATAGACGTAGGGACAACCACTCCTATACGACAGCCCACCAGAGTTCCACCTTTGGCGAAGCGGGAAGAGGCATCGAAAGCGATCAATGACATGAACGAACAAGGCATCATAGAACCTTCGAGAGGTCCTTGGGTCTCTCCAGTCGTCTTGGTCAAAAAGAAAGATGGAAGTACAAGATTCTGTGTGGATTACAGAAAGTTAAACGCTGTCACGAAGAAAGATTCGTACCCACTTCCTAGAGTAGACACCAGTCTTCACTCTTTCTTTGGTTCCACCTGGTTCTCTACATTGGACCTAAGAGTGGTTATTGGCAGGTAGAAATGGATGAGTCAGACAAAGAAAAAACCGCATTTACGACTGGGGAAGGATTATGACAGTTTGTAGTAATGCCATTTGGACTAAGCAATGCCCCTGCAACATTCGAAAGGCTGATGGAGCAAGTGCTTATGGGTCTTCCTTGGACTATCTGTCTGATCTATTTGGATGATGTCCTCGTCCATGCGCAGTCATTCGAAGACGAGCTAAAACATTTGCGAGAAGTGTTCACTCGGTTTAGAAGTGCCAATTTGAAGCTCAATCCAAAGAAATGCTATCTTTTCCAAGAAGAAGTCAGTTATTTGGGTCATAGGATTGGCAAGACTGGCATATCCACTGATCCAAGCAAGGTAGAGGCAGTACAGAATTGGCCTGTTCCACGAATTGTTGCTGAGGTGAGAAGCTTCTTGGGGCTATGCTCGTACTACCGAAGATTCGTACAGAACTTTGCTGAAATAGCTCAACCTCTAAACGAGTTATTAAAAAAAGGGATACCGTTTGAATGGACGAGTGAATGCCAGATTTCGTGGGAAACGTTGAAGAAACGTTTAACGACGACGCCAATACTGACTTACCCTTCTCCATATGAAGATTTCATCTTGGATACAGATGCGTCCAATTTCGGTTTAGGCCCAGTGTTGTCGCAAGTCCAAGATGAACAGGAGCGCGTTATAGGATACTATAGTAGATCGCTGAATACCGCAGAAAGAAACTATTGCACGACAAGAAAAGAACTCCTTGCTCTTGTTGCCGCAGTTGAACATTTCCACTATTTTCTCTACGGACGGAGATTCGTCGTAAGAACTGACCATTCAGCTCAGCTCTACAGTGGTTGATGAACTTTAAGAACATTCAAGGGCAGTTAGCACGTTGGCTGCAAAAGCTACAGCAATATGACTTTGATGTTATCCATCGACCTGGGAGGAATCACATGAACGCAGATGCACTGTCACGACGGCCTTGTATTACTTCCAATTGTCAGTACTGTCAGAAGATAGAGAACACGGCTACGAGTGTTTCAGAAAAGGACACTAGAAAATGGAGAAAACTTAAACTCGGGCGGAGAGATCTCACGTTCTACAACTTTGACGAGTGGATTGGAAGTCAACGAGAAAGATGGAATTTCGAGTTTTGTTGATGTCAAGACATTGCAAGCGGAAGATGATCACGTTGGTCCAATATTAAGTTGGCTTGAAAAAGGATCAGGTCGGCCTGATTGGTCTATCGTGGCACCATATAGCAGAACGACTAAAATACTGTGGGCTCAATGGGATAGTTTGCGAGTTAACGAAGGCTGTGTGTACCGGTTGTGGGAAGGAACCAAAACTGAGACGTCGTGTTTTCAATTAATTGTTCCTAAAAAGATACAAGCCGAAGTATTACAAGAACTTCACGGAAGTCAGACGGCAGGACATTTTGGAATAACTAAAACTTTACAACGAGTCAGACAGAAGTTTTACTGGCCACAATGTGGGAGAGACGTAAAGCAATGGTGCAGGGAATGCGATATGTGCTCGGCAAAGAAAGGACCAAATCGGAAACCAAAAGCTCCCTTAATGTTATACACTGTGGGAGTTCCTATGGAACGTATTGCTATGGATGTAATGGGGCCATTTCCTAAGTCTAATCAGGGAAACAAATACCTGCTAGTCGCGATGGACTATTTCTCAAAGTGGCCTGAAGCATATGCTTTGCCTGATCAAGAAGCAAAAACTGTCGCAGCTGTCCTTGTGAAAGAGTTTATCTGTAGGTTTGGCACACCGTTGGAATTGCATTCTGACCAGGGCCGTAACTTCGAGTCACAAGTAATTAAAGAAATGTGTAGAATCCTTGGAATCCGCAAGACGAGAACAACACCATACCACCCTCAGTCTGATGGAATGGTGGAACGACATAATCGAACATTAGCTGGTCAACTGTCTATGTTCGTGAACGAGAATCATACTGACTGGGATGAACATGTGCCAACTGTTCTAATGGCATACAGAACAGCAGTACATGAATCAACTGGCCAGACCCCGGCTAGAATGATGATGGGACATGAACTACGACTGAGGGGAATGACGGATTGAAGACTGATTATGGAAAACGGCTAAGCGACAGTTTGGAAAAAGCACATTCATTTGCCCGAAGTCGACTTCGCGTATCAGCTGAACGGATGAAAAACCAGTATGACATAAATTCGACGGAAAACCGGTTCAAAAACACGATAACGTCTAACCGTTATACACTCCTCAAAGGAAAAAAGGATTGTCACCAAAGTTTCAAAAGTACTGGAAAGGACCGTATACCATAGTTAAACGAATCAACGACCTCGTGTACAAGATACAGGCTGGTCCTCGCTGCAAGACGAGTATTGTTCACAGAAATCTGTTGCGAAAGTACCATGGTCCGAACATTCAGACATGGTTGAAGGACTCTGAACGAACTGAGCACCAACCACAGCAGATTCCTGACGAAGTATCACCTCCAAGTGTAGAAATCTCGCCGACGATTGTGCTAAGTCCGGAACAACCTGATGAAAGTGATTTACAACTTCTTCGGAGAAGTTCAAGACGGCATCGTCCTCCGGATCGACTGGAGTATTGAACAGGGACTGATAATAAAACATAAATCTTCGGGACGAAGACAATTGAGGAGGGGGTAGTGTTATGACTTTTGTATGCATGAACAAATCATGCTTACGTATATGTAAATATTTGTATATAACGGCATTGTAGAACTAAGACACTAATACCCTTGGGAGAAGCATGCTTGTATATATTTGAGTGTAAAAATAAGAATAAGGAGATTTTGAGTGTGAACGATGGAGATCGGCTGTTTGATTTATATTTACGAAGACGGTCCGTAACAATATATTAACACATACGGAGTCGACAGGCAATACAGACTATCATCAAGCTCTAATCCTCAGAAAAGGTTTCTGATTACCAATGAAACACTTTACAATTGAGCTATTAAGACTCAGATGGAGGTTACAATATTGTATTGGTTCGATTGATACAGTATATGTACTGCCGATGCACCAGTCACTATATACCAGTCTCACCAAGCATTACTGATATAATTATAGTGATTGCCACGTTTTAAATAATGATATATAACACTGTAGTGATAAAATAAATTTGATTTGATTGTGAGTTTTTATCACAAATAATGTAGTGTACTATTTCCACGGATCACAGGACATTTTTGGTCAGACTTTTATGCATTTAATATTTATACATTGCTATTTATACTATTAAAATTACGATGCTGTCCATATTATTGGTAACATTTTTGAGTTTATTTGAATCACTGAATATTTGTAAGCCATACGATCACAACCAATATTTAAAAATACTCTTTGAAAGAGGTCAATTAATTTTCCCATAAGAAAGCGAACAAGCTTCCATGAACAAGTGACTAGTGAAACGCCTGACAGTGACATCAACCACAATTCACAAACATTAAATATAAACTTACCGATAGCACACTTCGTCACTTCGTAATTCGCTTTGAAAAACGTCTTGTTTCATAACTGACCAATTTTCACTCTGTTCTTTGTATACTTAAGATTACATGGAATTCTCGTTAAAAAAGTGATACTGAATAGACTGCCATTTTGAATTTTTTGCGAGATTCGCTCATGAGTTCATAAACATGTCGTCGTTAATATATCGGGTGGCAGTCGTTCATCTTCGTTCCATTTATCTGTGTTTTGATTGGCTCCGAAGGTTCCCATTGTTAACGGTCGTAAATTATCACGGGAAGGGTTCAATGGAAGATTGTACCGGAGGGGGTGGAGATTCGAAGTAAAAAGTTTTAAAAATGTGACCTCCCGTGACGATGAGCATCCTCCCCCTGCACAAAATAGCTCCTAAAATAAACGTTCATGGCACAGTATATTGTTTAATACTTTTCTATTAATTACTATTTTATTTACAATAATCACTGTAATCTGTTAGGAATTTTTAGTAAATTGAAACTATCATAGAGTGAGCTTAAATTTATGTGACCCTCCCTTTCGATAGTTCTATTTTCTATTACCCTCCTTTTTGAGGGGCTGAAAAAGTTATGACCCTCCCCCTGGTAATTTATGACCAGTCCCTTAACTTAACTTACATGCACGGCAGCAATGTATCTACTAGCGCATGCGCAATAGATACAAAAACCTTAGCCAGAATATCAGGCACTTTAGTGAAGGTGGGAGTCATGAGTGCATCTGCAAAGAATGTGTGGCTGACAATTGCAATGTTTCCACATAGTGGTCACCCTATAATTTAAATATATAATTACAGTTCTCACACAATACAGGTATTTGTTCTAAGTACTGCTGAAACCCCCCCCCCCCCCCCCCCACCCCCCCCCCCCCCCCCCCCCCCCCCCCCCCATAGGCAGACACCCAGGAGTTACTGCTTGAGAAGGGTTGTATAAATATAGATGAGAATGAGATTATAAGATATGAACAATTCAAATACTTAGATCAATAATTACATTTCATAATCACTTTAAATAAATGTCTTATTTACTTCGTCAAAGTAATTATGTCCCTTTTGTCGGTACGCTTCTTTGCTTTCTGCAGGTAAACATTTGTACATTTCTGCTAAAATTGATTGCAGCTCCTTAAATGATAATTCCTCATCGGGATGATTGGCCGACACAGGTGCAAACATTTCTTTGACAAACATTGCAAAGGCAGTTGGCGGTCTCTTTAGTGCTTCGGTTCTTTTCTTATGATGATTTCTCTTTGGAGGTGGTTCAGCTGGTTTGGATTCCCTTTCAATTCCTTCTGCTCTGCAATGCATTGTTTGCTTCAGATCTCTGAATGCAACTGTAATGGGTTTCAGCCACTGTGGCTACTTTGGTATGGACAGCAGAGGTTCCTGGTGCAGCTTGGATTTTATCCAAGCATAGTAAGTAGCTTTCCAACTCTAGTTCCTCTTGGCCTTCCATTGCATCCAACACAAACTGGGGAGAAATAATACTCCAGTTTCGCTGATATGCTGTGGTAATGCCAGGACTTGCACTTGCCTTGTCACATTCTTTTTGGGTTGACACAACAATCATATTGACAGGAAGATGTTCTGGTATTGAGGTTATATTGAAAACCTGACCACCTGAAAAAATAAAAAACAACTGAGGTTAGAATATTATAATAAAAGTGCCTATAACTTGTGTGCGAATTTTAAATTTTTGTAATCTTTGGATTCTCCTGCGAAAAATTGTTATGTATCTTGGAATTTTTGGCCGACAAGATATATATAACAATTTTTCTCAGAAGAATCCAAATATTATTACAAATATTTAAAATACCCACAGTGGTTATCTATAGGCACTTTAAAGAACATTGTTTAACCCACGGTTGAAATGGCGGTACTTAATCTAGAGCGGCACTTAATTATTCTACTTTTGGACATGGTGTTTAATCAAGAACAGTGTTTAATCAAGAGCAGCACTAAATCAGTTAAATGCAACAACCTTTATTAGAGATGGCATCCTTCAATTTGTCATGGCTAAGCTTAATAGAAGCAAATGACCCAACCAGAGCAAAACGTTTGCCACTAAGAGGACCTAAAGATGAGTTAATAGTTGATGATGTTTCAGCCAAAGCCAATCCATCATTGTGCTTGCCTTCCATGCATTCTTTGACAAATGCCTCGAATTTCTGCACATTCTCTTCGCCAGTGCCACGAACACGTTCCTGTATCTGCCTATACATGTGATTAACCACATTGAGTATAGGATCTTGATAAACCCAACCGCCACCACGAGATGAATGCTGGAAGAACCTTTGTTGATGCATGTAATACATTTATTCATGTACGGAGTCAAAGCATCACTCCCATAGCGGTAACACACCAGCCCATGAAAGATGTCAGCAGATTTAACGTAACTGCGGATCTTCTCATCTGTCACACCAAACAGGTAATCATTTGTGTTCAAAGACCCTTTCTTGGCCTCGTCCACAAGAACTGGAGTAGGCTCCATCCGATTGATTTCATGCATATTGAAGTGGTGCTCCCATAATAGACTTTCGCAATCAAATTCTGTAATTGTCGCTGACGACCGCCCAAGGGCTTGTTGTAGACTGGAGGGTAACGGTTTCGGTAGCAAAACATCTTGGGACACTCCATCCAATATGTGCGGGTAACTGGCATCTTTGAAGAATGAAGGTGGAGCAGAAATCAGCTGGGCACATGTCTTGTTAAGAGACACTTGCTCAAGTTTGTTCTGACCGCCTCGGACACCTCTTGCATTGATATTTGATTCCAGATGCTGAACTATGTGTCCCGCTCTCTTTTTGTGATCATTGACTTTGCTTCCATATCATAGATTGATTTCACTTTCCGTGTGAGAAGACTTTCTGTCATACGTGTCATCATATGATCACAGCAGAGGACATATCTTTCAGTTGGGAGGCCTACAAAAAGGATTTTCAAAAAATAAAAAATACCATATTAATAAAACATACTTACATTAAAACATACATTATAAAATATGACTGACAATGAAATCACACATTGCATATTAATCACCGCAAGAATATAAATGCAATTTGAACTATGACATCACAAGTGTGACACAGCATGACAACACTTTGCAGAAACAAAACTAAGCATTTATATAGTTCTTATGTTGTTGTTATGGCACTAAATTAGTTTCCAGGCCACTTTCTTTCTTTAAAATAATTGTTTATTTTACACCACATAGCAAACAACTTTTAAAGTTTTTACCAGTTAGTATCTTTTCTGTTTAATTCTTAATGCGTGAAGATAGCCTGCATAGCGGCTCTCGAAGGGGGGGGTGGATGAGCGAAAACGCGCACGAGGGGAAGGAGAGCCTGCAGGAGGTCTACTGTTTTGTCGTATCTGCCCACGGTAATCTCATTTTCAATAGCTGTCAAAATTAACCAATAGCAGTGATTGTTTACATTTGCAAATTTACGGCTAAAGAAAATATGAAAATATAAATCTGAAATATATCAATACAAATGTTGCCGCTTGTGCAAGAAGTCTTTATAGATCCATATGGCTTGGAGTCCGTGTGCAAGAAAACTAAGAAATCTTGTGGAGAGGTACAAACCGTTATCGATAGCGATCAAACCCGATGTAAACCCCGAAATCCCATATTGCGTTGCAGTGAAGAGAAAGGTAGCTGAAGCCGTCACTCCAGAGAGAGCAAATCCTATTCGGAAATTTCCACGGCAATGCTCTCCTGGCGCAAAAAAACATCAAGGAAGAAAGCTCTATTTGCCGATGAACATACTAGTGTCAATGATGCGGCTTTTTATTGTATGTAAAAACAAACGTTTAAAAATTGACGGGTAGTCTGCACACGCTGCCAAGTTTTCACTATATATACCACTGAAATATCGTCCATACTCAGTAGTCAATATAGTCGCCAATAGAGCACGCTGTTATTCCCATTGACTTGAGCTCTGATATCTCGTCGGCAATGATACTAGCTTTTTAAAAGAACAATGACCAGAACATATGCAGTGTGAAGAATACCAGTGACTGAAATATAAAACTCTTCGATCCCAAATCCTGTGTGCATCACAGCGATTTTAATACATCTCTCTTCGTAAACAAGTTCTGTTATCATGACGCACAATAATGAATAATTAGGATATCTGTTATTCCCAACCAATCACATTTCTCGTCCACTGAGAGGACGAGTAAATACGACAAAACAGTGGACTTCATGCAGGCTCTCCCTCACCTTCCCCTCCCCAGTCCCCTCGCACGCGTTTTCGGTCTTCCCCCGCCCCTGTGAAGACAGTTCACCTGATTTTCAGTTGTATTGTCATGCTGTGTCACAGTTGTGACGTCATGGTTCAAATTACATAAAGCGTTGTAACTCGGTCACAATGTTATAGCCCAGAAACTAGTCAAAATATGGCAATTCAACTATTCTACCCAAAAAAGAAAGACTGAGCCTTGTAGTGGATTTTTACCATCCCTAGTCGAAATGTTGTTACTACTTTATTCAAAATTATGCCAAAATTAATTTAATCAACAATTGATTGTTTATCGCTTACACAACTGATGATGGTGAGTTTTTTAATTCTCTTACCTTTTAAAATAGCATGTGGAAGATCTCTCCCTAATCCTGATCGAAGTCCTGCTACTTGATCCACTTTGCCTTTGGTATCCACAGTCTCATGGTTGTAAAGGCTAAACCGGTCTTTGCTTGTTGGATCGAGCTTGGTGTCACCCATAGCATCAAGAAACATGGAATCACCAATGACAAACATAGTGACCACTTGTTTCCATACAGGCCACCCAGTTGCTCAACCAGGATGAATCGCCATCAAGATTCAATTCAAGATTCAAACGACTGTCTCCTCCATAAAAGAGACAGATTGGCCACATTGGACTTTGATAGCTGCATCCATTGAGAATGTGCTCATTGTTGAAGTTCCCTATGGCAACAACAACACTTTTCTGTTTTCCATATGTCCGCGCATCACCATATAATTTCCACCATTCAAATTCAGCCTCTTGCAACTACGGATAAACAAATTTCAGGCAAGTGTGAAGGCGATCAGGTTGGATTTTCCATCCAGTGGCACAACGTTCTGGTTTGAGTACTGACTCACACTCTTTCTTCAGATTATTTTTCCGAGTGTCCACAGCATATGAGGTGCTCATTAATCCAGGAAATTTTCTTCGCACATAAGCTATCGCATCTGAAGCACTACTATTATCTTCAACTTGGAGAATGTCATTGGCAGTCATGTGATGCCGTTCGGCAGCATGCTTTTCCGTCAAAATGTCATACAGCGTTTCTTCGCTGTCATTTGAATGTATCAATTTTGTTTAATTAATTATATCCTGAACAGACAACTTCCCATTCCATTTGTTGGTTTCTGGTAACAAAGTTCTTTCATCATCAGGAACCACCGAACATGCCAATCCTGCCAGAAAATCATCTTTGGAACCCTGGTGAATTCTTCGCGAGAGAATAGAAAAAGTATTTTCCTGTATACGGACTCGGTTCATAAGTGGGCGGGATTTCCATCATCGTCCAGATATATGCTCAGCATGGGAGACTCTTTCTTTTCCAAAAAGTTCTGAACTACACTTGCCAGCTTTTACTGGAGAATTTAGCAAGTGCTTTATCAGTGAAATATTTTCTTTTGAGCTAAGTGGAGTAGCACCAGGACCAGTGAAAGAGTTGCTGGGTTGATTGCCCTTACCAGGTGTTGTCTGTGTGCTTCCAGGGGTTTTTCGTTTTGGCGAAGGGGTTTTCCCATCCACCTTCAACTCAGCACCATGCAACTTTTCCAGAAGATGCCATTTTAAAGTCTTTCGCTCTTCTGCAAATTGTGTGGACTTCTGTCCAACATTGAATCCATGAAGAATACTAACAAATGCAGCATGACTTAGGAGGGACTTTTTCAACCCATCAGCGATGAAAGCCTCTTTGATATCTATAACCAGAAAATATTCAATTATATTACTAGTGTTGTGAATGTGAGACTTTATGAGCTTCGACGGAACCCAGATACATAAGTTTTCTGAGCTTGTCACCAGTTCTGATACCATTACTGATCAGTTATTCAGTTAAGGTGGTTTTAGGTTATTCAGAACCATCAGATTTCAATACTGTGTTTAACGATTTGGCTAACCACCCCAATAAAAAAGCAAACTAAACTGGCTAGTAACATGCCAGTGCTAGAGGTGAGAAATGATGTTCATAATGTGTATAATGTACAAGTGCTTGTAGTATGAACAGATGAGAAGTGACGTTTATCAAGCTCAAATGCTCAGAAAATGTATCTGAGTCCTCAACGGGGCTAGAACCCACAACCTTTTGATTTTTGGAGACTAATATCCCGGCATATGCAATTGATAAAATTGATAATCGATAGCAATCGATATTATTGATTGCTATCAATTATCAATAGCAATTGATAAACTAATTGCGAAAACTCTCATTGACCATTGACTCTCATCAAATCTGAACTGATTCAAACTTGATTTGATGAGAGTTGGCGATAAAACCAATTTAAGAGATTACCCGGTTGGCAGGAGCCAGAATTTTTAGGAGTCAGTGATTTAGCCTCTATTAAACTTGATATAAAGTAACAAAAGGGACAACTTCATTGCTAGCATTATATTTTACACATCAACAATAAAGTAACAGTCAACTCAAGTAGCTGAACTAGACTGAAGTAGCACATACAAGTCAACTATGCACTATACGAAAATATATACATTAAATACTTTCAGGTTTCCATACCTTGTTCGGCTAAGAAAGTTTCAATTTTCTTCCAACCTCGCAATTTAACATGCTCTTTTATTCCCAGCAAGTCTAGACTTTCTTCTACACAAAAGAATATCCTTTGTCGGGCTAAAACATACGGAATATCACTAGGCCAATTGAGTTTTTCTGCCGTTGAGAACGACTCTTGAAAGCCAGCGATCGTTCGCATGATTCTGAAGAGAGTGCTTTCGTATAAAGACAATGATGATAAACACGCCATGGAAATGATGGAATGTAAACAGAATAATATCTACTCACTCATCATGTGCTTGGTCTTGTGGCTTCCATGCAAGTACTGCAACAACATACAACAGGCAACATACAAACAACATGTACCGGGAATCTCAGATCGTTCGTTTGAGGTGTTCTCTTAACGGAAATTTAGAAAGTTTTCGAAGCCTTGAAGGTTGAGAGAGAATGGCGAAAATTTCCCCGGCAACCGCAATGCATCATAGGATATGTACCTCAATTTTTGAGGTATATATCCCATAATTCATTGGGCGCAAAATTACACACTTAGAAGGGGCTAGTTTTGTCATGCACTCTCGCCGTTTGGGAAACATCAACATGGCGTCAAGATCACTTGCACGAAATCTCTTGTGCAGTATGTTGCTGATGTGTGGGGATGTAATGGAGAACCCGGGACCATGTAATAACAGCGAAACATGTCCAACTGGTAGATTCGCTTGTGGGCTTTGTCGTTTGAATGTCTCCTGGAACGATCGCGGTTTATGTTGCGACGAGTGTAATCGGTGGTTCCACACTCGGTGTGCCGCCTGAAAGTTTATCCTCAAGCGGGGTTGTGTGGTTCTGTTCTGCCTGTGATTGTCCCAACTACTCTACAAGACTCTCGTACCACAGCCTCGACTTGTCAAACATGTTTGACCTATTGTCCAACTCAAGCAAGTATTTCTCAAGTCCTGGCATCCCGATTGCCTCGTCCTCGCCAAATGTGAATGTAAACACAACTTTATTTCCTGGTGACCTGCTCGCCTCATCTCTACCAAACGCGAGCAAAACTTCCAACTTCACATCGCATTCAAGTCGTTGCTCTGTATGCAGTAAGTTCCGACCAGTCCGTCTCCTAAACCTGAACACCCAATCAATAAGAAACAAGAAAGCAGAGTTTTCTAATCTTGTAGAAACCACTGTACCGGATATAATTGTTTGTACGGAAACTTGGCTAAACAGCGACATTGCAAACGGCGAAGTATTCCTGTTGGATCTGTGCCAACAATATCATGTATTCCGAGAACAATCAAGGTTCAAACGATCAATCGTGGGGATCGTGCAACCACAGGCGAGAAAGGAGACAGCTGATCTGATTACCGAAGCTGAAATTTGTTGGATCAAATTGGTTCAAGCCACTGCATACGACAAGGAACTATCGTATCTCAAGATCAATTGAACAGTCAATGAGCTGTCCCTTGTCAGACAATTTGGTGTATTTATTAGCGATGATCGTACAATCAAATGTAAAGGTCGACTCAACCATGCCAACTTACCTCAAGCAAGCAAAACTCCGATCCTGCTACCATTGAGACACTGATTCGTTTACCTTACTTGCGGTACATGAAAGAGTAAAGCACAGCGGGATAAGATATACATTATCCACCATCAGGGAACGATTTTGGATTTTAAGAGGACGAGAATCTGTCAAAGGTTTTACGACGATGCATGCTGTGTAGAAGGATGGAGGGTCAACCATATCGGCCTAATGCAACTCCAGATCTACCAACTACTAGAGTATCCGACAGTCCTCCCTTTAATCATACAGGAATAGATTTCGCTGGTCCATTGTTCGTGAAACCGTTGAAACTGACTGATGAGAAAGAATGTCAAGAGAGCAAGGTTTATATTTGTCTATTCATGTGCCAGTCAACAAGAGCAGTACATTTAGAGTTAACAGCAGGACTTGATACACAGTCGTTTCTGCAAGCATTTCGAAGGTTCTCAAGCTGCAGAGGTTTACCGTCATCTCTGATGTCGGACAACGCCGGAAACTATAAGTTGTCATCTGAGGAAGTGTGCAAAATTATCAGAGCGGAATGGAATTGACCAATAAGAAACGAGAATGAATTTTGAATGTATAATAAATGCTTTTAGCCAGCGGAATTGGGGAAAGTGTTGAGATGAACGGGTACTTCGTGTTACTGGTAGGTACGCAATATGCATAATGGTTGCAACATTTCATTGGTCTGCAGAATACACCAGTCACAACTGATTGACGTGGCGATGTGGCCGGGCCTCTTGCAAGACCCGGGCATTTTGGCCCCCTCTCACCGACATTGTGAATAATGAAATAATGAACTCAGTAGTATAAAAAGACACCAATGCTGTTAAAGAATGAAGGAAGAAAGTGCATCTCTTTATTATCAAATGTCTAGGTGTGCATATAGTGCAAATGTATATATAGGCATCAATTTGGTTTTAATAAGACATATTAGGGATTCTAATCTTTCCTAATTCTGCACATGAAACTAATCGGTTAATAGAAACCCTTGGATTGGTAGCATGTTAGTTAAGAAATGTCTTGAAGGCATTTTACCACCATTTCTAATGAACAATTTTAATCTCAATGAATCTGTTCATTGCATACATGTAGGAGCATTATCTATTGCCTTAATTGACAATACTGCATTTGTAGGATTGATACAACTTTCAAGTTATAACTAGTTTTTGTAACATATTGTACATATATATGAATATGTGTAATAAATTTATATTTGTAATAAATAATAAACAGGACCCCATCAATACCAGTGTTGGCATTGAACAGGCTATCCTGTATTAATGTTATTGTATTCTTGTTATTTTTATTATTATTAATAATGCCTAAACTTTTCCCAATCCCCAGAGTGTTGTCAGACTATACCGGTTCCAAAAAATTTGACGAACCTATTATGCTGCTGGAAAACCTCTATTGCTTTCATAATATTAAATGCACATATATAACCTATATTCAGGATGACATATGTATCCTCAGTCTTTTTAAATATAGTGTTTTTTGTTTATCCCCCTGGCCCATTTCAATGTTGATTTCTTGCAAATAGGAACATTGTACAGCAGGGCAGGGGATTTTTCTTGCTAAAGTGGTAAAAATATCTAATTCAAGTGTGGATGATCTAGCTGACATAGTACTCATAATCCATAACAATTTCTGCTGACAGCTATGTCAACATACCCAATATCAATATAATCCAATATAAGCTGTATTTTACATTGCAAGCCTAGGACCAGCATTGTCCAAGCCTACCACAGACACAATATTAAACTTGTGGCCCACTAGGCCTGCATATATTGTAGGCCGATGGAAGTAAGGTATCAACTTACCGTAACATGGAAAAAAAATTATGTGCGGGATTTTTTCATTATTCATTATTTTCATAAATCTATATCAAGTACAACTACAGAACGGAAGCCCATAACATTTAATATTGAACAAAAGATAACCGCAGTAATGTAAGTATAAGTCTATTTACAAGTACAAAATGTGCAAATGAACTCTATTAATACATTATTAAACGAGTTTCAAGTTCACGTTTCAAGTTGTCAAATGCACAAATTACGTAGTTGCCCGTTTTATGATTTTATCTTTATCCCCACATTCGTTGCATTGTGGGTATGCGTCGCAATCTTTATCCTCGGTTTCATTTGGCAAGTATTCGCCACAATGAATGCAAATTGGTTCAAATCCACACGAATAGTATAACTTTTCCACATGGTCATAGCAGTCATGATCTTTAATATACACATCTGTACCTGTGGCATCTGTATGTCATCTAAAACAATAGAATTTATAAAAATATTAGAGTACAGTTTATTTATTACACAATTCAAATATTTACACAGAATACACTTTCATACCAAATGTCAGACCACAAGTGTAAGAGATGCTATCAAATAGATCTTGAAGGGTTGTCTTTTGTCTCTTCGTCAGCTTCTTTTTTGCAAATATCAGACGCCATTTATCGCACTCTTCACACTGCAGCATCATACTTGTGTTTTTTGCATGCTGAACCGACGGCGAGAAGTTCAGTTTATTTCTTTGTGAACTAGTTCTGGATGTTGCACTGGGTCGGTTCTATAACAGCAGAGTTTGATTAACAATCTTTCTAAGCAAAAAATGTTTTAACTGTTTGAAAAGCTTGGATGACTGTCAAAAAGAAAACAGTTTATTAGAAACAAAGCTTATTTGACAAATTTCAAAAAAGCTGCTGCCCTTTGTGGGTTCTGTAGGTCACAGAAAGCGATATCGATGATCACATAGCTCTGCAGTCTGTACATGGTTCTAAACTGCACATATCAGTATACAAAGTTTGCAGTACATACATCTTTGGTCTTCATGCCATACACCTCAACGAATGGCTTATAATGACCGTTTCCAGCATCTACTGGGAATGGCAAGTTCTTCACCTCGTTGGACCTTGGATCTCTTAATGGTCTACAAAGGAAGTTGAAAAGCATTTAAATAAAAAAAGATTAGATTACTAAAGTTAAAGTCCATAGAATGTATGTAGACCCAAACTGCTTACCCGCAAATCTTACAGTTTGGTTCACCACACTTCTTGACTTGGAAACAGTGGCTTAAGAACTCTTGAAGATTAACTAAATCTTTACAGTCCTTTTTAGTTGTTTTATTTCTCTAAAACAGATAAGAAAACACATTTAAACTTTATGTATTTTTACTGTATTAGTTTCTAAAATTTTACCTTCACATGTTTAAAGTTATTATCTACCCATCCGTCTGTCTAGCTATCTATGTACCTACTGTATGTATGTATCTATCTATTTACCTGAATATCTTTCTCAATTTCAAGGTTGAAATACTTTGAATAGCTTATCTTTCAGAGATAGACGCAACATTTGTCCACGCAACAAATCTACTGGAAACTGTAGTGATTCTTGAAGCTTCTCGTTTCTTTCAACTGTATTGATCACATCGCGCATTTCTTTCACACTATTGGCTTTGGCTGAAATTGATAATTATGGTGCATATAACATGCTTGAAAACTGTCTAACACAACACTTTTATAAGATAAGCCTCGTTCTAAGTGTCATGTTTTCATATAAATTTTTCTACTACTTATAAGTATTTATGTATTTACTAATACATACCAATGGCGTTTTCAAAATCATCTGACATCTTCCGTCTCATTAAGCTAACTCCTTGCAAACCAATGTTTACAATACTCATGATACGTTCGACGATTCGCCCATGAGTTACTAGGAGCTGTACGTAGAGCGACAAGCATATCCAGATTCAACCATCTGAACAAAACGATGAGACAACTTGACAGACATGTAGTTTGAGCGATGATCTGGACCACCATCTGTATAAATTAACAGAACTGGGCTTGAATCTATAAAATATAAAAGAATAGTACCTGTATAAGATGGATTATTATATAGACATACAGTACACATGTGTTATATGTAGTGCTGCAAACATAATTACATAAATATCAGTCAATAGCTTCTGGGAAAACTATGTAATAAGACGACATGCAGTTACCATTCCGGCTTTCCAATATCTCTTTAAGTTCGGTTGCATGGCGAAGGGCAGATGATGGTTGCGTTACTGCATTCTTGAAGCCAACATAGACATCCCCTCTGTAAAAGCTGTCTTCCAAGTGAGTAGGAATATCAATCTGCCGAAAAGTCAACTGTTTAATATTTAATTTTATATATTATGGTAAGGTAAAATAGCATTGGGTACTGTACATGGTAGTACTGTAACCCAAGACCAGTTTTGGCTAAGGTACACACAGCATAGTACATGTATTTAAAATATGGCCTTGGATTGGTGAAAATATCCTTGGGTAGTTTATGATTCGAGCCCTAAAGATAACATGATTTGAACAGATATTCAGGGAAAACACATACAATCAGATTCACCGATGGTACAAGAGTGCACTTCGAAAAATCATGGTCACCCACAGCCATAACTTGATTCATTTCCACAATAACTTGTTTTCCACGCTCTGCAGCAGCCAACGGATATGACGGTTCACCCACTTTGATCTTATGCTTGTCGTCCATGCTGACAAGTGTAACCAGCTCTCTGTGACGAATGGCAAGCTCTCCCATGTACCTCCACATAGCTGCACAATAGTGCGAGTCAACATGATTCATTCGAATCTAGAACGAGATAATATAAAATTAAAGTGGTAACCCTGAGACAAATTTTTGTCTATGTAATATTTGGGTTGTCTCAAGAAGAAATGTCATATATCTTTATAACAAAAAACCTCATCTTGATAGACTTTTTCACTCTCAAACCTTTTAATATGATGTCATTAGGGGCATATTACCATTATTAGACAAAAGAAAACTAATTTGCATTGCCTCTAATTACGTCATATTAAAAAGTTTGAGAGTGAAAGTCTATCAAGATGAGGTTTTTTGTTATAAAGATATATTACATTTCTTCTTGAAATAACCCAAATATTACATGGACAAAAATTTGTGTAGTGGGTTAGTACCACTTTAATGAAATGATGGGTAAGGGTATAAAGGGCCTGTGCAATGTCTGCTATAAGTTCAGCTATAAAATGATTAGATACTTAAATAAAGTTACCAATATTGTTGGAATACCTGCCGCTTCTGGACCATCATTTTGATGTTCATCGATCCTTTATAGTACTTCGCCGTATTTGCGTGCTGGTTGAAATTGATACCTCAACCATTTCACTGAAGGAATCTTGGTGCCTTGAGGCACAATCTCTTTCACTTGTCTGTGAAGATCCCGAAAGCTCACTGCCTTGCAAGATATAGTTGCTCACCATGCCGTCTGTCATGACAAGCAACACCAACATCATTCTTCAAAAACTTCTCTGTAGCCTCGAAAAAGACACAGAAGGAATCCTTCTTTACATCAGGAGATTGGTGTCACAAATCTAGGAGAATGCTAGGATCTTCACAAAGCATTGCATGTTCAAATCTCAGATCGATTTATTTTTCGTTAAGTGAGTTAGCGCGCCAGCGTTGTCATTGGTTAGATCTCGAAAAATAGCCCGAAGCACCACAGGACTGCCCACAAAACCAAATGTGTGTTTGAATTCTCTCATTGTTATCTTTTTCTCATAGATAGGGGCATCTTCTTCAATCTTTCTGATGATATTGACACACTTATTAAGACGATCTCCTTCGGAATCCCCGTCCTCAATCTTCCACACAAAGTGCAATGATGCCTTGGGACCACCAACATGATAAGCATAATGGACTGCTCGTGATGACAATCCACAGTCCTATAAAACCTGTATGGTGTTGTACATTTGTTGTCGTGGACGTCCAGGTGGCAGAAACTCTCGTACCGAAACAGGGGTGTAGAACTCAGAGTTGGACAATTTGTCATCCAAGTCAGCTAGGGTTTTATTGACAGAACCCTTGTTTATTTTGAGAACCGTCACATTTGTCCTTAGTTCTAATGGTGTTCTTGAAGTATTCTCTGATCTCGCTACTCTCTTTGCCTGGCTTCGTAGGTATGTGCAGTAGACTTCGACCAAGGAAACAAGTTGCTGAATTTGCACCATAAACTCATTTATAGGTGCATCATCAAGAAATGGTAAACACTGCATCAGCTCTTTTGTGCAGATACATAGCCCCTCCATCTTCTGGCAAGACAAATTCCGTATCACTCGTTTACGGTGCTTTGACTTTTCAGGCAAGTTGTAACCTCTAAACTTTCTCTTAAAAATTGCTGGTACTTTCTGACTTGATGGTACTTCTTGCTCGATCTTTTGGTGTTGGCCATCTAGATGCCATAACAATTTTGTCACTGTGTCGACAAAAGTGCCACCTGCAGGACCAACATTTTTTGGGAAAATGCACCCAGAGCTTGACAGATGTGACAGGATACAGTTGAACAACCGATCTAAGCCATTCTTGGGGCTTTCAATTTGCTTTGGAACATTTTTTCCAACTTCATTTGCTGCTGCTGCCATCATTACTTGAAATGCGTTAAGTGGTGCGTTACGTTCATCTTCATTTTGTAAAACTTCGCAGGTCGAGCTTGATCATGCTTGGTATAAAGACTAAAGTAACGCATTCCAAATACCTTTACTTTGTTAACAATGTCCTGCGCTGGATCTCCTTTTATTTCTTCCTTGAGAGCAAATGAAGACGAAGCAGTTGCAAAGCACAGTACGATGCTTTTACAATGGCCATGAGTTTCAATTTTGCATGATTGATAGACACCACTTAAAATATCAGTAAGAAGAGATGAGTAGCTGTAAGAGACATGGTTAATGTCAACAAAACTCCATGGCATTAATATTTGTTTGCTTCTTTCGTCTGCAACCCTGACGGAAAACAAGCAGCTCATGGTGCATTCGCATGTTCCAAACAATCTAAAAAAATACTAAAACTTAAAGTTTTTCATTTTTTTATACTAGCCGGTGTACCGCCAGATCTGAATTCAGATCTGACTGTTTTACAGGCTATATATTAAATACAGACACTTTATTCCATAATTTCTTCAATATACGAATACAATATCATCATGAATACAACATCAAATTGTTTATATTTTCATATATTTTTTAATTGTGGGCGAGACA
Source organism: Chrysogorgia sp. JL179-B06 (assembly GCA_035772405.1). Taxonomy (NCBI): domain Eukaryota; kingdom Metazoa; phylum Cnidaria; class Anthozoa; order Scleralcyonacea; family Chrysogorgiidae; genus Chrysogorgia; species Chrysogorgia sp. JL179-B06. Next base: position 442,083 of record JAYKKM010000207.1, read on the forward strand.
CAAAGATTTACAATTCAATCATCTGAGCAGATATGGCTGTACAAATGCTATAAAAATTTTAGACAATTTTATTGAAAATTTGCAATTTAAATTACTTACCCAATTTGCATCTTCGTATATTGATCGCCATGTTGCTTGATATTAACATTGTACCCAGGCTCTTTGCTCGGTTCAATGGTTCCAAATTTTAAACACTTGATATGATTGGATCTCCCAGTGCGACAACAGCCAACCATCATGGTTGTTATAAAATGGATACAAGCAACATTTCAGACACAATCAGGCACCGTTTTTCCAGCATTTTTTGATCGAAAACGAAGGTTTACTCTGAGCAAACAAATGGGTGCAAAAAGGGTTAAATAATGAAAAAATCTAAAATAATGAAAAATTTCACACGGTACGAAAAATACATGCGGGCGGGTTACGGTAAGCTGATACCTTACTTCCATCGGCCTAACATGTTTATGGACATTCAACAGACATTCAACGTTTCGAGCGAAAGCCCTTCGTCACTCATATTTGTCTCAAGACACTCAAAGAGTTACTGTAATAAACGATAAAGTAGTGACTATTCGTACGGTAGCAGTAAGGCGGTAGTCTTTTAGAATTCAACGAAATGCTAATCCTAATATCACCAAAATACTAAACCTAACCAAATTACTAAACCTAACCAAATTACTAACCCTAACAAAAAACTATTTGAAAAGGCATATTAATGTTTATCGAACTCAACCGGAAATCGTGGGTTGGGAACGAACGCCTTGTTTATATCTCCTGTATTACAAATATATAGACACTTAAAAGTTCAAATAAAAGGCTTAACACACACTCACAGTGCACTATTATTAGCCGTTATTTGAGAATACTAATTTATTTACCTGTATTCGTGTCCGAGCAAAGTATCCATAGGCATAGATGAGTCAGTTTCAAAATAAAACTTGCTTCTCCGTCAACACTACATTCTACAGTTTCGGCACTTTGTTCAAAACAAACATAATGTATCCGCTGATTTTGCGCGGAATATGGCTTGTTTTGATGTAATATCTTTTGTCACTGTCCGTAGTCTTTCGATCTTTTGTCGCTGTCCATAGTCTTTCGACCTTTTGCTCTTGCCGCCTTGAACGCCTTCCTCTTCCGCTCCTCTTAGCAATAAATTGTTTTCAAACTCACTTTTTTCAAAAAACTATATCCTTATGGAAAAAAACACCTTTGAATTTTCTTTGAATACCGTTTCAATTTTTGCACTATTTACCAGGCCCAAGTTTTCCAATGCCGCGCAATCGACAGCTGTTGATGCGTGTGTGTATATGTATATATGTATATATGTATGGCGAGGGGAAAAACTTTTACGATTCTAAGAAAATAAAAAGACGAACTTTTTTTCTTTTTTTCTTCCAACTCGTTCCCCAATGAATTGTTAATTTTTCCCTGACAGGGGGGCTAAGGTTCCCCGACGGGGGCGCGCTGTAGCCCCCCTGCCCCCACCCTGCTGCAGTTGGCCAACACTACAGAACTTCAACTGCCTCGACTCCTCATTCCAAAGGTAATCATATACCCGACCATGGAATGCTGAGTGCCGCTAGTTTGCAATGGTTGGCAATCACTGTTGGCAATGTATTATGGAGGCTGGCTTGCCTTCCTACTGCTGAGCTTATGAGTTAACTTCACGCTTTTGTTGTCAACACCAGGCCAACGCTTTGGTACTACAGTACATGTTATCAATTTAATAATGCCAAATTAATAATGCCAAAGCGACGCTTGGTTGTGATCATAATAAAAGTGCTAAACTAACATGAGACCCATTAACTTGTACGAGACCTATTGAACTTGTCTGGTCTTAGTATCTGTCAATCTACTTAAATAATTAAATTAAATAATATAATTAGTACATTTCTCAACACATCAAGGTTAAGTATTGATGTTACTAATTAACAGCATTTTACACGTATCTTGGCAGAATTCTGTAACCAACCATTCAGAAACCATTGTCGATTTAGAACAAGTGCTACAATGTGATGAGGAAAGTGAGAGAGACAGTAACAACGGTAATTAACTGCCTAGACGGTCTTTTATAATTTTACTTCGGTTTTTAATGCCAGATGATTTTACCATTTTTACTCATTAGGGGAAGGCATCTAAGCAGGAATGGGTCAAGAAACTATCTCAATTTAAGTTATTTAACCCATTCGTGCCTAAATGGCCTTTTATAGTTTTACAAGTATTATTTGGCATTTCATTCAATTACACTAAATTTCAAGGTATTTTAGATAGGGAAATTATTATAGTAATACCATGATTTACTCGGTTTCTTTTGTTCTTGCAGGGAAATTTAATCGCTAAATCCCCCACGTTTATTTGTTTGAAAACTACTTATGCATACAAATTAGTATGCATGAGGGAAATTTAGAACACAAAGGATTTCTTTGTCTTCTAATTTTCCCTCATTCAAATGCACGGGAAATTTAGTAGACAAAAACTCTGTCTCCAACCACGGGCTGGATAAGGTTCTCAAAGTTATCCTCGGCGATCATAATATTACAAACTAATACCATGACTTGTCAGGAAATTAGCGATTAAATTGCCCTTCGCCTTTTGTCTGGTAGTCATTGCACATGTACTGTATTCAATAATATACATACAGATCTTACCATATGCTGACTAAAATCTGTGGCATAAGCCATAAGATTAAAGTGACGAATGGGCTATACAATGACTGGGCTATACAATGACAGGTTAATATTATACAGTGTTTTAAAAACATACTGAATTTCCTTTTATAGGATATTTCAGCCATGATGTACAGTGAACCTTGTGCTGCCGTGGACGTAACTTCGCTTGCATTCCACTTGAAGGACAGATGTCCTTGGGATGCACAACTTTTTCTCACCAGGCATAGTACTACACAAATTACATGATAGCAGTCATTAATACAGTTAGACATGATCATAAAACGAATAATTGTGTATGAGGTCAGGATCGAGAGGCACGGACTGGGATTCATTTAAGGAAATTCTCATTTTAGAGGGTAGGGGCCCACTCATTAACATTTAATTACTTGAAATTTGAGACTTAGATCCAAAGATTGTGGCCTGTGCGGAGTACCTGAAGTGGCCCATGTAAATCTGGCATAATGACATAACCATGACCGCAAGTCATGTTTATATTCTGTTCACGATGATGTTAACGCCCTTGCTACATGTAGTACATGCTACACACACATACTGTACAGTACCTAAAGTATATAAATGGCAAAATTTGACCATTTATCAAACCAAAAGAAGATGCAAGCATGTTGTTCACTTCATGCCACACCTCTGACTCTTGCCAAAGAGAATTGATGGTAATTTTATCAGTTAAGCCAGCTTCAGTTAGAATCATCATCATCATCATCATGGGGGTTGTCTCATTGAGGCATTATTCTGCCCATCGAGATTCGTGGCATTGAAGCCACCGTTGAAGCTCTTCACGTTTGAAAAGCATGCGTCGCACCTGCATTTCGTCGAGACCAAGGTCTCGGCTCAGTTCCTTCCACTGACACCTCGCGTATTTATGCTCGGATTTTGTACACTAGGGATACAAATTATGTTTTTGGTAGTCATCTTATGTTTGGTGCCACTGGATGATCTTCGCCTTTTATGTGGAGCAGGTACTGTGGAACTGTTCTGCATGTGCCTAAATGCTGACGGTAGTCTAGCACTATCCTATTAAACAGAATTAACAATAATACTAAATCACCATCTGGATATCAAAAAATATAAAATACAAATTCGTAATATTATGCGAATAAAATAAAATACACATAAAAATTTCCCAACAGGACTATCAAATATCACAATGGACTGACCAAAAGCTCCAGGGGAACAGTCAATTACGATTTTATATAAATAATTTTTTATTATGTAAATAATTTATTATATATAAATAATTTTTTATTATATATAAATAATTTTTATTATGTAAATAATTTTTTATTATATATAAATAATCAATGTAACAGAACTAATTATTTCTAAATAACTTGTTCCCAAACATAGTTATTTATAAATAATCGATTAACCATTTTGATTATTTGTAAATAATGTTGCAGCATTAATTATATATAAATCATAAACTTCACAACATATTTATTTATAAATAATGAAGTCTGTACACGTTCATTATTTATAAATAAATAAATGTTTTATTTATCTAATTTATTTATAAATAATGGCAAATATGACAATTATCTTGCTAAATAATGTATTTTCCTATTGTTTGAAGATAAGAATGCACGCATGATGCAACACATCATGCTAGGAATATATTACCTTTAAGGTAATTAGGGGCTCTATTGTTTCATACAATAGGCAAGATTATAAAAGAAGGATGTAGACCAAGTAAGTAATTCGCGTTTTAGGCAGCAATACCTACACATACCATATAACCTCGTACAATTGGAAACGGTTTAAGCTAAGCCCTTTGAACACGATGTCGGAAGGAAGTGACTACGAGGATCCAACCCCAAGATCGGACGCCCAACACAGCAAAGTGGCTCACGAAACGTTAGCCCAAGAGGGTGGTTCAGCCGTTGGCGAAGTTTTTGAAAAGTTCAAGGACTATATAGATTCAAGATTAGACAACATGGCATGCTCACTGAACTCTACGAGCCAGACACACATCAGCGATCAGACTGGAATTCATTCGTCTACCAAAAAGCTCCAACGGGAAACAGATGCTCAAAAGTTTAAATACAAGTCCAACGCAAAACAATTCTTACACAACGCAGAGATCGAATACCTTACCACAGCGGTCATCGAGCATCTTAATAGCTGCAATCCGAATATCAGAGACGCATTACACACCGCCCAGGATGCTCTTAAGCTAATTAAAAAGCGTCAAAAGCTTATAAAATTAGCTGATAAAAGTGAGGCTGGTTGGCTCGCCGTTGACGAATATGAAAGCGATGAGCTCGCGGACAACTCCGAAGACGAAAAGAGGATCAAGAAGGCCCAAGACAAAGCAATTAAGAGGAAGAAACAGATGATCCAAAACAAGAGCAAAAAGCCGCGGAGGTATGCCTCAGCGAGCACCATCGTAAGACCTGAAGATAGGCAGCTTTTTCCAGGTAATATCCTTATCCACTGCTGTCTTTGTAAATTCAAATGCTTGTTTGCCAAAAACAAGCCTAGCCTGTAAACAAAACCAAATGTGTTGTTTTGTATTGCATGAAAGAAGAATTAATAGGAAAATGTTTTTCATTTGGATGAATAACATGAAGGAGAATGAAAATGTATTTTCCTATTGTTTGAAGATAAGAATGCACGCATGATGCAACACATCATGCTAGGAATATATTACCTTTAAGGTAATTAGGGGCTCTATTGTTCACATACAATAGGCAAGATTATAAAAGAAGGATGTAGACCAAGTAAGTTATTCACGTTTTAGGCAGCAATACCTACACATGCCATATAACCTCGTACAATTGGAAACGGTTTAAGCTAAGCCTGTCTATATTAATCTGCTTATATAGGCTTATGTTATTTTGCTAGAATTCTCATTGTTTGTAATTTTTCATTTTTATGAATCACGGAGAAAGGCGGTCAACAACCTCGTGAAAAATCCTCCGACATTTGTTTCACCTGTGGTTATCGCGGGCACTGGAGCTCGAGCTGCCGTGTTGGATACCAACAAGGAGGACAAAATGCATACGGAAATTACTTCAAGAAAAGTTGGCCCCAGTCGAGCGCAAGCCCCGCTCCGAATGGAAAGTGAGCCTAGCGACTTGTCAGGGGACGAAAATTGTGTGTAAAGGGGAGTACGAACACCCTACGAAGGGAAAGATAGTACAAGAGTGTGATCCCTTACCCCAGGTCAGGGGTAGATTGAATAGACATATTTCATTTTGGGAGAAAATAGAAGCCTCGCAGTTTATAATAAGTACAATACGTGAAGGATACAAAATTCCAATGAAGATAGAACCAGCCTACGTGTGCAAGAGTAACAATAGGTCTGCCAGACAGCATGACCAGTTTGTTAGTGACGCTATTCTCGAACTACTACAAGGCGATAGAATAACCGAAGTAAAATCTCGAGAGGATTTGCATGTCGTCAACCCGTTGTCAGTTTCTGTTCAACCTTTGGGCAAGAAACAGCTTATATTAGATCTCAGAATACTGAACACGTGTCTTCATAAAAGAAAAATTAAATTCGAAGACCACAAAAAAGCTCTAGAATATTTTTCGCTCGGTGGATTCATGATCAAGTTTGACCTCAAAAGCGGGTGTGCTCTGGAAAAATATCTAAGTGATGGTGGCAATATTTAGGTTTTTGCTGGAAGTTCAAAAACGGTCGTAAACGGTACTTCGCGTTTAATGTGTTACCGTTTGGCTTATCTACAGCCCCTTACATTTTTACAAAACTGCTGCGCCCACTAGTAAAATTGTGGAGATGTAGAGGCTTACATATAGTAGTGTACTTGGATGACGGACTTGGTCTCGAGCAATCTTTCGAGCTGACAGAATATGCGTCCCATCATACTCAAGGGGATCTTTACGCGGCCGGATTTGTAGTGGCAACCGAAAAGAGTGTTTGGGACCCAACACAAAATTTAGAATGGCTTGGCATTTGCTGAGACGCTCTTAACGGCACGATTTCGATACATGAGAAACGTGTAGAAAAAGCAGCAATTCTGATAAAAAGTACTCTTCAACATCCGGAAAAATCGGCCCGAGCACTTGCAGTCGTTGTTGGTTCTATTATATCCATGGGTGCCGTTATCGGCCGACTGTCCCGTATAATGACCAGACACTGTCAGATAACCATAGCAGCAGCAAATGACTGGGACACAGTGCACGAGCTGGATTGCTATTGCATTTCTGAAATACAATTTTGGCACGAAAACTTAAGCAAAGTGAACATCAAACATTGTTTCCTGCAGGTCGAGAATAATAAAATGGTTTACTCGGACGCAAGTAGTTACGCTTGTGGTGCCCTGGTTAAAGGCGAAGACCACCTAATTTGTCACAAAATGTTTACTTCTGAAGAGGTGGGATATAGTTCGACTCGACGTGAGTTGTTAACGACATTATTTAGCCTCGAAGCCTTCGGGGAGAATCTGCATAACTCTCGGATCAAATGGTTCACTGATAATCAGGCCACAGCGAAAATTGTGGACGTTGGGAGCATGAAAATACACTTACAATTATTAGCATTCAAAATATTTTCCTATTGCCTGACACACTACATTGATTGGATCCCCAGATTAGAGAACACCGATGCGGACTTTATTAGTAAAATTTGTGACTGCGATGATTGGCAAATTACCACCGAGCTGTTCCAGGAATTGGATAGGTTCTGGGGGCCACACACAATTGACTGTTTTGCTTCGTTTTACAACAAAAAACTCGAACGATTTTATTCACGTTTCTGGAACCCAGGCTGCGTTGGCGTGGACGCGTTCTTTCACCCTTGGATAGGCGAAAATTATCTTATTGTTCCGCCAGTAAGCATTGTGACTCGTGTTCTGAATTACATGAGCACGCAGAACACTATTGGAACATTAATAGTACCTGCTTGGCCTTCTGCAGTTTTTTGGCCTATATTGTGGCAACGTTTTGGAGTTCATATTCTTGAGTACAAATATTTTAAAGGCAACAAGTGTTGTTTGCACGGCCGAAACATCAAATCGTTAATAGGGTCACCTGATTGGCTGGGTTATGTAATCGCTATCAGATTGTCATTCTTGTAACAGGTGGAGCAATAAAATTGTGTGTTATTACAAATATGTGTTATTGTGTACTATCAGACCACGAGGTATATAAAGGCGGTGGCCTGAATTGAGAGTCTCAGACATATGGGTCTAAAAAGGCGAAGGCCTGAATTGAGATTCTCAGACCGATGGCTCTATAAAGGCAAGGGCCTGAATTGAGATTCTCGGACCGATGGGTCTAAAAAAAGGTGATGGCCTGAATTGAGATTCTCAGACCGATGGGTCATTAGAGCCGATGGGTTCATTAAAATTACTCCGACTGATGGGTAGACATCCATTCAAATTTAATCGGATTCGTAAGGGTAATAATGTGTACTTTCGTGGAACCTTACGATAAAACATTTCCAAAAAATTATTTTTTATAGGCTTTAGTACTTTCTCAAGCTTGGGGATCAGTATCAACTAGCTCAAGAAAGGAATTGATAAAAAAACTGCCTCAAGTCCCGAGCAAAGTCAACTGTCAAGAGATATATCAAAGAAGTCGTTGCATTTCTAGCATTTCAAACCCTCAGATGCTTGTCATGTATTTTTCCAGTCACAATTGTGCACGCCTCTTTGTATTTGTCGTTTTTGTTAGATAAAAGAAAAGTTGCTTCGGTTTCTACCGCCTACGCCGCTCTGAAGTGGGTACACGGGATATTGCCAATTCAACAGAACCCGCTGGATTCTTCGCTATGCCGAAATATAGTGGAAACAGAGAAAAGGCAGAGAACAATGCCAATACAGAAAAAGGAACCAGTCTCGTCGGCCATCATCAAAGCAGCGGTTGCTCAATACGGTAAAGAAGACGCTACCCTTAAAGACCTAAGAATACTTGCTATGAGCGTGTTGTCATTCGCAGGGCTGTCCCGCTCACAATAACTACTTGATATTAAGATCTGTGACATTAAACATTTTAGTGATTATATTTTGATCAACGTCCCTAAGAGTAAAACAGATATTTATAGGCAAGGGCAAGACGTCTTTATTTCTAAATCGCATGGAGATTCCTGCCCAGGCAGGTCACTAGATCGATATCTGCAGAAAGCAAATATTGCAATCGACGGCTGCTCAGATTACCTCTTTCGAAATGTTATATACCTAAAATCCGTCGACAAGTATAATCTGGGCAAAAGGAAGATTTCATACAGCGGATTTAGAGAACTGTTTAAAGAATGTCTTAGAGACCTGGGTTATGATGATAGATTGTACGGACTGCACAGCTTCCGCGCAGGAGGGGCTACAACAATTGCAAGGAATCTAGAAGCACCTAATAAGGAAAGACTATTAAAATTACATGGACGATGGAAATCAGACATTTGTAAGGACATGTACGTGCAGGAAGATATCGAAGAAAGACTTTCGGTTTCTAAGTGTCTAAGATTTTAGTTAAAATGTTATTAACGCTTTTCATTATTATTACGTAATATTACGGAGATATATATCTATGTATCATTAAAACGATGTATGGCGTGTATTTGTTTGCCAAAAACAAGCCTAGCCTGTAAACAAAACCAAATGTGTTGTTTTGTATTGCATGAAAGAAGAATTAATAGGAAAATGTTTTTCATTCGGATGAATAACGTGAAGGAGAATGAAAATAAATTTACACTTGGCGCCCCATAGCGACTAGGCTCTAGTGCGCCCGGCTTTTACTACCGGCGGAAACTACTCAGCTCGCGTGGAAAAAAACCCACGGAAACTACTCAAAATCGTCTGATTGGCTATCGTCGTGAATCCAATTAACGGAAACTACTCACGAACTACTCAAAAATTATAAATAGGACCGGCGCTTCGTGGGTTTTCACTTTGGCTCACGCGAAGTGAAATCGTTATTGACGATGGCGGGATTTGCAGCCATATTTTCGTCGATTAGCCTCTGCAGTCGTCCATTCCATTGCCAAACCAATGTCTTCAACAACTTTCAAAATGAAGTACGTTCTTCTTCGCTAATACAAGGTCAGTTTAGTAAAGTTTTGTATATACATTACACAAACCAGCGCCTTAATAATCTCTCTGTAGCGGATACATGATGATGGGGACTGTTAGAAAGATTTTTTTTAATAATTCCCCGACAACAGCATTTAGTAAGTAAAATGCTATCTAGAGATACTTTGCATCTTTGATTTATTTTTTGGTTTTGGAGTAGGTAATGAGAACCACAATGATGTCCTGTAAATGTATATGTAAATGCATGCTCACAGAGACATTCCCCTAGACCTGGAACAAATTATTGACTTGTTTGCTGCTCTTCATCCCAGACGAATGAGAATGACATACATCTTGTGCAGTGACGATTAGATCTATTGTATTTAGTAGATTCCAATTCTAATGCATGTATATTATGTAAAGTATATTATGTAAGTCTTATACTCAATTCATAATGCATTGGAGGAATTAATAAGTTCTCACTTTGTAGAAATTCTGATGGATTATACCTCTAAAGCATGATATTTGATTTACTGTGATTTTTTACTATAAGTCCAACATGTACTAGACTAGGTTCCATTCACATAGAAAATTAAATCCCCAGTACTATACATACTGTAGGGGTTTGATTAATTTTAATGGTAGCAGGCTCACTTGTAATAATATGAAATTCTAAAAGTACAGTAGGTGGTGATGATTTTGGAAAGTAGCTGACCAGAGTTTGCCCGTTTCTAATGAATTCCTGAATATAAATACCCAATCTCTATGAAAAATTTAAATATTAAAATTATATATATAATAATTATATTGGTGAACATGCATCATTGATATTCATAATTTTCTCTTCATGTTTCTCTCCTGCACATCTTCTGTAACTTGGTTTTCACAATTTTGGAAACCAGGTCAGGTATTGTCATTCACAATGAGAAAATAGACCATAAAATTATGGTTTGTCATTGTCAATGATCTTAAAATTTTCTTGTTAAAACTTCCCTCAAAATGCAGGAAATATCCTAGATCCATCCCTGGCACATGTTCTTTGTCTATTATTTCTATGACTATTTCCATTGCTGCTGTAGCAGGTAGATGTTAGTTAAGTATAGAGACATTAGCCTAAAGACATACAATATTTGTTTTTATTATATAGATAATACTACATGGATGTGCAGAAATATGAAGTATGTTTCGAGTATTGACCAGGGTATCTCATGAGTGATACATTCTGATAAACATGAGAACTAAATTTCATATTTCCAAGCATCAATCGCTTAGAAAAAATAGCATTAAATTATAGTGACGAGTCAGTGATAATTGTCACATGTGTTATTACCAAAAAGAATCACACATTTAATATTATCACTTTTATTAATGGTGAAAAGATCAATAAAACACTCTACTCTGTGTAATCATGGAAAAATACATACCGTAATATTTTCCTTTAACGCATACATCTTATCTGCTTGGCTTTGTTTCTGTATCAGCATTTACCCTAATAATACTCAATTGAACAACATATTTTTTGTCAACATAATAGTAATTTCTCAACACCTTGGACACAGATATGATTAAGCAATTAGCACTCTGTTGTCTCCAAAGAGGGGCTGGCAATATGAACTATGTTCATAGCATGATGATAAGGATGTATGACAGAGATGAGGATCAGGTACCACCATTGCAACATGTACAACAGGATCTATCAGAAGGGTCTCAATCAAGCAGTCATGATAGATAGGAACCTGTTCTGGAATGGTGCAAATGTGGTTGCTGCTACTGTATATCATGCCACAGTCAATAGAGAATAAATGTTGTAAGCACAAAAAATGTATTACAAAAACAAGAAGGTTCAGAAAACCCGACCCTGAGTTCCTTTTGCTTAGCTGCAGAAATGTAGGTGACATAAGAAATGACAAGAGGACAACAGCACAAGAGCATTTATAGAAAGCAGGCATATAGACATTTCATTCTCGATACACACGGCTACCTTAATTGGAAAAGCAAATAGAAGAGTGGCACCATCTTGTGTGGTTACATGCATTCGAAAGTATTATCCATCCCCAACTGGTGTCTACATGGGGTACAAGGAACACTAAACAAGTGATAGCAAATGCAGATATTTATCCTTTTAAGTTATTGTTGGTTATGGGAAATTATTTTTATTGAATTTTTGTTACTGAATTATAAGCAGAAATTATTTCTCTTCATGGGCAATGGCTCACAAAGCATTTTATTCTGGTACCAAAATGAATTGCTGACTTCAATTGCCCACTGAGTAAATTCGCAGCAGGCGTACATAATAAACAAACTGCTATTGAAAGGGTTCCAAAAATTTTGAATGTGCAAATTTTGCCAAAATCCCATGACTTATAAAATATTGCAAATGCTCTACTGTAGGCAGCTTCATACTTATGCATTACATGTATAAATGGTTGTACAAATGTTTTATTGTTTAAAATACGAAACAAAAAGCATTTAAGTTCCTTAACTCCAAAAACATCCTTCCCTGTTTGCTTTACTAATCGTTTTCAACTTCATAAACACTTCCTGTCCTATCATTAGTAAAGAATGAGTGCAAAATTATCAAAAATTATCATGCAGAACCCATATAAACATACCACCTTGTTTAATTTGTGTAAATATGCAATTGTTAGGTTTGTACTATATTTTCTTCTGGCAACTCATGAAAAATTATGAGGTGTTCTGCGGGAAAGCACATTTCATTGATTTTGGAACCTGCTCACTTTTTTTTGTGAATGTCCTTTGACTCTTCAGGTGCAACCTCTGCAATTGTCTTGCTTATCCTCCTTGGGTTATCAGCACTTAAAGGAATTTGTCGTGTTACACGCTTTTTCTCAACCATCCTAGCATCTAATACTTTCGCTATCATCAAGCTTATATAAGTATAATCCTTTAACTTCTTTATGATTTTTGAATCCCATGACTTTGTTCTCTGGTTGTACTTCCTGGTGACCATCACCTCTCCAGGACGATTCTCACATTCATTTGCAGGCAGCTCTTTGTAACTGTTCCAATCAATTGCAGCTAATTGTTTCCTGGCTTTAAACACAGGAAATCTAAAATGCAAACAACCCATTACATTTGTGCCAACTCAATAGCTATTTGCATATGTTACATTTTCTCCTGTCCTGCCAAATAACTTAAAATCATTAGTATATAATAAACTGTTAATGTTATACTGTTCATGTTAGATTTATTTTCATCATACTGTAAACCACGGAGTTTATTATTTTAATTGGATTTGTACTATGTATTTTGTTTTACTAAAACTGTTAATAAGTATTATTAGTTCATGCATACCGTAATATATGTATGTGTGTATAATATATAAATATATACGTATGTACAGTATGTGTTTGCATGCATATATACATGTTTGTATATATACATGTTTGTATATATATAAGCATATATATTGCTCTGATTTACTACTTGTCTATTTTAATGCAATCAAATTATATGAAGACAGTAGCCAGCCAATTCAGGGCCGGCAGAAGAGGGGGAGCCCCCCCAATAATAATGCTGCCAAAAATTTACGTGTTTACAAAATTTAAGTTGCATCATTTAGATCAGGAAAATACCAAACCGAGAGTTTTTCGTCCTTCCGAATTGTTTGCATATTCATCAAATGGAGAAACTACATAACCAGGCAACCACCCCCCCCCCCCCAAATACAGATTTGCTTCCGCCATGCCTGTAATTTGAAAGCTTAGGCTACTTTGGCTGTTGTGCACATCACATCTATATAAAAAATTAATTATTAACTTAATCCAGCTCTCTATAATATAAATTGTTGTTCGAAATAGATTCAAAACTTTGTTGTTCATAATTACGAGAAAGCACACCTCTTTGGAGTGTATGCCAGTGACAGACTGTTAGCACATTCTAGGTTACCAGTATGTCTAAGGTAAACAAAAAATTGAAACAGTGAGCAATGCTACTGTACATACTTTGCTAAATATAAATGGCCATAAAGGGTCAAAAGTTATCCAGAAAAACTATCATTCATAGTTATGCTTAGTTAAGCACCCGTACAGGTATTGTGTTCACTTCTACTTGTACAGTAAGTACTATAAGTGAAATTAAATTTACTGCATATAAAGTGCATCAAACAAGGTTACCTGAAACGAGTATAAAATTTGAAAGTCTTCAGCAGCTTAGGATCTGTGATGATATTCTGAAGTGTTTTAAACACTCCTCGCCTATCACACCACTCCAAATTCCGCTCACCAGCTAACTCTTCATGCCCACACTTGCCTCCAATCCATGTATGTTTGTTGCACACATGATGAAGCAGCCCAAACCATTTGTCCATCAAAAATTGGTTTGTGTAAATAACATAACAGAAACCAATATCGTTAAATTTTTAGGGCTATGTGTATAACCACAAACAATGTTCTGGAAGCTCTCGGGTATATCAATGATAATAAATAAATACTTTCAAAGCTTCTTCCTGTGTCATGTTAACCTTGGAAGCAATCTCAGCACAGTGCCAAAAGTTTGATTATTTCAGCACCATGCCATAATTTTTTTGTTTTCCTTTGATTTGGCAGTCTATAAACAAGTGTTCAGCTCGTATATTTTTTCTAAATTGATTAAATTTTAGAATACCGGTATACAATGTGTTCACATTGTACAATGTGTTCACATTGTATGTTCACATTGTATGTGTTCACATTGTATATAAAGCCAATATCTGGGAAACATGTATAAAATGGTCATTTTGACATCTTATATACATGTACACAGTGATGGATTTACAGCGGGGTGCGCACCCGCTCTGGCCTTGGACAAGGGGGGGTGCCAATTGCCTTTTTAAAATATTTTTTGTTTATTTGGCAATGCAATTGTCAAACAAAAATAAAATAGAGACAAAATAATATAATAGCATGATAACGTATAATAGTTAGACCATTCAAATTACAAGCAAGTCTTCAATCCTGGGCTGTGTGTGGCCACGCCGCAGGCCTTATCTCACTTCGCTCGCTCAGCACCCCCTACCAGATGGGGTATGCACCCGCTCTGGCCTTGGACAAGGGGGGTGCCAATTGCCTTTTAAAAATCTTTTTTGTTTATTTGGCAATGCAATTGTCAAACAAAAATAAAATAGAGACAAAATAATATAATAGCATGATAACGTATAATAGTTAGACCATTCAAATTACAAGCAAGTCTTCAATCCTGGGCTGTGTCCCCAGACCCTGTCTTGGCCACGCCGCAGGCCTTGTCTCACTTCACTCACTCAGCACCCCCTACCAGATCATGCTGGATCCATCACTGATGTACGAACAGTGTAAATTAACTTTTTTCATATCCCACCCCATAAATGGCCCTGTTTGGTATATGTCACAAACCTTAGTAATGCCCTTTCTCATATTCTTAGACTTATGCCAGACATCTAAAGAGTGGAAGACATCTTTGAATTCCTCATCTATAGAATGATCAGAAGTGAAAAATTTGTTTAGCCAAACAATCATATCTGTATTTCGGTTAGCATTTGCAGACTTGACTTTATCAATTGTCATACTCAATGTAATAGTGTTCTGCACTAAATTTACCTATCATCTTGATAATACTAGACTTACACTATATTTAAGATATTTCTTTATCTTTCCAAAATTAACTTCAATGCCTCACGTTCCATATTGGAGGACTTTAAATTAGTCTGCCTTTTGTTAACAGTTTAAAGATCAATGATGTAACTTGTGTCCATTTCGATCAGTGACCTGGAGAATCACACTGACCATCACCAGATACCACAAGGTCTTTTTCCTTCAGCTGGCTCTGCAAGAAACCTTGCTGCCATTTCCACCATTCATTTACTTACCAGTATACAATACAGCCTTTGAAAACGAAAAAATGTGGAACTCGAAATAAATGCTAGTCCTAAAATTCTTGCGAACTGTTCCATTTTTGTAAAATTGTTGCCAGAGAATAAAATAACAGCTGCAGTTTGAAGATTTGTTGCAAGCACACCATTGCAATCATATGAGGAACAAAACTTCCCACAATGACCACTAGTACTAGAGTGTACTTTGTAGACACCTTGTCATTGCATGCTGGATGCATACATTTTCCTGGAAAATCTGAAGCAACAAATCGAGCGAGCATGACTTTTGTGCTGACTTAGCAATCTTCAGCTGCTCCTTGTGCTTTGCATTGTCTTCTTCTCTGTTCAGTTCATGTGACCTTGGTGGAATTCTGCATGGTATAAATGTAGTCGGTGGGACTTGTTGATCAGGTGGATTAGACACAAAATAAGGGCCGATAACCGGATTAGATGATTCCCCAGGATCAACTGATTGGGGAGATTGTACGGATACATGCATGTCTGAGGTTGTATCATCCGTTTCAACTTCTTCACATTCATCAAAATTCCTGAAAAATAAAAAGTAAAACCTTTAAGGGAAAACAATATAAATTAGGAATCATTGAGAATCATGAACTTGGAAGGGGATCCAAAAAAGTGATGTGGCTGTTTTTGAAAATTTTGATAAATATTCATCACACTTTAAAAATAAATTTTGAGAAACTTCAATGTGGTTTTAAAAACATTTACAATTTCTGTTTACGTTCCCAGACAAACAATTAAGGGTCAAGATCCAACAGACAAGTTGATTTGATGTGATATTAAACCTACATACAGTAACATTTTCCTTAGTAGATTCGAAAGGACTTACTAGAAAATATGGTACATTGTTTGTCAATCATATTACATTATTAATACACTCAACTTTATAACTTTGTCCACACCAATAATTTATTATTTTTAAAACATCCAGTATAACTTACCACAAACTTTCAACAGCTTCTTCCTCACTAGATGAAGACTCACTCCAATCTTCTTGGTTCATTTCCCACATGGCATTTTCAATATAATTGATTACCCTTAAAGATAAATTACCATGTGAGATACTGTACATACATACATGTAGTTAGTATAAAGACGTTAGGTGATTATCGAAAATTGCAAGTGTCGATTGGGTAGAGCTAATTCTTGATAAAAACCTACAGCATTTCCAAGATGGCCATCAGCCATTTTTCAATGTGACAAAAGAAAAATTAACAATTTTAAATTAAATAATTTTAAATAATTGTACTTGTAATGAAACAATTATTCACCTCAGGCTCAGTATTAAAATACTGTATTGGTGAAAAATAACCTTGACTGTCTCAATTATTATTAATGGTTTGGTAAATTATTGTTAATTTATTTATGTTCCATATAATAAATAGATTTACTGACCCCTATGCATGCACATTATGTCAATGTTGACCATCTTGGTATCCTTTACGCACATAATGACAGTATAATCTTAGCATTGCAGATTACTCACTCTTTTTCTTCATGAGGTATGTTATCATCACTTGATTCCATATCTGAAGCATCATTCGGGTCACTGTCTTCTGATGGTGAAGAGTGATGCACAGAAACTGTGCCGTCAAGTATTGTATAGCTTTGATTTAAATCCTCTAATGTAAAAGTGTTCCAGTTTTGTTTATATCTGGGCTGCAAATGAAAGGGCTAAACTTTACTAACTTCAAAATATAATAAAGAATGTTTGAGAAAATCAACCAAAATCGAACCAAAACAGTTAATCAGGTATCAAGAATTATACAAATTTTGTCTTTATATACCTGTATAGTGGTGGTGGGGGACAAACTAATACAAAAGGCTAAAAATTATAAATCAAACCCGGTTTGTTTGTATTAACCAGGACAACATCTTAGAATATGGCAATAGTGTGGTACAAACGTTTAATGAACCTTCATTAAAGAAAGTCAGACTAAACTATTTTTCATTTAACTTACATGGAGGACTCGTCACTTGAAGATAATGTACCCACTTTCTCCACTATCCGTGCTTTCAAGGGCGTTGAAGAACAGTGGATGATCATCAACTACAAACGTAAAATACAGTAACAGCAATGTTTTAAACCTTTGATTTCCCCCAATATGAAGTTCAGAGTCCACCGTCTTCCTTTACAGGTTCGCACTTCTTTTTTCCACAAACAAGTAAGAATTATAATTACCAAGAACGAGGGATGTATGCTATATATATATATACATATATACATATATACATACATACATATATACATATATACATACATACATACATATATACACATATATACATATATACATATATATACATATATACATACATACAGCCCGAGGACACGCAGCGACTGAGGGCTGTATATTGCACACATCCTGACATTCGAGGTAATTAACTGACTTATGTCATTATTGAAGAGGGTTTCTAACAAAGTTTTGTCCATTTTTCCTTGGACAAAGATTTTCCTAGTTTTTTCTTATCTTATTAGTATTCATAGGGATGTATGGCGCATACATCCCGTGGTAGAGCAAAGGAAACCGACTCAATGTAATAAGAATAAATACTAACCTTGCACGATATCCGTCTGTTCAGACTGGTCAATATTTGGTTGAATATCGTCCAATGTCAATGACATCAATGTCGAATGATTGCCCTTCGGTTTCAAGGCTTGATCATGAGCTGTGGTCTTGTTGGTGGATAACTTTAATTGTTGTTTTTATCAGTTCACGTTCTGACGAAGTCCTGAGTTTACGGGACAAAAGCTCAGTGAATTGTATCGTTAAATAAACATGGTGTATAACCGCAAACGTTCTATTTTATTTCATTAATACATCGCCATGCCAAGTATCAAAACTTTGATACATCAAATATATATTTTGCCTGTTCCTGTATGTTTTTGTTACCATAATAAGTTATTACCATGTAAGTACATGTTCAGGTGAGAGGTCATGACTGGCCGGAACATGTGAGCTGAATAGTTTGAAAATTCAGTAACTCGGTGTTATGGCATAAACACTCTGTTTGTCAATTAGATAGGATTTAATTAACTTATCAAACTAACGGTATGGATTGGCAGATTATATAACTCATAAAAAGGTCATATAATAAATACATATTTTTACATAAAGTTAACTGTCAGCACTATATCCGTAGCATGCTTGGTACATATGATTTAAACTGTTGCTTGTTACATTTATTTTGAAAATGTTTCACAAATAGAGATAACCAGTATATTATTATTGGTTAGTTAACGAAACCGAGGTAATACCGAGGCCCAAAGCCTACTTAGTTTACTCATGATATAATCGTAGTTATTTAGCAAACATTTACTCTTCTACACGTAGTTTTAGAGCGATTTAGTAGCTCATTTAATATGCAAGGTAACTAACCTATATATTAACTGTGGTATATCAAAGATAAACAATGCATACTGTAGAGATACTGCTGTAATTTATTGCAGGCCCAAACGGTCAGTGTGCATGTCCAGGACAATCTGAGCACGGTACAATCTCAGACCGCCACACCGGATTACATGGTTCATCCGGTCGTTTCGCTACAAAGTCGTTTCCCTCCAGGTCGTTTCGCTACAACCTTATGTCAGTTCGCTACAGACATGAAGTCAGTTCGCTACAACTTGTTTTACTATACTGAAATCTTTAAATAGCTTTATCTTTATCTTACCATGCTTGTAGCGAAACGACTTCATACCTGTAGCGAAATGACTTGCAGCTAAACGACTATGTGGCGAAACGACCGGTAATCGTATCGTTAATAAAACGATTGTTATTGTCTTGACTAACTCGCGAAAACGTCTTCATGAAGACTAATTAATTTATTAAGTCTTCGCTACGTCTATTCAAATGAAGGCTAGTAATTCGGTTATCCAGGTAATTCGCCTCCCTCGATTATAAACCGGGCTCTATTATAAAAGCGCGCGTCACTGTTCGGTGCGCTCTTAGCAGTTAGCTCACGCCTATCATCACAACCAACTTTATAAACGTAAAAAAGTTTTAGACTTTTAGTGCTACGTAGGCAGTATGAAATACAAGATCAAATTAGTGTAATCACTGAAATGGTAATAAACAGCCATAAATGACATGTTAATGTATTTGACGACTTTCGAGCAAAGACCCTTGAAACATCAGAGCTGCCAAAATCGCTAGAAACCTCAGCAAAAACCTTAAGACACGTTTGACAGTTTATCACCATTTGAACTTTAAACGTAATTCTGCGTTGAAATGTTATTTGAAACACCGTTGAAATGTTATTTGAAACGCCGTCAAACGTACAAGAAATAGCGAAAATAGGTTTGATTTGTTCTATAGCTTACCTTCTTTGTCTTACTTTTGCTCTTCTGTTTATCCTTACCCTCGACTGGGCCATCTTTTCGTTTACGCGTTTTGTCCGTGGATGCTGACTTGCGTCGTTTTGGCACGTTCTCTTTATCGTTATCATCGTCGTTAATACTGGTATTGCGGTTTTTATTAAATTCCTGGCCTTTTAGAAACTCTGTTTCGAACTGGCTTAGCACTGTCGGATCGTCTAGAATAGATAATACAAAACGTGGAATTAGTCTAAAAGATGTGTCCACTGACACTGTCGTTGGCAAACAGTTAGAACCTAAATGTCATCACAGAAAGTCAAACACCATATTTTACTTACCATGAAGCTTGATGACGAGCGCTTCGTAATCGGTATTGCCATAGTCAACAATAACAGTGGCTCCATCTTGCAACTTGTTGCTCTCGCAAACAATTTTCTTAACATTCTTGGTGCTGAGAATTGATGTACAGCCATCTTCTTCAAAAAAAACTAACATTCGGCGCTTTGCTGGATCACGTGTATTCGATCGGATACTCATTTTGAGTAAACAAATATTGTTAGAAAAGGAAACGTTTCTTTAAATATATATAAATATATATAAATATATAAATATATATAAATATAAATAAATATATATAAATATATATAAATATATATAAATATATATAAATATATATAAATATATATAAATATATATAAATATATATAACGAAATAATATATAAATATTTTACTTACAACGTCAACGTATTGTCACGTTTGGCATGCCGTACCCTACGGTTCCCCCACGGCCCACTCCCGGATGTAGAATATTACTTATTTAAGAAGTATAATATCGTTTGCTATGAATTTGATACCGTAGACTTGCAATCTGCAGTTTAGCGGAAAAACTGCCTTGCCATAGTATACTGCCCAATCTTTGACGCTTGATTATTTGGTTGTCTTATATGACATGTTGGCATATTGAATCAATATGATTTGTCGATATGATCATGGCCCACACTGGCACGCGCGCCGATGGCGATGTATCATGTATGGTCACAGATATGAATTATATCTTCGAATGCTGATAATTCTGACACAATTGTGAAGTACGCAAAGGGAACTAATGCCATCAACAACACGACAAGACATGCTTTGTGTCTGTCATGCAATATTTTAAATCATACTGAAAAGATAAAAGCTCTTGTTATGACTGTGTTTCTGGAGCATTCTAATTTAATTTAACAAATAAGTAATTTACGCACGCCAATGTATGGTCACAGATATGAATTATATCTTAGAATGCTGATAATTATGACACAAAAGGGAACTAATGTCATCAACAACAAGACATGCTTTGTGTCTGTCATGCAATATTTTAAATCACACTGAAAAGATAAAATATCTCGCGTTCGAAGTAAAGATGTTCTTCAACAGTTTAAAATATCTTTTGGTCTACTCTGACAAACGGCACCGCTCGAAAGTCAGCCTATATCGTTGCTAAAAATCTTGACAGTTCACCACCTGTTCACTTTGCTATATATCTCAATTCCCAGACATTGTCTACGTATTCTATCGCTGCGATATGCCTATAACCAATAAGTTTCGTCAAGGTCGCTATCACGAAATGGTAAGTTATTTGCTTCCTTTTTTACCGTCGATCAGTAACCATGACCTTACTTATTTCATCTAACACGCGTTTTTCCAGTCGTATTACTTTAAATTTTAAAGATCATACTCCGATGAATTCCTCCGCTCGAAACGTTGGTATTTCGTTACTAAAAATGTTGGCAATGGCAGTTTACCACCTTTTCACTTTGCAATTTATCATTTACACTCATTCTTAATAACGACGCACAGCCATATAGTATGCAGTTGAAGTAAGAATCAATACCAAACAATAAAGAATGTAGTTTGACCAACTCAGACAAAACACTCTTAAAATAATGTCTAAATCACCGTTTTGCCGACACAATAGCGTCCAGAATACCCATTGAGTAGAATCAAAATAATTCATTTCATTTTCTTTCGCGTTCTTACGATCGGCGAGATCGGAATCCGAAGTGTACGGTCGCCAATACTCTTGCGGTTGCGGTCGAATGTGTCGACCGCAACCGAACCGCAAACGAACCGCAACCGAACCGCAACCGCAGTGTTAGGTTAATTCTAGGCAGTACTGTATATCGTAGGATATGAAATATTAGAATATGGTGATTGTTGTAATAAGATATAAACCTTTTCAGGACTAAATTTAAAATAAACAAAATGTTACCTATAGATAATATCATCTAAATATTTTTCTCTTTGAACGTGGAGCACAATGCCAGGTATGTGGGGATTGAGGGTGCATGCAATTGCAATAAATTGAAAATTAAAATACTGAGAAACATTTAACAAAGGGTTTTCTTAACACCAATTGTTGTTCATGGTTTGCTTGATTTTCAGCAGCATTCTGTTCTCCCACCAGTTGCCCTCCTCTTGCATCTGTAAAGTTAATAAATAAATAAAATCTCTTTGTCCTCTTCCTTGTGCTCTTTCTCTACCTCTCCCTCTAGTACGACCTCTTCCACTGGCACGTCCTCTCCCCCTTATTTTATTGACTTGTTCCCCTTCATCCTGGCTTTCATTTTCTTGCATGGAGAAATCAGAATCCTAAAACAGCTGAGCGAGAAAGTAAACAAGATGCCAAATATTCTTATAGTGCAAAGGCAATAAAAATGACACTTTTAAATTGTCACGTAAATACTAACCCCTTTGGTAAGGGGTAATATGAATTGCGCAAACAAAACACAGAAAAGAAAGACCGCATGAAACAAATACAATTGTTGCATAGTGTCATTCTAATAGAAATTATTAGTGTCGCACACTAAAAAGATTCCACTCCATAGTTTAGAAATAAGTTCTATATACTTGGATTCAAAACAGACTTAAAATACAATAGAAAATTAATGAACTTACCATCTTATAACTGTTGCTTTCTTGAACTCTCCTGTTGTTCATGCAGCATCCAGTGAAGTCTTCTCCATGGCACGCGCTTGAGCAAAAAACATTTAAGATTCTGCACGGGCAGAAAGTTCATCCTTTTTCTCGAAGACATAACATAACATGAAGAATACTTACATATACATACATGTAGTAATATTATCTATGTTAGGCATTGCCGCAACATCCTCTATGTGACTCCTTTCAAACTCGTCAAGCATGAAGTTCGTCCGTCATGACAGCAAGAATGAAGCAGGTGAGGTTTTTAAAGGAGAAATACTTCATGTTATGTTATGCAATTAATGTAGATAAAAACAAAGATGTAAACAAACCCCGCACATGCGCAGAACGAACTGTAACCCACCTTTATATCCTTAAAACACCAGATATTGAAACCTTAGTTTATCCCACCAAGATATCAGGATAGCTAGTGTGATGATATACAAAAACTGTGATTTAAGTACGATTCTGCAGGCGATTTTATGGTGATTTCACAGCGATTTGTTTCAGCGTAATCGCCACTGTTTCGATCGTGCTCGAATTTAGACGCGATTTGATGGCGATTTTTCACCTGGATGTGAACAAAAAGCTGCCTTCGCCTACCCCAAGGGTGGCAACATAACAACTGTAATAAACAACCCAAACAGCCAACCAGCTATTATAGTGAACCAGTCTTGCCAAGCGAAGAACTCAAAAGCGAAAAGGTTTGGACTGCAGAAGAAGAGGAACTTGTTATAAGCTGCTGGGCAGAAAAGGACTGTCTTTTTAGGACAAGTTCTGCAGATTATAAGGGCCATGACAAGAAAGCTGCAGCTAGAGGAGAAATCAAAAGTGCTCTACATGTTCATATTGGGAGCATTGTTACCAGTAAACAAATTATTGTATGACATAATCTTTCTTGCAATAATGTTATGACAAGATCAAGTGTTTGTTTCGAAATTTTATGTGCATTTCTGAATCAAATGGATTCAAATACAATAATAAGGGGCTGTTTATATGGAGGCGAGTAACCTGCCTGTCCCATATAAACAGTGAGCCAAAAAAAAACAATACTTTAATATAGCATTTTTCCTATAGGCATGTCTATAGGCAACCTATAGGATCCTATAGGAAACCTATAGGCTTCTACAGGCAATTCGAACATTTTCTATAGGCGACCTATGATAAAACCTATTAGCCTATAGACGCCTATAGGTGCCTATAGACTTTTTCTGTAAGGGTTCGCCCGATTAACTCGGCTCCATATAAACAGGCCCTAAGAGGGTGATTACAAGGGAGGGATTTCAGTCCAGTTGACCAAGTAGAGATTTTAGCATGGTGCACAGATAAACATTTCAAAAAAGTTGTTGTGTAATCACAACTGTTGTTTTTGTATCTGCGCAACATGCAGATATATTGCTATCGTGTTGTGGTTCTGTTAACTTTTTGGTGTAACCGCTGACCTGTAATGTGTGCAATGCTGATATAAATGGTAATTATTTTAAACATGACTTATAGTAAACTACCACAATTTTTGTGCATTATATTGACAAAAGTTTTCAACTCGTTGAGCGCAGCGACCGTCTTCGAAGGACATACATTCAACCTCTTTGGGAGACAAAAACAACAAGTAATCGAACTAAATTAACCGTCTGGCGCTCTCGCCCAATGAGACGCAAGAAAACTTGTTTTACACTTGTATGTAATAATAATATATATTTTCGTCACCACAATTCATAACGGCCTATTGTCCACAGGCATCGATGATCGAAGACCAAACTTGAAGACCAAGGGCATTTCAAATTCATTTCTTGACAATATTCCCACAGTGCTGGCATTGACGCAGATACATGTACACATAGCAGACCTTTTGTTACAGGATTTTATCAGTTGTCAAAACTAAAATTCTACTACGTCATAAGCATACGGTCGTTACAGAGTTGTACGGAATTGATACGAGATAGTGCCTACATCTCACGAAAAAACAATGTGCCTTGCTTACCACAGAGACTGGACTTAATTATTTTATCTAGCGAATGCTTACTATGAGGCGTATTAGCTATTAAACCGCCCGCTCGATGAGGGTCATGATTTTTACTAAATGACCCGAATCGAGTGGGCGCGGTTTAATAGCTAATACGCCTCATTTCATGATATTACTTTGTAATATCACGTTTGCGAGTTTTCCCGAAAGGGTGCGGCAGTCTTTGCATACTTCGAGATGGGTTAATAAAAATGATGTAATACTGCAATGTTTCGTGTGTGATTTGATAATTCTACTGGGGTTCATCCTACCTTAGGTCGTATTAGTGTAATACTACCTGTCGTCACGGTTTGCCGCGGTCGTATTAGTAATAATACAACTTCAATCGGGGTGTATTAATGATTAAGACAAAGGGAAAACTCGCAAACGTGATATTACTGTTTTTACGATTATTCACTTGGTCAATAATTCAGCTAAGTATACAGTATTTGTCATTCCCTTGTCATTTCCTTTCTTTTAGGAATCGCTCAAGCATTGTAAATAATGTTGGTCAATCATGACTGAAACGCTTGATCAAACACTTGATGTTGACTCAACTATAGTTTCGATGATTTCTTCAATGCACAACGACATAAATAAGGCCAATGAGCTTATTTCCAAGTTCATACAATCAATGGAATGTTCTCAACAAACCCCAAAGAGGGCTCTTGTAAAACCCGCTAACAAGAACCTACCATTATTAAGAACCTCAGGCTGAAATTAAGAATTTGTTTATATAAAGAACATAAGAATATAAGAACCTATCCCAGGCTGATTGGATAAAATGTAGTATTCAAAAGGTCATTACTCAATGTGGACATGAACCAGGGGAATTCATTTCCCCAATTTTTCTGTGCCAAAGCCAAATGATAAGATACGTCTTATCCTTAATCTTAATGGCTTCGATTGACCTAAAAGATGCTTATTATAGTGTACAAATAGACCCAAAACACAAAACATTTCTAAAATTTTGCTATGGTAATACACTATTTAAGTTCACAGTTTTTTCCAATGGTTTATCAACTTGTCCACGAAAATTTACAAAACTCTTAAAACCACCATTGGCTTGGTTTAGAATTAATGGTCATTAATGGTTGCAACCCCTGCCCCTTTTGTGAGACCTCTAATACTAGCTAATACTTACTTACACATTAGATAAACAGATAATTAATCGTCTGTTGTAGTATGCAATACAATTCTCCACAAATCTGGAGGCTTCTAGGCTCTGGGTATGAGTCTTCTTATGCCTGTGCTCCAGCTTTCAGTGGTTTTCCACATTTTCTGCAGAGGAGAGCTGAAGAAGTGGCAGAACAACAATCAGGGGTGGATCTAGGGATATTTGTGACTAGTTTCCGAACGCCAAAGGCGTGAGAATCGGTTCACGGGCATGCCCCCCTGGAAAATTTTGAAATCTAGAGTCTCTGAAGTGCCATTTCCTGCATTTTTGGGGAAGATTTTACAGAACTCTGGAAGGTCAGAAAACGTAAATTTACAGTTTGCACCAGTCAAGGAGAAAGGATTCAAGACGATAACCAAAGTGTTGTTTATTCAACAGAACGCGTGGGAAAGATGAGCCCACAATGTACCCGGAAGTGGGCCTTCAAGTGGGATAACAGTAATGACGTAACTATAAATAACAATATGCCATATATGGCGTGGTGTCTTTTTTTGTCTTTTATGGCAAAATGAAAAGAGCTTAGTAATACGAATAGTTTGAAAGTTTAACGAATGTAGACTCTACGAAGGTTCATATCCGTAATACTTGGGTGGACGGTGTTCGCGTTGAGGTCGCGGATGTGAAGAGCTTTCCACAGACGGTTCTTGAGCTTCTTGTGGCATGTTATTGTCAGCAGGGAGGGTCAGTGTCGGTGGTACTTCAACTGGCAGGGGTGGAGGAGCCTCAGGTATGTCGTCGTCTTCACTGTCATTGTTTTGGTGGTAGGGTCGACTGCTTGAAGGTATCTGGCTAGGAACCAGTTGGCACTCGGTGGCTTTGACTTTATAGGATGTGGCTCGCAGTTGGTGTCCAGAGAATTTTTTGATGAAACACCACTGACCATCAGTAGATATAACTAGGTATCTGCTACGAGACCTTGTCTTGTCCCGATCGGTGCGTAAATATACCAGGTCACCAACGCTAATGGTGGGTGGGGTGGTGCTGTTGGTAGTCATATTTTTTGACCTTTCGCTATATGCATGGTTCCGTTTACGTTGCCTGTGTTGTTCTAGGATGGTATCTCTATCACATATGGGTAGCTGATCCTGAGTGAACTGGTTTCTGTGCGTCCATAGTTCATGGGCAGATAGACCCTGTCTTCGTAAGCGAGAATTAAGGCGAGAGGTGGCCTCTTCGAGCTCGGCTATGGCTTTTTCGGCAACTGGATTCTTATTGATGTTTTTGATACGACCAAACTCAAGGGAAATGCCGAGGTCTTTGAGTGCGGTGTCGTCTCTTAGTGCAATAAACCCGGGGGCAGGATCGACTCGGATAATGGCAGGTGGACCTTCGAGTGGGTGTAATCCACTACATAGACTGGCAAGAGCGTCACGGAGGGTGTCTGCCTTCTCATCAGGGATGATGGATGTTGCAGTAAAAGAGGTAGTGGTTTCTCGCAGGACCAAAATGCATTGCTTGCAGCGTTTGAGGACATCTGCAGCAAAAGAGACACCAACTACTTTGGGTGGATCTTCAGTACTGTGCTCTACGACCTGTTGTGGAAAATGACGCAGTGATGTGCAAGTGTGGCATGTTTCACTTGCCCAGGCAATAGCGTTTGCCATGTCGAGTGCGTAGAAGTTGCGTTTCATGACCAGGTGTAGTTGGTGCTTTGTTGGATGGTCGAGCTTGATGTGTAAGGCTGTTACAAGGCCATCGAGGGCAGAGCGAGGAATGACGATCAATTCTGTCGATGGGGATAAAGGATCACTTCGACGTACTACGAGCAAACCATCTTTGGCGATGGAGATGACGTTCAGGTACCGTTTCACGTCTTTAACGTTTGTTAGCTTTTTAGAGGGACGCGTTCCCTGCTTGAGATGTGCATGTGTTCGTCGGAGATGAGGGCATTCAGACTGAATCTGGATCCATGCGGATCTAGTGGTGAAAGGTAAGCGTGACTGGTGACGGATGTCTTGAACGGAGGTTGAACGGACTACGGAATCTTCCGTAGTAGCAATAAAGTTGCAAATCTGACACTTCGGCTGATGGCAGTCTGGTGCGTTGCGACTAGAGAAGTCCGAGGGAATATTCGCCGTACCAGCTAAATGTTGTATATTGGCTTGATATTGGCTAACAATGGAAAGGAATGAGGTAACACGAGGGCTTGCCGAAAACTCTCCGCGGCGTAGTTTGTCAATGGCTTGGACGCATGGCTTGCTGTCTGTGAGAACGTACGCTGGATGGATAGACTGAATAATGAACGGACTAAAGTGCTTCACTGCGGCGGCGATGCCTAAGGCTTCGATTTCGCACGGTAGCCATGTAACTTGGTGCTTTCTCAGCTTGGCACTAAAAAACCCAGCTAGGAGAAGCTTGTCGTTGCAGGAGACATATAGAGTGGCACCGATTCCTTGCTTGGTTACGGAACCGTCTGTAACGATCCACAGTTGGTCGGATGGCTGTGGGAGAGTGATATATTTGTGCGTTGCGAGAGACGTCTGTGCTGTGCGGAACAGTTCGGATAAGGCTAAGTTCAAACGTCGAACTTCTCATGAGCCGAACCTAATTATCATTAAGTTCGACCATGGAGCGACATAATCCCGACTGTTGATTCAAACGTCGAACTTAATTATATTCAAACGTCGAACTTAATTGAAACCGGAAATAGTATGAGCGCGGGAATTAAACGCGGGAATTTCCAAAGTGCGAAACTTGTCAACACGTATAAGCATAGCTATGGTTTCTAATTCGAGTGTAAGGGGTTTTCTTTTGAAGAATATATTTGAAACAAGACGTAGAAGAAGAGGGATGCAAATGGCTTTACATTATGTGATAAGGAGAAGAAAGTTGTTGCTCCATTTAAGTTTAGCTGCCCTTTTCTTGACTTTATCCCACAGAAATACAACTATTTACAATCGTTCTTGTCGCCGGATAGGGAGAAATCACGGATGGTTTGAATTGGTATGGACATCTTATTCCGACGAACGCTTTAAAAAAACCTTTCGGTATCACGCACCACTTTCATGTACATCTTGAACCGGATAAGGCATGTCTTGGAACGCGTCACTGTCACAGAAGTTCCTGTATCACCAGAATGTAGATTGGCATTCTGTTTATATCGCCTTGGCAGGGGTGATTATTTTTACACTATCGCAGAGATGGCAGGTTTAGGAGTATCAACAGTTTGTACGATCGTTTACGAAGTTACACAGGCAATTGTGGATAACCTGTGGTCAGACTGTGTGACCAAGCACATGCCAAAAAGTGAGGATGATTTTCGAAAAAAGATAATAGATATGGAACATATGTGGCAATTCCCTTGCTGCTGGGCAGCAATAGATGGGTGTCACATACCAATTAAATGCCCACCAGGAGGGCTACAATCCTGTAAAGAGTACCATAATTTAAAAAACTTTTATTCTGTTGTATTAATGGGACTAGTCGATTCGAATTATCGATTCATTTGGGGAAGCTGTGGATTTCCTGGAAATTCGCATGATGCTATTATATTTCAGTCTACAGAACTTTGGTCCAACATTAAAGATAGTGAGCTTATCCCCCTGATTGGCAAGGATGTTGGTGGTGTGCAAATACCACCTCTTATACTTGGCGATTCTGCATTCCCATTTCAGACATGGCTTATGAAACCATTTACTAATGCTGTCATTACTCCCAAACAAAGCAACTTTAACTACAGGCTTAGCAGAGCAAGAATGGTCACCGAAGGGGCATATGGACAGTTGAAGGGAAGGTGGAGGGTCCTCCTAAGAAAATCTGAAAGTACCCAGGAGAAAATAACAAGTACCACTCTTGCATGTATGGTGCTACATAACATCTGCATTGATCAAAGAGATACCATACCTAGAGCTTTGGACCTCACAGTTGATCCTGCAACAAATGGAAGAAGAGATAGAGCTGGAGTGAGAGAGCTGCTCCAGATGAGATCTTGTGAAAGGATGAGAGATACCAGTCATCAAGCAAATAAAATAAGAAATGCTCTGACTGAAAAACTGTGGTTAGAGAAGCAAGGTGGTGAAGTATGTTAACACCCAATTTTTTTTGTATCTTTCGCCATTTTGAATGTACCATACCATATATTTAACAACTGAAAACAAGCCTTCCAAATATAAGCCCCACATCTTATATGCAAAAATCCTTCTGATATTAGCCCCCAACAGGTGCGGATTTAGAAGTTAGTCGCATAAATTAGACACTTCATGAACAACCCTATTGGTTATGCTTTTCTTAAGAATAATTCAGAACAAAAACCTATCCAATAGGATTGTTATTCACAGGTATTTTGAATTGCAAATTCTAAATCTAATTTATGCGACTAACTTCTAAATCCGCGCCTGGCCCCCAACACACATATTGTATATGTATGTATGTTTGTATGTATATATGTATGTATGTATATATGTATATATGTATATATGTATGTATGTATATATGTATGTATATATGTATGTATATTATATATAAATCTGGAAAAAAGTGTGTTGTTGCCCTCCTGGACAATACACTGGGAGTTCAATATGCTTTTCTTGTTTAGGCAGGAAAATTTCACAGTTGATTTGAATGAAAATAAGAGCAAATATACATGATGTATGTTTATATTTGGAAGTTTACGATACGTTTGTTGTTTTACTTTGTTACTAGGTAAAACAACACATTAAAATACAAAATTCTTATTGTTAAAGTTCTGTAAACACATAGGTATAACTTTACTTAATGCTATTGCATGAACACTTTATGACAATGGAGAACTTTGCAATGTCCTACCTGTATCTACTGTAACACCAATGGTAAATTAATAATCTAAACATTGTGCTTCAATTGTCACCAAAAATGTCATATTATACATACAACTTGTATTCACTATTTGTGTATAGTTTTGTTCAATTGTCTCCAATTTTCTTGTTCTTTTTGCAAAAAGGAAGGTTGGTGAATCCTAACAAAGCATATTAATATTAACAAAATTATCTGAAATCAAATCACAATTGAATATATATATATATATTATATATGTATATACTGTTAATAATTGTAAATTTTAGTTGTAAGAGTTACTGTCGCTGCTGTTAGGAGATGGTGAGCTGGACAATGTATTGCTTCCATTGAAGGGTGAATAGTGTGCACTTGTAGTTGTAGCAGTTGGAGAAACTTGTTGAAATATGTTATCATCAGGTACATTTGGTTTATTTGCATTGGAAGAGAAGAAACCATGCTGGCTAGGGAAAACAATTGGTTGATGATGTTGATATCTCTGATTTAAGTCTTCAGCCTGTACCTGTGTGAATGAGCTGTGCTGTTGTACTGATTGCCATGGAACATATGGGAATGCTTGAGGCTGGAAGGATGGTTGTTGTTGTACTAGCTGACATGGTGCATTTGGAGAAGACTGTGCCTGTAGTGTTGGTTGGTTTTGGCCATTGGAACATAGCAACTGGCATAGTCGATACTCGTGTTCTCTTGACCTTTGGATGTCTTCTTTCATAAAGTTTATGATATCCTTTGTTGGGTCATTTTCAATCGCTGTACGCAGGAGATTAATTGCTTCAACAACTGGATCCTGTTTCTTTTTTTTTACTGGTCTTTTTGGCACAAACAGCTTACTGCTGCTTTCTACACTACCTTCACTCTCCAAATTTGTTTCAGTTGATGAGCCAATTTCCACCTGTGACTGTGCAGATGGTTCAACAGCAAGTTCTGGCTGACACGAGTCTCTTGTTTTCACTAATGAATACAACTGGTCAAACCATGGTCCATAATCTTTATCCTCTTTAAATCGTTTGATTCCTGTTGCAGATTTTATTGTAAGAGCTACTTTTTTACACTCCCCAACACATTTTTTAAATTTTGATCTGAGCTGAACGATGTTGAACGGTACACATTCACCCCTCTCAGCTGCACGTTTTTTTAATTCTTCTAGGATTTTTTTGTAGATTTCACCATTTTTCTGCGTTTTGACATTGATAAAAATAAGTTTAGTCTTGTACACGTCATTGTTGACTATGATATCAATAAGATCATTCAGTAAATCTTGACTCCATCTTGGCCTTCGTCCAGCCTTTTTGGCCTTTTTATTGTCTGTGTTTTGATAGCTGTAGGTTGGGTCCTCACCTTCTTCGGATTCATCGTCAGAATTAACAACATTTGACCTAAAAATACAGTGTACAACACAGGATTTGAAAGAAACGAATATAATGAATAATTGACGATGTTCATGTTGATTAAATGCTTTTTCGATGTAAATAATGAATTATTCATACGCTTGTATGTTTACCTTTTTGTGCAAGATTTTTTCGCCAGGTTGTCTGCACAAATATCTCCATCTTTTCTTCCTTTGGCTTTGTCACATGTTGATGATGATGTATCAGTATCACTTTCGACACCAGCACAAACATTGCAATACCCAACGGATTTACATTCTAGCCAACCAACAGTTTCTTCATTCGATTCAAAAGTAGCACATCGATTACACACTGGCAACTTACATTTTAAACAACTGTATTTTGTAGTTTGTAAACACGAAACGCATGACGTATCCGCATTATCTCCATGTGAAAGCGCAGCCATCTTGTAATCAAAACACAAAATATAGGGGTCGGAAGGGTTTTTAAGGGATTTATGGGAACGAAAATAAATTAAATTAATTTATGCATTAGGTTCGGTTCATGAGAAGTACGACGTTTGAATCAGTTGTCGATCCTAATCCAAATGTAGTCGAAATTCCCGACAGCGTGAGTCGAACTTAATATGTGTGTCGTTCTTAATTAAAGGCGTCGATCTTAATTGATTCAAACGTCGAACTTCTCATGAGCTTAATTCGTTGAATTAGGTTCGGCTCATGAGAAGTTCGACGTTTGAACTTAGCCTAAGGTATCGGTCCAATGTATCTTGTCCCGTGATTGTTGGCCTGCAATGGCGTTCTCTAGTGGATATGAGGTGTGAACAGTGTGGAAGAACACGTCCAAGGATTTTGTAGGCTCCAATGAAAGAACGAAGGCTACGTACCATCTCGGGAGGCGGGCAGGATGAAAGAGCAGCGATCTGGTGTGGGCTTGCAGATAGACGTCCCTGTGTCCAAATCCATCCTAGTATACTAGTACTGCGAGGACAAATGATGGTCTTCAAGGGCGCAAGCTTGAAGTTAGACTTTTGAAGGGCTTGTAGTATACGCTTCCAGTTGTGAAGTAAAGCCTCTGGTGAATCAGCACCACAATACAGATCATCAGCCAATTTGGCAGCAATCCCATCTTGCAGGCAATCGCCGAGTACCCGACACATTAGCTCTTCAAGAGCTGTTTCTGAACCTGGCATTCCCATGGCACAACGGGTGTATACTCTGACACCACGGAATGGAGTTGCTACGCCACAATACTTCATGGATGCATTTGCTAGTGGAATTTGGTAGAAAGCGCTGGTCAGGTCGGAAACAATGATGTATTTCCACTTGGCAATTGTTCGTAAGATGGAGTCGACGTCTGGCAATAGCGATGGCTGTGGCTTGCTGTACCGACCAACGTTGGCAAATGCTGTGACAAGGCGGTGTCCCCCATTTGGCTTTTTGACGAGAAATGATGGGTATAGATACTCAACGGTTATGCCAGCGTCTTCTGGAGGTTGGAATACTCCTTGAGATTCAAGGTCATCGAACTTCTGTTGTAGCTCAACCAACTTGTTATGGGCGTATTGGGGAAGTCTTCCTTTCCGTTGTGGTGGTTGCACTGGGCCCATATTTACTACTACCTCAAAAGCGCCTGCTGCACCGTTATAACCTGAAATGGCAGAGTCAAACACATCATCGTGCGCTTGGAGAAGGGATCTAAACTCAAGTGCGCAGTTTCTTTGGTATGATGTTATCTGGATCGAGTTTCACAGAGGAAGAATGTTCCTGTTCTGTGTGTGGCGGTGGTGTATGAGGTACTTCGATGCGAGGTAGGTGGTTATGCTCGTTTGTTTCGGGACTGGTGGTAAGTAGGACTTGGCAGAAATGGTCATGACGAAGAATTGTTTTAGGCTCATTTGTAGTGTTCAGTATGCGGATTTTTCTTGCAACTGCTTCTATGAGATGAGGATGAGGCCAATCCCCAGATAACTTGGAACCGTTCAGTCGTGGTTCAATGGCAAGAGTGACATCTGGATCTATCTCTTGGGGGATGTCCATCTCGAGGTAACGTCCAGGCCATATCACCGAAGAAGGTGACAGGGCTCGAAGAACTGTTTGTGTTCGGCGTATTTTGCTTGCACCTAAGCCTGGTGGGGTTGTACCGTAATACGCGGTGTCAATGCCTTGGATTGTTATTTCTTGCTTTGACGGTCTAATAGAGATGTCGTTGACGAACATGAAGGGTGTCCCAGCTAATATGTCGACATCTAGGTTATCAACAACAAGTGCATCTAATTGTAAACTGAGATGGTTACGCGAAAGGCTCAAATGAATCTCTCCAATGACAGCTAATTGGGTAACACCATCAGCTTGCAAGGCTTTCTGCTTGGTTTTCTGAATAGTGGCCCCGATTCCCTTGGCAATGCTGGTTTTGATCATGCTTGTCTCTGCACCAGTATCCAGTGTCAAATGCAAAGGGTGATGATCGTAGAATGCTTTTAAGAGAGGGGACTGTTTAATACTGACCCGATGAGTGGTTGATTTGATCCGATAGTTGTGACTGTTTTGAAGGTCATCAGGCTCAGTGTCTGACGCCGGTCTATAGGTGGTGTGTTCGAGCTCCTCGCTGAGTACTTGTCGCGATCGGGCTAAGTACTGTCGATCATCATCAGGGAGAAATGGGCATTTACTCAGGTAATGCTGATATTGTCGGTTTGCCTGCTTGCATAGTGGACAACATCGTATAGGAGTGCTCTTGGTTGGCTTGGAAAATCCCGAGCGTTGGTCTCGACCTGGTGGAATGCGAGTGCTGCGCGATGATTGCTTGAAAGCTGTACGAAGAACTTTAGCATCGTCTGAAGAGGTGATTTCGTCCAGAAGTGTGTCTAACGCTTGGGAAATCTCCGGTTTTAGTGATGCTACTGTTTGGGACCGTAGCTCGGTTCCATATCGTTGCTTTACTAAGCCAGGTAAAGAAGGATGGATGAGTCGAAGCCACGTCAAGATTATCATATTTACTGTAGTCGGGGAAACCTCCTCATCCGAGGTGACGTTGTCTCCATGGTGACGAATTCCTGTATTAGCCTTTAGTAAATTGTCGTCGATGAAGCTAACTAATCGCTGATACAAGTCCTTGGGGCGCTCACCAGGTTCCAGGCGAATACTGCTAAAGTCGAGGAAGTGAGAGCTGGTGGACTGGAACCCAAAATGCGAGCGAATCGCTTGCCATATTGTTGTTATGGATGTCGAGCTCTTGACAATGCTATTTCGTGAAATGATAGGGCAATAATTTGCCATTTGGCCCAGGAGAAGCTCCAACTGGGTTACTTTTTGCTCAGCAGTACGACGTCTAGCAACGGGTACTTCGTCGTCATCGTTTTCGAAGCCACGAAGCGGCGCTGTAGCGGTTTTTAACCAGGTAACACCGTCAATTAAAAAGGGGGCAAAGTTTGGGTCTAACGACATATTTTTGGGTAAAACAAATTGAGAGACTTACCCTTACTTTGTTTCTTTTCTGCGTTGAGGTCAAATAGCTTGAGTAAAAGCTATCTCGTCTTTACCTTGTATGGTAAAAGAACCTTCCTTCTGACTTGTGTTTTGAAAAATTCCACTGTATTGGAACTCGTAAAGCTATGGAAATATAGTTTAACCGCTGCCACCACGCCAGTCAAGGAGAAAGGATTCAAGACGATAACCAAAGTGTTGTTTATTCAACAGAACGCGTGGGAAAGATGAGCCCACAATGTACCCGGAAGCGGGCCTTATAACAGTAATGATGTAACTATAAATAACAATATGCCATATATGGCGTTGCATAAAAATTAGTAGGGTTTTACAGTAATTTATACTTATGGAAGAGTGGCATTTATGTTTATATCATTTTTTTTGATTTTCTAAGGCTTTGAAACACTACTTCCTGCATTGTGAGGGCTGTTTTAATAGTAAATATTAAATATTAAAGGGAAGCTGAGTGCCCAAAATTGCCGTTTATATGTCAAACTGCTTCTATTTGGGATTCCAAAAATGTATTTTTTACGGTGATCCGTTCACCCGTATCCTCAAAAATTGATTACAAAGAGAGCTCATCGATCGCTTAGGGAGCCGCCATATTTGCGCCCGCGATTGAAGACCGCTTTTAGTGTGTGACGTCAGGTCGTCAGAGCTTCAAGTTGTTGACAAAGAGCTATATGTGAACACGCTATACGACAAGTAAATTAATAAGATGTAAAAGGGTTTTTCGACTCGAAAATGGTGAACTGTTGTGTACCAGGCTGTACTAATTATTCTTCAAAAACTAAAGATTTAGAAAAAGTAATTAGCTATCACAAAATTCCTTCGGAACAAAGATTACAAAAAGCATGGATTGCTCGTCTGCGAAGAGACAACCTTCCGCCATTGGAGAACTGCTACGTGTGTAGTGAACATTTCGAAGCTGATTGCTTCGAGAAGGACCTTGTTCTAGAGCTCACCGGCAAGCGAAGTAAGAGAAAATTAAAGCCAGATGCAGTGCCAAGTATTTTCGACTTTAATACATCTAGTTTAGCTGGAAAAAGGGGAAGAGAGTCGACACAAAATCGTCTCAAGCGTCAGCGACAAAGAGAAGTAAGTCTTATATAATAATTATTGATTGGTTAGTTACGGGCATGATGCCTACATAATGTAGGTAATTGACCATTGCTAGGTGCTATTGGTTCTGTAGGAGTAGATACGGTGTATTTATGTCTCGTAAAACATTATTTTCAAGTAGATTTTACTACTGTTATTGAAGTGTGAAGTCCAAGTTCAATGTCTCGTTTGCCAACAAGAGGACGACGCCAAGTATAAACTTCAATTAGAAAGTTCATTAGTTTGCGATAAAAGTTAGGTTGAATCAAAGATTTTAGAGAATTGGAGAATGAAATGAACAAAAAATTAAGTCAGCGACATAACTAGAATTTCGCGACAACAGTGAAAATTTGGTTGCAAATTTTGACCAATAATTCGCGTAAGCCGAAATAACCAAAATACGAAGACCATTATATTGTCTTTCGAAATCCTGAATTTTATTGTTTTATTTTGCGTAGTATGGGGTGAAATTAATTTTTGAAATCACCATACATTTCGTCGTGCAATTTAGGAGGACTTACGAAATAGTTCATAAGCTTATCTTTTATTAAATATGTTTTTTAAAAGTGTTTTAGCTGTTTGTCTCACTTCAACAATAATAGTAGTAATAAAAACCTTTATTATTATAAAATGAAATTGGTATAGTTGATTATTATAGCTAGTGTTGAACACTATAGGAAAAGATTATTACCCAAAAATGCACACAATTGTGTATCTCACAAAATATGAATAATAACAGATAATAATATGGATAAAACAGGATAATAATCTGATAATTTGGTTTAATTCTCATTGTAGACTCTAGACGAACTCCTAGCTACACCAAGTACCAGTACCAGTACCAGTGTTATCGAAAGTGACAGTACCCAATTTGACCCTGATGTGAATGTGTCAGAGGACGAGCAGCCAAACACCGTGGACATTGGAATTCAATGTTGTCTTGACCCAATCAAGTACACAGTGACAAACACAGCATCCACTCAAACTGATACAAGTACTGATGAAGTATGTTCTACAAGTGCTACCACTGGCATTATAGACAATGAACATTGTTCTCCAGCTGATATCCTCCAAGACCACACATACTTCAATCAATTGACACCCGTCACACCGCAGAAGTCAACTGAAATAAGTTCACCCCAGAAATCGGTTGAAAGCATCTCACCACAGAAATCAGTCAAGTCACTCTCTAGTGGTGTTAGTGGAGTTGATGATGATGATGATGATGATTACGAACTTATTGCATCTCAGAAAACAGAGATATCTACAGACACTGAATCAGAGTCAGACATTCAACATAGTCAGGCATATGTCAAAATGCCTAAATATTTAGTGTTTGAGTCCTGTTTGAAGGAATTATTTAAATACTGCATCAACTGTGGTGCATGTGTGACAGACGTCAGCATTGCTTGTACTGGTAGTCTGATTACTGTGAAAACAACCTGCCTAGACAACCATGAGAGTGTATGGACCTCACAGCCAATCATAAACCGAACACCTGTGGGGAATCTTCTGATATGCTCGTCTATTCTGTTCACTGGCAACACTTACACCAGAATTCAGAACTTTGCCTCTTGCCTAGGTTTACAGTTCATTAGTGAAAGGGTGTATTACAAACAACAGGAACGATACCAGTTCCCCATTATAAATGATGCATGGGAGTATGAAACTGCAGATGTTATGGAAGAACTTTCTGGGAAAGATATCATAAAGTTGAATGGGGACGGACGGTGTGACAGTCCTGGCCACAATGCCAAATACGGAACTTATACCTTCATGGATACTGAGAGCCAGAAAGTAGCCGTCTTCAATGTGGTACAGGTGACAGAAACGACGTCGTCCAATGCTATGGAGAAAGAAGGTTTCGTAAGGTGCTTGGATAGCCTGGAGTTCGAAGACATTACCATCAACACCATCACAACAGACAGGCATACCTCCATTACAAGCACCATGGAGAAGGAGTACAGCCACATCAAACACCAGTACGATGTCTGGCATCTTGCCAAATCTGTGGTCAAGAAACTCAACAAAAAGGCCAAGACCAAACCATGTAAAGATCTCAGCCACTGGATACAGTCAGTGTCCAACCACTTATGGTGGTGTGCTTCATCCTGCAACGGCGATGCTGAGCTATTGAGAGAGAAATGGGTGTCTATTCTGCATCATGTCAGTAACAAGCATTCCTGGAATATTGCCACCCATTTCAAAAAGTGTGACCATCCACGTCTAAGCAGAAGAGAAGTTCGCCGAAAAAGCTGGCTTAAACCTGGGACTGCAGCATATGTTGCACTTGAAGAAGTCATCCTCAAGCCAAGGCTACTTAAAGACCTGGGAAAGCTCACAGACTTCTGTCACACAGGAGGTTTGGAGGTCTACCATTCGGTGATGTTGAAGTACTGCCCCAAACGACAGCACTTTTCGTACAAGGGGATGGTAGCACGAACCCAGTTAGCTGCTATTGACAACAATCAGAATGCAGGTAGTTTTTCAATTAAATTGTAATTATCATAATAAAATTATCACTGATGTCTTTTTTGTTGTTGCCGTTAGCAGTATTAGTATTATCTTTTTACAATCGTTGTTTTGTAGGCCTAGTTTATACGTCGAATCTCACATGTGCCGAATACAATTCAAGCAATAGATAATTCCAGATAATCAGGTGGTTGTCTTTGATGTAATTAGATTCGACACATGCGAGATTCGACGTATAAACTGGGCCTTAGTTTTTCTATTTGTTCTTGAATGTCAATCCAATTTTATTTCATTTTGTCATTATTCATGATTATTATCAATAGACAATGTTGTCTGCCACTTATATATTATGTAATCATTCTAATCTGTTACTGGAAATATTTTCATATTTGCAAGATACATATATTTATGAACAATTGACCATCTTTTATTTTCACCTTAATATTTTAATAGTTTTATAAAAACATACTATTTTTTGATATTTCCAAATAATTAATAATTAATAATTAATAATTTTTTAAAAATAATTAAATGATTACATGTTCTATTATAGAAAGAAGTCAGGCTGTTGTACAGTACGGTGAAAGAAGTGGTGAGGCACGATACAACAAGAGCTTCCCAAAAATGCACAAGCGCTGGGTGGTGAAGCCAGTAAAGGAGAAGAAGAGGTATGATTTCCTTCCAGAGCTCCAAACCAAAGTGCTGGAGATGTGTGAGGGTACTGGCGAGATCCCCGAGCCAATAGAAGTAGAATTACCTGACAACATTGCTAGTGTGCCAGCTCCTGACAAACAAGATTTGATCGATCGACATAGGTCAAGATTTGCTACATGATTATTCTCTAATCATGTTTTATATAGTATGCCTTTATGATTGTATACATGTATGTACTCAATCTATTGTCAGAAAGGTTGTAGCTATACATGCATGCACTTAAATATTATTATATACCACAAAAGACTTATATATATCCATTGCCTGTAAAACATAAACCAGTTTCAGGCTACTAATTTTTAGCAAATGTTTTTGGCAGTTTAGGCTTGTATCTCAGTAGAATAATCTGTTTCGATATTACAATATTATGTATGAATACATCAGATAACCTTTCTGCAAATATATATTGTGTGAGGGGATACTAGATGATGTGGTAACTATATA
The DNA here is from genome assembly GCA_035772405.1 of Chrysogorgia sp. JL179-B06. Taxonomy (NCBI): domain Eukaryota; kingdom Metazoa; phylum Cnidaria; class Anthozoa; order Scleralcyonacea; family Chrysogorgiidae; genus Chrysogorgia; species Chrysogorgia sp. JL179-B06. The sequence continues at coordinate 482,392 of JAYKKM010000207.1, forward strand.
AAATTAATACTCAAGATATTGATAATTTCACAATTTTGGTTAGATACAATGAATTCACAATTAGTCAGATAGTGAAGTGCCAGCAATTTTATACTGCATACCAGATTTAAAGTACCACATTATAACTGCAGTCCTTTCATGCTGGTAAATTTAATGGGCAGGTTTTGGTCATAGGACATTGATAAAATTTGACTTAATTACGTATACCTGGGGCGGGTTGTTCAAAAGGCGATTAACGCTAATCCTGGATTAAAATTTAATCGGCTGTTTATTTTGGTATGTTCTGTTTGAAAACATAAGCTAAAACTTTCTAAGGTAAAACATTTCATAATTTGTATGATATCTGAATAGAAATTTTCAAACATCTTTGTCTGTATCTTTATAATTTTGTCCATAAAATTTCCACTAATCCTGGATTAAGCTAATCGCCTTTTGAACAACTGGCCCCAAGAAAATAACTTTAAAGTGCCTTTATTAAGTAATAACAATGGAAATTTGTTGATAAATGTTTTGACATAAATGCCTTTCTGAACACAAAAAAGATAAATCTGTGAAACAATATCTGACAGTCACTATATGTGTTATAGTCAGGTATACATGAAAAAGAAAGAACTGTAATTCTGAGGTCTAATGTGGTTTTTAGAAACCTGTTAAATTTGAACTTGATGACTGTTACATGCTTAGCAATAAAGTTTGTTTAAAGTACTAGATAGTATTTTATTATTTGTTGTTGCATCCATTGTATAGAGTGCAAAGACAAAAAGAATGCAGCTGAATTGACATAAAACAGTGCTGAATTTAAATTATATTGTTTTCTAGTTTTCAATTAGCACTGATTTAATAGTAGCAAAATAATAGATCTATCAAAAAGACTTGATATTGCACACTTTTAGTGTTTGCATTCTATTATGATAATTTGTACACATATTACACCCCAGAGGACCATGAAGTTTGTGTTCTTGTATATTTTCATCTAACCCTAAAAAACTTTGATCAATCAGATCATAGAGAACAAAAACTTGATTTGCTGAGTTTTTCTCAGTTTAAATGCTTTGTTTTCATTCTCAATTTATTGTCATTCAATCACATTCTCAAAGTGGCCCCGGTTTCAGTAGTCACACTGTAAAATGAATGTGTGTATCAAAATATTGTAGTATACAAACTGTATGTTTATGTCTAAACTACAGGAAAGCATTATTATATAGGAAGAACAGTGAGTCCCAGCAAGTTATTCGTCTGTATAATGAAAGCCTTCAAATACAAATTCTTCTTCGAGTCCAGGTGGAGGGAAGTGTGCTCTTATGCACATTACTGCACATGATGGCAAAACAACTCTAACTTCTTTCCCAAGATAGCCCCAACACCATCTGGCTAGTTGTCTGTAGGCAATATGGCGGAATTGTTTATGTTCAGGTCCATCATATGAGCCAGTATATTGTTGTTTATACTGCCTCCAAGCAGTGCGCAGGACATACTTGTTGGTACATACAGGCAGGAAACCAGGGTGTTGTGTGATGCAGGTAGCTGGTTCCAATCCAGGCCCTTCTGTCACAAGGCTCTGGCACATATTCCACACTTTTGGTACTTCTTGGCAGCAAACACACTCACGAAGACTATCCATTATTTGGCAATGGCCACAGGTACACCTTGAAAAGAATAACAACAGATGCTTTAGCTCTATTACTAGCAGTTTTAGCTCAATACTTTATAAATTAAGGGCTCGCGTTTGAAAGCTTTTGACTGCCATTGTGGTTGGTTGTTGTAATTGCAAATTAAAAGTTATTGCCATTGATAAGTGGGATCGATAATATAACTGTTCAAAAGTAAAGTAAAAGTAAGTTGTAGCTCTTTTTAAAAGCGACATTAAATAATTCGATGGCTAAGATATTACAATTTCTGAGAACAATTCTCTGGTTGTTGTTTCAAAATCTCGCACCTCGTATACTCGATCGTATACACGAACTTCTTCGTTGTGAATTTGTCTAAAGTATCAGTAATTCTGCTAAAAATTTACTAATAATGCTTACCAGTTAGAATTCTGTAGTCGATTATGTTCCTGGTCGCCATAATCAGACTCGCTATCTTCTCCATCTTCACTGTGTTCTGTGTCTGACGCCACTTCGATCTCTGGCTCAAACTGGTAAGGCATTATACCGACTTCAGGGTCAAAATGCTCCAACATTTCCTCAGAAACTCCTTCACCGGAGCTATTAGAATCTCCTGAGTACGAGCTACTGTCGGACATAGTTTTCAATAACGATAGTTTTGCGAAACAAGCTAGGAAAAGTCCAAACACACGTGAAAACAATGCTTCGCTTCGTCTTTTGAATTGACGCTCTGACGTCGTGACGTCACAAGGCAATTTTCTGAGCCCGCGATAAAAGTGCAATATGGCGGCTCGCTAAGCGATCGATGAGCTCTCATTGTAATCAATTTTTGAGGATACGGGTGAACGGATCACCGTAAAAAATACATTTTTGGAATCCCAAATAGAAGCAGTTTGACATATAAACGGCAATTTTGGGCACTCAGCTTCCCTTTAAGGTCATAAACACCCTAACTATAGTGTACCTCATCATTGTACACTTCAATGGGAACAGATTTTCAATTATTGCATTCCCTCTCCCAAATAAATTTGTAACACAGTAAATAAATTTGTACAACTTCTACTGTAGGATGGTGACTGGTAAAAAGTGTTATACAATGAATAATAGTTAGTAACCCTGACCTTTTTTTTTTAATTAACCAAACTCATCTTACCTTCATAATTTCAAACATTTAAGCACAATATTTTCAAATCAATGGCTGCATCAGTCCACCACTTAACGTTCAGCCACTGGATGGCAGGTAGGAAGGTTAAATAGTTGATAATCATGAGTTCTGAAGATGGCATTGTCTGGGTTGTCATCTCTCCTTCCCTTTTTACTCTGACAAAGAAAATCACGGTCTTAATGATGGACTTCATCTTCTCGCGGTTTTCGTTAATTCGTTCTTGCAGTAAAACCGCTCGCCTATTGGCCATAAAATCCGCCATTGCAATGCTACCGAATAACTTTGAAACTTCGAACAAGCAGTGGTCCAGAACGTAAGGGGAGATTTGAATATTCAATTTATTGTCACTCCATTCTAAAATTAAACAAAGGTATGGTTTCTTCAAATAAACAAGCTAAGGGAAGCGCACGAGCCATTCAAACCTCTACTTTCGTGGTCCCCAGCCTTGCACGTTTGAGGAATAACAAACAACTGATCTGGTTTCCAGATATTTGGAATATACGGGAGCTGAAAACCAGCCAATCGATTGGTAAACAAGTCCTGAATATTGAAAGAACAGTCTTCCTTACAACAAACTGGTTGTCCACGAGAGGCATTTCGTATTTATATGATCTGACAACTAATTCATGACTAGTTCACTCTAATTGTGTTGAAGGCGATTAACCAATAGGAGACAGTTTTGACTAGTTCACTGTAATTGCCTGAGAGTTTCCACACGATTATACCATGCGCGGCGCTCGATCGCCCAATTTTGCCTTCCCCCAAAAGCCTATAATACAGGCTATCTAGACATGTAAGCAATTGCGCAGGGTGGAAGGTAAAAGTATCAATACAAATAACACCAGTAATGCATTGTCAATTTTTATTTTTTTATCAAAATGTGAGTAGTTTCCGGAAACTAGTTGAACAGTCTGGATCCACCCCTGACATTTCAGAACATATTGACAAAGTATGCCTACAAGAAAACGTAAACTTGAGGATATGAAACGAGCAGGAAACGTAGGACAACGCGTCGTTTTTCTAAAAAGGGGGAACCGAACCCGATATTTTCCGTTAAACCTGCTCTCGTTTCAGAGCCTTCGAAAATCAAAAATGTTTCTGGGGAGAATGTCCGAACCCTCCCTAGATCAATCTTGGCGCCTTTGCCACTCGATTATATGCCTCTCCCAAACATTTAATTTGGATCGGGCATCTTCTCCCTCACCTCATCGATTGATAGTGAGTTGAACTTTCTTATATATAGTCGTTCCGACCATTCAAACCAACAGTCGACAGGAACCGAAATGTAAGCAACAAATGGGGAAATCACTTAATCCGCACAGCGCCATTTTGAGCTGTTTGTGCTCCTTATGTATTTCTTCTTATACATTTCTTGTACACATCGTTGATAAGTCCCAATAATCGTAAAAGTTGATAGGCTTCCATCATATTTTATTTTCTTCCTTTGTTTCGATGAGTATCGATAGTCCCTGCTGCTATACCGAGCCAATCATCGTCCATGCCAGAGTCTTTTGGGCATGTTAGTTGTCTGTTGTCCTTTTAGTTGTCTGTTGTCCTTTTAGTTGTCTGACAAAATTCACAGATACAAAAGAACAGATGTTTGTTCTGCCGTTTGGAACAAACATTTCTTGATCATGTTCGAGATGATTGGTAGCCTGCATATTGATTTCCTCCAAGGCACTGTTTTGGTTAATGGTAAGGGGAATATACCTGCACTGAATAACTTCCTTTCTCTCCATATCTCGCATTACCTCCTTAATCTTGAGTCTGTCGCTATGATTAATGGTAGTACATTGCTTGTGTGCATTCCAGATGGCCAGATGGGAATCCACTCGGTCACCTGTTTAGTGCTGTATTTATCAGAGTGTTGAGGGCTGCCATTTTTGTTTACAAATGGATGCTTGAGAAACTTCAAAACCCTCCTTGGTTGTGCTGAGGTCTCTCTGACATGGGTGTTTCAAGGCCGGGTTCAAGAGGACAAAAAACACCATACCCAGCAATGACCACATGTCGATTGCTTCGAGAGTGAAAGAATTGGGTTGCCATTGCTTTTCTCATCAGCAAAACATTCTGGAGCACAATATAAAAATCTTGCAGGCTTTTTCAGCGTTGCCAAAGTTAGGTCTTCCATACAAGATGGACATGCTGCACATGATGTGATTCGTCACGGTTTTGCAGAGAGTATTAGTCTGCAGAGGGGGTGAGACTTTCTCCCAAATCAGCTAATTTGCATATTATCGGTTCCATTCAACCAAGCATTTCAACCTAATAATGTTAATGGTGGTGGTAGTGATTGATGATGAATGATTATGATGATCTAATCATAATAACAACTAATAATGCATAAAACCAATTGATGTTAAAAACAACAGAATTTTCCAAATATGTTTAAATAAAACAAACAGAAAAACACTGGGTGCCACCAAAAAACTGAAACGATCAAATAAATAGCAACAGCTGTTATGGCAAAAATGATGTTTTAAAAATGGCTGCCGATCCCCATTCAATCCAATTCAATTATAAAAAATACTTTAGTGACTCACATTTTTATCAAACTGCTTCATCAGATAAAGAACCTATATTTTGGGTGATACTTTTATTCAAAAGCAACACAATTGATTTTTCCAAATATATATATATTCGCTCTACAATTTTTTAAACCCACCTATTTTGATAGCTCACATCTAAAGAAAAGTTATGAAATGAAGTATTATCTCAGATTGTAATAAAGGTTATTTATTAAAACACTAATATCTACTAGCAATTTTGTTGTCATTAGCAACAACGATGCCATCATTATTATGGCTAGATGGTGGTCTGAGTCGTCTTCTGGACGATCGTTTTTAGTATCTGCAAGAGGTTGGACGAAATGAGAGATCGTTACGATCGGACATGCCTTTATGATGAAATACATCATGGAACTGCTAACCCCAACCCCCTGCCTAATGGGTTTTCTAACCCCCACCTGCTAACCTTAATACTAACAAAGGATCGTCCAGAACACGACTCAGACCTAGTACCTCAGTCACCTATGTCTACCATGCATGTCTACCATCTAGCCACAACCATGGATCTGCCATATTGAATTTGGTATATTTTGCTAAATACTCCAATTTATTTTTCCTTGAAAGATTGTTTTGCTTTTGAGTTTCGAACGAGCAAATTACACTGTTAGAATCCAGATAAAACTCGAAAAAACAATTAATTTTTTGGGGTACTCTGAATTTCGTAAAACATGCTTTATCAAAACATGATCACCATGGTTACCATGGCATTGGAGAGGGGCTCAAAAGCCCTGCTCCCAACTGTAAATAGGGTTAATGTCTTTTAATAATAATTCCTTCAAAACATATATACATTCACGCAGATAAATGGCTTGTAAAATCACCTCTTCATCTGTTAAATCTTCCTGTCTGGCACAGTCAAAAATGGTCGTATAAGACTGATGCGTGAATCGAAAAACATGGCACATGGTTATGCAAGATTAAAAACAAACTCAACAAGCGCCAGGCACACAAGATCCACTCACATGCCAAAGTTTGATTTGATTTCACAAAAAACTCTGCGATTGGTGACATTTTGAATTTTCATGATGCTATATGGGCATGCAAGATATTATTGTGCAAACATGATTTGTGGCATCTAGTCTACCAAAATCACTGTGTAGAAAAGTAGGAAATATTTAACCAAATTGGCTTAAATTTTGATACGTGCATCTTTAGCCATCTTAGAAAAACTCAGAGGACAATATAAAATTGATCAATGCGAAAAATATCTGCCATGGTATATTAAATCTTTCTTTTCTGGCCCAGTCAAAATCGGTCGTATAAGACTGATGAAATCGTGAATCGAAAAAGATGGCCAAAATTATTGACACACTGTTAATTTCGAGGAGTCAAATTGACTCCAAAAGTGGAGTAAATAAAAAAGGTACAGAACGACTCCTTTTTTGGAGTAAATTTTACAAAGAGTAAAAACAACTCTACATAAGGAGTAAAATTTACTCTAAATAAAGTAATCAAAATCATTTTTCGGTTAAAAGATTTAATATAGAATAAATATATTATATAAATACATTAATATTTGGCCACTAGATAAATAACTTTAACAATATATAGAATATACATGCAACAGTACTTCATGGTAGCTCAATGTAGATATTTGGGTTATAGTCACTCAAATATGCCGGTATCACCTGAACAGTAGAATAATTAACGTGCAATACCTGATATTTTACTTGTCTCCATGGAAATCAAATCTTCCATTTCTTCCAGAAATTTCTTCTCTCCCTTTTCCTTGGCAAGTACCAACAACTTTGGTTTGAGCACTGCTGTGAATGTCTCACTATTGTTTTCAGAAGCGTCTTATCCCCCATAACCATGCCGAATTCTGATTTGAACTACAAAGTAAACAAAAAATAAAGAATCTTAAGTCACAGCACAAGGCACAATGGCAGCTTTCTCCAAGACAAGCAAAACAATACAGTTAGCTAAAGTAAAATAGAATTCTCACAAACTGCTGGGAGCTGCTGCAATAATCTAGTGCATGAATCCGATAAAATAAGAATCTACACTGAAGTAACTTACTTCTGAAACCAGAGCAGGATACTCCTTCGTGATGCCCACAACGGCGGTTGGTTCAATGAGAATTTTATCCCTCCTGAAAGGGTATGTAAGAACCATTAGCTCCTTTAATCATGACAACATTCTTGTTGGTCGACTTTAACATCTCTTTCTTCATAACGGTGGCATGTTCGCGGCATGTCCCTTGCAAGGTCAACCAATTTCTGAACCTTCTTAGGCTTAACGGTTTCAACAACTTGTTTGGCTCCAGGTCGTTTAACTCCAGATTGGGGTTTGCTCTTTCTTCGGTTTTTGAACCTATTCTTCAGCGCTTGTTCCCATGAGCCCTATGGATTAGATCAAATTACATATAAATTCTGTGATCTATCCAAATGCAGTAAATGCCTTCAGTTCTCGCAACAGCATTGGCAGAGAACAAATCCTCATCGAAATCCAACAAAGAGAACTAAGTCCCACGGACAGTGCAAAGTTTAATGTTTTATAGAATTATGTATCATATTAAATAAAACACTTGTAGCATAATGCATGACACAAATTAAGTTTAATGTTATGCAGGATTAAAGATTGCTTGTTTATACTTTATAAAGCTGCAGCATTATTAATAGTAATATACTGTCAGTTAGATCTTTATTATTTTAATCTCAAGGGTGATAAGTTGGACAGAAAATTATGACAACTATGTCTATGGATAAAATTTCACAGGCTAATCACAACATCCTAATAAGAGAGTTATTGCTGAAAATGATGAAAATAAATTAAATGACAATGAACAATAAATATTATAAAAGTATGTTTTAGTATCCAAACAAGAAAGAAACAACAGAAAATAATGCTAGTCCAGTGTTTTAATGACGTCAAATTAAGCAACGTACAAAGAACAAGAAATACAAGATTGCTTTTGTAATAAGAAGTGCCATATAATGGACTACTCGATAACCTCGACTGTTTGGTCTTTACAGTAAAATACCAAACCTTGGCCACTCACTATTGCTCGCCAATACTTATTTTTTACATGTCAAAAATCCCATCAAAAATTAATGTCTCTAGTGAAGGAACATGGGTTAATATAATTATTCAGGCAGTTTCAAATGCTCTTTTAATAATTTTGACAATTCATATTATTGGAACAGCACCAAATTTAGAAAACCAAGGAACAAAATTTAGTTAGCCAAGGAACAAAATTATGTTTCAACAACAGAAATGAACCAATCTAACACTGTGCTTATAGTTATGTGCAATACAAAACAAAGTAATACAAACAATTTCTATAAATTACAAGCTGTCAAATCTGTACTCATATTAGTGCTGAACAGCTCAAATACGCAAAACATTATCTACATGTATTTCGAAAATTCTATTAAGCCCAATAATATACAATAAAAATTTCAAATAATCAAATGCTGTCATACAAATATAAACACGAAGTAAATAACGAAACTACAGACCGCTTTACAAAAGTGCAGTAGTTCAATTTAAAAATAATCTCGCAGGCAGGTTATTCATTGTCTAGTTCAGATAATATAATCGAGGAAGAAACTGAACTGTCGGCGAAATATGAGGACGAAATGGCTTGCCGCGTATGAAAGAAGGGAGGAGGACAAAAAACACTTGGAACAGTGTATGTACAGTATGGTATGGGTTTATTGGTTTATTGTATAGGTGCAAGTGTGGGAACTGTAATGTCGTTGTAACTGTAAAACCCTAGGGAAATGTTCGATTGTTTCGTGCATAACTTGAACATCCTGGCTTTGGAGTTTGGTCCTGTTTGTCTCAACAGATGGAGTTTGAACACTTTTCAGACACGAGACGGACCTCGATACAATCAAATATTGTCAAAAGAAAGGTAATATGAGAGGCCAAACTATTAAAATATTTAGCAAACAACCTTGTAAATATCAAACTACACATAGACAATATTTAATTTTACCATTCCATTTTATAATAGGTGTCTCTGACTGTTTTGTGACCTAGCGAATATCTCTTTAGCGTTCATCACTTTCATTTAGGAATGTGAATCTGTGGATCTGATCATGACTGAACATCCTGGCTTTGGTCCTGTTTGTCTCAACAAATGAAGTTTGGAATTAGCGGCAAACACTTTTCAGACACGAGATTAACGTAATATGAGAGGCCAAACTATGTTAAAATATTTAGCAAACAACCTTGTCAATATTAAACTACACAGGGTATAGCCGACGTTGCCCACATACAGACAAGCAAATAAAACTTGCTTGTCTATAACCGGCTTAAGGTTTGCACCAGGCGGTGAAATAAAGCATGTTATGTTAGCAAATCTCAGCATTCTATGCCGGCAATGTAAATTTCTTGCAATACAGTATATCCAATATTTCATTAATGTTTTTACTCTACACTGCATATACATACCTGTTGTTGCTCCTTTAACTTTTTAATACCATCACGAAGCTGAAAAATTTGACCAATTTTTAGGCCATATTGCTTCAACAAATTGTCACTAGTTGCATCTAACAACTCCACTGTATACTAGAAATACGTATACGCAACAACCCCTCGCCCAATTGCTGTTTGAAATTTACAGTACAGTACAGTACTTATTTTAGTTCTAAATTACTTGAATTAGATAATAGCCACTTCATTTGCCAAACTACAGTAAATAAATTTTCAGTGGACAATATCTCTCAGAGCTTTGTATTGTCTGATTAATTGTTTCATAGGACATCAAAATAAATATATGCAGCCCAATTAAACTTTTTAATTTTTGAGTGCAGCAACAGAATAGTGGGGGGTCTACTGCTGTTTCTACCATCAATCACTAAGAAAGAAATTACTTTTATCACAATATTGATGACTCACGAAATAATCAATGCAGTATTGTGTGTATGGACACCAAAGGCTGTTGAAGGAAGAAAGTGCATCTCTATCACACAATGAGTGTCCTTTAAAAAAATCAAATTTGTTGAAATGTTGACAGATGGCATGCATATATTGCAAATGTAATATATTCAAATTAGATTTACTAAGACATATTAGGGATTCTACTCCAAGGTACTAAATATTGATGATCATAATCAGAGGTCTCTATGCATGTCAGGAAAAATGATCTTTCCTAAGTTTTGTACCTCTTGTATTAGAAGCAAGTTACATTGTGTAATGCTAGTTAGGAAATTCCATGGCATTTTAACATCATATCTACCAGTAAAGAGCTATTTTCCATGTTTCAATTAATCTGTTCATACATGTTATAGCACCATTATCTATTGCCTTAATTGACAATATGTGAAGGATATACAACTTTTGAGTTAAAATTAGTTTTTGTAACATTGTACTGTACATTTGTGAATATGTGTTGAAATTTGTAACAACTGTAATTTGTTAGAAAACAAGACCCAATATATTGATACCAGTGTTAGCATTGAAGGGGCTATCCTGTATAAATATTATTGTATTATTATTATTATTGATACTACTAATAATAATGCATTAACAATAATACTAATAATAATAATGCCTAATGCAGATTGCAGATACCATATTTGCCATGTTAGTATCTAAATTATATCACCGTGCACATATATATTATAACCTATATTCAGCATGCCATGCCTAGTCTGCTTGTCGACAATGATCTAGCTAACACACACAGTAGTGTCAACATACCCAATGTGAACATAATAATAATAAACTGTATTTTACATTGACAGAATAAGTTGTGACCCACTAGGCCAGCTAAGTACTGTAGGTCTAACATGTTCCATAATGGATGGAGTACTGTAAACACAGATTATACAGTTATATGGAATACATGCCAGTATACAAAACATGGACGTCAAGATCATATCGTCAGAAACATAATATTCCTGGTTGCAAAAATTATAACCTTCTTATTGCCAGTGACGGCCTCTAACCATTGAGCCATCGAGATTCAGATGGAGAGGTTACAATGATGCACTGGTTCTAATGATATATGTACTGCCTATGCACACCAGTTACTATATATTTCAGTAATGACTAATGCTTGGGTGTGTTAATATATACACTGCTGTTATATCAATAGAATCAGTACATAAATGTAACGTTCACTCACCATCTGAGTCTTGGTAGCTCAATGGTCAGAGCATCTCACTGGAAATCAGAAAGTTATCCATGTCCGGGACACAGAATAATTTTTCTGAGGATATGAGCTTGCTTGACAATCATCCAGGTACTGTATCGTCTGTTTCCCCCCGAGCTCTCCCTTATTCACTACAGCAGTGTATATATTAAGTATTAACACTGACAAGTATACACAGTAATGCTTGTTTATTGCTACTAAATTGTAGGCCAGGCCCAGGTCATATAAACACAGCAATAGTATGCATATTTTTTGCATATTTTTTATGCAAAAAATTTTTATGCATATTTTATAAATTTTTTTATCATTTTTATGCATATTTTTTGCAATTATATGCAAAATAAAGAAATAAGTAATAATATGCAGTGATATGACAAAATTTAAATTATGATATTAAAGTTCAATAATTCGAATGTATTTGTTCCTTGGTAATATTTGTGAGCAGTATTGAGAAACATCTCAATTTGAGATGTTATTTTGTGATCGAAGAACGTAGGTGATAGTTATCCATATCAGTGTTTGAATGACAACAAATTTGCTATATAAGAAAACAAAAGAATCAAAGATATTTCAGTGTTTGCTATATATCTGAGTAAAATAGAAACTTACAGGTATTTCCAATTGATACTTTAATTGTTACAGTATTTCCAGGTTAGCTTTGGTTTTGAAAGAAAACATTACGCCCAAACAACGTCTCATGAAAGCACTTTATGCGATCTTGTATAATTGCCATAATAGACCCTTGCTGATTTTGCTTTAACACCCATGAAACAATGGCTCAAAATCTATGTTGGCAATGAGAATTTAATGCATTTTCTGTTACAGTATCTTTTATATCCACCTCGGTTTGAAACCGTTGTTCATACCTGTTGAAGCAAATTCTGGAAGTGTTTATAAATTACAGTATTGCAATGGTAATGAACGAAATTATGTAATAATTAAAATGCTTACTTTAACTGTACATTCCTCTAAAGGCTAATTAAGCATATAATTTTCTTATCTATATTAGCTCAACTGGCAGTCAGGCATCCCTTGATCATGAAGTGTTATACCAGAGATATATTAAAGTGATTTGCAGCTTGGTTATTTAATATGATAAATTGTTTGCTACTCGAGCTTTTAACGCAAACTCAGAAAATGTTTCTGAGCCCCATATGGGAATCGAACCTGCAACCTTCATGATCTCCGGTTAGACACCCTAACCATTGAGCTACCAGAACTCAGATTGCAGAACGAAGGCTACGTTGCGTACTAGTTCGTACGTGTGACATACGTACTGCTAATTCAGCAGTCTCGATATGTCTGTATATCTTATCAGAATATATTAAAGTGATTATTAAAGTAATATATTAAAAGTAAATGTGATTCCTTGTGCAACATGCATTGTTCCCCTAAAAGCCTTCTGTCATTGTAGGTAATGTTTATTATACTTTTCCACTATTTTACTGTAAACGCTTATAATAATAACAATGGTACATACAGTTACAGTACCTTTACAAATTTAAGCAATGTAGCAAGATCTGTAAGTATATCAAAACCTGGAGAAAACAAAAATCGTATATTAGCAAAAATTAAAAGTAGAACATTTTATCACTATGGTTTTTTCTCACCAGTGTATTGTTCAAATGCGTGTTTCAACCTGCAATATATGTAAAAACGTATTAGAAATTAAATATGCCATACAAAATTCAAATGTCTTCCAAGTATATTTGATTCATTGACAGTCCAGTAAAAAGCCTTTTAATAACATTTAAGCATATGCTACTGTATATCACCTGTCATTGTGTCACTGTTTGGGTTGTTTTCTGAATTGAACTTTGCCATCATGTAAAATGGAAGAAACAATTACTAATGCTGCAAATAAAAAAGAAACCAAATAATTATAGCCTTTTTTGTTTAAATAATAATACAGTATACTAATTGGCTAGCTATCAGGTAAAACAATTGTTTTTTACACTGTGGATATACAGGACATAATCAGGATAACTGAATTTCAATACAGCCATCCCATTAATTCTGTACTTAATAATTGAAATGGACCATCATCAGCAGGGAATACTGCATGAATCAATGTACAATTTAATAATTATTCATTTACACTGCATGTACTTACAAATCTACAGGGTTATATACTGTCCATCAATACTAGACAATGACATCTGTGGCAGGGATGCAATTTATTGCTGTTTAATATGTATTTTCCTGAAATTGAAAGAAACAGTATAATTGTAATTTAATTCTGTACAAATTAGGTATATGTCCTTATATGATGTAAGAGTTAGATCTCAAGAAGGAGGGCTTTATGCTATATATTTCCACTGACTCTATTGGCAACTTTAGCCAATAATATTTCACAACATGTTGCTTGTGACTATATTTTTGTAGGGTTTAACACAAGCCTCTGCTCTTTCTCTTTTGCATATTTTTGTTTCTGCCAATTGCTCTCAAACGATCAAATGTCATTGGCTCAAACAGAATATCATTTATAGATCTTACCCTTGATGTAGCTACAAATGTACATCCAGCCACTTTCTCACCTTTACCCAGGTCAACGACAACTTTTGGTAAAGTCTGTCCCTGTGACTTGTGGATGGTCATTGCATACATTAATCTCAAAGGAATTTGCTCTCGTGACAAGTACTTGCCACCAACCAACCATTCAAATACCTTTGGTGGCACTGGTAGGCATTTCTCACAAGCATTGATAAATGCTGGTCCTGTGTAGCCAGGGAAATGTACCAACACTGCAACTGGTAAACTTGGAGGTCCTGCAGCCTCTGCATACCAAAACTGTTCAACTACTCCGAATGAGCCATTACAAAGGCCAGCCTCTGCCCAAAGATTGGATTTAGCATGACCTCATCATTCTTTGAAAGAAATACAATGGCATCTAAACCTCCAGCTTCATCTGATTTTGCTGCCGAGGCACCTTGGCCAGAGTGCTTTGCCTGAATCTTATAAGATAAGATAAGATAAATTTAATATTTAAACAGGGAGCTCATTCACCCAAAGGTGATTTTCAATGAGGCCCTAACAAATACTTTACAATACTATGATTAATTATATACAAATTGAAAAATCTCAATTTATATGATGTGAGTCTATAATCTATACAATATTAAATCTAAAAGTCAATTAAAAAGTCAAGTACATTTTTCTTTTAAAAATAGAAAGACTGTCAGAGTTTCTGGTATGTATGTCAATTTCATTCCATTCCTTTGCTGCTTGGTACGCAAATCTTTGCTTTCCCCAATTGGTTTTTACTGCTGGTAAACGAATGTTGTGTCTTCTCCGTGTATTATGGTTGTGAACGGTTTGGTTTGTTTTCAAATTCAGGTCGAAATCTGTTAAACCATTTATGCATTTAAATGTAAAGAAAGCACGGTTTAATTTCCTTTTACACGAAAGAGGATTCCATTTGAGTGCATCACTGGCGGACGAGTGTAGGGGCCATCCCAATATTGCTTTTGCTGCTTTATTCTGCAAAATTTGTAAGTCTTCCATTAAAGTGATGTTGTCTTTGTCTCCCCATATTATATCGGCATAATGTAGTGTACAGTACTGCTAAGAAATAACCTATCAAAAATCGCGTCTGTTTTGCGTTCGTCTTGCGTTCGTCTTGCGTTCGTCTAGCGTCCGTCTAGCGTCCGTCTTGCGTCCGTCTTGCGTTCGTCTTGCGTCCGTCTTGCGTCCGTCTAGCGTCCGTCTTGCGTTCGTCTTGCGTTCGTCTTGCGTCTCGCTGAAAGCTGTACTCGCTGGACGCAGAGCTCGCATCACGTTCGGTGATACGATTTCATTGCGAAGGTTATCCGAGTCGTTCTGTTCTGAATCTGATTGTTGATTGTTCTCTCTATCACTCGAATCTTGTGTTCACACAGATAAGAATGGGAAAGCTTTCTCAATTCGCCAGAAATCGAATTGTATCGTTAAAATCTTCTGGCGTTTCCATTACGAAAATCACAGAAATTTTGGAGAAAGAAGAAGGAATCAAGACATCGCGGTTTGCTGTAGGAAAGTTCATCGCTCGATACAATCGAACTGGTAGTACAGCCGATGCCCAACGCAGCGGAAGGAATCCCATTTTAAGTGTCAATGACCAAAACTTCATCGACGAGCAAATGAGCAACAACGACGAGTTAACATCGAGCGAGTTACAGAACCGTCTGCTTGACGAACGAGATGTAAGTGTTTCCAGCGCAACTGTTCGAAGTGTCCGACGAAAAATTGGATGGAAACACGAAAGGGCACGATATTGTCAACTGATTCGGGAACCCAACAAAATAAAGCGGATGTGCTTTTGCTTAAAGGCATTTAGAGAGAAGGACGCGTTTGAAGATGCCATCTTCACCGACGAGACGAGTGTCGAAATACAGCAGTACACGAGATACTGTTTTCGAAAGGGTGGTAGTTTACCGAAACGCAAAGGTCGTCCAAAACATCCGCTGAAAGTAAGTTAAATGTTTATTATTTTATGTAATAATTTAAACGAAGTGGCTATATTTACGGCAGGATTAACAACGATATATAGGCGGTTCGTTCCCAAACCCGCGATTTCCGGCGAGTTTGATAAAAATTAGTTTGCCTTTTCTGCATAGTTTTGTTTGGTCAGTGTTAGTATTTTGATAAAGGTTAGTCTTTTGGTTATGATTAGGGTTAGGGTTAGGATTTTGGTGATGTTGGGGTTAGCATTTCGTTGAATTCTAAAATACTGCCGTAAATATAGCCTGGCGAAGTCCGTTTACGGGCTCGTAAATATAGCCACAGCCTAGTATCATATGCTTGATTGTTTCTGGTTTGAACCGAGGGCTGCATCCCAAATATTCCAAAGACAATTAGTTTAATGGCTGCTCATGTATTAATATTTCTCAGGGGCAGAAATATTTATTGTATAAAGTAATCTCACTCTTGGTTTTTACTAGCCTCCTTCGCAGGCATCACCACGCGAAAAAAACAACATTCAACTTTTATCAGCATTGTTACTAGCTGCAAATGCCATGTCAATCCAATGTCAAGATATGTTTGCATTGATAACTGGATGTTCTCATAATGCTTTCTCAGTTGCTGACACTATAAACAGCCAAACAGGCCTGTGTCTGAGACAGCAAAACAACTTTAGATAAAAATGAATGTGGAACCCTCGGCTATAATAATAGTCTGCGAAAGCAGACTCTGTATAATAAAGGAAAGGTTTTATATTGTAGGGTGAATGCAAATGTGGGTCCAACAATGTTTCGATTTATTGTATTCTTTCTTATAGGTCCATGTATGGGCAGGTATATCCCATCGTGGTGCCACGCAGGTTTGTGTGTTCACTGGATACATGGAGAGCCTTGGTTACCAAAAAATTTTGGAAAGAAACTTGCTGCCCTTCATTGCCAGTACATATGCAGATGGTCATCGGTTATGGCAAGATAATGACCCCAAGCACACCAGTAACTCCACCAAAAAGTGGATGAAGGATAATGGTGTTAATCATTGGGCAACACCTCCAGAATCACCGGTTTGTAATCATTATTCATAGTATACAGTAAAAACCTACATAAATGAACCACATTTTTCCAAGTCAGGCTAAAATGCTTCTTATATATTGGGTGTCTAGTGAGAAATCAAGCTGACTGGTATCTTAACAGGTTCTAATACAGTACGCGTATCATTATCAATGTTAGGGAGGGGGTGGGGTCGTGCAAGGGGTGAGGATTTGACTATGTAACAATAAAAATTATCAAATACATAACCATTGGGACAAAATCATTGTCAAATTCCTTATTACCCAGGACAGATCCAGATTGTGTTCATACTTTTTAACATACTAAATCACCTGCTTGTTTCACTATTTTAAAATGGCTTTACTTTCTGACAGTGGTTGTATACACAGTTCAATATTATTAAACTCAATTGATGATTTTAATTACCGTAAACAATTTTTGACGGTACTATTTTCATGAAGAAAATTGCAAGTTTAAAAAATACCCCAGTTTACAAAATTGACTGCAAACAATGAAAATAAGTAGTAAGACATGTGACGAAGGGTATGTGTTGCTCAAACATACAGTGTAATGTCAATACGGGCAATATTAAATCTGAAAAGGTGAATGAGTTTTTACTATTTTTAACAAAATGAACCAAGAGATATTAAGAACAAATATTAAGGGTGACCACTTAATACAGGTATTTGCCAAATCGTGTTGTTTATACAGTAGGTAATTTGGTGACCGTTCAATACAGTTTCAAGATAATGAAATATGTTTGACTGTATTCACACTAAACATTAACCCAACTGTAGAAACTTATAAACTACAATGCTTTGTACTTATGTGTTCTTACCTTTAGTTATAAACTGCTTCATGCTGAACTAGTTCTTATATATAATTGGCTAAATTTCAGCCTGTAAGTTTCTTATTACATGTTGGTTTTGGTGAATAATCAACAGGTGAATAATCAATAATGGTGAATAATCAATAATTTTTGGTGAATAATCAATAATCAACAGTATAATTATGAGGTTTGATAATCCCCCGGCCCCATGACCTCCTGCTACGGACCAGTGTCTTAGCCAGGATCTGAAACTTGGGTGTCCAAATTGGCCATCACGGGCCAGAATACCCCTGAACGGGGGAGTTGCATATTTGCCGGGAATCCCCCTGTCAATGTGTATTCTAAAGGCTCAAATTGTAACTTTTCATTCTCTTTAAATTCTTACGATTTAATTTTCATGATGGCCGATTTGACTTAATAAAGCTACCAAAAATACTAGAGTAAAAGGTGTCAAAATAGTAAATAGCCGTCCAAAAGCCGTCATCAACTGGCCGTCTTAAATCGAAACTGGCCGTCCAAAAGACGGCTGGCTAAGACCCTGCTACGGACATGTATTGGCTAAAATTCATCATTGGATTTTGCCATTCTCTGTAGTACAGGCGTACAGCTGTTTAATCTTTGACATTTCATTATGCCCGAGAGCCACATTGGCTATAGCTATTGTTCATGATTTTCTGTGTATAATATATTATGTACATCCAACTTTTTTCATTTACCAATTGATAGGATTTAAACCCAATTGAAAATCTGTGGGCAAACCTAAAACACCATCTTAGGAAGTACACAAAACCAAGAAACAAAGAAGAACTGGTTCAAGGAATTTGGGATTATTGGAAAACTGTGACACCAGATATGTGTAAACGTTATATTGAGCATGTACATAAAGTTGTGCCAGCAGTTATTGCCTGTGATGGTGGTCCATCTGGATATTAGACTGCAGTATATTAATTATTGTACTGTAGGTGCAATAATCATTGTGTATTCAAGTGAACAACAATATGATTGCTGGTGATGTCCTGCATTGTTTTTCTATAAGTATCCCCTCTGTAATAGCTATTTTAAAACAATTTACAGTACCATTTACACTATTATAATATTATCATCAACTGAACTATCAACACTGCAGTTTTTTTTTTAAGTAAAAGGATAGGGGAACTAAGTTACTAAGGTGTACATGTAAGTTGTATGTACAATCTGCATTCAATTTATGTATTAACAAGACGCCCGCTAGGCGTTAACTTGGGCTACTGTAGCCTGTGCATGGAGCTACCGTATGATGCTACAAGATACTTCCCAGTGTGCACAACTGACTTCAAACACTTGCAAGCAAGTAGCTGGCTGGCAAAAACAATTCAGTTCAAACCACTTGATCAAAAAAGGATTTTATGTTGGTGTTATTAAAAAAAAAAAGTTTGTGAGAACTTTAGAATATCAAATGCAAATTTATACTTTAACAAGACGCCCGCTAGGCGTTAACTCAGGCTACTTGAGCTAGTGGCTTGTTTAAAGACACTGTAGGCAAATTCAATATACCCAGCCACATAAAACGCATGAT
This sequence comes from Chrysogorgia sp. JL179-B06, assembly GCA_035772405.1. Taxonomy (NCBI): domain Eukaryota; kingdom Metazoa; phylum Cnidaria; class Anthozoa; order Scleralcyonacea; family Chrysogorgiidae; genus Chrysogorgia; species Chrysogorgia sp. JL179-B06. The sequence continues at coordinate 501,707 of JAYKKM010000207.1, forward strand.
CGCAGGTTATTCGAACACTTGAAAGCAATCCTTTATATATCCTTGGCAAAAACTCTTCTCTTCGAAAGTCGAAACACGAAAAGAAAGACGCGCTCGCAAAGCCTGTTGGAGGCCTGGGCCCAAGTCTCGACCCCAAAAATAGTTACGACTAACAAAAAAACAGGGAACCTAAACACTTGCTAACAGCTCGCAAAGCTTGTTGGAGGCCTGGGGCCAAGTCTCGACCCTAAAAATAGTGACGACCAACAAAAAACCAGGAAACCTAAACTCGGCTATTGCCCGAGTAAATAGTTGAAAAGAAATGAAACAGTTGTTTTGGTGAATTTCTCAGTGTAAAATCCTCTTAATTTCTTAAATTTGACCAAAAAATCTGAGGTCCAGTTGTTTATTAAAGGCTGGAAAGTTGCCTTGTTGGCAAATATATAACAAATATATGTAAATACATAGTTAAAGTAATCAGATACAGTGCTGTCAGTGCAGGGGTGGTTAAATTTTCCAAACTTTCAACATTGGCAAACTGCATGCCAGTAACAAACCACCTTAATTACATGGAGGCAAGTTGGCTCACAAAGCTAGTCAGCGTGCAGATGATTCCTGTTTATGCTGACGCCATCAACATATTTCTAATTTTAGTTCATTTATAATTCGAGTATGTTGGCCAGATTTAGTATTGGACAATTGACAAATAACTGTCATGGTTAGTGAGCAAACTCAGATACTGTGCCAGCTCAGCTGTATTAAATCATTTGCAAACTCAACATTATGCTCAATCAAATCGAAAAGCTATATCTACAAAATTTGTGAATAGACGGATAATAAAATGTATGTACATTCGGACATTCATAATATATGTACCTGCGACAAGCAGGTATTAAAAATAATGAATAAACTGGTTGAAATTAGTACACGAAACATGACAATACCGTCTATACTACCAAAAAAATGGCCAATATTTTAGTGTTTTAGTGAAGTGGTAAATGAAGATATGCATTGCCCTTCAATAGGGGGTGTATGGATATTAAATGGCCCAATAAATAAGGTCAGATAAACTACCAAATAAATGGGAAATAATTTTGTTTATCCAAAACCCCCATTTCTCTTTATTTTTGAAAAAGCCCACAGAAAACCTACTTGTACACTGAACTGTGATTGGCCCAATTTGGCAATTAATGAATAATCACACTCTTGTGAACCAATAAGATTGTGGCATTTGTGAGTTATCACATAAAATGACCTGTTTTCTTGCATCTTTTTAGTTTTGAGCACTCTTCTTGAAATACATGTATATGTGACATAGAAAAAACCTCCTCAAATGCTTTTGTGGGTTTATATCATGCTTTTGCTGTCACCACCAAGCTTCAAGAACATGTAGCAAAGCAAGGCTTGGTGGTGATAACAAAAGCATGAGGTAAACTTGCCTAAGTCCCAATTTGTGCAATTGTATCATTAACACTAGTTAAACATGTTAAAAGATGTTTAGATGGAACCCTCAATTGCTAGCATATATAAGGTGACACTGGTAAAATTCTTGATTAGGTCTATGCCTGGGATTTATGAATTATATACAGTACTGTACATACAAACTGGGTAAATAGATGTAGCTGAAAAAATTTAATTACAAAGTAATATAAATTATAAATTACCGATAGTTAAATACAGACTTGTACTCTAGGCTGATAAAATTAGAATTGCTGTGCGGCACAAGGTTCATTATCTCGGTTTTAATGAATAACATACCGTACTACGGTAATTTGGCAAATATAAAAATAATGTACATATTTAAAAAAGCTTAGAAAAAAGTGTTTAATAAAGTTTTCGTAATTAAGCAGAGTCAATGGCTTTGCTGTGCAGCACAAGGTTCATTATCTCGGTTTATGAATAATATACATACCACGGTAATTTGGAAAATATAAAAATAATGTACATATTTGAAAAAGCTTAGAAAAAAGTGTTTAATAAAGTTTTCGTAAAGCAGAGTCAATGGCTTTGCGGCACAATTTCCATGCCTCACGTTTGTCCACCACACTGTATTTTTTAAAAATGCACTCTTTGATTTTAGTTAATCGGGGATCAATTTCAAGTCCCCGCTTTCCCTTAACACCTGCACAATTTGCACCTAGCAGTTCATCTCTGCGGAACATGTCAAACACAAGGTTTTTGGCATAGTTTGTCATGGAAGAACTTCTTCGGAATATTTCCTCATATATTTGTGGGCTATCTGGCAAAGTGTTTTTTCTCCAGCTGTACTGCCACACGAGTTTCCACATTAGAAAATTGTTCATTTCTTTCTAATGTCTGACTTTCTTCCACTGGCTCACTTTGTTGAACTGGACTTACCAGCAGTGTACATATATCTGAGTCAATGAAATTGGTCAAGACTTGCTGTTGTTGGCTATCGGAAGGTTCTTCCAACTTACTTATAGCAGTCATAAGTAAAGTTTTTATTTCTTCCTGGTTTGCTAAAACTCGATCTTGACAACAGCACGTTGTTGGAATTGGCATACATTCTTTACGCGGGTGATGTACAACTGGTGCATGTACAACACCTACCACTTCTTCTGTTTGAGTCGAAGCATCATTCCCCTCCTCTTTCTCACAAAGCTCCAGCATTCTCTGCACCCTTAGTTGTTCCTCTGGACAGAGAAAGTCAAGTGATCCTGGCTTTTTTGCTGGTTTGGGCTTGACACCACTTATTGATTGCTCGATACAATCATCGCCTGGTGAACCCTCCGCTTCAATTGTAATAATCTATGAAATATATGTGACAAAACATTAAATTTTTCGACCAGAAATATGACAATACTTTACACGCATATATAATTATTATTGTGATTTTGCAAATTGATTTATGATCAGAGGATTGAAATATTCACGTTCGAAAATGACTATTGAATTTTTAGCTTGCATTTAATAAAATACTTATTTTGAAGATAACCAGAGCAAGCACATGCAGAGCCAGATTCACCCTGACTAGCAGAGTAATTAATGAGTGAGTGTCAACCGTGGTGCATTGCGCGTTTGTGTTTATATTTCCGTACGATAACAAAGTGTTTTGAAGTGCTTTGTTGCCTACTTGATGTGGTATAAATACTTCAGAAATTCGCCTTGTCTTCTCAGAAAACCCTACAGAGGCTTTCTTATTCATCAACAATCCAAATACATCGACTTGGAACCTGATTTTTTTGTTTGAACCTCGTCACTTGGTCTTCCACGCTTCGCCTCAGTCAAGGCTGACAATTCGAAACGAAAGTCAAGAAAATGTTGAGTTTTGTGAAAAATGCAGAAATAATTACTTTCTAAGGTATATCTTCTTTCAATTAAAAGACAAAATGAATAATTTATATCAAGGATTGACAAGATATTTATGGATGCAGTTCACCAAGGGAATTTCGTGCTTCAAAAAATGGCCGACCGAGCGTGCAATGCGTCACGGTTGACACTCACTCTTTAAGAATCCATAATTTTTACGTGTATGGTGATCTCATCCAAGGTGAGATTAAAATAAGACTCTGTGAACAGACTTAAATTTTTTACAAATTGAAACAGAAGTCAAATACAGTACAATGACCCCCTGTATAATATAATCATAAAATATTAATAAATGTAAAATCTTATGTTGTTAGATGATGAAATGCGTCATGGTTTGTGTTCAAATAGCATTATAATGTTTATATTTACCATTTTTGGTTATCCTAATAGAGGGGCCCAAGGCACGGTTTTGAGACCGGGCAAATATTGCAGTGCTTTAGCAACGCTTTATATATCCCATGTGCGAGTTCGTTCGTTCAGAATCAACAACAAGCATCTACTTCATGTATGCAGATTTTTTAACGAACGCCACAGGGCACCGCACTTAGTACTGTGTACATGTAGGTTAATTCTCTATCCAGACCGACCAAAAATGGTAAATAAGTAAATAACATATTATTTGTTTATTATACAAGGTAAAAGAGTTACTTTAGTTTGGTAAAACTGCATTATTTGGATAAGGAAAGAAAAACAAACCAAAATACTTTAGTTTTTGTATAATATAATATTATAGCTATTTCCAGCTTAGTTGAATCAAATTCTGTATTAATTTTCCAGTTAATAATAAAGCAAAAATCACGATAACATTTTTTTAGCATTTTGGATTCTGTGAACATGGTCAAAATATCGTAAAATTCTGCCTGCTGCTGCAGCCAATCAGGTTACAGGAAATGCTGGGATTCTGCCCGCTCACGATACAAAAAAATAAAACATTTTATTTTTAACAATTCATCGCTCAGAATTATGAAAGTGCAACCGAACCACAGCATTAGCATGCTTCTAGTGTGGCAGAGGAAGCTACAACCATTATAAAATTAAATGTAAAATGTTATGCTGTTATAATGATGAAACGCATCATGATTTGTGTTCAAACAGCATATTTTATTTTTAATAATTCAGCACTTAGAATTATGAAAGTGCAACAAAACACAGTATTAGCATGCTTCTGAGCAACAACGAAAAATCAACACCGAAAAATCAACACCTTTAGGCACTATAGATACCAAAAACTGAGGTAGTGTGGCAGAGGAGGCCATGACCCCTTGTGTATAATCAATTCATCATAAAATAAATGTAAAATGTTATGCTGTTAGATGATGAATTATGATGTACGGTATCATGATCAGTGTATTCAAACAGCATATTAACATTTGATTTTTAATAATTCAGCAATTGGAATTATGAAAGCGTAATTAGCATGTTTCTGAGCAACAACGAAAAGTTACAGGCACCAGAGGACCGGTGTGGTGGTCTGAGATTGTACCATGCTGAGATTGTCCTGGGCATGCGCAATGATCAATTGGGGTTGTAATAAATATCACCGTACCAAATCATTGTGCTTTTGAAGAAGATATAATATGTCGGTAGATATAGTACAGGAAAGCTTTCTCGGATAATTTTGCTTGTTAGATAAACTTGTTTATTGTTTGTTAAGTCTACAAGTTCTCAACTTCGATGCTCACAGTGTTTATAAAAGTAACTTTGTTATGAATACGATAATTTATTGTTCAGGTTGAGAGTCCGCATAGTAATGTTGAGTTATCAGCTATTTTTGTTTCAGTCAATGATAATTTGTAGTTGATGAAGGAATTTTAGCATATACCAAGATGCTCTAGTCTGTAGTGTTAATTCCTTTCGATAAGGCGCAATTTGGCAAAAGGTTTGAGATAAATTTGGTTGAGCGACTTGAGCCAAGATTAAAATTGCATAATCTGAAAATATCGTGAAAAGTTTTGCTTGAACTGGTCATTAACATTCGATTATACAATTCGAGATACAATGCCAGCATAGTGACAATTTCAGACCTTTCTTTCGCGTGCTGAGCCATTACAATCACTTTTCAAACATGCGCGTTATTAAGTGAATATACATAATAGAATCTCAGCGGTGACAATCTCAGACCGCCACACCGGTAATGTGGCAAAGGAGGCCATGACCCCCTGTATGTAATCATTATAACTAGTAACAATATTATATACTACAATAATCATAACATATATCTTACCTTCTTTTTCTTCGTTTTCTCTTGAGGCTCCTTTAGTTTTCGCGCTTTCACTTTGACGGCTTTGCCTTTTGGACTCAGTTTCGGTCGTTTAGCTGTATGGCCATTTTCTTTATCAAATCCTTCCAATTCCTCCAATTTATATTGCTGGCATTTGAGAAAATCCGTTTCGGCCATACTCAACTTAGTTGGATCGTCTTAATAAAAATTTAATAAAAATAGTTCATATGCGTAAAAGGATAGGAGTAAAATTCGAAATTAAAATCAGCTGTTATTTCTAAAATAAAGCATTATCGTAAGAATTATGGTTAGTATTAGGTGTAGGGTTACGGTTAGGATTAGGGTTATGTTGGGGTTAGGATTATGTTTTAAATTCGGGATATTTATATGAAACGTCAGCCCGTAAAAGGCTGCATCTAAACGCAAAATCTTATATATAACTGTATATATGTCACTATGTATGTCTTCCTTTTTCTTACCGTGGAGTTTGATAACCAGTGCTTCATAATCTGTATTGTCGTATTCCACAATAATTGCCACACCATCTTCCAACTTGTTTCCACCATCGATGATCTGTTTCACTTTGCTGGTCTTTAGGATTGCCGTGGTTTTATCTGCTTCGAAGAAAACTAGCATACGTTTGGCGGGAGAACGCGTGATTGATCGAAGACTCATTTTTACTCGTAATTAAATTCAGTCGAACTTTCGAAACACTTTGAAGCTGGACGATTTGTAGACGATTTGTGAAGCACTGCTTTATGAGGCTAGATTGAGGCAAACAGTGCCAAAAACGATGCGCGATTTTTCTTTTAATAGCATTCATGATACGTGTCACGCTCTAAAAATAGTTATATAATATCATTTGGCTACAAACTCGCTCAATGCAAAAATAATGTGACAAGATGACAGATCTATCATCTATTCTGATCTATTGTGCTTTTCACTGCTCGAGATTAATTTCATACGCAAAGTACTGCCAGAAGCTACACTATAATTTCGAGAAGAACGGCACAGATTATTAAAAGAACGGCATCGAGACGACGATAAAATAACTAATTACATGAGCTATCTGAGTTCACTTAATGCATGCAAAATAATGTGACAAGATGACAGATCTACTGTAATGATCTATTCTGATCTATTATTGTCTTTTCGTGGCTCGAGATCAACTTCATAGTTCATACGCAGAGGCTACAGTATTATCTCGAGGAGAACGGCAGAGATTATTGAAAGAACGCCATTCAATATACGTAATACGGCGTCTACGAGACGACGATAAAATTAATTATGCCGAATTACATATTGAGCTATCTGCGTACTAGCGCTGCCCATGCAAACAAATGTGACAAGATGACACATCTATTCCGATCTATTGTGCTCCTCACAAACATGTTTTTACGGCTCGAGATTAACTTCATATAAAGTACTGCCAGAAGCTACAGTAATCTCAAGGAGAACGGCAGAGATTATTAAAAGAACGCCGTTGACGAGACGACGATAAATTAATTAGGTCGAATTACATCCTTAACGCTATACCACCTAAACATGCGATACAGCAACAGAATTGCAAAATATTAACGAGATTTTTTTGCGACATGAGAATATTGCGTGGCAAGTTGAAATCTTTCAACTTTGAAATCTTGAAATCTTGAAATCTTTCGCCAAAATAAGTCCATTATAGGCTGGATTTTCACTTGGCGATAGATGTCGCGCGAGCGACTTTTTTTCTAGTCTGTCTTATATTAGCTATCAACTGGGACTAATTAGTATCTAGGAATCTATTGAATTGTGCATATTTTTGTCGCATCGTGTAAACGCGTCTTCACTCACGTTGATTAATATGTGTAACGTGCCGCCAAGGCATTGTATAAGTTTTTGATACGGGATCAAAAACTTGCCACTCTTTATCAATACAATTATTATATCATGAATACAGAGAAGACGTTGGGTTATCACGAGTCCCGGCCTCCCTACATCCAAAATTCAGGACGATAGTGAAAAATATCCGATAACTCAATATATTACATAGGCGGATGGCCCGATTTATCTTGCAACACTATTTAGTATTGACACATAAATCGGCGTGTGTAAACCTTGGGTTATTACAAAGATAGATCTACGGTCATCCAGTACTAAATCTACTGCTAGTTTAGAATTAGTTTTTGTTTCTTTAACGTTGTTTTGTTAGTTTTCATGTTCATAACTATCTATTTCCACACCGTTTTTTAAATAAAACTTCTGCCGAAGGAAACGTCACTATAAAGTTCCGTTTCGCTTGACTTCCTGGCGTCCTGCCACATTTAAATTTGGCGTTTCTTCGCAATCAACATTTTAACGGAATTCCTCGCACAATTTGCTGTATGTATTGAAAAGGTCTGTAGACATGTGTTCACATTTCAGTCACTCATCCACTGATACAATTATTGCTGTCTGCTTTTACGCAATATAAAACACTCCGACACTCAAATTTACTATACTCTATAGGTTCCTTTAGCTTTCGTCTAAAGAAAAACACATACGCTTTCAAACTGTAGAGGAATTATCTAAAAAACGTTCCAGTGACTTTTTAAAATGCTTTTATTCTTGCAAATAAGCTCCGCAGCAATTATGGATGTGAACGTGCGACGTTTATTTGAGAGCGGTGAGAGCGCGGCGATTATTTGACATTAGCGCTAAATCGAGTACTATTCGATAATTAAACGTGTACCGACGTTTCACGACAAGGAACTTCGGTTCTGCGTCTGTTACCCTCCCGGACGCAAGACGGACGCAAGACGGACGCTAGACGAACGCAAGACGGACGCTAGACGAACGCAAGACGGACGCTAGACGAACGCAAGACGGACGCTAGACGAACGCAAGACGGACGCTAGACGGACGCTAGACGGACGCTAGACGAACGCAAGACGGACGCAGACGCAGTGAGAGGTTATTTCTTAGCAGTACTGTAGGTAGGATCAAAGATCTGTACAACAACTAAAGATCGCGTACACGTTTCAAAATACCAATACGTTGATTACACTTATTGACAATTTCTTCTACATGATCCGACCATGTCAAGTTTCGGTTCATTGTTATGCCAAGGTATTTGATTGCATTTCTTTGTTTTACTGGATTATTATTGATGGTAATGTCAATAGTATTACAATTTTTAAGCTGGTGAGAACTACCAATAAGAATAAATTCTGACTTATCAACGTTAAGAGTCAGTAAATTATTATTGAGCCACGTAGCCACATTACACAAGTCATTGTTAATCTTATTTTCGAGATCGACAATAGACTTGGAGGAGAAATATAAGACTGTGTCATCGCCATAAAGAGTCGTTTCACATGATTCGAGGGAACACAAGGAAGGTCGTTGATGAAAATCAAGAATAACAATGGACCGATAATGCTTCCTTGGGGCACTCCAATGCTGACGGCTTGAGGTAAAGATTGAAATTGGTTTATAGCAGTTATTTGCTGCCGATTTGATAAATATGATTTAAATCAGATTCATTTGTCAGACCAAACGAAGACATTTTCTTTACGAGTAAATCATGGTCAACGGTGTCGAATGCCTTAGCCAAATCTAAAAACACGGCTCCAGTTAAGTGACCTGATTCCATATTCTTCAACACTTTATCAGTAAATTTCAAATTAGCGGTATCGGTGTATAGTTTCATAATCTTTGCTACTGGTTGTCCAGTACTTTTCATAGTTGTACTCAGCCACACTCTTCTTATCAAAGTATAATCTAATTGCTGCATTAAATTCAACCATGTCAACATTATTGGGTGAATATTGAAGGAGAAGATGCCAATCTTCCTCTGTAACTTTCTCATCCTCAGTAGCAAACTTCTGAATGCTATCGCTTCAGGATTGCTGCCAGCCTGTCGCATAATATCATCAAGAATAACAACAGTGTTAAACAAACGATAGAGACTATGCCCATGATCACTAATAATCGACCCATTCCCAGAAACATATAATGCTCGATCACAGACTGGTGGCAACTGACCAAAGTCACCAAGGAGAATCACTGAAATCCCACCAAATGGCTTATTTTGATTCCCCGTACCAGCATGTAATCTATTGTCTAGCCAAGAGAACATCTTGTGACCAATCATTGACATTTCATCAACAATAAGGTAAGCCTTACCTTCTAATTTTAACTGTAGACGCTGTAACGACTCACCCTGAAGCTCTCTATGGTCATGAATTGGAAGTTGTGCTGCAGAATGCAACGTCTGGCCATTTATACTAAATGCTGCTATGCCTGTAGTTGCTGTTACTAAGCATTTCTCTCCAAGCACTTGCTTCAAAGCATTTATTAGGTATGTCTTACCTGTCCCAGCAGTTCCACAGACAATCATACAAACTGGTTCAGATGTATCAACATTTTGAGCATGGGATGTTACAATATCATAAGCCAGTCGCTGCTTCTCATTCAAAGTTGCTGGATCAATGGCAGGATGACCATTCTGTGGTTGCGCAGTAAGGAGTTGTCTACCTCGTTCCTCTGCATCTTTCCTCTGCTTGGAAATCCACCCTGGGCATTCCCTTAACAGCTCCATTGGCACTGACCTTGCTCCCTCAAACCAGTCAGTTCCATTCTCCAACAGCAGGTCACCAGATTGCTCATAATGCTGATTCAACCTGCAAAGCAACATACAATCATCAGTTTCTTCACATTGCTCATTGTTTGTTCCGTCATCATCACTTTCATTGGTGTCATTATTATCACTATCTTCTGCACCTTCTTCCTGATCTGATTGTCGTTCAAACATATTTGACATTTCTTCACAATGACCTATGACATTCTCTTCAGCAAAGTCAGTATGCAAAAATAGGTGATAAGTATTAATAAACATTTCATCACTTTCTGCCTCATTGCCCCATGCATTTGATGGTTCACCCTCCCAAGGCATGAATTTGATTAGCTGATATTTGCAATATCTGTCAAAATCTGGACCGTGGGGGTTTCCCGAGACCTTTGGGAATGTCCGTACAATATAGGGAACCGATCGTTTCCTTACCTGTGAACGATATCAAATTCAACTGAGACAACCCTTGACACTTACTGTTGCCAGTTGAACGCTTACCATACTCTTCAATGGTCGATTTTTGCAACACTTCATCACTTTGGGTCTCATTGTCAATGACAACCTTCCTACTATTATCTAAAGAAATAGTAACAAAACTATAAGTACACCCTATCAAAGGCATGCTTAGAAGCGTATGTGCTGTTTCTTGCGCTGCCATATCTCGATCTCCAGCTACTTGGATTATGGCTTTCTTGATTGCCGAAGATACTTTATCATTATCCTGTAACCATGACATACAGGAGCCCAAAATCTCTGATGCTTGCTTTGAGCGTGGTTCGCTATGTATCGTCCACATGCATTCTTGTCGACTATGACCTGTAAATCAACATTAGCTCTCCAATTTTCAATCATCACCCTGTTATGAGAATTTAACCTATGGTCATTTCTCTTTGTAACTAATTTTGCACGTATCTTACAATGTGGTAACAATTCATAGTTAAAATGGGTTTCTTCTTCTAAACCCTTTGGGAAACCAAATCTACATTCTGCAGGTACACCACATTTTTTCTGTTTCAAGCAGTAGGCAGAACTGCATCTGGTATGCCTCTCAACACTGTTCACTAACCTTTTGTAGTCTGAATCTGCATCATCAACTGCACTTGGTCTAACAGCAGATGGATGTGGCTCAGGAATTCTCCATTGTTCATCAGGCAACTCCTCATTAAAGGTTGTTATAAGCCAATCAATATACCTAGAACAAAACAGGAACAAAATATCTGTTATTTTGTAATGCCATAAAAGATTTGTTTCTTGTATTATCCCAGCCAGTTCTTACCTTAACACCCGTCTCTCTGATTCTTTGCCATCATCAATAACAGGCTGGAAAAAAAATTCAAAATCTTCCATGTCCGACTCAGTTTCAAGTAAACTCCATGCCTTAGCAGCTTTTCCTCTCAATGTTGGAATATCTGGGTCGTTCTTTAACTTTGCACATCCGTGCGCATGAATACTTCCCCTGGCTTGATATTCAAATCGAAACCAATGCCAGTCTGCATCCAACACACCATGCAACCAATGCCTGATAAAGTCATCGAGACGCTGCTTAAAAAACCAATCAGTCAAATGTGGATTGTCAATGACTGCTTGCCCTCGTTCTGACCGCATAGCATCTTCCTCATTCTGCAAAAGTCTTTGCAACTCTGGCCAGTAGCTATCTACTGCATAAAAGTAAAGAAAAAGGTAGGACAGCCTTTCTGCTCGATCAACGTTAACAATTCCTGTAAGCGCTGATACCAGTAAGGGTTAGTGCCTTGCACTTTTGACACATACCGTTAAGTCGGTTCAGCATTTGCTTACCACTCATTGAATTGACCATTCCTCTTAGCTCTTCTATGGTCATGTTGGCATCTGCTGGATGCTGGTTCAAATAAACATTTGATTGAGATAAAAGCTGATGCCTTTGCTTCATATCTAATGCCCAATAGGGGTGAGAAGCAAACCTCCACCTGTACTTACCATTTGTTAACCTCTCAGCAAACTTAACCAAATGCTTAAATGCTTGTGTCAGAGTCACACCATGTTGTCTTGCCCGTGTGGTTGGGTCACCTCTCCCAAATGGGAACAGGGTAGGAAATGCCATCGTTGCAAGACCATCTGTTCTAAATTCATTGACAGCATTACCTTCATTAGTTGGCCAGTCTAATGGGTCTTCATCATTCACTGTCTCACGAATTGCATCTTGATCCTTCCTCTGTTTTTGACGCTGAGGAATGATTGATGTCCTTTCTCCCCCTAAAACAGATTCTTCAACAACATCATTATCTACTGCATGATCCTGAGATGGCCCTTCATCCTCATCTTCATGAGGAGATACTTCTATATCAAGAACAAACCTCAGGCCATTAGGAATACCATTCTCTGGTTAACAATGTATTGCCTCACGGTCAATGTCTACACCTTTGAAGTAGGGATTGTTGGTCGTTAACCATAACACAGCTTCAAGCACTCGATGTTGACGAACAGTGAAATCTCGATGCGTGTTTTCAACGCCATGTCTTCTCACCACCAAAACAGGTAAATCTGATACTCGTGAAGGCAAACTATTCAAAAAACTTTGAATATCTTGGGGTAAATTAAGAACATGTCCCCCTCTGACCACCATGTTTCCTATAAACACTCATAATAGGGCACACCCTTGCAATTAGCATTTCCTCTATCTGGGTTAACCCTGCTAACTGTAGGGGAACAATACCTGGGTCCATGTCATTCTCTGCACTGTACACTTTCGGTGATTTATTATCGATGACATACATATCTGCTTGGTTGGCCAGGTTTCTTTGCACACCGTACACTGGCGATGCTGCAGCTGTTCTTGGCTCGAATGGAAACTATCCATTTCGTTTCTGACCCATTCTTGTTTGTGTAAGGAATTCTCTGGATCCTCCCATCCTGCTTGGTGCAGATGCTCTTCCTGAAAAGACACGTTATTCGCCCTTCTCTCTCTTGCACTTTCTCTCACAACCTCGAGCTTTTCTCTCGTTTTCAATTCTCTCTGCTTGATTTATTCTCACACTTACCAACCTTCTTTCTCTTTCTTCACCCGTTTCTGATGCCAGTCTCTCTGCTGTATTTTGTCTTAGAACGTCCAGTCTTTCAGCCCGTTGTTCTGCGGTTTCTGACTTAATTTTCTCGGCGGCATTTTCTCTTAGAACGTGCAGTCTTTCAGCCCGTTTTTTTGACGTCTCCGACTCTATTCTTGATGTGGCATTTTGTCTTAGAACCGCCAGCCTTTCATTACATTCTTGTGAGCTTTCTGAATCTAGCCGTTCCTGGTACAATCGACTTAAACCTTGCAGTCTACTTTCTCGCTCGTCCTTACATTCTCGCTGGCTCCTCTCCTTAAGATATTCTCTTCTCTTTCCCTTACTTACTTCGGACCTCTTTTTGTAGGCTTGCCTCCTCTTCGCCTTCCAAATTTCCTTCTCCACTGTTTCATTTACCAGCTGTTGTCGCTGTCGCTCTCTTTTTTTCCGTAGTCTTTCGACCTTTTTCTCCTCGGTTTCAACTCGGTTTTGCTCTTGCCGGCTTTCTCTTCCGCTTCTCTTTTCGTTTCTCTTTTCGTTTTCTATTGCTTGTTGCTTATCCATAGCAATAAATTTCTTTACAAACTCGCTTTTTCAAAAATCTATATCTCTTTTTGAAAAAAAAACAACTTTGAAAACCGTTTCAATTTTTGCATCGGTTCAATTTAAATATTAATTCAAATGCAGATATTTACCATATCTAGTTACCAGGGCCACATTTTCCGATGCCGCGCATGGGCCGTTGATCTTGAATATATATATATAAAATTAAACTGGATCCGAGATCAGGATCTCGCGTGATAAGGGACTAAACGCCGGTCGATATTATCACCCTCGCCCTCAGGCCGCACTTCGCGCCGGGCGAGGGGATTAAGAAGATATATCCAACTAATTAAATATGATAAAGGTATTAATGAAGGTCTGACATTAAAGATTGGTAATTCTATCATATTAAAGACAAGCTCTCCATCGCGAACTCGTTCTGCAGTTTCTTTACGAATATGATCCAAAAGCTAATTTTAACCTCCTGGTCTCTCATCCCTGATAGTAATGACATGCTAAATACCATGGCTTGCGTGAATAAATCTAACAGTTGTTTTATTATGGAGCCTGTCTCAAGGGACTTCGTTTGCAGCCAACTGTCATCGTTGAAAACATCGAAATCTCCAGGCATTGATCACAGATGTCTATATAATAACCTGCTTGCATGTCGGTTGGTTTGGTCGTGCGTTCCTTCGCAACTCTTTCCAAGATCGCTTGAACCACCACATGTGCTAGACCTTTAAGTTCTAGATTAAAAGCATCATCTTTAGGAGTTTGCTAACCATGCTATTCTGCAAAATCCCCTTAACATGGAAATTACGTTAAATGAAGGCCGAAAATTTGCATCCTCATCGTTTAATGATTACCTTCTTACCTGTATACTAAATTAATAGCAATAATTTGAGATTATTCTAAACATTTATCTGTTTTTAAAACCTGAAACAAATACTGCAGTGGAATAAAATACTGAGCTACAACTTGTTGGAAGAACTACAGGGCATTTTTAACGTTATAACTGCTGGGGAATTTACCCCAGTAGGCCCTTTGCTTGCCCCAGTATTATGTTATAAAAGAAATAGAAAAACGATAACCTGATGCAAAGTCAAGAGGATTTGGGAGAATTTGAAAGTTTATATGAACCTGAGCCGCAGACGAGGGTTTACATAAGTACTTTCAAATATGACAGGCTATATAAACAACAAGCGGCCATTTTCTATTACAATTATATTATTTACTACAATGATTATTATATTTGTATTGCATTTTTTTAAATTTAGTTATCCTTGTACAGGTATACTTGTAATTTTATGTATGGCTAGTATTTTGAAATCATTATTTTTATCTATGTCCTATGGCGATGCCATGTAAGTAAAAATAAATATTTAAGTTACAACTAGATACTCTTCCCGACTCTGATTCAGTATTCCAAATTAATTCAGTAACAAAGAAAAGCAAACTCCGAAAAACCCAATGTTTGGGTTATACTTATAAAATAATACAAGAAAAACGAGACACGTTTCTCGTTTGTCTGTTATTCTTTATAACCCAACCCAAATATTGGTTTGAGATGTTTTTGGAGATAGTTGTAATTGTTTATTGTACTCAGGTGTGTTAATGCCTGGGTCAAATATTTCCTCGAACCAGTGCTTTGTACACGCGGCCACGTCCTCATTTTTGCGACATATCAATTTCATTCGAATAAAATGGTGACATTCAGGAGCGAGCGTTCAGAGTCAGTACAGATATCACATAATCCTGTAATCACAGTTAACCTGTGGTAATATGTTGTGTTCGTTTTTACTAAGCAAGTTTTGTTCCTAGTTCGCGGCCCATTCGGAAACTTGCATATGTAAGAATGCTGATATTTAAAGAACGTGAAACAAAATTATGCTGCCGCGGCGGGCTCCTTAATCTCATTTCAAGACAAACTTGCCAAATAAATGTATATTGGCTACTGTAATTAAAATCCAGTTCGCCTTAGTTAAGATCTCAGAAAAATATTTGAGTTTTTATATCGCCACTTGCATGCTCAACCCAGCTTTATCAATATGCGTTTGGTTGTTGTTGTTGTTTCGACTGACCATTAACCTGCACGCCGAACTCTATTCTTGTAGAGAATTTATGTTTTACAGCCGCTTGTGACTTGTAACCGAAAATGTATACATGTGCATGGATGCATATAAGACTAGAATCAATCCCGATCGATTCATTCGATGATTAATCGTCTGACAATAATGATAAATAAAATGGAATTTTTGCGGAATTTACGCAAGACTCAAGTGGTAGGATATAATATTTTAAAACGCGTTAAGAGACGTGAAAATTGGCCAGCTTAACATTATATTACACAATATTGAATATCGAAATTAGCATTATACTGCACTTTCGAAGGGAAACGTGCAACTGGTTACCTTCCTTATCACATACAGTATTTGTCATTTACCAGTGAATTTTGTGTTTGCCGTGTCATTTTGGAAGCGGATTTTTGTCTTTGTTGACATGAAATTGTTCTACCGCTGTGACGAGTACCTCGGCTGTGTTTAGATTCTAAAATGTGAATTTCAATTGCTTCGCCGGGAAGGTTGTCGCAGTCTACCATTCACCGATTTCAAATATGTTGCTACACATTGTATTCAACTTCAAGGATCAACCCGTAAAAGTGACATTTACACTTCGTAAATAACTTAAAATTAACGAAATTCTAAGGAATGCAGCGCGCATTATTTTCAATGTTATTTATCATAATCATTACTAAAAATATTCCTACTTTCCAACGTTGAACATTGAAGAACAACCTTAGAACTTACAAAACGCACTGAAAGGTAATTGCGATAGAGTGATTTTCCTACCCGGCAGACCGCGTTTGTAAATGCGCTATTTTTATCGATGAATTAATGCTTTTAACTGATCACATGAGCTACTGCTACAAAACGTAAATGCTTCAAAAAATAGTTAAAATGGATACAAAGAACATTAACTGCAGAAACAATACAATTTGTGTAATAGCCAGCGTAAAATAATATTTCTTTTTATTTTCCATGATTTATTATCGCAAATGAAATTTGACCCAGGCATTAATGTACCTGAGTACATGTTTGAAATTTCTTGCTGGTAAAGGTTTTTAATTTGGTAACATTTGTGGCATTTGTAGCAGTATGGAAAACATGTTCGACTTCTAAGTTACTGTAATTTATAAAAATGTCGTTATCTGTAGACGGTTTCAAACTAATAGTTTTCAATTGCGCTAGATGAAAGTGCGTTTCAATCAATCTATAAGCTAGCTTTCCACTACAATTTTGCATGCATGACTCTGTCTTTTCTAAAGTAAAATTCATTCCCACGCAGAAAATGTTACCTATTGGGAAACCGGCGTAAATTCAGGCTGTGATAAGGTTGTGGTAACTTCAGAATATTAAGTGTATCTTAATTCGTTCAAATCTAACATTTACACGACTTTTCGTAAATTACAACGTCGTTACAACGTTTTCTCCTGTCTACAAAATAACGTTATCACAACGTTCTCGCAATATAAGTCCAACGTTCTTACAACGTTGTTACAACGTGAATGTGTTAGCTGGGAGATTACCGAAATGACGGAATTTTGCCTAATGGACTAAATAACATCACTGACTGCTACATCATCCTAGACGACGACCTTCGTTCATGATGGGTGAAAGCATCAATATCTTCCTGGAACAACACCAATGGACATTAACAAATATTGAACATAAAATCGAACACTCTACTCAATGTGTAAACAACATATCTACTGACAACGAGCAGCCAAAACGAATACTAAAAGCAACAGACAAAATTGGCAAGAGAAACTAACACACAAGACACAATAACCAAACCATTATTCACAACAAATACACAACAATTACGAGTAACATCTTCTCACACATACCTGCCAATCAAACGTTTTCCCTATCCCACACATATAACCACCTGCCAATCAAACGGTTTCCCTATCCCACACCCAACCATCTCCACCCACACATATTGGAACCAGTGTCAACAACATCACTAATACCAACAACCTAATTACAATCGCATACAACAACAGAAACGGAATTTTCAGACACCAGGACACATACAGAACTACCACCAACACAGAATGAAACACAACAGACCAAAATGATAACAATTTCCAAACCGACCTACTGGAACACCTAGACACAAAACAAATTAAGTTCGTAAAAAACGAGTCACGAAGAGAGCGCGGGAAAGTGCAGGTTCTTTAAAATGGTGGGTCTCAAGCGAAGTTTATCCCGTGGAAAGCGATTTCTGCTGATGAGAATGCTCCAAAATTCGAAAAGAAGGCGATCTTTGTTGCAAAACGTTGTTTTTATTGCAGAACAGGCGATTATTTTTCTTGCGTTTCTGTTTCATAACTACTCTCCTTGTTTTCAATTGTAACACCAAAACTGTACCTTATCGTTCGTGTCGACGTTTACCGCGAAATCATGGTTGGTTCGAGCATGTTTGGTATACCTATTCGGAATTTCGTTTCAAGAAAACCTTTCACGTATCGAAAGCAACATTCATGTATGTTCTCAGCAAAATTAAGAATGACTTGCAGCGGCAGAGAGTTGCAGAGGAGCCTATATCACCGGCATTCAGATTGGCAATTTGCCTTTATCACCTTAGTAGAGGAGATACTTCTATACTATAGCGGAGATGGTTGGCATCGGTCGTTCTGCTGTTTGTGTTATTGTGGATGAGGTGACAGAGGCAATCATTAAAGGGGAAGTCAACCCTGGCATTGGAATGACCTTGATGTCATATCGTCAACTTGTAATATTTGAACAACGACAGCGAGTGTTTCACCAGGATATCGAAACACGAGAAAACAATGTATGAAAACACGAGCGCGTAGCGCGAGTGTTTGGATATCCCGGTGGGACACGAGCTGGAGTTGTTTAAATAGCTTTTCAAATGAACACACAAGTATAGGTTATATTTGATTGGATGATATTCTCTCACGGGAGGGTTATGTTAATAGTTGAACACTACAATACATTTGATCGGCATACGTAATTAGGATATAATAGATTGTAATGTAACAAGACGCCCGCTAGGCATTAACTTGGGCTACTAATTTTGGGGACATGGCGCGCATATTGCCTGCGGAGATGGGTATGCATTGGTGGCATGTTAGACAGTTGGAATTAGAAAACCCGCTCACTTGTCTTATATTACCAAGGATAATATTTCTGTCATCAGGCCACTGAAGGCATTGTGCAGCGCTGGGATGGAAATAACGAAGAAAAATCAGGCGTCTACACACAGGCTAGCCTCCCCAACACGCAGACGAAAACACTAAACACGGCAATGCTATTTTTCTAATATCTGTTCGTGTCAAAATTCATATAAAAATCAACGGCAAGGTATACGAAACATATCTGTTACGAAATTACATCGGTTTAATGGACATAAAAGCGTTAAATCATCGGGTATTAAAACGACGAATAGATCTTGGCCATCTTGGCCATAGATCTTGGCCAATTTGATAATTAAAGACGAGTCTCGCTTTAATCGCTTACGCATTTTCTCATATAACATCTGATCTTCACATTTTAAGCAGACGAAACCTACAGCGTTCGATTCGCCAGATTCAAGTGATCATTTCGATATAGAATTGATTTAAATCGGACAAAAACAAACGTTACGTTTCACAATGATTAATATTACAAAGTTTCACAAGATAAATGTCAACACATGATATAATATTATTTCCCTGTCCTTCGGCTGTCCATTCCGTCTTCATGATTGATCTCTCATCATTGTGTTTCTCTCGTCTTGGAGAGAATCTTTGCAATGGTTAAGCGTTTGCGAGTTTACAGGTCTCGGTAAACTTTTACAACTGCGATTCATTGCCAATAAATCGCTTCAAATATTCGCTCGCATTGCCTTGCAACGACTATATGTTGTCATGTTGACGTTTCGTCCACGGTTCTGAGAGTTCTTTCTTTAATCTCTCATCTGTTTCTCTCGTCCAGCTATCCTTGGAGAGAATCTTTGCATTTATAGTTTGCGGGTTTACAGGTCTCGTAAATGCTTTTCAGACTGCGATTCATTGACAACGTTTTGCAATGCCGGCCTATAGCAGGATGACTGCATTCAGCATTTCTTGCATGTTTTGCAAAGCCTATCGGGAGTCGTAATGCAGATTCTCGACATAAATAACACGGAAAATAGAGCCCTTTTTAAGACTTGGTGCTACCACAGGTAGTCCAAGTAATTAGAAGATCACTAGTGATCTTCCTCAAATATCCTAATTACGTATGCCGTATTACATACTTATCCCCTTGCCCAGCGCGAAGCGCCGGCCGAAGGACGAAGGCCTGAGGGTGCTAATATCGACCGGCGTTTAGTCCCTTATCACGCGAGATCCAAGCCGTTCCTAGGTCTAGGATCATATATATATGATCAACCGTCCTCATGTGCGGCATCGGAAAATTTGGCACTGGTAACTAGATACTCACATTAAATTGAACCGTCACAAGAGACATAGTTTTTTGAGGAAATAGAAATCCGAGTCCGAGTATGTATTTTGACTCGCTAATTCCAAATCTGTTTTCAGAATTGAAAACGGTTATATATTGATCGAGATTATCATAGCCGACCAAGCCCGGACTAATTTCTAAGTACATAAACCATTTTTACGAAGGGTATTCACGTTCCGTAATATAGTAGACACATATGTTATGTATTTTGACTCGCTAATTCCAAATCTGTTTTCAGAATTGAAAACGGTTATATATTGATCGAGATATTCAACATAATATTCGACGAAGTGACCGGCTAATCATAGCCGACAAAGCCGACTAACTTTCTAAGTACATAAACCATTTTTACGAAGGGTATTCACGTTCTCGTAATATAGTAGACACATATGTGATGTATTTTGACTCGATAATTCCAAATCTGTTTTTAGAATTGAAAACGGTTAAATATTGATCGAGATAACGTTCAAAATAATATACGATGAAGTGACCAGTTTATAATCGACTAATTTCGAAGTACATAAACCGTTTTTACGAAGGGTACTCACGTTCTCCTAATATAGTAAACGCGTATGTTATGTATGTTGACTCGCTAATTCCAAATCTGTTTTCAGAGTTTAAATCGGTTAAATATTGGCCGAGATAACGTTCAAACATTTCTTCGACGAAACGGGCTTTTGGAAATTGTGAATTTTTGCAAAACAGAAATACACGGCCACGGCGTGCGAGGTCTGGGCACCATGGATGGAGAAATTCCCGTAGGGGGGTAGAAAAGGCGGGCGAGGGGATAATTGCGAATTCGTATTTCTAGTTAAACAATTAATGTCAAATTATTTCCAGAGTTGACTTCTCCTTTAATAATCTCTGGAAAGGGCATGTCTCCACACATTTTCCGGTTGATGAACAGCAATTTAAAGAAAAGATGTTAGATATGGAAGAACGATGGCAGTTCCCATGTTGTTGGCTGTCATATTCCTCTGAAATGCCATGATGTGGTTTGGCTGCATGTAAAGAATTCCACAATTTTAAAAATTTCTATTCTATAGTTTTAATGGCAATGGTTGATGCTAACTACAGATTCATGTGGGAAGTTGTGGATTTCTAGGGACCTCACACAAGTCTATTATACTCCAATCAAACCAAGTTTGGAAATATATAACTGAGGGACAAGCAATTCCATCAGTTGGCAAAAATCTTGATGGTGTAAGGGTACCTCCATTAATTTTAGGCGATTCTGCATTTCCTTTCAAAACATGATTAATGAAACCATTCACCAATGCTGTTCTAACTAGGCTAATGCGATATTGAAAAATATCGATATATCGATATCGAAATATTTTTTCGATAATATCGGCGATATCGAATATCGAAATGAAGCAAATACGAAAACTCAATTTACCTCGGTGCAGTCGCATGTAAAAAAACGCAAAAAAAGATAAAACGTTCAAGGTTTATTAAGCACGGAATGTTCAATCTACAGAGAGTAATTATTTACAATTAATATAAAGAGAAATTTACAAATTTTCAGCAAGAAACACCAACATGTTTGCTTTGTTTGGCTTAAGTAGGACTCGTTTTCCGACATTTTAGAGACTTGAGTAGATTGAACACTTGAACGTTAGCGAAATTAGTTTGACTACTTCACGACAGAACTGCGGGATTAGAAAGAGCTGTGTGATATTCTGATACTTTGTTTTTAAACCTGGTGTACGCGTAACTGCTAAACTGCGTAAGTTCTATTTAAATCTATTTCAATGCCGCCAGAGCATGCGTAATTATACTTTGTTTACATCGCTATTTAAGTTGTCTTCCTACGCGATATCTCGTCTATGGGAGGCATTGGTCTTTTGTTTTGCGGGACCGGCGCTACGTGTTTTTAAACGCAATAAGATCTCGTCACCTCAATTAGCGTATATGCTGTTCTCTACTTTACGACAATAATTGCCGAAATTAATTTTTTTAAATCGACTTGGGGTTTAGTGAAGTTGAAATTTTCGATATGCGTAAAATTCAATATCGCTATAACATTTGTATTGAATGAGGGGGTACACTATCTAAGCAGCTTGATTTGACTGTTGATGCAAAAACCGGCCCTTTCTCGATATATGAGCAACCGAAATTTAACATCAACCCAAGTCAGTTTTAGGGTTAGGATTTGGGTTAGGATTAGGGTTTGTTCATATATCGAGAAAGTGCCCAAAATCCAACAGGAGAGACGGAGATACCATATGCCAACTACTCAACATGACAAAATGTCAAAGCGTAATGGATACCTCTCGTCAAGCAAAAAAATTAGGGATGCATTGGTTCAAAAGTTCTGGAAAGAGAAGGAGGTGTTGGCCTATAAACAAAACAATGTGATATTTCACAATTAAATAACAGTATTGTTTGTGAAGTACATCATCTCATCTATCAACAGCTCTTTTGGAATTTACTTTCAGTTCAGTTTTTATTTTTTTGTGTTTATTCCAGCTATGCATCATGATTTCATCCTACTAAATGCGCAATTAATGTTTTTGTAAATAAAAAGAAAATACTTACTATTTTAGATGCAAATATGTTGTAATGTATATGAAAGGTGAAGAAAGCATCCAAGATCTATAGACACTTCCCAAATTTGCTTCAGTGGTCATGAAAAATGTCCTAAAATCAAGGTTGCATATGTCAGATTCATTAATGACCTTATTACAAGTTTCGATCTGGAGCCATTGTTTTGTGGGCATTGAGGCAAATTTGGAAAGTGTCTATTGCAATGATTTAAGTTTGGTTATTCTTCAAAATGAATCAATTCTTTTGAAAACTAAACATCAGAAACTACAGCCACATTTTTTGGGACTCTGCATGCATGATGTATTTCCCTCATATTGTTGGTTTCCATGATAAACAAAGAGTCGTGTAATAAACTGTAACTAAACAAAAGTTCTTAACTTATGTAACAACTGTTTTAAAATGTTATACTATAGTATTGTATTCTTTTGTTCATGGTTCAAGTACTAAATTGAACATCAACAATAATCATATTGGTGCATCCTTAATGACTGATTACAATGTTTTGTTTAAAAGTTATATAAATATATAATAATATCAATATTTACTAAACTTGGTCTCTTAATTACACTTAATTACAGGGAGTTTGACCTTTTCCCCCTTCTGCACTTGTTTTTTTGCTCGTTTGTTGATTTCCCAGTTGGGTTAAGTTGACTTTTACAAAGTTCGCAATAACCGACGCTTTTCCCAACAATCCAGCCATCTGTGTCTTCATTCTCTTCAAATTCAGAACATTTGTTGCAAATAGGCATTTTACAAGAAAGACAACAAAATTTTGCATAATCATTCGAATGGATCAAGTTATTTTGTGCCCTCCAAGAAGCCATGTTTTCGAGTAAATGATACATTCTGCGCATGCTCTTTAGAAATATGCATTTAGTTTGGTTCATGAAAAGTTCGACGTTTGACCCGGAGTCGATCCAGTCGTAATTCACGACTTCCTCAGTCGAACTTAATTAAGTCAAACGTCGAACTTCACATGAACTTAAATTCGCTGATTTAAGTTCGGCTCATGTGAAGTTCGATGTTTGACCCGGGCCTAAGTGACTTAAGTTCGTCCCCAAGCCACCACCGACAACATACCGAACCATAAATACATCCTTCCTTCAATACCACGAAACGTGTATCTGAAATACTTCTTTAGGGAAACTAATATATCTCTGGTTTTGAATGATCTTAAAACCAACAAGAAAAACAATAACCACACACAACGTAACATCTCGAACGAACAGAAATCACTAAAATCCCTTCGGGACAACAATGATCTCATTGTAAAACCAGCGAATAAAGGTGGTGCCATTGTGATCTGGCCAAGGGAATCATACTTAACTGAAGCGTACAAACAACTAAATAATGATAGACACTACAAACTAACAACTGACCCATATCCACAGTTGATTACTGACAGCAACAAGTTTGTTGAAACATTATATAACAAACAACTGATTGATTACACTACATTTAAATTTCTACACATCGATAAACAAACCCGGTGTGGCGGTCTGAGATTGTCACCGTGCTGAGATTGCATATTCATTTAGTGCGCATGCTCGAAAAGTGGTTACATTCTCAGCACGCACAAGAACAGTCCTCCAAGATTGTCACCGTGCTGAGATTGTATCTCGAATTTAATAATCGAATGTTAATGACCAGTTCAAGCAAACACTCTGCCTTGAAACGATTGATTCATGACATTTTCAGTTTGTGGATAATTTCCCAGGAAGAAATCTAGAAATCCTATGTTGTTGAAACATTGGCATGGCGTTTAATCTTGGCTTAAGTCGCTCAACCAAAGTTATTTCAAACCTTTTGCCAAATTCCGATTGCACCTTATCGAAAGGATTGAGCACTATAGAGCATCTTGGTATATGGGAAAATTCAAAATTAAATTATTGTCAATGAGCGTGACCAGTGTGTGAAAAGTGCCAGTTTCACAACAGTGTCAATAGTCTTGGGCTATGCAATATCGAATCTTGGGTTATGCAAAACTGGTTGTAGAAAATTGTGAACATGGAAGTTGAGAACTTGTAGACTTAACAAACAATAAACAAGTTTATCAAAGGAACACAAGATTATCCCAGAAAGCTTTCCTGGATAATTCTCCCGACATATTATATCTTCTTCAAAAGCACGATGTATGTAAATGAGTAATCTTAGCATGGGAGATATTTATTACAGGCCCAAACGGTAAGTGCGCATGTCCAGGACAATCTCAGCACGGTACAATCTCAGACCGCCACACCGGAAACCAACTCTTTACTTGCTTTCAAATATACATAAAGCGGAGGTGGGACCGCCAAGCTATCTGAGTATGCTGATTTTTACTTAAAATCAATGATGAACAACATCAATTCATATGTCAAAGACTCTACTGACTTCCTAAAACGAATATTCTTGCTGAACAACAATATCCTGGCCAAAATCAGCACTTTGACGGATCTTCCTAACCTGTATATGAACCAAATGAAAAACCACCCTGCCAGATCTTCCATTTCCCTAACTTCCAAATGAACCAATCAATACTTCTCTTAGCCTGCCATAGCAATTATGATTTTTGAGACTCTAAACTAATATTTTACGCAGTGTTTTCACTTTGAACCTTCCTCGGGTGGCACCCGCATACCTGCAGCTTTTTGCAACTCTGCCTACACTCAATTATAGGCAACAGCGTTCGGACTGATTTGAGAAGTCATATGAACATCTCGAACTTGTGTCCCACCGGAATATCCAAATACTCGAAAACAATTAAAAACACTTGTGCTCGTGTTTGGATACCCCAGTGAAACACTCGCTCTCATTGTTCATATATTACATCAAACCGATAGACAAAATATTACTGCACAAAAATTTATTCCACCCAAACTCATGTAAACGAGGTGTTATCTATAGCCAAGCACTATGATACAGACGAATAATCACAGACGACAAAATTAACCAACCAATTGAACAACTTAAAATAATCCTATTAGAAGAGGCTACAAAGAGAATGACATTCATTGCTTCAATTGATGAAGCATTTGTCGACACAACACCAATTCCTTTATGACCAAAAAATAACATACCATTAACTTTCAACATCCTGCATAACACAAATACACCCAGATCACACAAGTACTCAAAAGACATTGGCACCTCATTGAAGAAGACCCAACACTAAAAATCTATGGCCCTATGTGCGCCACTAGTTGCATACAAACGAAACAAGATATCGTTGTACACAGCCAATTTGAAAACAACTAAAATAAACGAACAATTTGAAACTAACATGAACAACACAGACTGGACAGCAATAACTAAACAATAATTTCATACAATGTAACTGAATAACTGGATGGATTAAGAACAGATAACAGGAAAAAAAAGATGTCCTCCACAACCAACAGAAACTTGTAAAGAAAACCCTAATAAACTATCAATTATATTATATTAATACACATGAATATATTATGCATCAACTGGAACTGGTATTATAAGATTACCCAATTTTTATATTGGATAATTTACTTTCACACATCTTTTAATTATTCAGAGTATCTTTAAGCATATACTCACATTTGTTCAACAGATACTTAAATATTAAACAATCTACGTCCATATATACATTTTTCAATTAATAAGGGTATTTTCAGCATATACTGGTATACTACATAATATACCTAAGTGGTTTTTCATATTGTATTTGAATGGACGACAAGGACAAAGGACGTTGAGGGTTACTCCCGATATAAAAACACGAACCGACACTATCTTTCTATGCTTCAATTCTTTTTCTCTCATGCAACACAAACCGCACCATTATTTTCAGCCACCATATTGCATAACATCACCACTTATCTCGTATTCAATCAGTTTTTCTTTTTGTTCCCACTGTGTTATTCATGTTTACTACACTACAATCACGTTGGTAATACAATGCCGGTGGAGGTCTAACTAGAACGCATTTAAATGCAATGCATCAACCAGCTCAGAATTGTATGTTCTAGCCAAGTACCTGAAGAACCTGAATATTACCTGAAGAACAAGCAAGATTCAGTTACAGTCCACGTTAGACATATTGGCATTGGACTGCAATCAAGATCCTTTCCTTCAAGCGGAACTGTAAGTTTCGTTTACGACTGAGTAGGCTCATTGAGTGCACTGGCACAATACTTCCGTTTATGCAAAGTTCCTGGAGAAATTTCACCAAGTGAACCAATAGCATCCATTCACAAGTGCGTATTATTTATGGCGGCGACAGAGGGTCCTTCCAAGGTTTTGGTTGGCGTGGCTGATCAAGTAATACGAGAAAACATAACTATATAACAGAATTATTTACAATACGCTTTTTAAATGGAACATACTACAGTTCAATACTTGATTGACAGAAGGTTCATGGCAGTGTTGTAACAATTAATGTGAGGGCAAGAATGTCAGCAATACAGAGTAATAGAAACACTTGGTACTAAAATTCAATTGGCTCTCATGAAACTGGCAATGGCTCGCATAATGTGCATAGCCACAGCCGATGACCAGGAGATATCACATGGACAAGTTAAGCCCATACACAACTCTCTGCGAAAAATAAGATTGGTCAAGAAATCTTTATTACCACCTAGTACGATGGGACCTTTTGAGATATGGTTTCACACAAAGGGCCTTTTTCATATTTGCAAATGAGGATGTTGATGGACATGGTGTAACTTGTGACGTATTTTCATGTTTTTGGGATGACTTCTTCTTGAAGTATTGTGAAGGATGTGGTCAGTGTGTTCCTCTTTTGATGGTGCAATTTAGTGAGGACTACGAAGCAATTGGAAAGATTATTACCAATATGTTTTTAGGTTGCCAAATATTTCCACTTTGCCTAAGTGAAGCATTGATTGATTCACGTGAAGCATTGATTCACTATTGCTTGTTTGGAGTAGTCGTTGATGCCTGCCTGCTCTCGTCCTTGCTCAACTTGTTGTTTACCAATGACCGCAATGTTTTTCAAACCAATTTGGAGGATCAGTCTACAAATCTCAAGAGAGAAACTCATCAATGGGTTATCAGTCCCAACTCCAGAAAGAGTGTTGAATGGTCTTTCTTTCAACGAGTCGTGCGAGACAGATCGGAAGATGGTTAGCGAGGTTTGTTCGTGATGCCAACGAAATGATGTTGAGATGGTTGGTGAAGTTTTGCACATCACTCCTAATGATGTTGCCGCAGAGGAAGATAGGGGTAGCCTTTGTAGATCAACCTCCAAACCATCTTCGTCCAGTCGGAGCGACTTGTTTCAAGATGTTAAAACTACCCAGGCAGTATGTGTCCTTTTCACAACTAAAGGAAAATTTGGAGTTTTATTTAATAAACACTCACGTATGGAACATGTCAGAGTAACTCTAAAGCAACTATATACACTAATAGAGATATTGTTGAACATTGAACTAAAGAAATATTTATTTGACAGTTGATATTGAACCGAATCGAGTTATGTTGTGCACTTGTATGTACTGCGTAGAACAGTTGAGTGCATTCATTTCACATTTGTTATGTTTGTTGTAAGGATTTTAAGAAGGGTTTACATATACTGTACTTGGACATGATATTATTTAGATTTTAGTTTGAAGTCTTTTATTTCTTTTACTGCAAAACTCATAGTGCACAGAGAATGGAATATGGTTACATTATTAATTGTTAAAGGAATACCTAATGGGTCTCCGTGTTTAGATACTCTGATCCAAAC
The DNA here is from genome assembly GCA_035772405.1 of Chrysogorgia sp. JL179-B06. Lineage (NCBI taxonomy): Eukaryota > Metazoa > Cnidaria > Anthozoa > Scleralcyonacea > Chrysogorgiidae > Chrysogorgia > Chrysogorgia sp. JL179-B06. The sequence continues at coordinate 530,151 of JAYKKM010000207.1, forward strand.
ACGCGGGATGTTGCGAGACTTGAGAAAAGCTTAAAAAAAGACGAGCTGCTAGGGGAGTGTTTTTAGCTTTTCGAAAGTCAAGCAACATCCCAAGTGTTCAGATCAGAGTAACCGAACACGGAAAATCATTAGGTATTTCTTTTATAAAATAACCACAGAGAAATATCACTAAAAGTTATTAATATAATTAGATCAACATTGCAATTCTCCCAAAAACCGTCAATAACAATCAGGGGAGGTCTTTCATGTCCTTCTAAGCTAATCGGCCAATCATGGATGGTTTTCTATTATGATGCTGACGACAGCATCAGCCAAAAATAAGTTTGAAGTGGTAAAAACATGCTTAGAAATACGAAAGATATTTCCAGATGGATTTAATCGCGAAAATATGCCGTTTAACTTTATGTTGGATTGCTGCAGATGTAAAGTGATGATGTGAGTTTGCCTAGTCTTCATATGCTACAACAAAATTTTTCTACATTAGATGGCGTCAAAGCAACATGCCTCTAAGCGCAGTGCGCAGAATTTAAATAATTCGATAAATAATACGCCCTTAAAGTCAGTTCGACCGAAAATTATGAAACCTAACGACACGCCGATAAAGATGAACGAAGAAGAACCAAAAAAAGAAATAAACCTTGAAGATATCCACAATATGATGCAAACTATGATGAAGAAGCTAGACAAGCTGGAAGTGATTGAGGAGAAGATGAAGATTATAGAGCAAGACCTAAAAGATGTGAAACATTCAATTGAATACGCTCACGAAGAAATCGGTGAACTCAAAGCCGACAATCAAAAGCGCAATAAATCAGACGACACAACAAGAAAACGACTAGAGCAACTCGAGAAAGACAACGCCACACTGAACAATAGCGTCATTGACCTTAAAGCAAGGTCAATGCGCGACAATCTTATTTTTTATAATATTGATGAAAAGGAAGACGAAAACACAACTGAGATCATACACAAACTTTTAGAGGAGAAAATTGAAATAAAAGACGCTGCGTCCAGAATCAAAATCGACCGTAAGGAGAAGAGAAGGAACAGACAAGCCACGTCCGATAGTTGTAAAGTTTTACTACCACCAGGATAAAGAATTTATTAAATTCAACGCACGAAAACTGAAAGGAACGAGAATTGGGATATCTGAACAATTTCCTGAGGAGATTGCGAGGGTGTGGAAAAGTTTATTCCCGGAGTTTAAGAAAGCTAAAGCTGCTGGCAAGAAAGTAAAAATGGTGCGGGATAAACTGATCATTGATGGCCAGGTTTTCAAGACAACATGAAGCAAGTTTCATATTTCATACATTCAATCATATCCTTTCTGAACGTTTAACTCTAAATAATATCTTCTTAATCTATATTTACTTAACATTTTAATCACCAATCATGTCTACAAACACAGATAACAAATGCTGTTCTTGTTTAAAAACAATTGGTAGGTTTCAAATCTTTGCTACATGTATTAACTGTCAAAAGTGCTTTCATGGTACCCCGGAGTGTATAAAGATACTTGATACTAATCTTTCATGTAGCAAGGAAATTGAAATTGAAATGTGCCAATTTTGTTTAAACGATTCTCTACCCTTTCAGTCACTTGATGATCTTGACTATCAATTAAATATCATAAAAAACGAAAAATTAACTAAAAAAGATATGGATAGACTAAACCAATTAAAATATAATCCATTTGAAAGAAGTAACAATACCACATTATTTGATAACTGTGAAAATTTAGATAATTCACTTAACATGAAAGAAATTAATTGCAATTATTACCTACCAAATGAATTCAATGAACTTACTACGAAACTCACCAAAACCAATCAATGTTCATGGTCAATACTGCATTTAAATATCAGAAGTATTAAAAATAAATTTGACTCATTTAAACACTCACTAAATTCTCTCAACAAGCACTTTGAAATCATTGGTTTAACAGAAACATGGTTAAATGATACCAACAATGAAAACTTTGAACTTGATGAATATGATTATGTAAGTTCAAACAGATCAAACAAAAAAGGTGGGGGAGTAGGTATATATGTCACAAAACAATCAGTTTATAAATCTCGCGATGATTTAAATTATAATATAGAAAATGAAATTGAAACTATTTTTATTGAAATAGAAACACCTTTTGGTAAGAATAAAATCATAGGAGTAATTTACAGACCTCCAAATAGTAAAATTGAAATATTTGAAAACGTAATGAATAAAATACTTGAAAAAATTACAAAAGAAAACAAAATTTGCTATCTTATGGGAGATTTTAATATCGACCTACTTAAATCAGAATCTTATGATTATGCAAATAGATTTTCTGAACAGCTCTTTACATCATCATTTATTCCATTAATAACAAAACCTACACGAATTACTAGCCATACTGCTACATTAATTGACAATATCTTTACAAATAACATTGAAAATTCTATGTCTAGTACTAATGGACTTATTTTCAATGATATGTCTGATCACCTACCAATTGTACATATGTCAGGTTCAAACAATCACACTAATAACATTAAAGAAACAAACCTCAAATATAAAAGACTTATTAATAATGAGACTAGCAATTTATTTCTCAACTCTATTAAAAACACCTCATGGAGTGATGTTCTTACTAAGGAAAATCCGACAGAGGCCTTTAATGAATTTTCAAAAATTTACACAACAGCTTATGAAACTAACTTGCCATTAAAACATATGACAAGGAAAAATGTTAACAAAATTAAAAGTCCCTGGATGACAAATTGTATTGTTAGATCAGTAAATAAGAAAAACAAACTTTATAAAACTTACTTAACCAAACCAATTGAAAGGAATAATATTGTATACAAAAAATATAAAAACAAACTAAACCATATTATAAAATCTGCCAAGAAATTATATTATGAAGAACAACTAATAAAATACAAACTCAACACAAAGATGACATGGCATACAATAAATGAAATCCTTAATAGAAAAAAAAAAATTAAAGAACTACTGAAAGAATTTAGTGTTGGAAATTCTACAATAAAAAATCCTATTAAAATAGCTGATGAATTCAATAAATACTTTGTAAATATTGGCCCTGAACTAGCAAAAAAATTCCGGAGAACCCACAGAAGTCATTTAAACAATATCTTATTAACAATTATTACAGAGATAGTATGTTCCTCGATCCCATAACTGAAAATGAAATTGAAATAGAGATAAATAATATTAAAAAAAATAAGAGCCCTGGGTATGATGAAATTATTGGTAAAGTTATAAAACTAACTGGAAAGGAAATTTCAAAACCACTGGCACATATATTTAATTTGACATTCTTACATGGAAATATTCCAGATAATCTAAAAATAGCCTTAGTAACACCAATTTTCAAAGCAAATGAAAAAAATAAATTTGAAAATTATAGACCAATATCGGTTCTTTCTTGTTTCTCTAAAATACTAGAAAAACTTATGTACAAAAGGCTGATTAAATATATTGAAAAACATAAAATTTTATCTAAACATCAGTATGGCTTTAGACAAAATAGATCGACTGAACTCGCAATTATTGAACTGGTAGACAAAGTATCAAAAGCAATAGATAAAGGTGAATACACAATTGGTATATTTCTAGATTTGTCAAAAGCGTTTGACACCATTAATCACAAGATTCTGATTAAAAAATTAGATTACTATGGTATAAGGGGAACACCTCAAAAATGGTTTGAAAACAAATTGTAAAATACAACCAAGTAAAGTCAAAACCAATGACAATTACAAGTGGTGTTCCCCAAGGGTCAATATTAGGACCACTCCTATTTCTTCTATACATAAACGATATTCAAAACTGCAGCCAGATAATTTCAATGATATTATTCGCAGATGACACAAATATATTTTACAGTAATTCTTGCCTTAAAAAGCTTAACGAAATTATTCAACTTGAAATTGATAAAATAGCTGAATGGTTAATTATTAACAAATTATCAATCAATACTTCAAAAACAAAATTTATTTTATTTAGAACACAAAACAAAAAGCAAAATCACAATACAACAATTATAATTAACCGTCAAAACATCAAACAAGTAATGAACACAACATTTCTGGGTATCATTATCGACGAGTGTTTAACCTGGAAAGACCATATATCTATGGTGTCAAAAAAAATTATTAAATCCACTGGTCTGATAGCGAGAATACGGCATTTTACTAATTTGAATACTCTAAAATTAATTTATTATGCGTTAGTCTATCCATATCTTATCTATGGTAACCTAATATGGGGTAATACATACAACAAACGAATCCAAATATTAATGAACATTCAAAAAAAAATTGTACGTTTAATGACTTTCAACTCTTATATGGAACACACTAAACCAATTTTTGAAAATCTGAAAATATTAAATATCTTTAAAATCAATGATCATTTGATTAGCTTGTTCATGTTTCGTTATCACTACACCAAAAATTTACCAGAAGTTTTTACAAATTATTTTGTATCAAACGATCAAATCCATCAGCATAACACAAGAAATGCTTCAAAACTTCACAAATCATACAAAAGAACAAATTATGTAAAGCACACTCTTTCCAACAAAGGTATTGATATTTGGAATGGTTTGGAAACTAAATTAATAAATATTAAATCCTTTAATAGCTTTAAAAGGGAAACTAAGAATTTCTATTTGAATAATTAAATCATTCAACATACTACTTATTAAAATATAGATACTTTCTCTGTAAATATATTATGTTATATTACTGTATCACTTTCACTGAATTTCACTGGATTGCACTTAATAATTTTCTATGTCGTAAATTTATCAATTTTCTGCTTTATCTTTTCTTCTTTATCTTATTCTTACTTTGCAAATATAAATAATTATCTTTATCCTTTAAACTATACACATTTTATCGAACTGACTATGTAATAATTAAAATATATAACTTACACTAGGGGTCTTATTTAAAAAGCCTTATAGGTTTCTAGTTGGCCCCTAGCCCAATCAATTTCATAATCAATGTAATAATTTTTCTATTGTAATACTTCAATATGGGCAAAAAATTAAATAAAATAATTTAAAAAATCATTTTTGTGATTTTCTCTCACTGTCAAAGTGTTGTTCAGTGATTTTGTGTTGGCTACAAGAACAAAATGAATGGTTTCTTTGTGAATATCCTGTCCGACAAGAGGTAAAATAAACATTTTACACCTTTTCCATGTTCTCTTGGTGGACTATATCTATAAAAGTGTTGTATTTTTGGGTTTTATTGAAACTTTCAATAAGGCAAACGTCGCCCTCACAAATTAAATGGAAATTCTCGTTCACTTTTAGCATTGCGCTTTGTCCACTTTAAATACTTATAATTTCGGCCTATTTTTGTAAAATCGTGTGAAAATTAACAGGGAAGATTGCTATATTTTATTTATAGTCATTGTGCACCCTTACAAAACCAAACACTATTTCAAAAATCTCTATCTCTAGTTAAAAATGACTCTTAAAATAGGTTTTAAATAGTTTTAAACTAGATTTAAAATATTGAATTCAGCTCTTTGAAATATATTTTAAAGCTATTTTTAAAAACTAGATATTCAAAAGATGAAATTATCATTGTATGCAATAAAACTGTTAATTTGTATTTTAAAACTATTTGTATAAGATATAAACAATATATTGGTATTAAAACAGCTTTAAACTATGCTTAGTAAATTAGATAATGCAGCATAACCACATGCACTACAGGTATACATACGTACAAATTATCATATCACTTTAACTACATCTCCTATGCAAACACGCCTGTGAGCACATAATGATAAATTTGCAACCTCAATGGTTAGAATGTCTAACCGGTAATTAGTAGGTTGCAGGTACTTGCTAAGCAGATGTTACTTTTCTACCCGCGTAAACTGGCGGGGCCGGTTACCGGGCCAGTTTACGCGGGTAGAAAAGTAACGTCTGCTTAGCAGGCTAACCCCTGTCTGGAACTCAGAAATATTTTCTGAGTAATTGGGCTTGACAAATGTGTCCAATAAACATCTATTACATTACACCGTATCATAAAACATATTTAGTTTAAAGAATATATTCAAAAGTAAAACCTTTACAGACAGTACTAGTATTGATATCAGTAGCATACAATAAAATAAAATAATAGAATTACATAAAATTATAAAGTATTGTATATACACTAAAACAAATAAAATGTTTAAAAGACACACAGTGCTCAGTCTCTCTGCATACCAGAGAATTTACAGTATCAGGTTAGACAAAATTGCATGCTGTAACTTAAAGTTTGTAAAGTTCATAACGTTGAATTCTTCACTTTCATTCGAGCATAATTATCTATATAAAAGAACAAAAGTTCCTTAAATTAATGATAAAGCCATAAATAGACTTATATGGCAAATATTGTTCACAATATCATTTTAAAGCAAAATATGCCCAGTATGTCAAACAATGAGAATATTGTAGTACAGAAAATATGTAATGTAAACCAAGATAAAGAAAGCCTATAGTTAGTAGACTGTATACCTACCTTTGTGATAGTTTGGGCGTTGTCGTTTAAAAACAAGTTGATTGCACTTTGTATGTAGATCTTGTTTAATTATGCCTGCAGTACATGGTTTTCCTTCTCTGTCAAGCTTTGCCACAAGTGAGAAGTCTAAACAATAACACCAGATGTCCTATCAGTGTAAGTCATACACTATTTATTATAAGACACTAAATTAATTTTCTACACATTGTATTTCTTACCTACAACAGCTTAAATTAGCACAGAGTCAAGGTCAACAAGTCTCTTGCCTGAGAGCTTTTCTTTGGGATAAAATATGTCTAGGATAGCACAAGCTATAGCTGTTCTGCTTTTGCAACTTGCGATCGCTGCCTTTGCTTTTACCGGGCAACACCACACCCCATAAGCAAGTTCTGTCAACTATTAAATAAAATAAATAAAATTAAAAACAAATAGTATAGCATGTTAGACTCAGTCTGTTACATTATGCTACAGTTCACTGCATTCTACAAATCAAAAAAATGACTGATCAATGTGGTTATTTCTAGGCAACAACTTCACTTAGTCTAGTAGCCTTACTGTATGGCTTTGACAATTCTGAGCAGTATAATCATATGTAAAATATGCTGAAATAATATCAACACTGCAAAATTATAATTAATATACATTTACTTACTCCTTTAGAAATGGCACTCTCTTGTGTGATGTTACCAAATGGGGTGATTACACATTCAGTTGGGGTGCTGCTAGGCACTTGAATATTTTCATATTTTTCTTCCACTATAACATAATAAAATATATTTATCATTAATAGACCCAGAGCAAGGGGAATTTGACAATAATATTACCCCTTCGTGCTCGGGATACATGTATATCATCCCAAGTGGTATTTGGTTTTATTTCGACAAATTCCCGAGTGGATGGTCTATACATTACTGTATATATTATACCGAAACAATCTTGAATGTTGTCTTGAAACATCTTGAAACATCTAGAAATGTCTTGTTTTTCCTCTGTTGTTTCTGGCTCATCTAATCTTGGTTTATGTGGGCGTTCTTTGGTTTTCGCACGTGGTATTTGGTTTCACGTATGACACTTGAGTCGAATACCCCTCCAGAGAGGGGAATTCACTATTATACCCCTCCGCAGCAGGGAATTCAAGTTTAAATTGCCTATAACGTCTGTGGGGATTTAACATTTGTAATCTATGATTATCCCAATATAAATTGTAATATATCTTGTCAGCTGAAAATTTCATCTTCCTAGACTTTTTTGCTGTCAAAGTTGAAGGAAGTGATGTCATAGCAGGCATCTTTAAAGACGTTTTCATGTAGACAGATGCCCACTATGACATCACTTCCGCTTTGAGCAACTCTTTATGCCTTTTTGTGCTTTCCTAACTTCCTGCTGCATGCATCCATATTAACTATTTCATTTATTTTTCATATGGCTGTCATATGTAAAATAAACTGGTAATTTTATATCATAATCAAGAAAGTTTTAATATTGTCATGCATTATTGCCTTCATAGGTGAAAGATTCCAGACATTTAACATGCATTAGCTGCTTCATTTAAAAGAGACAGTGGAACATCTTGGTCCTTTGTGGTCAAATTCATGCCAAAATATTCAAGGGCAGGTAATGTTTGGAATATAATAAATATTATGAGTACTATATATAGTTATATAGATTTTAAATCATGTAAAATTTTATCTACAGCATTGTACATACTTATCTATTATTTATTGATTGTCAAATCAGTTACTGTTCACCAGAAGTTACCTGGAATGGTTGATTCGTTGGGTCACTCCTCCCAGGCAAAAAAATTTTTCACCAAACTTTCAAGTCAGAGAAATGTTTGCAGGTGAATATGAAGTGTTATATCTCAGATGTATTTGAAGTGGTCTTAAAAAGTGGACTTAAAAAGTAACTTACAGTATGAGTACAGGGGTGTAGGTAAAACATGGCCCTGGCCCACCATGGCCCTACCTATGGCCCTATCTATGGCCCACCTGTTTTTCCTTCAATTTTGTTGGTTTTATGTTTTCTACGTTTTCCATGAAGATATTGGGGTTGTTAGAATAAATTTCATCATAAAAAATCTAGTTACAAACCCAGAAACTAGCGTTCCTAATAGCAGAGCAAGGATTGGATATTCCATGCTCGTTTTACTTCCGCATGAACTTTCCAGTGAAAATGGTCCATATGTACCTCTAATACGTATTCCATATAAGGAAGTGGCCTACGAACAAATACAAGGTATTGACGAAAAAATACATTGCATTGACGAGCGAATACATTGCCCTCGTACAAGCCCACTGGATGCGGGATTACTCGGTCTCTTTCTTAAATTAACTATTATCCTTAATTTACAAATCGCTCTGAATTAAGGATAATGGTTAATCTAATGTTAGAACCCAACCACAACACAACAAAGATCCTAACCCTAACCCCCCGCCTAGTGGGTTCTCCATCCCAAACCCCCAGCCGTCCACTGATCCACTCCTACTTGGCAAGCATGTGGGATAGTAATAATGTAAGTTTTTAATTTTTAAATAACATTCGTACCAAAAAAAAGGAGGTTTACAAAGTGCAATATATAAGCAGTGTATAAAATTGTTGGGATCATAAAAAAACAAACAAACATAGATTTACATAATTTACTTCTAAACTTTTGAGTTTCTTTCGGACAGTTCTATGTCCGACAAGATTGGAGTGGGAGCTTTGTTCCACGATCGGCTGCCTCGCACGCAGGAGGAGGGCGAAGGCGATCTTCTTGCACAACCAGCTCATGACCATGGAGGGCTCGAAGTGCTTTTTCACAGCGATCTGATCTGCTAGCGAAGATAGAAAATGCTGTGTTTCCCTGCCACATCCTCCATATGCACTGAAAACGAGCGGTGTAAATGATCCATGTTCGATCTGGACGATGCGTTGGTTGTATTGTCGCTTCTTTTCCCTTTCGTTTGCGTTGAACACGCTGGTGAGGCTCTGGTTTCGGTGTGTCGAGGCGTAAGGGTTGAATACCCGGACATCAAAGAATGCCTTTTCACATCTCTGCCAGAAACCTCTTACTAAAGCGAAATAATATACGCATGCGCGAATCTCACGATCGCCTCTAAATCAACCATTATCCTTAATTTAGAGCGATTTGAGAATTAAGGATAATGGTTAATTTAAGGAAGAGATTGTGTTGCAACAACAGTCTAGTATACCCAAAAAGTCGAAATGTGGAGAGAGGACTGGGACAGAGTTTGTTTTAATTTCGATAATTGTAAACCAACCCCAAACCAACAAAGTTCCTAACCATAACCTCGCCACCTAACGAGTTTTCTAAGGGTTAGGGTTAGAAAACTTGTTAGGCGGATAGTTAGGGTTAGGATATTTATTGTTCTGGGGTTGGTTACAATTATCGAAATAAATTAAGGCAAACTCTATCCCCAGTCCTCTCTCCACATTTCGACTCTGCTATTAGGAACAATTTCTGGGTTGGTAACGAGATTTTTATGGTGAAATGCATTCTAACAACCAAGTTCAATCATAATATCTTCTTGGAAAACGTGGAAAACATAAAACCAACAAAATTGAAGGAAAAACAGGTGGGCCATAGATAGGGCCATAGGTAGGGCCATGTTTTACCTACACCCATGAGTACAGTAGGACACTAGCAAATCAGCAGAAAATTTTGGGATCTCCCACTGTGCTTGCAAAGAAACTATACTGCCACAGTGTACCCCATAATTACAAACTATAATTAGCAATGTTCATTTTATGTACTTATAATTATTTAGGTCAGTTGGAGAGAAAATATCCACTGGAGTTTGTTGTGGGATCTTTGCAGCGAGTTTGGAGTACATCTAATTTTTTGACAGAGGATGACATTTCAAAGCTGGGTGACTTCACAAAGGCATGGGTCTTTCAGCGGGCAATGATAAATGACACCATTCGAAATGCTATAAAAAAGTTACTGCACGAAATAATTTTACTGTTGCAATATCTGGGCAGCTTCCATCGGGGAACACTACTGGTTCTGTATTAAAATACGTAAAAATTGAAAGCAAGTGTAACAGCATTTCTTGTAACAACCAATGCAGTTGTATATCAGAAGTCAAGTATTTAGCTCTGATAAAGTTGTTTAAGAGACAGCAACAAATTCCTTGTTACAATAATATCAAAATAATTTCTCATATTGTGCATGTTGTTGAATCAGAAAATGTAATAGCTGTTCCTCTGCATAATATAACAGAAAAGCTACTAAGAGTGGATACTGGACAGGGAAATACTTTTGTTTGCATTATAGTAAATAAGTTTGAGAAGGACTGAATAACTGTAGCTCTTTGCTCTATTTGTGCACATTTAGTCTTATATACAGATCCTACTGTAGTTGGTAGACATGAATATATATATTTGTATGAAGAAAATTCAATAGAATTAATATTTAATCAGTATCTTTAACACAGGATAAAACATTGATTATTTAATAAAACATCAATGTTTTATCAAAGTTAACTTGCTCAAATTGAGCTTTTTCATAGTTAAAATAATTTGTTTGTACCGTTTCTACAACTTCCAAACAAATAATACATTATATATTCTATTCATTTTATATTAATTTGAAATAGGTTTAAAATACTTCAAACCTTTATATCTTTTTAAACTAGATTCAAAATACTATAGTTTAAAACTAGTTTAAAACATTTGCACGTAATTGATATACCCAAGAAGTTTAAAATATATTTAAATAGACATATGCTGCACGTATATAAATATTAGATTTAAAACTATAATTAAAATTTACTATTTATGTAAAATACATTTAAAATAGTGCTATTTTTTAACTAGTTTATACTAAAACAGTTTCAAAACAGGACTGTTTTAATACTATTTTATGTCTAATTTTCTTAAAACAGATTTAAAATCTGATTGAAATATATTTAAAACAACAACTATTTTAACATTTCCCAAAAAATAGATTTAAAACAGGCAATATGCATTAAAAATAGGGTTAAAATACATCAACTACAATTAAAATAGATTTAAACTACCTTCAAAATAGTGTTTGTGGTTTTGTAAGGGTAGAATGTTAATAAATGTTTAAAAACGACGATGGGTTGGCATGATTTGCTTTTTGTGTGTACAAGATCGACCTCAAAATTGCTGTGTTTGGATACTCTTATCCAAACACGTGTATTGGCAAATCAGAGCGCTTGTTGTGTACATGTTATTTTATAATGCTTTTTAACCAATGGAATTCTCTCAAATCATTCAACAACATGCAAGAAACTGGAAAACGTGTGACTAGAGGGCTCTGTTTTTTACTTAAGGTAATATTTTAATTAGTGGAAAATAGCCAGCCAAGGCTAACGGTGCAATTTTTTATGTAACTTGTAAAGATCTACAATCATAGAATAATTACATTGGGACACAGCGTATGTAAGATGACTTTTATGCGCACACTCATTATCTTTAAAATATGCCCTCCGATCAATGTTGTGAGCGAAATTTGGTTTGCCAGCACTCAGAAAAGTTCGTTGTAAATCAAGATTAATTGGTGGGGGGTGGGGAGGGAGGGAGGAAACCATGTGATTTATCTCACGGTAGTAAAAAAGTGAAAACGAAGCTATTTGATGCTTCAGTGTCCCAATTAATTATTCTGATTGTAGCTTAATTTAGATCTTATTTAGTGATTAGATATAATATGATTAGGCAATATGCTTAACTAATGGCATTCTGAACACCATTCATTAGGTATCATCAAGGACTCTTAACCGATTAGACATTCGTGATCACGAAATAAAGTGATAAACATCTCCAATCATCAACCTCTGAATTGTCTTTCTTTTTAATACAAGAAAACAAAATACGTAACAAGTAACGTAACACAACTTGTCTCACAATGTCAACGGCGTGTGCTGACACGCCATGCAATGGTCAAGATAATTGCTTTGCATGAACTCGATTCTACTTTGTTCAAATTGCCACAACTTTATCATAACAATTTTATCATAGCACAGCACAGACTATAACTCACAATTGTTCTGTAGATAAGATGTCCTTACTTTTGGTAAGATAAAATGTTTCACTGATGCCGATCCCGCAAACAGCTGCGCTACAGGAACAAATAGACTGCAACAGACCCGCAAAGGAGTTTGAACGTGGCAGTGGCACGATTGATCAAGTGACATAAACGGCTGCACACCTGAAGTTCTTGTTCATAACAAGCGCTTAGCAGGAAAAAATTCAAATCTTTGTCTGAAAACCATCTCATTGAAAGGATAGTTTTTGACGAATGTCACATTATTTCAATGTGGGGTTCAACCTTTAGACATTATATTAAAGGTGTATTTGAACATTTGGTTAAACTGAATTGCCCAAAGCTCTTACTTAATGTGTCACCTTGTTTTAAATGTGTCACTTTGTGATTTTAAAACAATCACAGTTCTAAGACAATCCCAATTTTTCGCGAGAGGACATTGATCGTCTTTGTGAATGGTCAAATCAAAACCACATGGTATTAAATGCCAAAAAAACCAAGTCGATTCTGGTACCTGGAAAGCGATTGAAGTCTCGTTTAGAAAGTCCTACCTTAGATATATTAGCGAACGGAACAAGTATCGAACAGGTTACAAGTCAAATTGCTCGGTGTCCTCATAGATGAGGAGTTAAGTTTTGGTGACCATGTTGAAAAACTCTGTAATAAGTTAAGCCAAAAGATTGGTCTTTTGAAGAAGATACGTTCTTATCTACCAATTCATGAACGGAAACTATATTATAATGCCCTCATAAAACCAACGATGATGAATGCTAGTTCCATATGGACAAATTGTTCAAAAGAAAATTTAAACAGAATTTTTAGACTTCAGAAACGTGCAGCTCGTGTGATACTTAGAGCTGACATACAGTCTAGAACGGTGGACAACTTCAAGAAATTGGGTTGGATACCCTATTATGACGAGGTTAAGATTAATAAATGTGTTTTAGTTTATAAGAAACTGAAAGGCGAAGCTCCATCATATATGGACGACCTTTTAATAACAAACAAATCCATACATTCTAGACAAACAAGGCACTTATTATAACCTAGTTTGTCCTAGGTATACTCGTACTAGTGAAGTCGGCAAATTATTCACAATAAGCAGTATAAAAATATGGAATGGTTTGCCTCCAGAAATAAAGAGGAAAACAAGTACCTCTTCTTTTAAAAAAGCATTAAGAAAATTATTTTTAGAATCCTATGCGAACATTGACTCTTTTGTAGTTTGTATGTAAACTTTATTTATTGATTTACTGATTTTGTATGTAAATTTTATTTGGTGATATATATAGTTGTATACATATATTTATAGATAGTTTTATGTAAATTACCATTCAATTGTGTAGAGTTTTTAATTGTTATGAGGGCCACAGGTTTGTCAGCGTAAGCTGTTATGTGTTTTACCCTCAGTAAATAAAGTTATTATTATTATTATTATTGAAAACGGAATTGTTTACTGTGTTTTGCCAAATTATTAATCAAACGGTCAAAGTAGGATAACAAATTTGAAATTTAAAAATACAAGGAGTGAAAGGTAAATAAGATATCATGTTTCATCAAACGAAAGCATATTTGAAGGTGTTTAGTAAAGATTACAAGGATTTGTCCCATGTTTTTCCTGTCAGTGTCTTACGTTGAGGAATTTAATAGAGATCGTAGATCGCGACGAATGTAATGTAACTTGACGTCCTTTATTCGTTGGTCACAGTCCAACTTTTCTTTCATGAAAAACGTTTACCAATGATTTGGCTTTTTAAACTTTTAACAAAGTTGCTTTAGAACAATTGCTGACAATTCGCAAGGCTGTTTTCACATACCGCGGAATTTTAGAAACAATATGTTATATGTGGTATTTCGATCTTGTAGTTTATTCTCCATGCTCAATATCAAAACAACACAAACTAAACAACACAGCTTTGGGTACCCCACATACGTAATCTATTGATTGACAAAACCTACTTTCGCACCCGCATGGCCGAACGTTGCCACTACCATGATCCCTTGCGCGCTTCAAAATTACGCACATGTTTCTAAATATGGCGGAGTGGAGACAGTTTGCTAACAAACAGAAGTTTAAAAGGTTACATCCGATGGGAACGTTTCTTCGAGTTTTGGAGAAGAAAAGAACTTTCAGGGCGAACGGCAACAGCGACAAGACACAAGGTAAGAAATCAACACTCATTTGTATATTTTAAATATAATTGTCATCACAAACAATGAGCCAGTGTAAATAACTATTTTAGATTAGGATGGCAGAAGGAGAAGCAACAGGTGCAGAAGAACCCCAACCTTCATGATCATTAGAATATGCTGATCCCGAAATGGAAACAGACCAAAATAGGAAATATTGAGCATCTTGTCAAGCTGCAAGTCCTCTCCAGTTACAGGCACTGACTTGGTAATTAAGTACTTCTACTATTAAAGCCACTTTTTCATATACAGTTTAAAAACAAGAATCTGTTGAAACTGATGATTACTGTGCTTACTATATTTATCTATTTTTTGTAATTTCAAAATTCTCATGAGCCAATGCAATTGGAAACAGAATTAATTACATATAAACATAACATGAACAAATTATCTTTATGGCAAGGACTTTGATGATTACTAAAGTATTTTTAACAAGTTTTCGACTTTATTTTGTAGTATTTCAAGTTGAGGAAACAACACAAAGCCACACTGTGTACCATATAGATCACCACCCCATGAAAGGTCATAAAATGTTTTAGATTGCCCAAGGAATACACAGGGCAATCAATAAGTTGTTATAAATTGTGTTCTATCAGCAAGGGTGGATCCAGACTAGTGCCAGTAGTTTGCGGAAATTAGTCAGATGTTGATGAAAGAAAATGAATATTTTTAATGGTATAGTTTTGTTATATAGTAGTTTATTACTTTTCAGATTCCTGCTTTCAATGCTATTGATATCGATTGGCCCTGGAGATAATACCCTGCGACTGGTTCTAATGCGCCCGGCTTTTACCACCGGTGGACAGCGCCGTGTGTAGTTGTGTGGAAATGTGACGGGCACTACTAAAACTGCACGGAAACTACTCAGTTCTTGTGAAAAACTGCGGAAACTACTCAGCTCACGTTGAAACCCCACAGAAACTACTCAAAATTGTCTTCTGGCTCACAGGAGAAAGAACGTTCGTTTGTGAGTCGTTAGTGATGATGGCGAGATTTTCAGCCATAGTACGATTACCCTCTGCAGTCGTCGATTGGCCATTGCCAAACGAAAGATTCTGATGGATAGGGGCATGTTTTAGTTTAGGAGGAATTCGCACATGGGCCGCAGTGCTGGATTATCTAAGGGGCAAAAGGGGCATTTGCCCCCGGCCCTAGATTTCCACCGGCCCAAAAAAAGAATAATAAATAATTTATAGTTTCCCTTCAAAAGTTCATATATAAATGTGATCATCGAATAATTAAACTCGTTTGTTAAAGCAACGCTCACTTACCTCAGTGTTTAGTGTTTACAGTAACAAATATATGCAATGTAATATTGCATCATTTGCATGGAATATCTTACCGCTCACACGTGCTTTTTTAATCTAAAATAATTTAACCATACGGCATATATTGTCATCATGATTGTCATTTAAAGAATCCGCCATGTTTACAAAATTAGTTGTGAAGTGAAATACTTCATGTAGTACTGCACCATGTTACATCTAACGTAATATCGGTTGCCATGTTTACATAAAAATATTAAACTGCTCATACAAGACGTTCAATTGTATATTGTCCCCACAATACTTCAAAAACAAGCTTAGTTCAGGAATAATTGTTATGAAAACTTATGAATAAATCCAAAGGAGGCGCACAGAAAGCAAGAGAAAGGCGAGACAAGCAGGAGAGACGTGAAGCGGAACTCAAGAAAATATCGAAAATAAGCAGCTTTTTCGCAACAACTAAGAGTGGTCCAGAAGATCCCGATGCTGGGGAAGAAAACGATTCTGTCCAACCTCCCACTGGTAGCGTTACAGTCAGTGCCGCCTCCGTAGAAAGTAACGATCGGACAATCGAACTCCAGATTGGTCCACTGCAGGAATCTGAATCTGTTGATGTTCATGAGATGGAAACATCAGGGCAAGACCAAGTGACAGAGGCAGAACAGGATACGTCCATGCCTATGCCGCCAGGAGCAGTAGGAGACGATCTTGGAAAGTGGGTTAGGGAAGACATCAACGAACAATCACGTTGTTTTTGGATCGCTAAAGGTTCCTCAACATGTCAACACCTCGACGGACCTTTCGATAATTCAATAACAGTTGATAGCAAAGTGAAACGATCGTGCACACGGTCAATGTTTACCCGTGTTCATAATCTTACACGAAACCAGACGCTTCGCAATTGGCTTTGCTATTCCCCATCAAAAGGTGCTTTATTTTGTTTCACATGCTTCCTTCTTTCCAAGGCTTCCAATGGCCAATTTTGCACTGGATTCTGTGACTGGAAGCATGCTGAGAGATCTATTTCCCGACACGAGACCAGCGAGAAGCACTTGGAAGCTGTCCGAGCCATGCTGGTGCGTTCACACTCAGAAGGCCGGATTGACAGCGAATTTGCAAAGTAATCTGAAATCTCTTTCAGATACTGGCGAGATGTTTTGAAACGAGTAGTGGTCGTGATTAAGCTGCTAGCAACTCGGGGCTTGGCTTTTCGTGGCAGTAATGAGACAATCGGTTCGCCAACGAACGGAAACTTTTTGGGAGTATTGGAAGCTATTACGCAGTTTGACCCATTTTTGGCGCAGCATTTAACTAAATATGGGAATCCTGGCCGTGGAAAGGTGTCATATCTTTCGCCCACTATCTGCGATGAATTTATCGCCCTTCTTGGCGGAAAGGTTTGCGAAAAAATTGTGACGGAACTGAAAGCTGCAAAATACTACTCTGTGTCAGTCGATTCAACGCCAGACATAACACACTGTGATCAGCTCACAATAATCTTCCGTTACGTGATTACTGCTGGCCCTGTGGAGCGATTCATTAAGTTCGTTCCAATTGAAAGTCATACACGTGAAAGCTTGGGAAACGTATTGATCTCGCTTCTGGAGCAGTTTGAGATCGACATTGCATACTGCTGTGGCCAGTCATACGACAATGCATCCAATATGAGTGGAATTTACAATGGAATGCAGGCGTTAATTTCTGGCAAGAACAGCTTGGCATTTTATATTCCATGTGCTGGACACTCACTCAATCTAGCTGGGAAATCTGCAGTAGACTGTTGCCCTGCTGCCATTAGGTTCTTCGACTTTGTGCAGAAACTATATGTATTTTTTCCTCAGTCAACACATCGATGGAAAGTGCTGACAGATGTCTTGTCCAACACTCCAGTTGTCAAACGGCTTTGTACTACGAGGTAGTATGCACATGCAGATGCCACCAAAGCTCTCCTCGCTGGTCATGCATCTATTAAAAATGCATTAGAAGAAATTAGAGACGACGCAGAACAGAAGCCAGAGTGTTGCTTGGAATCATCTGACCATTAAAATTAAAATTATGGAGAATTTGAAAACTGGGATAATGGCTGTACTCTGGAACGAAGTTCTTCAACGATTTAACACCATCAGCCTGATGCTCCAAGATCCTCAAAGATCCTAATAGTTCCATTGCCCTCTTTGACAGCCTGATAGAGTTTACAACATCGCAACGTTCAATGTTTGAATTCTACGAACAGAAGGGAAAAGAGCTGACTGGCAATGAGAACTATCCTGAGGAAACATGTCGAAAGCGAAAGCGAAACACGCAGATGGAAGACTACGTCCTTCATGATGTTGCCGCAACCCCTGAAAACAGCGCAGTTGAAACGCCGGCAGATCGTTTTCGAGTTGATTCCTTCATTCCTATTGTAGACAAGTTGGTGCAAGCTCTTACCCGCAGACGCGATGCATATTATTTCGTAATTGAGAAGTTTGGGTTTTTGCGGCGGCTCACAACGTTAAAAGTGGACGAAATTGAAACATATGCGAAAGCATTGGTGGAACTTTATACTTCAGATCTTGAACCAGAACTTTCCCGAGAGCTGGATTTCCTGGCTTCAATTTTACGATCGGGTTTTCCAGTCGAAAGTGTCAATGTCACCACCGAAGACAAAAAAACTGGAAGAAGCTCCAGAACTACAGATGTACCATATGGTAATGAATAACGTAGCCCTTCGCGATTCGATCCCAAATGTCGTTAACATGCTGTGCATATATCTTTCGCTCATGATCACTAACTGCAGTGGCGAAAGGTCATTCAGCGTCCTCAAGCGTGTTAAAAACTATCTGCGTTCAACAATGGGAAATGAAGGGATGTCAAACCTCTCCCTTCTCAGTATTGAGCATGAAGTCCTCAACTTGCTGCCAATTGACGAAATAATTTCTGACTTTGCATCATTGAAGGCTCGCAAAAAGTTATTTTAAAGTTCTTCTCTGTATCATCTGACTGTGTAATGCAGTGACTAATGTGTAATTATAGCCAGTTTATTTATATCTCGTTTCTATGGTGTTTAAGTTCAGCGAATCAGAATTGTTCAATTTGATACTTTTGACTTTGATATTTACAACTTACAAGACTGGGTGACATAGTATAAGTTCAAATTAAGTCCAAACAAAATGTCAGAATCTACATTGTCTATTGTCTGCTTCTATGAGGGAAATAATAGATTGGTAACATGACTAACTCTAGTCTAACTGAAACATTTTCTAAGCAGAGGAACTGCAATATGAGTTTTATATGTCCGATCTAGCCGGAGAAATCGGACTTTTTCACAGCCACGGGCGATTTCGCATTTTGTGACCGGCCCTTAAAATAGTTTTGCCCCCGGCCCTTAAAATAGTTTTGCCCCCGGCCCTGGAAAGGTTAATCCGGCACTGACATGGCCCAAATAAGATAAATAGTACGCTTCTTCCGAACCACTTTGGCTATACCTTTGACGATTTTTAGTTCTACACTTCGAAGCTGAGAATCTTAAAGACCATTTCTATGAGCAATTTACACGAAATCTAGGATGTGTAACATGTGGTGGTGTTTCGACATCTTGTAGGTCGATGTTTTCACGCACCTTTCAATCTCATGACAGCACTGAGTTCTCCACAGTTGTGAGTGCAACAGGTAAGAGTTTTCTGAACCAGTAAGGGTATTCTGACGACACATTTCTAGAGGGGTCCATGGGCATGCCCCCCGGAAAAGTTTGGGTTTTGGGTCTCTGGAATAGCATTTCCTGCATTTTGAAGACACTTTTGAGCAAAATAAAGGTCTGAAATCCTATTTTTTATATATTGATATTTATTTGTGCAATAAGATAATAATTTAATTGTGCAATAATGCAGAGAGTTCATGATCATCCAGACAATCATCAGGGGACACGTTGATTAACAATAGAATGTCATTCACATCAGCAGTAGAGTCCATTCCAGTAGCAGGATCCATTTCGGCTGCACTGTCCATAACAGTTTCAGCAGCAGGGGTCAGCTTCTGGGCCAACCTCTACCTGGTTTGGTAGACCATCAGCATCCACCAAAACTGAGTCCACCTTGAAATAATAAGATTTTGACTAATAAGATTTTGACTAATAGTATCATGTATTCATGTGCGTACAAGTAGTAGTTCTGTAGTTGTCCTTTTCTGTGGAAATCTTAGATCAGAAAACAGATACAACTTAAAATAAAATATATAATTTTTTTTAGATTGTAGATAGATATATAATATTACTTGCTGATAAACAAATATTTTGCAACAATCAGTAAGTGTCATTGATTATTAAGTGGAATGATAATAATTTTCATAGAAATATTAATCTTAAAGTTTATAATAAAGAAGAAATTTGAGAGATCACTGCAGTTTTATGTACCTGCAACCCAAAGTCAGACTGAGTACCAGTGCTTACAAACACTCTCCTACATGAAGGGATGTATCATGTTGTTCTTTTCTTCCTCTTTTTCTTGTCAAGCCATAGCTTAGCAGCTTCCCTGATGAGCTGATCGCATTCTTCTGTACAAATTTAAGGACCATTTATGGAAATATGAAGTAAACTTTCTAGCATTTTATTTGAGAGGCCTGAGCCTTGTTTTAACTCTTTATCACGCTACCACCACGTTCCGGCCAGGCATTTGATATCGGCAAGCTCAGGATTGCTTCTGAAAATAAACTTAGAAGAGGGAAAAGGAATTTCATATTTAGAAGTTTCTTCAACACAACTTCGGTTTGTGTTTCACCTACCAGCTTACTGGGTTCAGGAATTTTGAACTTGGCCATGTGGAACTTGAATAACTCGACCTCTGGTATGCTCTCTGGAACATATATCTTTCCAATTTCTGTGATTTTGACGCTCCCGTATTCCGAAAACTCTGTTTGAGTCTACAGCAGGCAACAAGGCAGGATCAAAGACTGAGAACAATGGAAGGCTTTCTTTAAAGCGCTCATCAAGATGTTGGGTAAGAGCAGCAACATACCGATGGAGAAGATTATCCACCTCAACCAGACTGTACTCTGTAACTGGTACTTCAACACCCTGGATAGTCAGACGACCGTTGGATTTCAGATCCTGGACAACATCACGGATTGCTTTGTGACTTAACGCTTCTTCTTCAAGCTTGGCCTTTGCATATGCCAGATTTGGTGCTACGTGTGAATAAGTTACTGACCCCTTTTGGAATGGCTGGACACTAAGTCCAATATTGGAATAGCCTGTTCAAGATGTAGATGGTTACAATGAATTTGAAGGTGTTCAAGCACATAGACAATCTTTTTGCAGCAGCATCATGTTGCTCGTCGTTGAGTACTTTCAGTGTTGTTAGATCTGCCGTGTAGTCCTGATGCAGACGCTTGACAGCTTTGCCCAACAATAGCCATCTGGTTCGACATGCCTTTTTGATCTTGTGTGTGACTGTCATCCTGGTGTTTAGGTTTGGGTGTAGACTCATGTTCATTTGAACCTTGACATAAGTTGCTGTCTTCTTGTTTGAATTTTCAAACAAAGACCATAACTAGCGCAAATTAGTTTCAACAACAGTGATGTAT
This sequence comes from Chrysogorgia sp. JL179-B06, assembly GCA_035772405.1. NCBI lineage: Eukaryota > Metazoa > Cnidaria > Anthozoa > Scleralcyonacea > Chrysogorgiidae > Chrysogorgia > Chrysogorgia sp. JL179-B06. The sequence continues at coordinate 551,705 of JAYKKM010000207.1, forward strand.
TTCACTGTGTTGGCACCAGTGCATGCCAAAGCCAAACGATAGCATACACACTACAGCTGTTGCATTATGGGTGGCTGACTATCCATATGCTCCTCTTGCCTTTTCTTAAGTTTCACACCTACTCCACCCTTGCTGCCTGTGAATACAGATGCACCCCACTGAAGCTTATCTTCCTCTATCTCCTGAGCAAGCATATCCACAATTGCATCTGCATTGGCACTTTTGTGGTGCTCTAGGAGGTTTCGCACTGATAGAAATTTGGTGGACACCTGTACACGACTACTGACATACTGGACAAAAGGGACTAACTGCTCTGTCACAGCAACATCACTTACATCAGAAAGAAAAGAAACGTGCATCGGCCACTTCTTTGACTACTTGAGGTTTAAGGGTTTCACCAATAGCCAGGTAAATTTCTTGCTTGCATCTTTCCGATTTGTGATTGAAGTCTTTTATATCAGGGTTACCATATCGTTTTAGAAAGTTAATGAGTGACAGAACTTTCAAATTGGCCATTTCTTCTTTGGCAGTGAAATAAAAAGCAGCAAAAACTTGTACTATTACTTCGTCACCAACTTCTGCTTTCTTGTACAGCTCTTTCTGGAACCACGATGTCCGCTGAAGTAGTTCTTGCCTTATTGATTGCACGTGTTGTTCTAAATAGCCATGTTCTGTTATTGCTACATTTCTGTATTGTGTACCAGGTACCGTAGCATACTTTATGGACTTGTCGGTGTTGATGTGTTTCTTACAAAGGCAACAGAACATCCCCTTCCCCACTTGAAGTGTTAACCACCATATATCGGTTTTACTACAAAATCCAATCTTGTCATTAATCCATTCGTGTTTGAAAACAGGAGGCTTATAAGATTCCTGTCGAGCTAGTTCACTGGCAATTATTAGTGACTTACAGCTAGACTTGGAGCGTAGCATGTGATTGTGTAATACATGATCACATTCACTTACACAACCAAAACCAAATCTTTCTTCTATCATACACACGTGCTTCTTTTCAGAAAATGATCCGCTTGAAACTGGTGTTTCTGAGGATGGTTTGCCAATTAAAGCTGGTGTTTGTGATAAAGTTAAACTACCTGGTGTTTCTGAAGATATTTCATTTTCTCCAGTTGAACTTGAAGCTTCTTGTTCATCAGGGATGTTGTCATCTAAAAGATACAACACCTATGAACAGTCTTCCCAAAACATCAAACACAGTAACGCACACTACCTAACCAGCTGTCAAAATGAAATATATTGCATAAATAAGCATTGTTAGATAAATAAGCATTGTTATTTAATTAACTAATGATACAGAAACATATTCGTTGCTTGAATGCTAGTTAAAAAGTTAAATGCCATGCTACTCTTTGCTGCGGCTTACAACAACGTGCACTGACGCGAGTGGAAATCGTGCCTTCGCGCTTCTCGCACGTTATGATAGAAATCCCGTCAAATTCTTCTCGATCGATCGGGTTTAGAGAAGGACATCCCCCATATTCCACAATAATTATGACCGTGTCACTTTATTAATTTTGTAGTATCATGGATACAGATGAGATCCTCAGCAACGTGGACCTGGATGATTACATAATTTTTTGCACAAAATTTTACTATCCTTTACGAATGAACACCAAATCCAGGCGGTGATCAGTGGTGCTGGAGACGGTAAATTTTACTGATTACCACCTGATAAGGAGAACCCTGCATACATGTTCTGGAGCAAACTTACACCGCAATTGTTACGTTTGAACCTAATAAGTTTAGACACAAAATTAAACAGCAGTGACGATATTTAACCGATCGTGAATGGTCAGTCATCATTTTGGTGCCAACACGTGATAAAAAGTTACTTACTGAACAATATCTTAACATTTGCAAAGACTTGTCATTGTTGCTAATGTTTATATTTATACTTAGTTTGTTGTTAAACACTTATGTTATTATTACATGACGTAGTGGGCTTTTGGCGCGCAATGGCCGACACATGGTTTAGCTGTTTATGTCTGTTCATTAGTTAAATAAATCTCTTTGTTATTCAATGGTTCTTGCTTGTTATTGATCTTAAATATGGCGCTGCGACTACGAAGCGAACCTGAATGGAAGCATTTTCTCACGGCAGTTCATATACCAGATGAAATCGCGGATACTTACGCCAAAGCACTGGTCGACAATTGATTAACGGAAGCGACATTGTCTCAGCTTACTGCCGCAAACTTAACTGCGATAAACATCACCGCCCTTGGCGACATTTTATCAATTATTGGCCATATTAAGACTGTACTTTCCTCTCCAGCCACACAAGCACCGCAAGTCGACAGTGCCACGTCTACAGCCGCACAATTCAAGCCTCCACCTGCCGCCATCAAGCTTCCTTCCGTGATTTCTAACATGACGCATTAACTCCTTCCCGCAGTTTTTACAGTTGCCTGAGGACCAAATGCTTGAGACCATCGAAAGTGTTGTGACGAAACGTGCCAATCCCGTCGTGCATCGCATGAACTTTGGCAATTTGATACAGCATGAGTCTGAGTCAATACAAGATTTCTTAGTTCGCATACGAACACTCGCTATTGACTGTGAATTCTCTTGCCCTGCATGTGCTGCAAACATTTCCACAATGCACATTAAGGACCAGTTTATCCGTGGGCTACACAATGTACACCTTCAGACGGTCATTCTGGCCAAGGCTAGCAACCTCAAGACTATCGAGGACATCGTCAAGCATGCCGAGGCGTTCGAGACCGCTCTTCATGACCAATCTCAGTTTCACGCAGCTCGAGTTTCGCCTTATCGCAAGCAAAAGCAACAGAACATACCACCAAACACAACTTGCAATGGTTGTGGCAGCAAACAACATGGCATCCCTGGCATGCCTCCTCGTCATTCCCATTGTTCCGCATGGGGGAAGACCTGTAGCTCCTGCAAGCGTCCAAATCATATGTCCGCAGTATGCAGACAGCCCAGCACAGCCAATGGCCTCATTGCACATGTGCAATACCAAGCCGATGGCGATACCTTCACTTCTGCAAATGCAATCCAAGAACTTCCAGCCTACTTAACTCCTGATATGAAAGGTGCCACAACTGTTTCTCTTCATATCTTTCCTGACATTGGTGCTAATATCTGCTTAGCTGGCCCAAAGCAGCTTACACAATTGGGCTTAACTTCCCACCAGCTCCGCCTGTGTAACAAACGTGTTAAAACGGTTGGTGGTTCCATTCTTACGTGCACCGGTTGGATCCCTGTCAAGTTTGAGGTCGAAGGAAATGCTACTACTCAGCCCTTGTTTATTTGCAACAAAGTTGATCGCCTGTATTTTAGTAAGCAGGGCTGTATCGACACAACAATCTTACCTCCACAGTACCGCCGACCAATGGCCAATTCTATTTCAGCAGTTCACCTTTTTCCCACCCCACCCCCACGTCCACCCCCGCCTAAACTATTGTCCCAACTCCCGCTACACCTGAAAATGTTCCCAAGCTCGAAGCCTACATTAGAGAGCAGTTTGCAAACAGTGCCTTTAACAACTCACCACCTTTCCCATCTTTATCTGGCCCACCCGCGCACATCCACCTGATGCTGCCCCTTACGCCTGACACCCATCCCAGTTCCCCACCACTGGAGGGCCAAAGTAAAGAGAGCTTAGACAGCGATGTTCAAAGAGGCATCATCGCCCCAGTGCCTATTGGAAACCCTGTTACATGGTGTAGCCCGATGGTTGTTGTGTCTAAGGAAGATGGTTCTCCACGACGCACAATCGACTTCCAGTGGTTGAACGCTCAGTGTCAACGAGAAACTCACCACACCTCTACTCCATTCCAACTTGCATCCCAAGTACCGGCACACACCAAGAAATCTGTCATTGATGCCGTGGATGGCTTTCATTCTGTGGCATTAGATAGCGACAGCCAACCCTTAACGACGTTTATCACATAGTGGGGTAGGTTTATGTACCTGCGAATGCCCCAAGGGTTCATGGCAGCAGGTGACTCATATACACGCTGTTACGATGAAATCATAGACGGTGTTGAGCGGAAAGTCAAAATCGTCGATGACACCCTCTTGTACGACAATTCCATTGAGCAACCTTTCTATCACATGTGGGACGCACACAACCAAAATAAAACTTACCCATCCCTTCTGCTAAAACCTTGTCGGCGATATGCGATTTTCCTAGACCAACCGACCTCACCATGGCAAGATCCTGGTTTGGACTTGTAAATCAAGTTGCTTGAGCCTATGCTATCAGCCCCATTATGCAACCCTTCCGTGAGCTCATTAAACCTAATCCAAAGTTCTAGTGGGACGATACCTTGGACACTGTTCGAGTCGTCCAAATCTGTCCTCATCCACCTTGTGCAAGACGGGGTGCAATCGTACGACATCTCCAAAACGACCTGTCTCCAACCAGACTGGAGTAAACACGGGGTCGGTTACCTTCTACTACAAAAGCATTGTCAGTGTGCTATCGTGTCTCCTGTTTGTTGCGAAAATGGTTGGAAGCTTATCCATGCCGGATCTCGTTACACAAATAAAGCTGAAAGTAATTATGCACCCACAGAGAGTGAAGCATTGGCAGTGGCCTGGTCACTCGAACACTCCAAGCTATTCACTCTGGGGTGCCCTGATCTTGTAGTAGCAACTGACCACAAGCTGCTACTAGGGATCCTCAACGACCGCGCTCTGGATCGGATAAGCAAACGTTGAGTACAACGCCTTAAAGAGAAGACACTTTCATGGCGGTTCTCTATCATTCATTGCCCGGGCAAGTGGACCAAGGGTCCTGACGCACTATCCAGATATCCAACAACAGTTGCTGCTGCTCTTTGAGTCATCCGGGAACCAGTCTCAGATTATAATGTGATGCAGTGCTGCAACGTCGAAGACGCTCCTCACATTGCCAATGCTTGTGCTCTTCAGCAACTAGGTAGTGTTACATTTGATCATATCATTTCCACTGCTCGATCAGATGATGAATACCAGGCCCTACTGAAGCGTATCTTCAGTAGGGCCTGGTATTCATCATGAATCTTGTGGATTTCTGGAGAAGCGCAACTTGGTAGAACCAGCATGCCTGCGTAAGTACTGGGAGGTCCGCCATCGCCTCAATTTTCCAAGGTGTCGCTTTGATCTGGTCGCTTTGTTAGATCAACGCCTGGTCATTCCTGTGGAACTCAGGAAAGTTATTCTAAGCAATTTACACTCAGCTAACCAAGGAACAACAGGCATGAAATTCCGTGCATATCAGTGTGTGTATTGGCCAGGTATGGACAGAAGTTTCTCAAACTCATTAATAATTCATGAATTATCGTAGCCAATCCATGAACGTATACCACATCACATGCAGGAGTTTTGATACCCAATGAAAACCTGTAGGAAACTTGCTAGTGAACTGGATCACATTTCTTAATCTACATATTAAAATCGATGAAGCACAAACATTTGCAATAAACAAACACATTTTATTTTGTTTTAACAAGACTTAGATTGATTAATGATAACTTTAACATCGCAATCGTTGAATGTACAATTTTCGATTGTTGGCAAATTACGGCAAGGACCTTCGTTCATGCTTCTTTTACTCTCAGACTGAGGATGATCTGCCTTTCGCTTTGATGTACAAGCTTCTGCACCTAAAACTGAAGAAACTTTTGTAGCTTGTTCTACACTAGGTTTTTCATACTGGAACAGAGCATTGGATCGATGACCAGTACGGTGACGAATTAATTTTTTATCAATGTCTGAATTAAATAACTTAGTAGCACACGTAACTCTTAGACAATGGGCTGTTTTCTTCTTAACACCTGCTGCTGAACACATATCTGGCAATATTTTGTTAAGTGTATTAACTCCAACTGGCGCCTTGGCGTAGCCTACTTCACGGCATTGCTTAGGTCTCAAGTAAAAGGCGTTTATGCCTTTCGCAGTACAAGCTATATAACTCAACTAAACACCGTTCATGACGTTCGCCGATGTTGTGGCAAATATGTGTTACAGATCGAGGAATATACTTTAGATCACAAATTCCACCATGAAATGTCTTCGAAACATTTTCTTCATATCTAATCTTATTCTCGGTTACTCTGATGTTCGCTAAAGTAATATTTCTGTGTTCTCCGCCCCTCAATCCAAATAATTTCCCATTGTAAAAATACACCGTGTTTAACAATGACTTAGATGAGGAATTTCCGAGCAAACCCTTTTTCCAGAATAGTTCTTCTTCCTCGTCAGTAATAGCTTCTTTCTCTTCTTTCCTGGTCTGAGCTGTCACACCAGCTCACGTAGCATCTTTCATCTCTGCATCAATTACGCGACGGAACGTCGAGAACCTATAACACAAAAATACACATATAGAACACAATCGTTAAACAGCAATCATTCAACTAGGCAAGTCAAAGTTTCTTTACATTAAGCAAATTCATCAACACAGTCATTTCAATACACAAATTACCGTTTATCGGTTATATCTAAAGGATTTAGAGCCGCACCTCCATGTACATTGCCAAGATAACGCTTTAACCCGCACACCAGTCCATTCAACGTGCGAGAAGGATAACGGACTCCGGACTTGTTGGCAGCTTCTTACACGAATTTTGAAAGCCAATAATTTAGGCTTAAAGCCGTCATATCTTCAATGGCCGTATTGACTATTTGTATTTCAGAACCAATCTCGTTGGCTTTGAACAATCCACCAAATTCAAAGCCTGTCCACTTTTTATCTCGCCGTTCCTGCCATTCTCGAAAAACACTCAAAGCCCATTGATTCTTGTACGTGGTCGACTTTGGCACTGCATTTTCAACACTTGTAACTTCTTCTACAGTACTTTTTGCCTGCCGAAACCTTGAAGTTGCACCCTCTTCGACCATTCTGAGCAAATGACACGTTTGACCGATATTCTTTACAAAGAAAGTCGTGCTAATAATTATTCACAATATTTTCATTTATTACCAGGAAACTATTGTTTTGCGTTTCTTTAGAGCAAATCGCAATGGGAATACTCGATTGAGAAGATAGTTCAAACACTCGTTTGTCGTGTTTCATCAGGGGACTCCAAACACTCGAAAACAATAAAAACCTCGGGCTACGCCCTCGGTTTATTTATTTTCTCGTGTTTGGAACCCCTGATGAAACACTCAAACTCGTGTTTGAACTATTACATACAAATCCACCGTGATACTTGTCAGGATTGTATTCGAAATGCGCCCTCCCACCACGCAGAACCGTTAATCTTAACTCCAAGTCCATCCTACCCATTCCAACAAGTGTGCGCCGATTACTTTCAAATCGAAGGCCACTCATATCTCACTGTCGTCGACCGATTCAGTGGCTGGCTCTGCATCTATGTATTCAAAGCACACAAAGTCAATCATCAGACTCTTCAGCGCGTATTCCGCGACCTTTACCTTTTTATCGCTAATGGTGTCTCTGCGGAACTGAGCACAGATGGTGGCCCACAAATCATGGCTCAAGCCTTCCAGCAATTCCTAAAGTTATGGGGAGTCAATCACCGGCTCTCGTCAGTGTCTTACCCACAAAGTAATGGAAGAGCAGAAGTGGCCGCTAAGGCTGCTAAACGCATTATCCAGTTGAGCCCTGCCCAAATTTTGCTTCACCGCCAACTACGCGACAGCCTTCCAGCCCATCCTGCTCACTATCAGCCCCATAAGGAGTGGGTCCTTACAGCCGAGGAGCGTGCACAAGCCCTCAGCAAGCGAAATCACCTCTTGGTCAAGAACCATAATGCTACAGCACGCAAGCTTCACCCCCTCGTTCTCGGCACCAATGTGGTTGTGCAAGGAGAAAACAAGAAATGGGAGCGTACCAGCACAATCGTAGAAGTCTTACCCCATCGGCAGTATAGAATTAGAATGTTTCATTCTGGAAGGGTCACCCTCAGAAACAGGCGATTTCTTCGTGAATACACAGCAATCATTGCCCTTTATCCATGGAAACACAAGCGTCAGTTCCTGCTCCCGAGTCTGCACCTTCTACTCCTGCACCTTCTAATCCTGCACCTTCTACTCCTGCACCCGAGTTAGGGTGTACCATCCCCAGTAGTTCTAACCTACCAACACAGCTTCAAAGAATTGTACCAGATGAATGTCAGCAAACAGCCGTCGAGCAAAAACTCCCAAGAGCTTTAAAGAACTTAGAAAGCTTCAATAAGCCAGGACTTAACGGCCACTTTCCTCCAGGAGGAAGGAGATGAACAATATCTTAACATTTGCAAAGACTTGTCATTGTTGCTAATGTTTATATTTATACTTAGTTTGCTGTTAAACACTTATGTTATTATTACATGACGTAGTGGGCTTTTGGCGCGCAATGGCCGACACATGGTTTAGCTGTTTGTCTGTTCATTAGTTAAATAAATCCCTTTGTTATTCAATGGTTCTTGCTTGTTATTGATCTTAAATACTTACCAATGACTTGTAGGAACTACGCCATCTAGTCGTTCTTGAAGAGCCTCTATGCGAATCTTCTCTCTTTATCTTCATATTTCCGAACCCATTCTTCATCAGCAATGGGTTCATCATCATATGGAAGGACAACCGCAGTCTCTACGGTTGTCTTGGTTTTCCTGACAAGGGAAGCTTCAACTGAAGCTGAGTATAATTCCTCTACCGAGTTCATTGAAAGATTGCCGTTTTATTGGAAAGTAAGTGGATAACACTTCCAATACAGTTTTCCTGCATTTGGACACTGCCTTTGTCAAGGGTCAAGTAGATATGTGCAATGCAAAATCAATTTGTAGCTTGATTTCAAAAAATTAACACTGACTAGTGACTTGTAATAGCAAAGATTGTGGAATATTTAACGCTAGACGTGAGCGGTAATGTAGCTGATTAGTAACGGTAACAACAGCTCTTCAATGCAAATTCTCGAATTTCCTCAATATTTAAAATACAACATGTTCATGCAAAAACAGGGCTGGCATGAACAAGCACATGTTCATGGAGTATTTTCACTTGTGCGTGCTTTTGGTATCACACCAACCTTTTGGAATCAGGGTGCAAGTTGTGGAGCATGGAAACACAAATTAACAAAGCTGTCATCTTTTTAGGACCTTATTATAAGTACACGTTCTTTGAAGGAAAACAAACAAAAGCTTTGCTTTAATGAGGTTATGACATAACCAATGTTAACAACAAAGAAACCGTGTGTTGCATCACAAGATGGCAGGAAGTGGAAGGAGCCTGATAGGACTCGTCATTAGTCCACTAGAGATTTTAAATGCCACTTGAAGAAACAACTACTCGAAAGATTCTTAGACACAAACTAATCTTCACGGGCCAACATGCTCTTGACCAAGCATTGCGATGGCGTATTGTAAGCCACACATAAATTCCGGCGAGCTGAAGGCAGTAGCCCAGTTGATTGCAGGTGGTGGTGGTGGAAGTCTTCTATTGGTTGTGTGTCACTGGTGGATCCAGTGGGGTCTGCCATTATTCTTTCTTTAATGCGATGTTCGATTTTCAATGATTACTCAAGCTCCAGAGCATATGTGCAAATACTTCGCGCACCAACATACAATTTTATTAGTCATCCCAACGGGTTTTTCATAACTTATTTACAAATATGGTGAATAAAATTAAAAGAATTACATTAATTTACAGAAACGATAAAGGAGTGTTAAAATTTCAAGTATATTTAAATTTAGATTTGTCTTAAGATTAGTGTACTTAGACCCAAATGCTCACCACTTGAAGATTCCACAAGTGCTGGCTCAGGTACATTAAATGCTCCCTCCTTTATACAGGCAATCGGTGGTACCCTCCCATCAAGTCGCCAAAGCGCAAGGTCTCATTCGCGTGGAAAAATGTTGAAAAAACGAATGAACCTTAATTAGTTCATCACTCAGGTGGTCATTCGTCCTGTGTACCCACTTCTGGTACTTCTGTGTACCCACTTCTCGACATGGTTGAGTCTTCAGTTAGCGTAGCTAGACTGTTTATTCTGGGCTGTGGTTGGGCTCTGATCTCTGCCAAATCAGTTATGCAGATCATCTCTCACAAGTTCGTTGATATGGTTGAGTTAGTTCCTGAAAACTTGGAAGAACTCAGACCCATAACCCCATCGTTTGACTCGTTTGCTATTGAGGGCTATCATACTGACCTTATAGCCTTAACAAAGATCTTTTATTGTTGATGACACTAGCTCAAAAACCAACTTGCAGAAAGTCAAGGAGATTGGATATCATAACATGAGTCGAAGCGTTTACCAGTTATATTTCCGTAATGTCGGCGTATTTTCCTCATCAAGCACATGATGTGTTGGCCTACATGGCTCTCGTCGTGCGAGCCGAGAAGCGCTATAGCTGGCGGCTTTGCATGGCGACATTACGATCGAGCCTTTCGTCGAGGCCGAAGCCCGTGATCTCCGCGATTCCACACCTTTATAATTATCAGCCAGCAATTTCGGCTGCATATTCTGCCTCATGGAATCAAGGTTCCTGTGTTAGCCTGTCGCTATCGGCACACCCGCAGCATCTCCGACTACAGGGAGTCCCATTGTAACAGCAAAAGAAAGTGCACGAACTTTCCGAGAGTAAACATCATACCGTGTTTCCTGCATCATGTACAAATTTCTCAAGTTCTTCTAACACCTCCTTTGCACCCCAAATTCCACAGAAACGACACTATCAGAACAATTCAACTTTATTTTTAAATGTATTAAAGTTCATTAAAATAGATCGTACATAAAGTACTTGACTTAGCTATTGTATAAAATGCTGTAATTCAAACTTGGAAACCCCGTGGCCTTGAGGAGCTAATTCTTTAACGACAGCCGTATATTCCGAGAGCATAGTACGGAACATGGACTCGGACTAAAAACCCGAGAAAACTAAATTTTTGGTAAAACAAACAAAGCCGTAAATATAAGTATGTCTCTGCAGTTGGATTACACAATTTAATATCCACAATTTAACTGCAGTGAACCTAACGGATTCAGTGTCATCATTTAAAAACGTAATATCATCACATTGAAACTTTATATTGCCTATATAAGCATTATAAGTTATAAGCTTGAGCTGAAAAGCTACTGTGTCTAAATAAATTTTAATTAAAGGGTTAAAATGTGCAATGAGGCTTGGCTTTACATGGTAACTGTAACGTGATACAAAATATTTATATTTTGCCCCTTGTGGAGGCTAGGCTATCTCAGTCTCTGATTGGTCAAGAGCTTATTATATAAATTAGATGGTTTGATTTTGTATTTAAAAATTGTTTTTTAAATGTTTTGGCCTTGGTTGCCCCAAGGAGTTTCAGTCCTCAAACAAGTGAGACACAAGAAGAACAGAGAACAAGAAGTGACTTGTTAATCAACATGAGACTCTTACTTCGTGTACACTGTATAGAGTTGCTCGTTCTTTAAAAAATCCCGTTTATTTTATCTAGGATAGGTTTAATTCATGAATTGGACAATTCTAGGACAAAAATAAACGGGATTTTTTAATGAACGAGGCAGTTCTATACAGTGCTAATTTCTGTGTCCGGTACATGCAGTAAGAGCCCAACATGATCAGATGAGGGATTTAAAGACTAACATTCAAAGAGAGTCGAACCATTGTCTAGCCTATGGAGGAAGATCAAAATGAGTACTCAGGAATGAAACAATTTTGGTCATTTATTAAACATCAGAGAACGGACAGTGTTGGCATCCCACCACTGAAGGATGGCAAAACAAACTCAGATCCAAAAGAAAAAGCCAATGTTCTTAATGATCAATTCCATTCAGTATTCACACGAGAAAATACATCAATGGGGGTACCATCAATGCCAACACCTTATCGTTCAATGGAAGATATTCAAATTACAAAATAAGTTGTCTACCGGCTATGTAAATATCTCAAGGTCAATGGAGCATATATTAGCAAGTTTAATTATGCATCATGCAAATAACTTACAACATGGCTTTAGAGACCGCAGGTCTTGCGAAACTCAACTGTTAGGATTCGTAAATGACCTTGTATACACAATGCATTCTGGATCTCAAACAGACGGTCTGATAATGGATTGTAGTAAGGCCTTTGATAAAGTTCTGAATAAAGGTAACTTCTCATCCAAGGTTTGTAATCAGTTTTACAGCCAGGACAACTGGGGTGAAGCGGATTACTTTAACTTGTTCAAAGACAACTAACCGTACATGTAGTTATGTTATCAGTCAGAAACACTAACAAATACCATGTTTGATTAAAAATATTAACTCAAATGTGAATTATCCTGCTAAATCAGAAACAGGTTCTACAACACTACACTCATAAATGTACTGTAGTTCAGTTTCAATGATCTACTATTGTTTTTAATATGAACCATGCAAAACAAATTGGTGCTTTTCTATCCTGTTATCAGTGCTCAACAATATCTATATGTTGGCAAATGCCTGTCCTTTGCAATAGGCAAGCAAGAAGACATGCTTAAAATCTTTACTCTCTTTCATATGTACAACTAGGAAAGTAATTACTCTTCAGCTACCCGATGGGAGCTCCCCTCTTCTGAATAACATGGCATTAAGCAGGAGACTACGTAATTGGCATCAGCCACTCTGCTTCTTACAAATACATCCTTACATAAATCAGCATTAGTTTTCATCACTGTTGTGAAACAAAGGTCAAGGCCCTTTCGAAACTCGTTCAAATACAGTAATCGCTTGCTTACTATGGCTAACCATGACTGTGCCGACAATGTCCTCAACATGATCTGCATCAATATAGCCTGTGTATCCATGTTCCAGAATGATCTCTTGGAAGCTTGCTGGATCACCTCTAATGGCTGAGAGTAATGCATTCATGTCAACATCTTGATTCACAAGCATGTCATAAATACACTCTTCTATAAAACAAGGAGGTGGTCGTCCCTGTGCGATGCTTGCAGCAACAATTTGTCCACATGTATGAAAGGTGCCATCATGCACATTCAACATGGAACTCACAGGGCTTCCATCATTAAAGATTATCTTTCCTATCTTATTGATTACTGCTGTGAAAACGCCTTTGCCATCGCTCCACTATCCATGCCATTTTCTCCAGAAAAGTGCACCATAACTTTCTTTCGTGGCCTCACGTTGCCAAATCAGTCGCTTGTTCCAAGTGCTTCCTCTTCTGATAACAATAAAGAACTGTTCTGATTTATCAACATGTTTGCCAGTTCTTGGGCTATATCTGTATGACTTTTATATTTCTGTGTTTCTTCTATCACTAGCATATCACTTGCAGAATCATCTTCAACCAATACCTCACTTGAACAACCTTTTCATCTGGCTCCATTCTTGATACATTTTCTGGACACTGAGAACTCATAATCTTCAATGTTTGTTGTATCATCAGAATCACAATTAAAAGAGACTGTAGTTGTCTTGCATCGATTTCATCCTTTTTCTCTTGAGTACTGAGAATTCATTGTCTGAATCTTTGTTGTCCTGTTTGTAATCTTTTCCAGTTTCCACTTTATATCTCTTGAGATTGAAAAATTCTGCTGATCCTGGCAGAAATTGAGCTTCTTTACCATCATCAAAAATCAAAAATACTCCTTCCATCTGCATAGTGATTGCTTTGATATGCTTTCCACTTCAAATAATGCCTACTTCAGCATAATTATGGCGCTTTGTTAGATACCTTGAGAGCAATCCTTTTACCAGATACCTTGAGAGTAATCCTTTTACCTCTAGCAGGTTTTAATTTCTGCTCCTGTTCTATCCATTCAATTAATCCAATGAACACAATAACATCCTCTGCTTTGTCTTGTTCTTTAACTTTAACTCGTTCATTCCATTGACTTCCTTTTACTTTCTTATACTCTGCAAATTATTTCACTGGGATCTTTCCAAGGCCCTTACTAGGCAGTATGTTGACAAAGCTACTATCCGAAAAAATGATAGGAACAAAAATGTTGTGTGAAAGGTTGAACAGGAAAATAATAGCATCTGAGTCACCTTTTTCAGGAAAATTACTGTGCATTGTTCCAAGGCCATTTTAGCCACTCATTTGTTTTAAACTAGAAAATTTTTGTAAAACCACTGAAAACAATCTACAATGCACTTGCAAAGTTGCTAACCTGAATCATTGTCTGTCATCTTGGATGTAGTATTAAATTGGATGTGCATATCTAGCAATCCTCATTTGTAGATTTATTTTCATTATGTTTTTTGTGAATGACTTCCTTTTTCAATTAAACCACACCATGTTAAAAATCATTTCACATAAACTCTGCCACCAACATACAGTGTAGTTTGATCAGGTTTAACCAGCTTGTGATGTCACCAACTTCCGAGTTAATTAGGTAAAGTACAGGCGAGGTATTACAATAAGATGGCAGATGACAGGATTGCCATTGGTCAAAATGAATAGTTTTGTTTCCTTGGATTACCTTTTCAAACTTTGTAATTATGATTTTTGTTGCCCATACCCTTTAATGTTGTTGCCCATACCGGGGGAGAGTTTATAATCTGTTACCCACACAATCTATTAAAATATATTTAGTGTCTACTTTACTTTATGTTACAGGTCTATTTCTTCTTTCATGGTATGCCCATCCTGGGATGAATATACCCAACAGTGTATGGGCCTTTCACAAAAATATATAACAAAAAAGCAGAGGACTCACTAGCCCCATATTTAACACAATAATTTGCTGTTGCTTTGACTTCAGCAGCGCAATGCTGATAAAACATCCCCATAATATCAGTAAATACGTACCTAAAATGAACAGGTTTTGTGATTAGCTATATGGAACAAAGGGGGTTAGGACATTGGTTTCTTTGTGGTTGATTCTATTGTTTTAATCAACCAATCACAAAACTTGATAGTATAGGTAGGTGGCGACCTCATAATACTGGAATGTCTGCACGCAGCACCGGGGATGATGGATGAGCATGAAATCTTGTTGGTCAGCAATCACATTAACTGACCACACGTTTGGCTGGTTTTTGGAACAGATTTAATAGTAAATGACCTAATTCAGAAACTGAACATGGGAAAGGGACTGGAGCAGTGTCTCATAGCAGATGAGGAACAGAATAGGTTACACGAACTGACACGTCTAAGCACAACCAGATTTTTTGCCTATTTTGAAAGATTATTGTCCAACTTTCAGAAACGTTTTCCAGTGATTGTAGAAGTTCTGCAAACCAGGTCGTCAGAGAGCAGTGAGAAGCATGTGAGGGAGAATGCTTGAAATTCTTTGAAGAAAATTTTGACCAAGGCTTTTACTCTAGTGAACCATGGACTGATCGACGTTTACCGAATATTGGGGACCTACTCTAGTCTCTTACAAACTGTTGAACAGTTTCCCTGGACTGTTATGAAGAGAGTGAGATAGTTAATTGAGTATTTGAGATATGTGTCAAAGATAAAGCTCAAACCAAATGATGTGCAGGGAGGCGGAGATGCTACAAGTGCTCACAAGAAAAGTTGGCCCAGACTCTCAACATTTGGACTCAGCACTGGACTGGCTGTAGAGAGGGGAGGACGATCTGCTGCAGACATGGGAAACAACGACATCTTGCTTGCAGCAGATTGCCACAACAATGATGGCAGCAAGCCAGCAAATCTAGTTAACTAATTAACTAGAAAGATAATAGACGTTACGTGGACGATCGTCAAGCTCATGGCAGCAGTTGCGAACGCCGACCAGGTAATACCTGCAGTCCGGAGTGGTTACTAGTTAGCAGCAGTCAGTACTAGACTAGTCAGCAACAATCAGGACTCATTAGCAATATGGCAAAGCTTACCCAGGTAAAACTGGAAAGCCAAGGTAAAATGACGCTATTTATGAATGTCACAAAAGCCAAGATTCCTGCTAATTTGAGGAAGGTTGAGAAAACCTGAAATCCTACCCGAAGGAAGGTTTAAAACTTTTCCAGAACAAAAAATAAAATTAATATCTTGTAAACAAAACATCAAAAATTCAACAATTGAATCAAAATACAGGGTGCAATTTATAAGATCAAATGTGCCAGGACACTTATATTGGTGAAACCGGCACAAACCTAAAAATCAGACTAGCTGAACACAAACGAGCTACTTGAAACGGGGACAGGACTAATCACATAGCTGAACGCCACGTACAAACAAAACACGATATTGACTGGGACTTGGCTGAATATATCGCCTTTAACACAAACTACAAACAGCGACTATATAAACCACTTAACAGATCACAATAATTACCGACACCATACAAAAGACTTCTTTGCACGCACAAACGAACAATAGACCTAACAGACACCCACTCACACTAATTATGACACAAACAAACGATGACGTAATTAATCAGACGTATATATAAGCAAACCCTGACAAACACGCTTTACTTGACTCTGAAGATGAGCGCCGCGGAGGCCGTCGAAACGTCAGTCACCAACAACAGTCTTTCTCAAGACTACAATAACCTGGACGATCAACTTCACACATCTAATTGAATCAAAGTTACAAAACCAGTCATTTTCAGTTTATCATGACATCTTTTATATCATTTAACTGTAGACGTTTCAGGGGCGGATACAGCATTTTCCTTGACAGGTTTGCTTGCTTGCTTGTAGTGTACTATCTGGGGGTTGGGGGGGGGGGGGGGGGGGGGGGGGGGGGTTGGGCTGGGCGGAAACTTTCAAACTATAGATCAGGCTAATTTTTTATTTTTTAAATTTTATGTATTATGAGTATGAATAAAGATGACATGCTTGCCAACTCGCTATCCTTTAATAACCCTTTTGGCCATAAGTCGTATATAAATATGAGACAGATTTGGTGCATTAGGAAACCGATATAATCCAATGTCATTTAGCGTTGCAATTCTCTTCCGCCAATACAATCCGTTTGCTTGGGGTTTCGTTGACTTGCGATATTGTAATTGCAGATCGTTTGCGTGCAGTCCTCACTAAATCCTCACCATCACGATTCACAACCAGGATTTTTCTCGATATCTCCAGAGATGTCGAGAATGACCGAAGGCGAAGACGAACAATCAACAATAACTCGCCGTAGAGTATAAATAAAGAGCTCTACAGTACTACGATTTACTAGTAAACCATAACTAAAGACGACCAGACGCTGTATAAACAAAACTTACCAAGGAGGAGCAATAAACAAAACCTTATTAGCATTCTTAACCGAAATGAAACCATGAAAGAAAGCTGTGCGTGAAATGTTTCGATACCTTAGCAATCGCTTGGCAACGGTGTCAATTCATCCCCAACTTCCTTCAGCTCGTCCAACAGGTTTGTGAGCGGTTTGTTGCGATATTCAACCAATCACATTGCATCTTGACCGGTTTGTACGCTCACAGGGACAACACTGACCGGTTTGCAGTGACTCGTGGGCCTTCATCAATAGGTTTGCGTGATTTGCGAGAATCGCGAAGTGTGTGTTGCGCAACAGATCATCTTTCATAAGAGATCGTGTTTCACCAGCCTGCCCTTATTTTCTGGACGCAAATTGTTATTACCGCCGGATATTGAAAAGGCGAATTATAATTATAATTGAAAATATAATGATAAAGTCGGAAATTATATAAAATGATAAAGAAATTTCTAAATTACAGCTTTAAAGTATCTAACTAGAACAGGTTTTTTAAATCTGACAGGTTTTTTAAATCTGACAGGTTTATATAAACCGATCAAACCTGTCTGAATCCGCCCCTGACGTTTCTTCTTTGCCAGTAATATTCGGGATCAAGCGAAGCTTTTTTTATTGTTGGCATTTCTCGATTATTCCTTGATTATTCTCATCACTACATTTTAAAAACGTCCAGGCAGCTTATAATTTATATAAAAAATATTCCTTGAAGTTTTGAAATTGGAGCAAGAGGTTCATTTATATTTCCTTGTCTTCCGAAATGTTCATATTAAAAAAAACAATGTAAAATAATTTGTTATGAGTTTAGTTTCCTATATTTTCCTTTAAAGTCACACCAAGCTTGAATTGACAGTACCGAAAAATATATCGACTATATTTACCCATAATCCTTTGCATATAAAAATTATTGTCTTGAACAAATACTGGAAGGGAAAACTGTCAGGATACCAAAATCTGTCAAGAAAAATCTATCACTTGCTAAATACACTTCACTAGGGATTATGGTTAAAATCTCCCACCGTAAATGCCTGAGTAAGACCAAATTCCACAGAAACGACACTATAAGGACAAGTCCTTATATTATATTACAAGTCCTTGATTCAACTTCATTAAAATAGATCGCACATAAAGTACTTGACTTATCTATTGTCATAAAATGCTGTAATTCCAACTTGGAAACCCTGTGGCCTTAAGGATCTAATTATTTAATGACTGCCGTATATTCCAAGTGGATTGCTGGAACAGGGGCCGCAGAGCCAGGTTGGCAATTGCCCCCCCCCCCAACTTTTTTCCTGATATTAATTTTCTTCAATGGGTTGTAAAATAAAATTTAAATAGTACGAAATTCAACATTTTTCTGCACCCCCAATCTTCGCCACTTGAAATTGCCCCGCATTAAAAGTGCTCCACGGCCTCTGCGGAAAAGGAATTACGACTACCATTTGGCCTGGCTGGTGTGTCAAAACGGGAGTGCCTGCTGTTTTTCTTTCTGCAAGAACTTGAGTGATATTCGAAGCTAGCAGTCAATGTCTGAACGCAGCGCCAATTCCTGCATTCAATTTATTTTAAACACGTCCAGGAGATTTAGCGCTAAATAGGACACTAATAGATAGAAAAAGATAGAAAAACTTTATTTAAACACGTTGACCCTGTCAACCTAAGCTGATTTCCACGGGGGACATGTGTAAAATATCTTTACATAACTATATAAAAGTAGGTTTAACGAGAACACAATTTAACTATTTACAATGAACTAAAAAAAAGGTAATTAAGCTATTTACAGGAAATCCTCTATATACATGCATGTACTTTATTGTACTTTTGTCTTTTCAAATGTCAATGCAGGTAGCGATTTTTTTTTGAAAAGAGTTAAGGGAGGTACTACTCCTAATTTCTCTTGGAATTGAATTCCAAAGGAATGCACCATCGTACATAAAACTTTTTTTCTTATTATTTGTACGTGGTTTTGGTAAGTGAAGACCACTTGAAATATCCCGGAGGTTATAGTTTGTTAATTCACTTTTATACGAAAACAGATTAGTGAGTGAATTTGGACCCACATTATTTAAAAGTTTATACATCATTTTCGCCTTAGTTTTTTTCCTATCAGCCTTAAAAAAATTTTCCTATCAGCCTTGAAATCAAAACGTAGTAAAAGAGTATTTTTTTTAACATACCATTTCACATGTTTTGTTTGTTGATGGAAATGCTCAATTCGATCTACTATATCTCAAACCATGTAAACACAATACAAAGTAAACACAAATGCCAAAGTGTATGCATATGGTCATCTGTGTTATGTCTACTCACATTACACCTTGATGACATAGCCTGCACAGGCTTTGTGAACATGGTGGTGTGGTGGATGTGTATGGGGCACATTAGACACAAAAATCATTGCTAGGCCCATGAGAAAAAATCGCAACTGGTTCTCAGTCATTGACATTGTATTTTTTAATTGTAATAAACCATTTTTTAGGGTGTGGAAGAATCTTGTAAGGTGTTCTTGCTGCGAGGTGCTGTTAACAGATAAGCAAGACATCGTTATCGATATGTTTACAAAAGGAAAGTACACATATTTAGCTGTATAGATTCAGATCAATTGGCAGCGTCCAATACCAATGGGATTTTTATATAAACAAAGAATATTGGAACTGCCCATTCTCGGCTGTATTGATGATAGCAGAATTGCCACCGTTGTTCCATACAATGTTCATCATAATGTAGCTTTTGTGTTTGATTGCTGGAAGCTTAGGAATACATGGCACTTAAAGTGTGACCTCTTGGACAAATCAAGGAAGGAAACCTTTTAAGAAAGGCACAATAGATGACGAGTATAATGTTTATAGACAATCTTACTGCAATACAAACTTGCTGTCATTAAAAAAGTATCTTGTGTATCTTTTGAATGACAAGACGTAATCACAGAAGGAGAAACGGCGTTACATCTGGAACTGCATGGAAACAGAAGCATTCTTCCCGACAAAAAGTGTACAAGAGAACGATGCCAAGCACTGTGGAGGCAATTCGAAAAGAAAAGGCAAAACCACGAGAAATAATACATGCAATTATTGACGACAGAGGCAGTATCGATAACATTCGAAGCTCTGGAGAATATCCACAAGACAGCGTTCAAATATACCGAGCCCGCAAAAACTCTAACAGGAAACTGGACAGGTACTCATCCCCTTGTTCAGCTTTTGCAGATTTCTAAACAACAATGTGGAAACAAAGCAGTGGTTTGTCCGAGATGTTAACCTGGTCGAACGAAATACCACGTTTCTGGTGAACGACCAACAACTGCTGTATGTAGAACGCTTCTGCACAAACCCGGAACTTTTCTCAGTCTCGTTGGTACAGACGGTGAAGAACATATCTAGAAAGCAATGACCAATGCATTTTCAGATGCTGTTCATTTGAGGTGCAATATGCATCTCAATGACAACGTGAAGCAGCTACAAGTTGTCAGAGTTTGGTTTTGCACTGCAGCCTGCACGTGAAATAACAAACAACAACATCATTGGTTGCAATCTGGACGGTGTTCGAGAAGGCAGCCTTGTCGATTGCACGTCAGGAGGAGTTCGATAGGTCATTGAAAGAAGTAAAGAAACGTTGGCCTGCTTTTCATGCTAATGCACCTAATTTCCTCATACTTTTTGCAAGTACCGGCCCAAGTCATCAAAGACAGCATGAGAGCAGATATCCATTCAATACTCGCAGAATGCAAGTGAATGCCTGAACTGTACATCAAAGAAAATGCAAAAGGTTCTGAAGATGTAACCCGTTCGTTGGTTGATAACAACATCTTGTCTATTGTGAAACGCCAATTCGAAGAGCAGTTTTTAGCTGTGATTGGCAAAGAACGTTCAGGCTCTCAAAACAATTGCATTTCCTGCAAGTAAATGAAGATGCATACTATCGAATGTAAGTAGCCAAGAAGGAAAACCAAAGACCAGGACTGAGTCTAGTACTGCAAAGAACCATGATGGCAGAGAAACCGTTTCCCTTACTGTTGTGCAACAAACAGGTATTTCACTGTTCTGTTTTGTTGTTCTGTTTTAGTCAATAAATCAGTTAAATTTTATGTATTCATTAATGTATATCTGTGTGTTTAGCTTGGTATTTCATTTGTTTATTTTTCTATTTAAATATTGCCATTAATTGGTTGTCATTAATTAAAGGAATGATCAGTCTTCCTATCCAAATTTTTCAATCTGCCTTTTCCAAGGCAAAAAATATTGCCAAGAACGTTTGGAAAGTCCATGGAACAGAGTTACAGAGGATTTGTAGATGGCTACAAGCAAATCGAATCCGAAAGCACTGCACACCGTGAAGTTATCGGCAAACGGTCACATAGAATGTGATAAAGGGTGCCCCAATTATCGTGCGTATAACATATGCGCGCATTCTATAGCTGTTGCCAAGCAAAATGGAACTATTAGCAAGTTCGTCAAGTGGCATCACAGAGAAAAACCCAACTGGTCTGTTGAACGTTGGCTTGCCATGAACAAGTGACAAGAAATCTGGTCCTGCCACAACAAAGGGAAAGGTGAACAAAGGTCCTGCAGTGGCTCCATGCGACAATATAGGCAGTCAATTCCCTGATGCCATCACAAGACCCCCAAAGTCGGCTAAACCCAAACCAGCATTCAGCATGTTTCTCATTGGAAACCTTGTGTACTTGGATCCTAAATTCTCCAGTTATGGCTGTCGAAAGCCACTGAAGCCATGAGAATAAATTCCAGCTGAGCCTGATAACCTTCTTATTATCAGCATAGCAAGGAGGAATTACTGGAAAGATGGGGTCATGGTAACGTGGGCAGATCTTTCCAATGTCTTCTACCATCTAAATCAAAATTGTGTCGCACAGAACATAGTTGCATCAGAGCGTTCAATCGAATAGGCTTTTCATAAGCGAAGCGACGAGAAAGTTCACAAAAGCGTCGATTTAGCGAGTTTTACGAGATGCCGGCAGCCTACTGCTCTATATTTGGTTGTGGCATAAGTCAGAAGCATACTGGAGTAGGAATTTTCCGTATTGCGATTGAAGAGGACGACTTAGCGAAGAAAATTTGGCATGCGTGGATATGTGTTGTATATATATTTACGAAGGACCAAGACTTGAGACAGCATAAAAGGTCGACTATCGAATCTATGTTTTCGAGAAATCTTTTGAGACAGAATCCATTGAATGTTGTAAGTATATTCTTGATATTTCTATAAGTAATACGGCATTAACTGTAAAACAAGACAAACGTTGGACAAGCTGCGTCGACCATTCCTAGCCAGAACCTTCAAAGGGTGGGAGCCCTGTGGAAAATGATGGAAGTCGTGACTATATGTTCGCCGCAAAGCCGATTGTGGCTGGGAAGTCTGGTTTTCCAATTTTGAAAGGCCCAGAAGTGCTTTTACAGCAATTTCTAACATGATTTTTTGCGAAATTAGGCCACCAGACGATGGCTAGAAATTTCATTTTTAGCTTTTACATCGTGCTAATAATTAGTTATATTTTATCCAGCCTTTCATTATTTATTTTGACAGTAAAACACAGAACACAATTGTTTGCTTATTTTAAAAAAGGCGTAGGTTTATAATTAAAAAGAAAACTGAACACGGAAACATATTTAAATTCCGAGACTAATGTAAACAGTTTGACTTTTTCCGTAGCACAAGCAATCTGTAAACAAATTAATCATGTACTGTAAAATATTTAGTTGAATTTTTGGTTTCAGTTCAACAAGCAAAGGGGGGAGCCGCGGCTCCCACGCCTCCCCCCTGGCTATGTCCCTGCCATGGACAATAACGATTAAAACTTATACATTTCTTTGACATACATTAATTCAAAAGTAATGAACTGTAGACCAAAGTGTTTCTTTACCTGTTTAGTTTCGAGTCATAAGAGACAAGTCCCAGGAGCAGTGTCTTCGATAAATTTACCAGTGCTAATAGAATCTGGACCAATTTTAAAATAATTAGATTTTGCTTTTGAAGATGATATCATGGCCAAAAACCAAGCATGAGGAAGTGCTGTTTTTTAGTTGTTCCATTCATCCTATAAACTGATTTAGCTTCTTATTATACACTAGTCTGTTGGTGCCAATCCAACTCAACTATAAACTGATTGATTTATCTTCGGAATCTTCCTAATACAATGGTTTGCTGTTAATCCAACTCAACTACAGTATAAATGGTCAGCTATTGCTCGTCTAACTCAACTATAAACTGATTTAACTGTCTTATCTGCAAGCCTGCTGATCATGCTGAAATTTGCAGTTGCATTTAGACAAGTCTGTTCTGTTGCTACAGAAACTCATCCTATTTCTTGACAGATTATAAAGCCCGTTTTCCACTACACCATTTCACTCACTGCTAGAGAAATATTTCACCGATGACATAATTTTTCCCGTTTTACATCAGTCGACAACTGAAAAAAATTGTCATTGTGGAAATATTTCGCTGGCGACGGGCAAAATGGTGAAGTGGAAAACGGATCAAACCTCACAGCTTGCAATTCACTAAAGTGTGTGTGTATAGTCTCATTATATGTATATATAGTCTTATCTGTATAGATGGGGATGTAGTTGTAATAAAATAATAAATAAATATTAATTAAAAATATTAATTGTGTAGAAGTATTTCCTAATCCTGCCTAGACTCGATGAAAAAGATTGTCTGGGAATGCCTCAGTAAAATTATATAAGAGTGTTGCAAGGTGGTAGTATGCCGGCAAAAGGTTTTGGGAGACAAAATGCTCTTGTTTTGAGAAAGATCCTTCTTTCAGATTTTTCAGCAGTACACCATCTTTTAGGTTGACCGTTAAGTATAGTTTATAGACAGTATATACATATATTTACAATTACATCTTGTCACTGGGTTTCTTCAACTGTTTACATAAAACTTTCTTTCTTTTAGTATGCTGACTTAGTTTGTAATTATTGACAATATTCTTAGCAAAAGAAAGACCTAACAGTAATATATAATTTAACATTATTTTCTAAACATCAAGACTGACATTCTTTTGATATTTCTGCATCACAATTCAATAATGTTGCATCACAAACTTTTCACAGGGGAAGAAGTCAAGACTTCATACACTATTTTGTCTACTGGTGGACTAGTGAACTTGTCTTTATTGTGTACTTTCTATAATCTAACCCGACACCTTAGCAATGCTGGTAACCCATGAATGGGGAGCCCAAAGCCCCTATGATTGTTCTCATTGATGACATCAAGGCTTGAAGTTCTTTGTTCGTGGTGGAATATCATCTGATCTTGAGAAATTTTTGCTTTTTTGATATATTGACCATATTACATAGCCAGCGCCAAATAAGATAAAGGGCCAAATTCCTGGAGAAATTCCTAAAATTAATGGTAAACTGCCAAGAATTTAGTGACGAGACACTGACGTTTCGAGCGGAGCCCTTCATCAAAGTAAGACGAGATGAAATAAAATAAATAGGGCTTATATATATATGCCAAAAGGGTGTCACAAGTAGAAAGTAGCCAATCTAATGCACGGGAGATAAACAAACTGATAATTAATGAGATGCAAAAAGTTAAATCATTTGCTATTTTTACAGTCGATCGGGGGAGGAAGAAATGACAGGTCCAATATTAAGGGGATTAGGCGATAGTAAAGCAGTAAGAAACAAATAATTTGAAAAGGAATGAAAGTGCATAAGCTAATAATAAAAAAGTTCCAAGCAAACTAAAATAACAAAAAACTCGTGGGAAATTAAATAAAAACGTTCGTTAAGACCAAGAGGATGTGTGGTGCCAAGTTTAAAAATGAGACGTTTCTCTTCCCGTTTGCGGTTATCGTTACCAGCTGAGATGGGAAGGATGGCACAGACTTTCATGTCTGAAACCAAATGGTTAGAGCTGTTGAAATGGCGGGCTACAGGTTTGTCAACAACATTGTTCCTCACGGAACGAAGATGTTCAGCAAACCTGTCTGAAAGGCGTTGCCCAGTTTCACCGATGTAGATTTTAGGGCATTTATCGCAAGAAATGCAATAAGTGATGTTGGTGGACGTGCATGAAAAAGTATGACGGATTGTGTGGTTGAATTTGGGGGCAGTAATAACTGTAGTGGGATTGAGAAAAGGGCATGTGTTGCAGGGGGAACGGCCACAAGAAAATGTTCCTGCTGGTGCCGAGGTATTTTGTTTAAGGGCACTATGTACTAAGGAGTCACGAATGTTTTTATTACGGCGAACAAATACCAAAGGGTTATCGGTGAAAATGGCTGACGTCTTAACTTTAAAATTGAAAGGATCCAAAGGTGGTTCAAGGGCATCTAAAACGGGGGACGAAAAAAGCTTTCTGAACGGTGACACCCTTTTGCCATATATATATAAGCCCTATTTATTTTATTTTATCTCGTCTTACTCTGATGAAGGGCTCCACTCGAAACGTCAGTATCTCGTCACTAAATTATTGGCAGTTTACCACCTTTTCACTTTGCTATATATTCAAATCACTGTCTACGCAGCACTTTACTTTTTTACTACTCTCGGATATTCTACCGCTGCGACATGCCTAACCTTAAGAAGTTTCGTCAAAGTCTCCATCATGAAATGGTAAGTTATTTGCTTCCTTTTTTACCGTCGATCAGTAATCATGCTCTACGTTTGTTTGACCTTATTTTATCTAAGACCCGTTTTTCTAGTCATATTACTTTTATTAGTCGTTGTTTATATCGGGGGGTCATTCCCTACGGTTTTAGATCCTCTTTTGATTTATTCCCTCCCAGAGCACTAGTTCCTCTAACGAAGTCAATCGTCTAGTTTTCACTATTCCCCATGATTTGCCTTTATCTGACCCCGAGAGATCTGTTCTTGCGAAAGGTCTCAAGTTTGTTCCCAACTCCGGGCCCATTGATCTATTTTCAGTTAAAGAGGATACCGAATCTTTCTTCTGCCGCATGCGCCTCAAAACCTTTTTTCATGATAAGCCCACTTTTAATAACAATAAGGATATTTTTGAAGAACTCATCAAACCCAAGAAATCGTCTTGGTCTCCACCGGAAGGCGATTTTTCTTCCCTTGATCTTTTCGTAAGACAATGCCGCCATGACATTGATAAATTGCACCCTCCGTGCAGAAAACAAGTTCATAACCTTAACAAAGAAGAGTTTCTAGCTTTAAAGTCATTGCGATGCCGAAATGACGTTGTCATAAAACCTGCGGACAAAGGTGGCGCTGTTGTCTGGAAAGCGGACTTGTATCGACAAGAGGCTCTTCGCCAATTCAGTGACACCTTCTTTTATACTAAGTTGAATTCCGATCCCACTCAATCTCACCAAAAATCCGTCAAAACTACGATCAAGATTTTCATCCAAGCCGGCGAATTGCCTGCCTCTGCATCTAACCTTATATTAACAACCCCCAGAACGCCTGTCATATATTTCCTACCTAAAATTCATAAACCTAACAATCCTGGCATGCCGATTGTTTCCGCTTGTAGTTGTCCCACCAAGCTCATTTCCAGTTTTCTAGACAACGTTATGTATCCTTTGGTTAAGAAGTTGCCTTCTTATATCAAAGATACTAAACATGCCTTGCCAATTTTCGACCAGTTACGTTTCAGTAGTACCGATAAATTTATTTTCACCATGGACGTCAAGTCCTTATACACGGTCATTCCCCATTGTGATGGCCTTGAAGCTCTGAAGTTTTTCTTTGATAAGCGCACTCATTTAGAACCCTCCACAACCACGTTACTCCGCTTAGCAGAACTAGTGCTTACCTTTAACAATTTTTCGTTTGATGGTGAACATTATCAACAAATAAGTGGTGTTGCGATGGGCACCAAAATGGGTCCAAGTTATGCTAACTTATTTGTTGGTTATGTTGAAAAACAGATCTTTGAACAATACACGGGTCATTTGCCTGATTTCTTCGGCAGATTTATCGTCATCTGTTTAGGAATACCGTCATGCTCACGTGTCCTTTTAGAGCAGTTCATCAACTTTGTTGATGATTTTCATCCTGCTCTGAAGTTCACGTGGGAAATCAGCGAGATCTCTGTGTCATTCCTTGATATTTTAATTTCGATTGATGGTGATTCGCTGAGAACGTCGGTCTCGTACAAGCTTACTGACTCCCATAGTTATCTTCTATTTTCACCCTCATCCCAACCACACTAAGCAATCCATCCTTTATTCTCAATTCTTGCATCTTCACCGCTTATGTAGCGACGACCAAGATTTTCAAGCCAAAGCAATGGAAATGAGATCTTTTTTTGTTCAACGTGGTTACCCTACCAACCTCCTAGACCTCGCCGTTCAGAAAGCTTTTCTCGTCCCCCATTTAGATGCCCTTGAACCACCTTTGGAACAAGTTTCAAACAATAAAATGCCTTTAGTTCTAACATTTCATCCTTTCAATTTTAAAGTTAAAAATATTATTAATCGGAATTTTCACATTTTACAAAATGATCCTGAGACGTCAGCCATTTTCACTGATAACCCTTTGGTATCTTTTCGCTGTAATAAAAACATTCGTGACTCCTTAGTACATAGTGCTCTTAAACAAAATACCTCGGCACCAGCGGGAACATTTTCTTGCGGCCGTTCCCGCTGCAACACATGCCCTTTTCTCAATCCCACTACAGTTATTACTGCCCCCAAATTCAACCACAGAATCCGTCATACTTTTTCATGCATGTCCACCAACATAATTTCTTGCGATAAATGCCCTAAAATCTACATCGGTGAAACTGGGCTACGCCTTTCAGACAGGTTTGCTGAACATGTTCGTTCCGTGAGGAACAATGATGTTGACAAACCTGTAGCCCGCCATTTCAACAGCTCTAACCATTTGGTTTCAGACATGAAAGTCTGTGCCATACATCCCATCTCAGCTGGTAACGATAACTGCAAACACAAGAGAAGCGTTTCATTTTTAAACTTGGCACCACACATCCTCTTGGTCTTAACGAACGTTTTTCATTTATTTTATTTTCCACGAGTTTTCTTGGAACTTTTTTATTATTAGCTTATGCACTTTCATTCCTTTTCAAATTATTTGTTTCTTATTGCTTTACTATCGCCTAATCCCCTTAATATTGGACCTGTGATTTCTCCCTCCCCCTCTGATCGACTGTAAAAATAGCAAATGATTTAACTTTTCGCATCTCATCAGTTTGTTTATCTCCCGTGCATTTGATTGGCTACTTTCTACTTGTGACACCCTTTTGGCATATATATATATATATATAAGCCCTATTTATTTTATTTCATATCGTCTTACTCTGATGAAGGCTCCTCTCGAAACGTCAGTATCTCATCACTAAATTCTTGGCAGTTTACCACCTTTTCACTTTGCTATATGTTCTATTAAGCTGCTTACAAAAGCAGATATGGAGAAAATCCATAAAACTATTAAATTATGAAATAAGTGCAATGCCATCATAATAATCAAAACTACAGTATTCTATAATACAGAAAATATTGATATAAACAAATACCTCGGGGTCAGATATTTCTTTATCACTAACTTGTTCAAGGAATCCAATCAAGCATTCAGGAAGGTGGATTATAATTTTTATCCAGTTATAATTGTAGTTCCATAGGCATAGAACTTCCAATGAAACTTGTCTTTAAATTTCAATGAGATACTATTGCTCGCTTCAAACCCTGTGTTCAAACTGAACTTTCTCAGTACTTCCATACATATCAAGCAGCGCAATGGTCTGTTGAAAATCGTCTTCAACTGCCGAATCAGTGCTTTCTGGAAGTTCAAATTGATTCCCCTCCTCTACTTCCATGTATGCGGTACTTGTCAACGCTATCGATTCACTAAAACCTTCTGAAAACGCAATTTATTCAAAGATTTGTTGTTTTGCATAAGGCGACAAAACTACGAGTTCCATCTTTGATGCACCTTAATTGTCACATGACGTACCTTCTCAACATCCCTCTCAAACAGGTCATATGTGCCTTTGAAGTTCGCCGGCCTTCCAAACCCTGTCGGGTTATATTAACTATGCGCAGAAGCACATATTTTTCATGCCTGGGTTGGTGCATGTGCCAACAGATCTGAAGCCGTTTTTGAAAAAGTCACATTAAAGCGCTCAAAGTAAAACTGAATGTTACCCTACCTTAAAACTTTGAAACTATAAAGGCCACTTACCTTGCACAAAAAGTCACAAAAGACGTCACATAGAACATCACAGTACTCATTATAAGCAGAACAGATACAAAATCCACCATAATCTAAAAGATGGCGGCATGTTGATTTTACCATGATCCTTTGCATGTAGTAAACTCAATTTATTTTAAAAAATACAAGACAGGGCTTTTAGGACACCAAAATTATTAAAAGACATATTATTCACTAAATTGATATTTACTTAATTGTCAACTATATTTAGTTGTTATCATAAGCAATTTTAAACCTAATAGGTTCACAATGAATTGTGATAAATTCGACATGCCACCATCTTTTGATTATGGTGGATTGAAATGAGTGGTTGGGTGAGTTATGGTATGGGGTGGGTTAAAGTTTGTTTTAAAGCAGTCGTTCTTTTCATGGCTTTATGGGGGTTCACAATAAATACTGTAACTGTGGGTATATTAGGGATTAAGTAAAAACTATAAATGAACAATATGGTTTCAAGCAAAGTTAAGTAATTTTATTATCGTTAGTGGTACTTTTATGCTAAAAATAGCTGATTTTAATATTTGATGCTGCCCAATATAGTAAGACTGTCAACTTTGGTAACTTGAGATTACTTGCATTGACGTTTGATTACTATTAACAGTACCGTTTCAGTCCAACTTATGTCTTTCCTTAGTTACTTGACCTTATAAACACCTATAATAAAAGGTTGTAAACTAAAGAGAATTTAGAGGAGCGTCCAAGTTTACTCTAATGAAGCCATTAAGGACTCCGCTCGAAACGTCAGTAGCTCGTTTCTGTAAATTCATTTTACTATATTTGAAACACTGGCTATGCAGGACTACCGGTTTTGGTTTGAAAATAATGGCAAAAGAAACCTACAAATTCAGTCTTCGCAAATCACACAAAACTAATTCCTAGTCATACCCAACGACACACTGTCTTATTTACATGGCAATATAAATTTTTTGTATCACGTTACAGTTACTATGCGAAGCTGAAGCTTCATTGTGCGTTTTAACCCTTTAATTAAAAATTATTTAGACACGGTGGCTTTTCAGCACAACCTTATAACTTAAAATGCTTATATAAGCAAATAATGTTTCAATGTGTTAACATCTTACGTTTTTTAAATAATGACACTGATTGCGTTAGGTTCACTGCAGTTAAATTGTGGCTATTAAAATTGCGCTTTTGTTCAGCAAAGGAAAACATCCGATAACGCCTGGCAGCTTGTATGACCATTGACAGTATCATGTTGTGTAATCTGTTTCGTTATTTACGAGTCGTATACTTCAAATTGTAACTGTGGAGGCTTATATATTCGCTACCATATGTGTGTGGATGTGCTATCCAAACCACTGCTATTTGGTGGATGTGCTACCTAACTTTGCTGCTATTTAATTTGTTGGATGTGCATTCAACATTGCTGCTGTCTGTGTAGATGTGCTATCTCAAACTGCTGCTATTTGTTGGATTTGCTATCTAACTTCGCTGCTATCTATATGGATGTGCTATGCAAGCTTATAACACTTATAACTATAAGCAATATAAAGTTTCAATGTGATGTGTTAACATCTTACGTTTTTTTAAATGATGACACTGATTGCGTTAGGCAGAATATTTTGGGCTCGTTTTTTGAAAAATTCCTGTGAACCAGGCCTTATTCAAAATGGTCGTCAGAATTTTGTCACTTAACCATGTAAATAACCACTAACCCCAAAACAACAAAGATCCTAACCCTAACTCCCTGCAAAACGAGTTTTCTAACCAACCCTAACCCCAATATTGGCTGCCATTTCGGATAAGGCCTGGTTACTTAGGAAAACTCAAAATGCGAGCCCAAAATATTATTTTGCTTGCGTTAGGTTCACTGCAGTTAAATTGTGGCTATTAAAATCGCGCTTTTGTTCAGCAAAGGAAAAACATCCGAAAACACCTGGAAGTGGTGGCCAGCTTGTATGACCATTGACGACAACATGTTGTGTAATCCTGTTTTGTTATTTATGAGTCATATACTTCAAATTGTAACTGCGGAGACAGTATATTTACGGCTTTGTTTACTTTACCCAAAAAAAATTTTTCTTGGTGTTTGAGTCGAGTCTGGGTTTCGAGTATGCCGTTTTCGCGTGGGTTTCCGTATCGGCTTTCATCCGAACACGATCGAGCTTAAATCTTACAAGGAGATTGACGAACACCTTTTAACTGAAATTCTGGCAGGAAGAGTGCTCGATCTAACCAGTTTCTCCTCAGTCCCAGCGCAGTAATCGTTTTGGCGTTATCCCCAAGAAAAACAAACGAAACTCATGGCAGTTAATTTTGGATCTATCATTTACCGTGGGCCATAATAGCGTCAACGATGTAATTTTTAAAAACGAATTCCCAGTCTCGTATTCCAAAGTAGATGACGCAATTGGCACGATCCTAAGCGCGGGTAAAGGTGCTTTAATGAGGACAGGTGACATCAAAAGTGAGTATCGCATTGTTCTGATACATCCTTCGGAAAGATATTTATTGGGTATGCAATGGCGTGGTAAATTTTACTTTGACTTGGCCCTTCTGTTTGGTACGGGGAACAACAAGGGTTGTTAAACCCAAATTGGAATTATTTAAGAAATCCTTTATTTACTCTGGAGCAAATAATTTTAATAATCTTCCTAATTCTATTAAACAATCTAAACCTTTAAGTATTTTTAAAACAGAGATCCACAAACATTTTTTAACATTTTAATGAGACTAGGTTTATGTGGACTTCTTTTATAATTTTATAATTTAATTGGATATATTGTATAATCTTGTATTATTGTAAATTTGTGTATGTGTAATTTTATATGCAGGGCCCCTCTGAATATCAGCCTAGTTGCTGAATGGGCTACCCTGCTAAAATAAAGCTTCTTATCTTAACAACAAGGGAAACTGAAATATATATTAAAACAGACAAATACATATATTCTGATGTAGATATGTGACAGATGTATATTACATAGTTTAACACAAATATATATTTCAATCGGTGAAATATGAACCCACGGTAGTGTGCCAAATTCCCAATACACTATATTCCACAAGATGATGTACTTCAATAGGGCATTGCGTGCATGCAGGCTAATGGAGAGACTTCGTCTTCACAAAGTCTTCACTAGCTTAAGCTTCGCTCATGGTGGACGAAAATGTATGTTAATGATATGGAAACCTTGTCGGCCAGTAAGTTTTGTCATTGTTGTGGTTCATCTCTTGAAAGTGGTTAAGTTTTGCCCACACTGTGGAGAAGTGACAGTAACCAGTGACTCCAGCAGTGTTCATATCGCAAAGCCGTCGACTATTAACCCTAATAGTTTTATGAAAAAACCTGTGGCCCTTTATTGTTTATTGCATTCAAAAGCAGAAAGAGAAAGGAAAGAAGTACTTTTTCGTGCAGAAGGAGTAAAGCAGGCAAAGGCAAACGACAGTGAAGTTAAAATAACAATCGACATAATGGATGATGTTTACAAGATGAAGCGAGGAGAATCTATTCCGATCAAAGTGTCACCTTCATCGTCGCCAGAGGAAATCTCAAAATTAGCAGTGGAGAAGCATGCCACGTTCAATAAGCGTGTTAATCGCAAGTTTAAATAAGCACAAATAGGATGGTAGAATTCGAAGTCAGCACCATCCCGGGTATTGACCCGGAAGAGTCATTCACCCTTGGTAGATTCAAAGAGGTTTCTGGTTTCGGTTACTCCCTAATAACACTATATCTGGTGCCCTTTATTAATAAAAAGCTGAGTGATTTGCAAGCAGTGATCCAAGAGTCTGATTGGGACAGCTCACCAGATGATAATTTACTAAATCCCAGTCTGTTTAGAGTAGAAGAGGAATCA
The DNA here is from genome assembly GCA_035772405.1 of Chrysogorgia sp. JL179-B06. Lineage (NCBI taxonomy): Eukaryota > Metazoa > Cnidaria > Anthozoa > Scleralcyonacea > Chrysogorgiidae > Chrysogorgia > Chrysogorgia sp. JL179-B06. The sequence continues at coordinate 584,762 of JAYKKM010000207.1, forward strand.
GTCTCTGAGAAAGGTCTGGTATTTAAATTTCTGACCCTTCAACTGCTTCAAGCAGTTATGATATGCAACTCAGCACCTCGTCATCCTGTATTCCAATGTCCAAGTGGAATAACATGCAGATGGCTGCTCAGCCTTGTTTGGTCTTCTAGCAGAAAACAGTGTTGCATGTCACATACACACGTGTAGATCCTGGTGATGAATACAGATACTTTAAATAATTGCATCCAGTGGCGGACACTAGGGGGGCAAGAAGTGGAAGCGCTACATATTACAATAACAACAGCAGCAAAATGGCGTGTTTTAATAAAAACAAGCGAAAGTATTCTAATCCCACAAAATAAGTGTTATGAAGTAAGTTTGGATAAAGAAATTTCTTACAAGTTACAACATGCTTGATGCTTCGCATTTTCCCATTGTCATTTGAATTTTGCTTCGCAAAGGGTTAGAAATGTTCACACATTGCATAAAAGTCTTACAGCGAAAAATATACTAAGCACAAATGATTTCAGCAGCATGCTGTAATTTATTTAGAAACAATTTTAACCTTCTCATTTGACTATTGACATGCTGTAGCCATAGGCATAGCACTATCGATGGCTATAAACAATAATAACAACAGTTGAAACTTGAAAGTATCTACAGCATTAAGATGATAGTTTAAAGTACTACAGTATATACATGTTTTTAATTACAGGGTGCAATTCGGGCTTTTTGATTTACCCAACGATCAAGCACTTTGTCCAAGTTTATCCTTTTTAACAGGTCTTTGTTCATCGATAGCAACATAAAGTCATTGGCCAACGAACTGTCTAAGCTATTACAAGCCCAGGTCAATATCCGATTCATACCACTGAAGCTTCTTTCCACGGTTGCAGTACCAACTGGCAAGGTCTTCGATATGGCGATCACCTTGAATAAGTTGGGATACAACTCAGGGTCGATGTTCTTTCCGGCCGCAATTAGAATCTTCGCACGTTCACACTCGGTTTTAAGCAAGGCAGAGTCAATATGGAGACAATCTCCAAATTTGGCAACGAGACTGGATAGAGTCGTGTAATCCAGGTATGTCGATTTTGATGCATCTAAAGCCTCCAGAGCTCCCAGTATATCGGTATTCTCGCCAGAGAAACGTCGTTCCAATTCTTTGAGGAGCATGGGAACAGAAGCTGCCTTGAGACGTTCACATAATTCACGAGGGCATGCAGATCTTGTGGAATCTTGTCTGGAAACATGCACGGGATCCTCATAGTCCAAGGTAATGTTTCACAGTCGAACATAGCTCTTTGGCGGATTCAATGATGTCGTTGGTTTCAATCTCGACAAGAAGCTTCCTTACAGCCACCATTTCGTTGGCTACGTTTAGCCATTTGACATTGGTCTCTTGCATAGCCTTACTTAATCCATGCATTATTGACAAAAGCTGATGAAGAAAGCAAAGGGAGATAACAAATTTTCCCAAGAGAATCTTGTGATAGAGACCTGCTGCTGAATCGGCTTGGTTTGAATTGGAAGCACCGATCTTCTGATGGTTGACGAGAATCGCTCGGAGTCTTTTAACCATTGTATTAACACCCTCAAACTTACAAGCCCATCAGACTTCTGTAAGAGAGGAGGTTGCCATTATGGGCTGTTTTGGATAAACTCCTTTTGAACAGCTTCGAATATTTCTCTGTTGCTGGCGACGTTGAAAATGGTGTGCAAAGCCTTGTACTGAGGAAAATGGCAGACGTGCGGTGCATCGCACGCCTTGGGAGACAGTGGCGTGCGATGTTTTTTTGCGTCTACAACGCATATTTTGATTCGTATTTTTAATTAGAAATTGACATAAAGAATGTCTACATCGGAAATCCATTGTTTAAACTTTAAAAGTCTCGCTTTTATCTGAAAATTGAAAATAAGTATAAAGTTTTACAATATATGTATATAAAAGTCGTTTTTATTCATCGTCACTGGATTCATCGTCGCTGGTTATTTCTTCGTCGGAAATCTCGATTCTTGCCATCTTAGTTGGTGGTTCAGTGGCTTCAGTCACTGGTTTCTGCAACGACACTCGGCGCCGTTTCTCCAGGTAAATATCAAGCGCCTCTCTGTCGATCAGCGTCTCTCTTCTTTGCTCCAGAGATTGTCGTTAATTTTAATACCAAGGAGCATATTTAATGTTGCGTGGTTGGTGCTAAACCGCTAGTCGGACATCATTCTTGTGAGGAGACTGAACGAACGTTCAACTGACGAGTTGGATCCAGAAATGGCGATGATCAGCTCCGCAAGAAGACATAGATTGGGATATTCATCATTTCGATACTGGAATATCTTCGCCCATAGGTCAACAGCCTCGTGACCGCGAAGTGTTGCCAATACATAACGTTGAAAAGCAACCCACTTGTTCACAACTTTCAGCTTATCGAAGTTGGCAGCATCCAAAGTTTCCTGAAAATGGGAATAAATCATCTGGATTTCAGCTAGGCCATATGACTTGTCATTTCCCCAGTTAATTCAGTCCATAGCCTGGATGATAGGGTTGTTGTAGTTGTCGAATCTTCTCTTTAGGCAAGCTACGATTTCTACTGCCACGCTTTTCTTTGCCAAGAAAGCTTGTCGACTGCTCTCCTGGTCTAACCGTTTGAGATACATGTCTACAATCGTTGTTTGACGGTTATCAAGCTTTCTTCCATCACCTGGGGCTTTAAAGACCGGTTTTAGGATCTTTAAATCATCGTTATCGGGTGAATCTTGCACAACGTAGCGGCATAAATGTGTAGTGATGTCGTCTTCGATCGATTCATAGATGGCAAAGTCTTCAAGTTCCTCTAGTGCAATAATAATAATAATATACAATATTTATACAGGTTAGCTTGGTCAGCCAAGCACAGGCTAGCTGCTGTCACTCAAGGACTGTAAAAATAAATATAAAAATTAAAAATTAAATTAATCCTATTTTTAAAATGTAGTTCTTTAAAATGTAGTCAATTTCCATAAAAATTTCTACATTTTTGTTTAAAAGTCAAAAACGACGTTTCATTCCTCAATTCATCTGGTAGTTCATTAAATACCAATGCTCCTTGAAACGAGAACATCTTGCGGCCAGATTCTGTTTTCACTTTTGGTAGCCTCAGTTTTAAATTATTGCCTCTTGTTTCTTTCAGATGAGAGAATTTTTCAAAAATGCCATTACGTTTTTCTGCCACAAGTCCATGTAGACATTTAAAAACTTCTTGTACACAATGTAGTTTCCTGATGTTTCTTATTGGGCACCAGCGGTTTGGAATTGCATTTTTTCCATGTACGATTTTAAAAGCACGATCTTGAACTTGTTGAAATCGGAGGGTTGCGGTGTTTGATATGCCAAGAAATAGGTTGCTACAATAACGTAGAGTTGATTCTATCATAGCTTTGTAAATTATCTCGGCAACATATGGACTAATATTCTGCCGGATACGTGATAGTAATTTAACCCTCGCTGAAGCTTTTTTGATGGTTCTGTCAATATGCTTGTTGTAATTAAGTGACTTGTCCTCTACACCCAAATATTCATAAGATTCTGACTCATTTATGCTGGTTCCGTTTATCTTTACTTGTACTTTCTGTGATTTGTTGAGTTTCTTGCTTGTTCCGTATAATACAAATTCGGTTTTCCCTTTCTTAAGATTTAGGATAAGCTTGTTGTCAGAAAACCATCTCGCGAGATTGAAGAGATCAGAGTTTAAATTTAACTCGATAGTTTCACAAGTTTTATCCGATGTAAAAATCACTGTATCGTCTGCGTATAGGAGAATTTTACATTTCTGCAGTTGTAAGTCGATATCATTAATAAGTAGTATGAAGAGCAAAGGGCCGAGCACTGATCCTTGTGGTACACCTGCAACGATAGTTTGCCTTTCAGAGATTGCCGAATCAAACACAGATTGTTTTCTTCCAAACAGGTAGTTTTCAAACCAAATCAGTTCCCTATCTCTGATACCGTAGCATGGAAGTTTTGAAAGAAGACGACCATGATCTATCGTATCGAATGCTTTTCTTAAGTCGATAAACACTGCTCCAGTTAATTCTCCGTGGTCCATGTGATCTCTTATGTGGTCTGAAAGATATGTTACAGGATGTTGGGTTGATCTATCTTTCCTGAAAGCAAACTGATTTGGGGATAGGAACGAATTCTTCTCTAGGTATTGGTATAACTGATGTTGGACAACTCTTTCAAACAGCTTTAACAGAACAGACAGAACTGATATAGGTCTGTAGTTGTCCATGGAAGACTGCTTTCCAGTTTTAAAAACAGGGCTGATTTTTGCACATTTTTCAGCCTGAGGGAATACTGATTGTTCCAAGCATGAGTTGATAAGATAGGCTAGAGGGACTGCAATTTCTTCAGCGCCGTGCTTTATCATTGATGTTGGGATGTTGTCATAACCTCCAGCTTTAGACGTTTTTAATTGTCTCAGTAGTTTAACCAGGTCGCAAACAGAAATTTTTTCAAAATAGAACTGTTTCCCTTGCTGGTTAATTTCCTTTGATAGATTTGAGTGATCGTGATTTTTCCATACTGTGTTGCCCAGGGTTACCATGGACATCTGCAATATTTTCCCAACATTGGTAAAATATGTACAGAAACCCTTGGCAATGGAATTTTTATCAGACGTTGTAGTTCCTTCTATATCAAAAACTTTGCTGGTCATCGATTTCACTTCTTTTGTAGGGTAGCACTTTTTGATTTGGTTCCAAAATAGTTTGGGTGAGTTAATTAATGTTTTCGTTGAAAAGACATCTATTGTAATTTGCTTCGCTTTTCCTTATGGTCTAGGTGACAGAATTTCGCGATTTTTTATATGCCATCCAATCAGTAGCCGATCCACTTCGTTTTGCTTTTTTCAGGAGAAAATCACGATTCCTTATTTTGGATTTAATTTCGGCAGTTAGCCATGGACAATCACGACCTCTTACCATTTTTTGTATCATGGGCGCATGTTTATCAATAATTGTTATCAGATGACACTTGTTCCAAGCATCGTTTATATCCGTGTATCCGTTAATGATGTTGTCCCAGGAAATCTGACTAAGGTCAGATTTAAACCGTTCTTTACTGTATCTTGAAAAGTTTCAAGTGTGAATCTTGCATGGCTGAAACCTACGGCAGTTGATTTTTCTTACTGTACCAATAAGGTCATGATCACTGAGTGAATTTGAATAAACAGTCTGTTTCAACAGGTGGTGTTCATGGGTAGTTGCGATAATGTCAATCAGTGTTTTTGATTCATGCGTCGTTCTAGTTTATTGTTTTATTACCTGCTTTAAACCATTTAAATTGATACAATTTTTAATGGCTTTATGATCTGATGATACTAGGTAATCACAGTTTAAGTCTCCTGACATTATTACTTCTTTACCATCAGCTACGGAGACTGATCATGTCATCAAACTTTGGCTCAAAGTCTTTTATTAAATGCTTTGATGAGTCGGGTGGACGATATATCGTACAAAGTAAGATTGATTTAGATTTCTGAATAAATATTTCAATCCATAGTGCTTCAATGCCATTAGTTTGTAGGTCTGGTCGCTCTTGCCAATTGAGATCATTTCTAATGTACATGCACACTCTGCCACCAGTTCCAGATGAGCGATCTTATCAAGGTGTAACCATCGACCATTACTTCTTTGTTTGTAATGTTTTTACTCAAATGGCTTTCACTAATGCCCAGAATATGAATATTTCTGTTTGTTTCCTGAAGTAAGAGACGTACAGTTTTCAAGAAAAAGTCCCCCGGACACTATCCGCTAGCAGATATTGTCCCTCCTCGCAGATTCTGTCCCCCAAAAAGAAATACTGGGATAAGCTTTAGTTCTTGTGTTCTTTGGTCGAAATATAGAAATTTGGACTAATAATAAACGCCAAATTGAGAAACCGATATTGCTAATTGCATTGCTAAACAAAATATCGCAAAACCCTTAACGCAAAACTTTTTATCAAGTATACCTCGTTATTGATTCACAAAGGCATTTCGCGTAAACAAAAGCACAATTGCTAGTATATAAGGAAATTGTCTTCACAGTGCTGTCCACTCTCTTTTACCAAAAGCTATCAGCTTTTTGCCATTGTCTCATGCCCGAAATGTGTGATGACATGATTTTGTGCGACCACTGGTTTCACTTTAATTGTGTAAATGTGGAGAGTTTGGAGTCCGATGAAGCGTGATTGTGCCCCGAATGCACCCTGCCACCATTCTGAACAATTTGTCTTTTTAAACTTTATTTTGAACCATTATTTTTAGTTCTTCTCTTTTTGGTTTTATTAATTAGGAAAATTTGTCTAATAAAAGTGTTTGCTTAATGCACAAAGCTTTAGTTTTTGAGTTTCACTTGGGGGGACACTATCCGCTGTGACACCGGTACATCAATTTCACAAGAAGCGAAGGTATTAAAATTATTTTGATTTAATAATAGGCGCTTCTGGGTCGTTCCTACGTAATAAACGTATTTGATTTCATAGTGCATACCATTTCTCTCAAAACGGATCAAGACCATTTCCTTATCGGATTTGGTCTTGCGAGCCTGTGACCCATCACTTAGTAAACTCACTGAATGTTTACTCGCCAAAATAACAGCACATTTCTCCTTGATTGCCTGAGAGATACAGGATATGTAAATGTGTGATGACATGATTTTGTGCGACCACTGGTTTCACTTTAATTGTGTAAATGTGGAGAGTTTGGAGTCCGATGAAGCGTGATTGTGCCCCGAATGCACCCTGCCACCATTCTGAACAATTTGTCTTTTTAAACTTTATTTTGAACCATTATTTTTAGTTCTTCTCTTTTTGGTTTTATTAATTAGGAAAATTTGTCTAATAAAAGTTAGGCGCTTCTGGGTCGTTCCTACGTAATAAACATATTTGATTTCATAGTGCATACCATTTCTCTCAAAACGGATCAAGACCATTTCCTTATCGGATTTGGTCTTGCGAGCCTGTGACCCATCACTTAGTAAACTCATTGAATGTTTACTCGCCAAAATAACAGCACATTTCTCCTTGATTGCCCGAGAGATACAGGATATGTATTGCCTGTGAAAAAATAAAATCACAACACTTCACAACCGAGTCATTGAAATAATTTACATTACAGTATTAATATCTAGTTAAATAGTATATACCGTTAATTAACTGCACTTTAGCTTCTTGAAGTACTTTCACAAGGACCGTGAAGTGGGTAAGAGGTATCGTTGGAGCCAATGCCAGTTCATATGCAGTCTTAATTAAAATACGGTGTGCGTTGCGACTGGCACTGGTAATCAACTTGTCTATTCGTGGCTGTGAAGGGCCATCTTGTACTGTTGTTTTCTCTTTCTCGCCAAGATATCTCCATTTGTAGTGCAATGTCATGACCTTAACACAGCAATTGAATCAGATTGTGCATTACGAAAAATCAAAGCCACAAGTTTTGGTAAACATACCTGACTCTTCGTTACAGAGTTTGTGCCATCGATGAACGAACGAGCAGAAATCTTCGCGCTCCCATTGACTAAAGGGTTGTTCATAATATCTCTCGTATTTAGCGCAAAGCTTGCACCAGATGAAATTTACCATCGTTCGCCCAGCCTCTACAGTTTTTATCCGAAATATGCTTTCTTTTCCCCAACTTTTGAACGTCTGTAATGTCACAGAATTTCCCTTTTTCTCTCGGCTGTGATTGTTGCTGTTGCCATTGTGGTTTAGAGAGTAGATTCTGTAATCTGATCCTGTTGTGATGTCAATTCTGTATTTTTAAAACACTTTGCCTTTGACAGTTTGTCTTGCAGTACACCGCAATTTCCTGCGCGATGCAACATTTTTCTTCGGGTTGTGATAAAAATGTTGCTCCGTGCGGAAATTAATCATGATGAAAAGCCTGCTTGAACAGCTTTTGAGGCGTGTGATGGATCGCACGCCTAATTTGCTTCAGGCGTGTGAATAGGCGTGCGCCCACGTGACAGGCTCAATCACATGCTTCATTAACTGTACGAAAATAAGCCGCTACAATCAAATTCAGATGGTGCGCAGCACAGTGGATATAAAGCAACCAAGGATAATATCTCCTCAGTTTAGCAGCTACGCCTTCGTAACATCCACTCATAACAGATGCACCATCTGCTCCAAGCGCCAGAAGAGTGGCGGACGAGCTCAGTTTTTCAAAACTCCTTCATTCACAATGGTCTGGGCATCAGTCTCTAAGTCTTGCGAGATCATCAAATCGTTCTTCGATTCGTCCTTCGTCGTTTACAAACCTAAAACAAGTCAACAGCTCTTCATGCCCGCATTATCTTTGCATTCATCGATGAGCATTGAATACATCCCGCTCTGTCTATCTGTTCCTCTATCAGATGTCGAACCTCGGAAGCCATGGCTCTTATCAACTCGAGCGAAGATCGCTTTGTATGTTTGAATCACCGTCCTATGCATTTGTTTGAATGTTGGGTTAGTACGTAGAATTACATTGATGAATTCTTTCCAATTTCCTGCATTGAGCGTCTCGTCAGTTTCATCATGCCCTCTATACGCCACTCTTCAGAACAAAAGTAATCATCATACTCCAACAGCATCTTCATGTAATCTCGATTGTTTTCCACTAAAGACGGTCTCTCAGGGTCTAACATATTTATAATACTAGCCCCTGGATTCTTTTTCTGGATGTTATAACTTTCCCAACGAGTCATGGAAAGGAGGTGATCAGAGCATGCGTCATGGGCTTTAAATCCGCGATTATTTTCCATCGCCTTTGACCAGTTAGAAAAACCAACTTTAGTGAATGCCGTGTCGCTCTTTGACGTCGATGTGCTAAAGTTCCTACACGCAGAACAAAATGCTTTGTCTTTTGCAATGCTGTATTCAAGCCACGGGTTGCTCGAAAACAACGATTCTTCTGGCCTCTCAGATAGGACCCAAGGTTTGGCTGCGAGGGCCCATCCACCAAAGATCCAAGATCACTCACTAACCCAAATCCTAACCCTAAAACTGACTTGGGTTGATGTTACAATAATTTTAAATTTCGGTTGCTCATATATCGAGAAAGGGCCTGGTTGCCACAGCTCCAGCTGTTGATGATGCTCCATCTGATTCATTAGTCATTTCACGATTTGCTCTTTTAGCGAAATATGAAGTTATTGTGCGATTTGCAGTCTTCTTCATATTGTTGAAGTTCGCCTCTCTTAATTGTTTCACCCGTCTCAACAATTCACAATAAAATCACTCACGATAAGTCATGGCCAGAAATTATGGACATTGAGCCTGCGCTATTTGTGTAGCAGCATTACGCTTAAAACCCCATTTAACCCTCCGCATCCCCGTGGACCATATTACGACCCATCGATCATGCGTTTAATTTATTCATCTCAAATGTCACGCATCTTCTCAAAGACTCAAATCTGACTTCCAAGCGTGCCATCTAATGTGTTAGCTAAGTAATCACGCGGGTGTTATACCTTGTCATCCCAAATACACCGATAGCATTGGAAAGCTACGTTTTCACTAAGTATTCTTATCCAAACCATAGTAAACTTTGAACAATGCTGCGGGTTATATCAGCGAAGGAAAGCCGTGTGTTTGAAGGTAAAGTAAGATGACACGTTGTTTTGCCAGTTGGAAATGTCCTATGTTTTGAAGATTCAAAACGAAAAAGCAAGGCCGTTATTTCGAATATTGAAACCTAACGTAACAAATAATATTGAGCAATCATTTGTTAATGAGAAACGATTTCGGAACTAAAAATAAATTTTACATTGTCATTGGCGTGTTAATTAAACCACCTTGCAATTCCATTCACAAATGTAGATAATCATCTAGAATATTTTCTCTGAAATGTTTTTTTGTGCTTAGCATGTGATTTATAACAAAATGCACCATTAAAATAGTGTTTTGAAAACCTAAAATTTTTTACAAAGTGTGTTCTCAGAATGCTGCAAATGCCATTTCAGAGATCCAATTCATATTTTCGACATTTGTCGTCTCCCGACTTTTGGTTACACTCATTTCACTATACTGTGAACTGCGGAATATAAGCGCTCCTTTATAAGCCCATCTATATACAAACAGAAATTATATTCTGGTTATAAGCCCCTCTAAAAATAAACGTTTATGCACCCCTACCCATCTCTCTTACTAGTAATGTAATCTTACGGACTTTTGGGCTTTGGAGGTGAACAGTTTACTCAGTATATCAGCATGGCTATGCCGGTTTTCGATTATTTTATTTATTTCAATGTTAGCAGGAATCTGACCTGTCGGGTTGTTACCTTTGTTTTGTTTAGAAAACTGGTATGTGTTTTTGTTGATTTTGATTAATTAAAGACCAGTAAATAAAAAACGTATATTGATAATGCCGTATGTTAGTGTCAATTTATTTCACTAGCAGTTCGATCATTCCCAAACGTTTTTTTATTGCGCTTATAAGCCCCTCAAATATAAGCCCAAGGCTTATATTCCGCAGTTTACGGTATATTATAAATGGGATAAAATGCGGATGAGAATGACATAAGTGGGTGATAGTATAAGTTGTGTTGAAGGATGTGGGAAGGCGGTGCGTTTTTTTTGTTGTGTTTTTCGAAGTTGAAAAGGTCGATATGGGTTTAGAAAATAAGTTAATGAGCAATAGCAATAGCGATGAACGTCAGTATTTGGTCACCAAAAATCTTGGCAGTTTATAACCATCTTTTCACTTTGCTATATATAAGTTATATATAGTGTTTTTAGAGTTGTTGAAATAAATACAGGTGTAATTTTAGCGTGCATGGGCGAAAGCATAGAGTTTGTTTCATTGATGGCATGTTGTGAAACGTTTGTTGATAATTAGGACAGTTTAGCTGCCTTGGGTTGCTGATTGATTGACGTAAATGATAGTGTGAGATGCGCAAGTAGATTAGTGGGCAGGTTAACATTGTGAAATTGAAGAAAACGAGAATGGTATTTAAAAGGTAGTGTTTTTATTTGAAGCGTTGTGAGCAATATTATTGTGAGCAATATTAATTTTGGATTTGAAGACGAACGTAAGTCGATGTTGATGAAGTTGCCTTTATTTTGGTGTTGGTAGATGTGGATATTGTTTAAGTGTATGTGTTTGTTTAGTAGGAATTGATGGTGCACAAGATTGCATGTTACGGTTGGTAGAAATGGAGATGGTAAAGTGCAATACTAGTTCAAATATGGTTGCAGTAAAGAGAAGAAAATATATTTTGAAAGCAATAGATGGAGACATGTTCTTCAAATTGTCTTAATGGCCAAGTGGCATGATCAGTATATTTTGGAAGAAGCCAATATATGCGATGTAGATGTGTTGAAGCTATTGTTGTTTTGCATTGGAAATGGGTGTCCACCAAAGTTAATTGGAGAGTGGATAATGTATTCACAGTATTGGAGCTTTTGCAGTAGTTAGAGTTTGAAATGTGCACATCAAATTGATTTTACTCTGAGCAATTTAGAATGTAATAAGAGTAAATGGTATTATTTTGACATTCATCACAATCGCATGCTTTATCTAAATGGAGATTGTAAAAACATTTAATTGACGATTTTGTGTTACACGATGAGTAACTTTTATTTGTTGGGAACGGTGTCTTGTATAGAAACATGAATAATAAAAATGAAATGGTGTTGTTGACTATATTAAATTTAATATAACGCATAAAAAATGGCACTGACAAGTCCATTGTGTTTTTTGAATACAGCTTGTTTGTGAATATTATAGGGATGAGGAATAATAATGAGCGCAATCAAGTATATTTTCATTCACAGAGAAGCTAACAGGCAAATATTTGGCGTTATGGCAGTTTCAAATGTCAAAGTTATGATGTGTTGAAGGTAATACACATTGGCTTAACTTTGAAACGTGGAACTAATCATGTGGCGAATACGTTAAAACGCGAAACAGATTTAATAAATAAATAAAATAAATGTTGGTTTATTAACATATAAAATCGCACCAATGGTGAATTACTTTATATTCACAAAATATTAAAAATACTAATTAAATATATATATATATAATATTTTGACAAGATAGATGGTAAAAGTTAAAACAAGTACTTATTAGAACTGTTTTAAGAAGCTCTCCTTAAGTTGGTTGTACATTTGCAAACGCCGTCAGATGGGGAATGAAATACCACGACCATGTGGTGGTATGTCTCGAGTCAGGTTTACTCAGGTATAAGATAAGCAAGTTTGTAGTTCGTATTGTTCTTTAAACTGTTAAAAAGCTTCAGAGATAAACGTTGCCGATTATCTATTAGTCGAGGACAAGCAGTGATTGCCAAAGCTTCACGATATCACAAATGCGGAAAGCTCATCTGAATTCTCTCAATCTTCTGAGTTAAGTAGGCAGGAAGGCAGGAGTGCCACACAGCACAGCTATACTCTAAAATGGAACGTACAAGAGCGATATAGATGCTCACCAGGTCATATTGGGAAGCTCCATTATGTCGAAGGACACGAATGATATGTAGACGTTTTGCAGCTTGTTTAGTGATGATCGAAACATGTTCAGACCATTTAAGATTTTGTTGAATCTGCACACCTAGAACTTTGACTATCCACTCTTTCAAGTGAGAAGATTATGGCCGTGTAGTAAGAAAGGATAAAGCAATTTTCGCATTTAAAGAAGCGAAGGATTAAGGAAAATGATGATATGAATTGAGGAAAAAATGGCACCGGAATAATGACTGACACGGAAAAAATGGCACCAATTTATAAGAAATTTATAAGAGGCTTTGTCAAAAAACAAACATTCAAGTAACAGAGCTTCTGCATCCGTCATAACAAGTGAAGTTTTTTGCGGTGACACTTTTTCCGTTCCCATCCATGATATATGACTCCCAGTTTAGCATGTAACATTTGGACCATTTGACCCCATTTTGAACCAACATTTTTGTTGGAATACGGTGTATGTTTTATCATAAGGGACCGGTCATTATTTATGGGGTACAACGGGCCGGAAAACTTTTAAATAAAATAACAATTTATACACGCAGTTGTAGTTTCTTTCAAAATATTTACAAAATGTTGCAGATACGAGAAGAACATCGACTCTTTCAAACTTTCATTCAAAAATTCAAATCTAATACATAATAATTATTTAAATCCAAAAAATTATAGTTCGTCTTCACTGTCACTATTAAAAATTGTCCAGAAGGGATCATATTTCTCCAGAAGAGTAGGCCCTTACTGCTCTCTTCAAAAATTTCAGAAATCACAATGTCTTCATCCAGTTCTTCATCAATCTCTTCAACAATATCTTGATCACCACCGTCATTGCTTTGTGGAATTTCAACGGTTCTATTAAGGGCATGTAATTGAATTATTTTCACTTTGTCTGATTTCTTCCCTGATATAGAAAGTTTATACTTTCCTAAATACTTTATTTCACATGCACAACATGGAAGAAATTCAAATAAGAAAATAATTGATTAAATATGAACAATGAAGTGGCGAGACACCAAGACGACGATGCCGTAAAATACGAGTGAAATTCTCAGGGGTACCAAAGAATCAATTTATTTTGGTAAGCATTTTATAAAATACAACAAATCTTTGACCCGCTCTGATGTCGATTCTTTAGCCGTGTGTATTAAAACGGTAAACTCTAACAACACCGGAGGCAATCGAGTCAATGTCAAGCATATTTTTATACAATGCAAACAAACGCTCTCTTTCAGTAGTAAAAGTCTCAAGCAAGAAAAAAGAACTTTATATATATATATATATATATTACTTTATATATGTAGCTTATTATAGTGTGGTGTATGAGTATGTTTAAAGTTATAATCGAAGACGGTCGTCGGATTATATGTATTGTCGTGTCAGTAAAAAAAAACTCGAAAGCCGTGTCTTACAGACTGTATCTTAAAGAACATGCAAGGCCTTTAAATGGTCAAAAGTTTGTTGTATTTTATGAAATGCTTATCAAAATTAACTGATTCTTCGATTCTGCGGCAATTCCCCAGAGGTTTTCGAAGCATAGTAGCCGTAGAAATTGCCCAGGATTTTCGCCATGTCTCGTGCATGTGAAATAAATACAGTTTGTCTTTATAGGCATCTCTACCAGTCTAGTATTGTATCTTAACTTAGCTGGATCCAATAGCAAAGTAGATTAGGATTCGATATCAAAGGACTTGAATCGCCAATATAGCAGCCATTTGAAAATGATCAGGAAATGCATATATATTTCATTTTTGGTTTATAGTGGAAATCAGTCTGGCGAGCGCGATTTATCGTGAATTACTCATCTGCCGCCGACGCAAATTTAACGAGCAACTTGCAGAACGAAGTTGCGCGTATGTGGGCATTGATAGCAGTCTGTTGTCAGCCAAGACAGTCTGAGCTTGAAATCATCGTTATAGAGATATTTATATATAAAAATAATATTTATATGGTTTTGTGTTTTTTTATCGTCCGAGTTTATATTACAAAGACTTTGTGGGGATTTTTCTTGGGGTCATGTTGTGCATATATACTTTCGCCTGCTTATACTCCAACAAATTTTCGTGACCCATCACTTCCGAACTAAAAAATTCATGACCCGGGGTCAATTTTACCCGACCCTGTATAGCCATAAATAATGACCGGTCCCTAAACATACACCATCCAAGAACCATTTCAGCCAAAATATTGGTTAAAAATTGGGTAGCAAACAGTCAGTCAAAATGTAACAAAGTTAGATAGTTTGGTCATGTTTTAATTGATTTTAATAAAAGCTTATTTCTTAGCTTACCACATTTTCCATACCGGTACAATTATTTAACATCTTATATGTATGTATTAAGCACATGTATTATTATTAGTATGTGAAAGAGAAACTAATGAGTTTTCACATCGATCCAATTATTTTTTCTATGTCGATATGTCCAGATGGAATTAAACGAATGTTTTTTGTGTACTGTTGTTTTGGCAATAATTATATCAGCAATCATAATTTACTGAAAACACCTCCATTCACGAGAGCTGTAAGAAAACAATGGGAAACATGTTACTTCCTGTTGTCCTACTGTTAACATACAAGCAAAGGACATTTAAACATGTCTGTGCACATGCAATTGATGTTTCTTCATCATGCACAAATGATATGGTTGGCTTGGGATCGAAGTCAACTGTGGGGATGTTTGTTGCCCCAGTGGTAAACACTAGTATGTGGCTTGGTGTTAACATAGGTATGAAATTATTCTCCTCTTCAGTTCGTACCAAACCCCTCATCTTCCAAACATTCAATTAAACTTGCATCTACAAAACAAAAGATGTTTCCACCATAAGCATTTACTTATGGTAAAGCATGAACTGATGAACAATTATGGTAATTGTTACATAGATTAAGTAATTAAAAATTGTTGCATTTTCCCTTTTCACCTTCAATAGATGCTAGGAATTCAATAAATTTATCCATTACAATTTCCTCAGATCCTGTACAGTGATGTCCTAGTGGTGCAAAATCTGGCTTCAAGATCTTCATTAATTGTTGCACATTAAGCTTGTCATCATCTCTGTGTCTGAAAAGGTGATTCCTTTGTGCAAGCTTAATTTTTTAATTTTATAAAAACATTTTTATTGCATTTCCAGCCATTTCAGAAGAGGTAAATTCCAAAATTTCCTGATAACTTGCCTCGGACACTTTAACACACTTGACCAATTGGCAATTCACATTCGCTTTAGCCCCAAATCTAAAAAATGCTCCGCGGTCCCTATATAGATGTTAAAAATATTTACAAAAAGTCGGCAACGTATAGGATGGCAGCTCAAGCTGCAGCTCACTTGCAGCATCATCTGACTGATCTGAGACTGTCAAATCATCAATTGAACAGTCAGTATTGTCTAGAAAACTTCCATTAACTTCAGCTTCCTCTTCACTGAGCCAGTCGGTAATCGGTACTTCTTTCACTTGTTTAATTTCGGCCGCAGGACAAAGATACAAGCATATACGGGAATAATTATTTCCAAGCCTTCCTTATATTTCCTCAACGTGAGCTTCCAACTTCCAACTTCCAGGTATTGTTCGGGCTAATTTGCCATCCGGATGAACTAGAACGTATCCACGGTCACGGGAAAATGTTCTATCGTAGTCTTCCCACTTCTTTAATGCCCTTTCCAATATCGCGTCGTAGCCAATGTCTTTCGCTAACTTGATGGGGAAAGATTTACCGCGCAGTGGCTTCGGTTCTTCATGGTCTTACTCATGGTTACGTTAATAAGCACCTCGTCCTTGGCTTTGCTGTTAGTCTGCACCAAGCGGGCCTTCTTTTTATTCGGCTTGAAATGCGACTGCCTTTCGTCTTCTTTACTCCTCATGAAAGACGAAAATGATGATGGATGACTTGCTGAAGACTCTGTAGCATTTCTTCCAGGGAGCATTTGCCGTTCTTCGAGAGCCTGAGGAATCAGAATTCCCGGTGCTGGTACTAGCACCACCAGTGTCGCCTTTTTTCTTCTCGCAGGACGGACAATAGATGAATCTTGCCTCCATAGAATTTCCGCAAAAACAACAGAACATTTTGTCTTCCACCATTCGACCCACGAAATGCAAATAGAAGAGTCGACAAGTCGACTCAAGTGTTTTCTCCAATCTTCCTTATCAATATCTTCCTTATAAATATGAGTGAAATTTTGTTGTGTATTTCAAGAGATAATTTGTTGCGTATTGAAAAATTATTTGTTCTGTATTGTGCACAACTTTGTTGTGTATTGAAATTTTGTAATGTGTAGTGGATAATTTATTTGTGAATTGAAATTTTTGTTTGCATACTGGAACTTTGTTTTGTGTATTGCACATATGGGCCACCGTATGATTCTACAAAAGTGATCGAGAAGGCTAAACTGTTACGTGCCCTTTCTCCCCATGGGGTATGAGAATTATAAAGAAATTTTAGGTACACAAGTTCCCCAATGAATAAAAGCACAATAATAAAAGTTTATTGTACATAGTATACCCTATCTAATTATACTATAAATAAGTACCAGTCAGATATATATAGTAGAGAAATTTCAACGTGAACATGCACAAATATAAAATGTCACAAATATGGCTTCCTAGTGAAGCAAGAAAACTACAGTACCAGTCAGAAGTAACCTAACACTGCAGTTGCGGTGGATATGCGGTGAAGTTGCGGTGAGGTAGCGGTTAGGTTGCGGTCTACACATGTAACCGCAATGGTCGACTAAACGCTTCGGGTTCCGAGTTCATCCGACCAAAAGCCGGCAGCAGAAAGACATGACGCGGACGTCAATTAACTTGCCGTATCAAGTTCAAAACAAAGGAAATTATTAACTAGTAATCATTGGAGTAGTTTTGAAGTCATTCTTATTAGTCTCTGTATTCTGCATACAATGTATAACGATTTCGTGGTTGAACTCCTAACAACGACGACGACGTTGGTTCAAAAGCTTGTTACGTTGGAATTTCTCAAATAACGTTAACAATATTAATATCTCCCGAAACAGTCTTACTAAATAACTATTATTGCGTGAAAGCATTTTAGCAGAAGAAAATTTAACGGGCATCTTGATACGAATTACGATTGTTATTACTGTTGTGTTTCAAGCCGTTTATTGACCCAACGGCATGTTTTGCTGTCGCATGTTTCTTAAACTCATGGTATATTATATTATACTCATCCCGTTTGAAACGTCGAACTAATCATGTGTCGAACATAGATACATGATAAATTCGACGTTTGAAATTAAGTTGCACTTTGATCGATATATCCGACCAAAGCGGTCAAACTTAATAATATTGCGGTCCATTGACAGGTTTAAAAACTCCAAATCCGTACCACGTTAAAAAATATTGTTTGATGAACTATATCATTGGCATTGCTATCCGACATGCTTCTCACGGTAACTGATTGCTCTTATGTGAACTATAAGATAACATAAAAAACCTCAAGTTAAGCTAGAGCTTTTGACATGTGTATTGTCAATTTCCGTTTTATTTGGCACGTGGCGCTTTGGCCAGAGAAGAGCATGCCTGGAGACTGGCAGGCGCTCTCATTGTAAAGACTTAAAACTGTGAGTAATTCTCTAATAACTAATACCGCCATGCAATATATACTATAAAATGAGAGGGAGTACACAACTTTTCAAAGAGTGCCACAGGAGTGACCCGTGAGTGACCGGACAAGTAAACAAATCAACGAGTGTCCGATTTACCTCAGGCTAAACTGCCATAGAACTGCTAGAAGATGGTCACCACTCACCAACTTCATTAACCACTTTTGCAGTCTGCATAGACATATAGCCCAACTTTATCACTTTGCCTGAAAATTGATATTGAGCAATCGAAGCGCGCGGTCACCAAAGTGCTTTTTGTTTCAAGCGTGTCAAACCAGGCCACGTGTCAACAGTGCCAGTGGCAAAGCAGGCCAAATACATGTCAACAGTGCAAGTAGCGAAGCAGGCAAGTGTCCTTTTTGTCATCTGTGGCAATAGCGAGTCTCTGGATAGAAAATTTCGTGAATACATTTTTATCAAAAATCCAAAAATTTCTCTTCATGTTTCCCTGAGAATGATTGTGAAACAGAGCTTGGAATGCTTCGCATGAACGGACCCACACACGGAGTCACGGCGTTTATATCACCATCTAGTAATATATTTTGTCTGTGGCACAGGTTTCGCATATTCAGACAAAATATGTTTGGCGCGAATGACTTTTGATACACTGCCCTTAAAAACAATGTCGCGCTCTGCCGAGTTTAAAGCAGATCTCGAAGTTTTAATTCCTTCCTCTTGAAGCAGATCTATAATTTTAGTAACCTGCTCTCCAGAAGAACAAATTATTCGTTCCCTCGCGTATCGAGATAGCTTTCCCACAGTTGTTGCTGGATATCAAAGCTTGAAACCGTCGATTGTCGAACACACATAACTGCTTATAACGATTAATACAACGCGCAAAGGAAAAGACGCTAAACTTCGGGAATAAACGACTTTTTTACCCAAGAGGACGACAGTGAGACGATTCTTTCCCTCACGTATCGAGATAGCTTTCCCATTATCAATTTAAACACGGTAACGGTATTTGAAAACGAACTTGCCAAGCTACGACAAACGCCAATCGAAGAAGTGCAGACAACGTGCGAAGGAAGGACGCTAAACTTTGGAAATAACCGAGTTCTTCCGATACTACACTTGTGAAATGACGCCATACGAACCGCGCAGCAGCGGTTGAGGTCGAACCTAGGATGATCCGCGGATCATCCTAGGTTAACCGCGGATTTTGTTACGTTACTTCTGAGCGGTACTGTATCTAATTCAACTTATAATATAGGAAAATATCTATTAAATCAGTGAGAGTGATACAATTAGCAATGCCCAATACTAAGGATTGCAAATCTAATAATAATATAGTAATATATAGTAGCTACAGTTCAAAAAACGTTCACTGTTTATCATTTCAAACTTCGCGCCATCTTTGCCGGAAAGCGTTCATAGGTTGCTCAAAGTGTGATTTTCGAAACAGGGCAGGCAGATTCGTAATCCACACTTTTCACAACCCATTCGACAAAAAGTTGTCTTCTTGGCTTTCAGACAACGTTTACAGCGGCCTTTGGTCATTTCTACCGGCCAATGGTCTCCACCAACATTTCCTTGAACTACGCTCTGTTTCCTCGAAGAAAAATCGCAAACAAGACATTTGACCAATTTGACTCTGAACCAAAGTTGGGTCAAATTGGGGTGGTTTGGGGCTAACTTCATCAGAATGTGAGCGTTGATGATGGTTACATCAACGATGAACCACACAAGATATCTCCCACTTCTTTGCTCGACGAGAAATGTTGTAATAGTGTCGAAACTGGTTGCACTTATCAACTCCCCCCATGTTTTTATTATAAATCGAAACAACAGGAAGTGCTGGGACGTCGATAGATGTCCCATCTTTTTGCGTTCTGCTGACGGTCTCCTCTCCACGTACATTGCACTGTGTGCTAACAAAAGCTACTGGCTTTTTATCTTTCCATACCGCAGCAACAACGTTGCCTTTACGGCGCGAAATAGACTCCACGGCGAAGCGCTTTCATTGTCTTCTTGTCCTTCAACTCGTCAGGGAAGTCCTTCCGGTTCGACTTTGTTGTTCCACAAAGATATAATTTGTCTTTCAACAAATCTTCAGCTAACCCAACAGAAGTAGAATAATTGTCACAGAAAACGGTGGTTTTTGCCAACTATCTCTTGTGTTAAGTCCTTAACAACCCGACTTCCAAGCGCTTTCTCCGGCTGGCCATCTCTTTTGCCTGTGTAGACTTGAAATTTGGACACGAAGCCATTGTTTGAATCGGCTCGAATCCAAACTTTAATGCCACGTTTGATAGGCTTGTTTGGCATGTATTGCTTGAACCAGTCTTCCTTTAGACTTAACCATCCCGTCGTCAATACTGACATTCTGAGGGGGATTGTATTCTTTTAGAATGTCCGTGAAAGAATACCGATCATTGGCCGAACTTTGAATAGCTTATCTTCACGGTCTTGCATCTCATTGTTATTCAAATGAAAATACTGCCGCATCTTATCAAATCGATTCCTGCTCATTATTTTTTGTACCTCTGGAACTCCAAGTAGAGGCTCAGAGGACCAGTACGTTTTTGTTTCAGGCAAGGTCTTGATGCCGAAAATATTTAGGGCAAGAAACGCTCGCATTTCTTCGACGGTTGTTTCATACCACTTGGCGTCGGGAAGTTTCTCGATACATTGGCGCGCGTATCGGTTGGTTTCTTCCACCAATTTTTCAAAGAGTTCCTCAGGAAACAAAAGGCGAAAGAAATCAAGGACGGTCGCATCATCAGGAAGGGTAGAAGTTGGCTGGCCCAAACGGTTGATCAAACTCGTCAACATAGACTTCAAAGTCATCCGTTGTCCAAGTATTTTCATCAATACCATCTTCACCTTCGTCTGCGCTCATCCTTTCGTCTTCACTCTCATTCTCAGATATTTCTGAAACAGAAATATCTGATTCTTCGTCCTGAATAAGGTACGAAGTGGCTAAATCAAAGCCTAGAAATTCTTCTTCTTCATCCGATTCAAATCACAAATCCGCCATTGATCACTTTTTCGAAGCCAAAACTTCAAGCGCGATTTGTGGCTGAATGTTGTTTGGCAAGTGCCTCATTATTATGCAGGAAATGAAAGCTCTGACTCTCTCCTATTGGCTAAAATTGTTTATACGGGGGTTTTCTTTTGTCTTCTTTGAATTATGATTGGTTAAACTTGGGGGACTGAGAGAGTGCCATATGGTTTTTTGCCTAAGATGTCAGAAACAACAGGTAAGACGTTAATCTTTGTTTTAAACTTTGTTTGATGTTGCATGTAGAAATCCTTTCAAACATATAGGTAATTCGGCGGCGGCATTGCCAACTGGCGAAGCCTCATGTTGCTTCAAGTGTCACTTATGGGAATGACAAGAGTTTGCTTGCCCTTGTTGATAATGGAGTCATTCCGGACTGATGGGCAGGTAAACATAAAATTTGTTATCGCTTGTTAATGAAAATATGATATAAGCAGTAGTTCTGTTGGTAACCAAGGGGAAAGAGCTAGCTAAGAGGGCTCTTCTTGTACTAGATCCCAACCTTACCATTCCAAAATATTTTCTAAACCTTAAGCGAAAGATTTTCTTCAGAAGAACTCTAATAGTGATTGTAAATTAATTGTACAGCTATATTTGGAGAAAAGACAGGAGTATGTCGGCCAAGAGTGTCAGAAGTATAGCATAACTGATGAAATATTGAGCCAGATTCTTGACAGGAATACACTTTAAGCATGGGTATGTAGAGAATAAGGAAAGTGTCCCAGAAACTGGGCATGACGATGTGAAGTGTGAAGTAAGAGAGTTTCCCTGTGTATCTTAACTGACAAGTTAGTTATAGAATTAAGTGAAGCAAGGGCAAAAATGGTGAAAACATGGTGCAGCTTGTTATCTTGGTTGCTTACCATAAGTAGCAAGAAGCAAGATCTTGCAGAGCAAAGAATCCGAATGGGAACGGATTATCAGGAGAAAATTTGAGTTCTGGGTACGCGGACCCATAATTTTGCGTTTACACTACGAAAATTAAGAGTGCCGTGCCAAAAATCTGGTTCGCGTGCCATTATTTAAGAGTGCCGTGCCAAAAATGAGTGTAGTGTAAACGGGGCTAAAACCTAAGAAATGGAGATTTCATCATACCATAAGATATGGCAAACCATTCAATAAGCTATACGGGACCCTACTTATGGGCAAATACAGAAAAGGACAAATTCTCGAGGAGGTAGTCAAGGCCCGCTTAAAATAAGGCATGCGGCCCTAAAAGTAATTACGCATGCGTATTCCTTGAGACAAATAACAAAATAGCGCCGAAAGATAACAGAGGAAAAGTGTGGTCGGATGCAGCAACTCGAACTTTAATCGCTTTGTGGTCAGAGGAAGCAATCTAAATTTCCTTGGATACATGCAAAACGTCCAGGCAAACAAGTAAAGTTTATCAAATAATACTAGTAAGTGGAAGTTTTGGATATTTACTTAATTATAAACATAACCCGATATCAGGTTTCGATTTCCGAATTGTATTAAAACAATAGTCTTGATTATGAATATTTATGATTAAAACATTTTTAATGTAGCGTCAGCTTGAAAGTAAAGCATTTAAAGGATTTACACTTAAAGAAATTATAAGCAAAATGAAAAAGCTGAGACAAAAGTACAAGCAAGAGAAGGACAAGACTCGGAAATCAGGAAATGGCGCAGGCAAAAAATGGAAATTCTTTGACGATATCGATGCGTTTTCAATGATGAAGCACAATGTTACGCCTCCGTGTTTGGTGGATACAATGACAGAAATTCAAGACGATGAAGACCGGTGTGCTGAACAGGATGACAGCTCTATTATTGGTAAGAAATACATGTTTTATTAAGCAGTACAGTAATAAGTACTTTAACTATTAATAAGTTGGCATCAATTCGTTTATATAAAATTGTTATCTGAATTTCTGTGGTGCCACACTCTGTGACTATACATGCTTACATTTGATTTATACAGACATGTGGTACATCAATAAATGCTCTCACACATTGCCAGTATTCACAAACTGTGAACTAAACTTTCTTTGCATTGTAAAATATGGTCTTGAAATTTACAACCCTATTTTCATTGCAAATTATTGAATTTAAAAAATGCATATACTGTACATGCATTGCTGTTTATTTGTCTTTATCTACATTAACTTTAGTTGATGATCTGATTGAAAAATATGGAGGCGGTGAAACGTTCACTCGCAAATGTGATACTTTTTAGATCAGATGGTGTCCATGGCTCTAATGGGGGAAGTATACAGGTCTTCTCTGATGAAGATGAGTTTTCTTGCCCAAATTGCAACACAAATCGAAGCATTCAAGAAATAGCAGATTCTGGTGAGAAACTTCCTGTTGTTAAGAATTTTTGACTTGCATTAATTTTACTTTATTAATTATTTTATCTAGAAATAAAATAGTCAATTTTACAAACTGTAATGTTTGCAGTGTTGCTAAAATTGACTATTGGTGCAGTTATTTTTATTTAACACAGAACACATGTGAACTAGTTTACACAACTATAATAGAAGTAGTATAAGTAGTTATACATTAGCATCACAAGTTAAATTTTTTTTAAACCTTGAATTTGGTAAGTGTACTTTAGTATTGAATGGAAAAGATTGGTACACTCCTTTAGTTCCATTTTTATAAAAAAAGTTATAAGTGTACTTGCTATTTATTTGAAAGATAAACCTGATAAAGAGGAAAGTAAGCTTAAAAATGTTAAGAGGCAGATGAACCTGATGATGCATGTATGACAGGCAAACCAAAATAAAATTTTGCTTCCACCAACCAGGAAAGAAAAAACGGAAAAGCAGCATTGAAAAGAGCCTTGATATTGTCTTTGATAAAATGAAGCAAACAGCTGATATTGATTTTGAAAGGTAATGCCAATGGACAGAATTTGAAGCATATTTTCTATTCTGAATAGGAAGTGACTTTGCTTGGCAATGCCAGCACAAATGGTTAATGGTTGATCCAAGTCCATTATCACTGCACAAGCACTTATCATGAATTTGATTCCTTTGTTAGGTACCAAAAACTGGAAGAGCAAAAGATTGCCAAAGAGCATAATTTTAGGATGAAGCAAGTGGAAATGGAAAAAGAAAAGAGGAACGGGAACACGAGCTTAACATGTTGCGAATGCTGGTGGCACAACAACCTGCAAGTGTTCCGCTACCTAGTTCTAATCCATTCAATATGCCTGTTTCTGGCTTTCTGGCTTCTTCATCTCTGATTCCAGCAACAGCTCAAATTATCAATGATAGTGGCAATACAAACTATTCTATATATCCCACTAGTGAGACTCCATCATACTTTAAGTTATAAAAACTGCATGTTGCATCACAAGTGAGACTATTGACGTTATTTCTTGTTTGACATTGTAAACAAACATTATACATGTAGTTATACCATTTACAAACTATTTATTAATGGTTAGCAACTTTTCAAGAATAGAGCCCAAAAGGGAAAAATACTTATGTCTATAAAAATACTTATGTCTATGTCTTCAAGCTTGTAACATTGGTGTTCTGATGGACTCATCTCTGTCTATGGAGCAACATATTACAAATATGTGCAAAGCTGGATTCTTTCATTTAAGGAACATAAGTAGAATACGAAAATATCTTAACTGCCGATCTGCTGAAACCTTAGTGCACGCTTTTGTAGCGTCCAGACTAGATTTTTGCAATGCTGTCTTATATGGACTCCCGAGCTACCTCATAGATCGGTTGCAGAAAGTACAAAATGCTGCTGCGAGAGTGGTCACGCTTAGCCGCAAATATGATCATATCACGCCAGTCTTATATGACTTGCATTGGCTGCCAGTAGAATATAGAATAATGTATAAACTACTATTATTAACATATAAAGCACTAAATGGTCTAGCCCCTAAATATGTGGCTGACCTAATTGACATGTATATACCTAGGCGCAGCCTGCGATCGTCTAAAGGAAACAGACTGGTTCCAAGTAATTATAACCTTCGCACCTATGGTTTCCGGGCGTTTTCCTGTGCTGCACCCTTTTTGTGGAACTCTCTGCCGCAGGAAATAAAAATGGCATCTTCTCTGTTGAGCTTCAAAGCACAAATCAAGACTTACCTTTTCAAGCAAGCTTTTGATGGTCATAGCTCTGTTTAGTTTTTATTATGAGTTTTCAATATTGTTGACATTATCAGTACATATAGTATATATAAGTCACTTAGATTACATTGTGAAGCGCTATTGGGCATTATTTTGGAAATAGCGCTATATAAGTAAATAAATTATTATTATTATTATAAATATCTTATACTTGTTCATGTAATTGTTGATATTGTTAATTTGTTATTTATATGAAACTTTGAACAGTTATGATGTATATACTTTAATTCAGGCTGGATCTGATTGTACATGCCAAACACTCTAACAAATATGCTATTTCCAGAATTACACTCTAGTAGTTTAGGGCAAGTAAACAGTGGTGCTACAGGCTATTAAAGATAGTTTTACCTTGGTCCCATAATATAACTTGCAAAATGGGCAATTGCTTGACTGGAAGCATAGTCTTGAAACATCGATTTTAAATTTTTAATTATATTCCTGACTGAATGCACTACTATTGACTACTGTTGTTGGCCCATAAAATATTCAGTCAAGGCGTTACGGACCAGCTCAGCGTCTTGTTCAAGTTCATCCATTGGCATGCCTGCTTCCTCTATCATTTCTTCAGCTTCATCCCAGTTCGGCAAAAATTCATTTTTGAGGGCTTCGCATATATTATGTAGAATACAGGAAGCAAGTATAACATGTACTAAAGCAGTTATATCCATGTCTACCTGCTTGGTGAATCTGATGTATCTTCCTTTCCATCTACCAAAGGTGTTTTCCACCGTCATTCGGGGATATACTTCATGGTAACAATACATATAGTCTCCCACCGTATTTTACGGTTATTGTTAGGGTTATGGTTAGGATTAGAGTTACGGTTGGGGTTAGGGGTAGGGTTAGGATTTGGGTTACGGTTGGGGTTAGGGGTATAAAAAACAGATGGAAATCCGGTCTAGTGTTACCATGAAGTATATACCGTCATTCGGGCACGGCGATAGTTAAATAATCGTTGGCTTCTTGTTGCCTCGTTCATTGGGTACCCTTTCAATAACCATGGTAACAACGGACAGGCTGCATCAGCAATAATGACTGCTGGTACATCCACCCCACATATTTCCCTAGTAAGATCATCAGGAAAGAGACTGTTTTCGTTTCCTTTCTCAAATATGGTAGAGTTCGAAAAAACTCGTGCGCGTCGTGAACGCTTCCTGGCCAACCAATAACCACGTCCCTAAACAAATAGTTGCAATCTACCACTGCTTGCATGAGGACGCTATGAAACCCCTTGCGATTGACATAATCGTTGTGATTTTTATTAGGAGCCAGTATAGGGATGTGAGTCCCGTCAATTGCGCCAGCACACATGGGAAAGCCCCATTTGTCTTCATAACCTAGAATGACTTGCAATAAGTCATCTCCCTTGGGAAAGTTGATGACCTTCGGAAATCTCTTTGCTATTGCTTTGCATACTTCTTGAATGCATTGGCAAACAAATGACCTGGAAACTCCAAATAAATTGCCAATTGTGCGGTACTCCGCAGTAGATGCAAAATAATACAGTGTAACAGCCAGGCGTTGCTTCGCTGAAACTGCTTCACGCAAACGTGTATTTTGATGAGCTATATCTTGTTCAAGCTTATCAAGGATAAATGCAAATGTTCCCTTCGTAACTCTGAAGTTAGCATACCAAAGCTCGTCGTTGTACGCCTCGTCTACCATCTCGAACCAGACCTGAGAGCCTGGATGCATCCACAGTGTTCTATTTCTTTGCCGATGAAATAGGGCTAATACAATTTCAATGAATTCTCTCCTACATATTTTCATTTTATGAAATTCTCTCCCACGTAAACGGCTAACATTAAGTTGTGAGTTTCGAGTTTCGTCGTTTTTTCAGGTAAAAATACCAAAGTGCCAAATTGTTTATCGCTTTCACATCCGCCATGTTTGAAAAAGCCCGCGAAGTGGCGCGAACTCGTATAACCGCTGAAGTTTTGTTTAAGGGCGCAATTCTTAAGTGGACCCTATTCGTGATCAAGGGTGCCGTTGGGGGTTAACTGGTCCGCCAACTTTTGTAGTGTAAACGTTGCCAAACTTTTTAAGAAAACAGTCCGCGTGCCATTATTTAAGAGTGCCGTGGCAAAAATTAGTGTAGTGTAAACGGGCCTTATATCTCTCTCTGCTCATGTGAAATATTTCTGCTACATTTTCTGGTGCTGATCCGTTCTTTAATTTGTACATAAGGATGAGTATGTCTTGGAGTCTTATATTATATAGGGTTGGTAGTTTTGCTTGGTCCAATAGTTGGTAGTTGTTGATACGGGGTAGTTCTGGTTTGATATATGGCTCTAAGGGCTCTTTCTTGGATACACTCAATCTTCCGTCTATCAGTAGCTTTGCAAAAATGCCATACCAAGTGGCAATAGATAAGATGTGGTAGGATGGATGTTTTATAAAGTATAAGTTTACGAAGTCTCATCAGTATCCCCCACCCTCAGACTCGCCTTTTCACATAGTTCGCCGATGTGTTTGCTAAAAGTTAGGTGGTCGTCGAAGTAGACTCCAAGTAGTTTAATTTCTTTAGTTGATTGTACTATGTATCCATTGATTTCGAGGTTTATATCGTCCTCGCCGCCGTTTGTTCTCCGGTCATTCGATTTGAGGGTTATAGCCTGAAATTTGTCTGGGTTAGCTAGCAGGAAATTGTCACTGTACCAGGTAATAGCCACTTTTGCCTCTTCCTCCATTCTTGTTTTTACCTGTTATATAGAATTGATGGTCATCTGTGTACATCATGAGGTTTGAATTCTTGATGTGAAAAATCATATTTTGAAAAATGTTCCATAACATCGGGCCGAACGATGATCCTTGTGGACATCCTCTGGTCATTTCTTTCCTGAGCTAGTGGTTCCTCCGAGTTGTTTTTTTGAAAGAATGAACGCATTATTTCAAGTGCATCATTGCTAAAGCCATAGGCATCGATTTTTTAATGGTTAGGGCTGAACAGAGGGAGTCAACGCCTTAGTCATATCCATGGATAGTACTGAGACTATTTCCTTATTGTCTATGGCTTTCTTCCAGTCTTCTACATGTCTAAGTAGTGTTGTCTCACAACTGTTCTTTTTCCTATAAGCTGTCATTTTATAATAAAGATTCTGTTCATAGTGCTCTCATACTTGTTTGTTGAGTATGTGTTCGAATATCTTGTCTATCACTATGAGGGTTGTGATTGGTCTGTAATTATTTTTGTCTTGTCTGTCTTCACCCATTTTCCAATGCGTAGGCCATTGGCCAAGTGATATACATTTATTGTACATATTTGTTAGGGCCGGTGCTACTCCTTTCACTGTGAATTAGTGTGCAACGACTTCGCGTTTCCCTGCTTTGACGTCATTTCCTGTGAATAGTAAATCAAATTTAGCATGAAAAAAAGGCATGAAAATGAAATTTTCGAACGACAAGATATATTACATTTCTTCTTGGTAGAACCCAAAGATTACGAAAATGTAAAATCACCAAACCCCCGATAGGCACGTTAAAAACAACAGAACCCGTCTCAGTAGTTTTCCGGCTCGCGAAGAACTGGTTAAACCGGTTTGCAAAGCGCGAGCTGTCCAACATCATGCGGCCTAGTGTCACCCCTAACACTAGAGGGCAAGCTGATATATCGAGACGTGTGTGAAGCGAAGACGCCGTGGGATGCAAACCTCAATGAGAGTCACTTGAAACGATGGAAAAAGTGGGAGCGCTCCTTGCCATCTGAAGAGCAAGTACCAATATCAATCGTGAGCCACCAAGAGGAAGTTGAAGAGATCGAACTGCATGCATTTGGAGACGCGTCCATCCAGGGCGTCGGGGCAGCAGTCTATGCTGTCATTAGACAACCTTGTGGCAGCCAAGAGCAGATTGGCTAAGCGAAGCCTAACTGTGCCGCAATTAGAGTTGGTCGCTGGCCACATGGTTACCAATCTCGTCGTGAATGTGTGCACCGCCCTTCCAAAGTTACCTACACCCTCTATCTACTCGTGGCTGGATAGCACGGTCGCGCTGCATTGGATATGTGGCAATGCAGTCTACAAGCAATTCGTTGCAAATCGTGTGGCAAAGATACAGGTGCACTCAGAAATACAGTGGTGACATGTACCAACTAAAGACAACCCCGCCGATATTGCAAGCAGAGGGGGACCTGTTACTTCCACAGCACTCTGGTGGACAGGGCCAGAATGGTTACAGGATCCGTGTGAATGGCCAGAAAACCCCGTGACACAGACATCACATGCAGCAGAAGCGGAAGCCAAAGTAATACGAGAAGTACTTTGCGTCGCAAAATCCGAGCCTGTCTTAGATTCATTTGACAAACTCCTCGAACATAACCTACATCGCACTCTTCGAATCTGTGCATGGATACACTGGTTTATCCACAACAGCAGACATCAAGAGAAAAGACACGGACCGTTAGCTACAGAAGAAGTAGAAGCAGCGAGTGAGTGGTGGATGAAACGTATCCAGCTCCAGGACAGATCAGAGCCTCATTATCTACAAACAAGCGCCCATCTCAATCTTCAATCAAAAGAGCGTGGAATAACAATATGCAACCCTTTGGATCCAAGGGAGCTATCCGATCTACCTGCCACATCACGCAACATTTACGAAAAAGCTGGTTCAGCGCGTACACTGTGAAACACTGCATGTGGGAGTGGAGCTTACTATGGCGGCAGTACGAGAACGGCAATGGGTGCCCCGACTTTGAAGTCTGGTGAAAAGAGTACGTAGCGAATGCTGGGGCTGCAAGAGATTCTGCGCCAAAGCAGCAACTCCCAATACCGGGTCTCCTACCAGAGGACAGAACCAAGGCAGGAACTGCTTTCGAAGTACTAGGAGTGGATTTCGCAGGACCAATCAGGTATAGAAAGACGTCCAAAGCAGAAGGGAAAGCCTACTTGACAATCTTCGTCTGCAGTCTATCCAGAGCGGTTCATCTAGAATTACTACGCAACCTCGAGACAACAACCTTTATCGTGGGATTGAAGAAGTTTATCGCCCGCCGAGGTCGAACGCGAATAATTTTTAGTTACCCAACCCTCACCCACAAGAAAAGCAAGTTTCAGCCAAAACCAGGAGATGTTGTGATAACAAGAATCGAGGAAAATGGCCGTTAGCCGTGGTTGAGCAAACCTTTCCTGGAAAGGATGGCATTGTACGAGCAGTGCGTCTGAAGACTGAGTGGAACCCTCGAGAGGGCCGTACAACACTTGTACCCCATGTAGTTGAACTGTGACGTGACCCAGATGGAGCAGATGAACCCCGATGCTTCAGTCTTTGCCTCGACCAAGAAAAGATGAAGTCGTTGCAGCAAGATTGCGCATGAAATAAATCGTGGACATGGACAACGAATGAACAGCTAATAGCCTAATAGACATTCTAATTTTATTCATGAACAAACGACTCGTGATTACGTAGACTTCATGTTTTTATTTCATGTTCTGTTAATAATCTAGTTTTCTAGAATATTAGGTCAAATAGGGGTCCCAAATCTGTGTATATATATAGTGTAAATATGCATCCCTCTGGAATGTATATGGGGGAGAGTGTTGGAGATTTGGGCAAACTAGGAAATCGCATGACTCCTGCGAACGAACCAATCAAGAGAGCCAAAAGTGATTGACAGGTTTGCAGGGGATATATGTAATGTGAGAGCGAAGTGAGTTGGCGATGGATATGATTCAAGCTAAACACGCATTAAAGTAAAAAGCTAAATTTGGTTTCTAGATCAGTGATTTTTCGTAGATACATACTCTGGGAGGTGGGTAATTTACGAAATCTGTTGATGAAGGTTTCTTGCTATTTATGTTCTCATAGGATTCAATACCCTCACCTTTCCGGCAGAAACATTTCTTATAAAATATATATGGACAGTTGAGATTACCATTCCTAATGTGCAAAGATCTTTTAATGGTGAAATGTCTTTCTTGCTGGCAGTACCACTGGTACAGAAGGGAAAAGTGAAATGCTTCCTGAAATCATCCCCCCTATCAAAATAGGTTATTAACAGGTTAGTCAGTAAACATATCTCGTACACTTTTCCACAATCTTCTCGACTAACACCAAGTTGAACATTTTAATAATAGCATAACTTTTAATATACAACAGAGAAATTTAACCTGCGGCAGTACACACGTAAATAAAAATAATCACATACAGGCTACAAGAAATCAAATATGTCACACCTTCTGTAAAAAGATAATATTTGATGACTAACCATTCTAAGACACAGTGAGCTTCGTCTGTGACAATTGCTTTAACTGAGCTTTGGTATGGTTCAGTTTGAAGCAATATGCATCCTTTCGACGACAGACAAGTCTCTGGATGCATAAAAACAAGTCGTATTTGGCTTGCACGAGACGTTCATCATGGCCAATCGTTCACTATGGCCTATCTTGAGGCCTTTGTGTTCAACTTTCAATACAACAGCTTTCAGGTACGTAGATGAATGTATTTTACGAATTTGATCGTCGATGAGTGAGTTTATTAAGGCGAAACAACAATTAAAACACGATGAAATCTTTGTCCTTTTGAGGGTTTTATCTAACGAAGAAACCTGCCAAGAACAAAAGAGCATTTTCAAAAGCTGGCGGCGGGGCTTTTGAATAGTCCCGGGGGAAATAGGGGTTAATAATGAAATAATTACCTGATTGACATACGTGGCAGGGATTATATATATAGTCCCTGGCGTAAAGCCTCCGTTCTCAGTATTTATCCTATACTAACGACAGAAGAATGAGGTTTAGAGTTGTTCCTAACTCTTAATAGCAAATCGGGAAGATGGTAAATTAAAGATTTCCCGTAATTGGTCGGTAATGTGGCCACGGTGTCTGTCATTGAATATAGCTTCTAAGCATCTTACTTTTTTAGGATTAAGATTTATATTGGTATAAATACTTCTCTTGATCACAGTCTAAACTTGAAAGAAACATGGCGTTGTTGACAATTATTCGTTCGTTCGTTCAGTCACCCCACCCACACTTAAATTATTTGTTACTAGCCAGCGGGGGTGTGGGGAGCGTAGGTAAGACCCTGGGTACGAGGTTGGCACAACAGGAGATGGGCAATTTAGACAGCATTAGCATGCATTATCATACATGTAATGAACTGCAACTTTCCCACAATTTTTCTTACAACAACAGCAGTTTCTATTGACTGTCTGCATGTTGCCATTTTTGGCAAAAATGTTTTTGAGAGAAATCACTAGAAAACCACCCAGGAAATGATTCTTGATAAAGTTTGTATTGAAAAGACCATTTAGTGTTTCAAGTCAGTTAATAAATAATAAATTACTGTACCTGATCGAATTTTGTCGTTGTACGTTGCTCATTTTTGGGATCCTCCAGAGGTGTCGAGGAAAGAGGTGGACCAGTAGATGTAACAGGAGATGAGCCAGACCCAAGAGAAGGGCAAGGAGGCAGAGGCTGGTCAGACCATCGCTAAATCTCATGGCCTCAAGATAATTCATCAAAACATAAAGTGTTCTTAGTAAGATTGATGAATTGCATGTCATGGTAGGTGAACTTCAATCAAAGATTCAGTTAGTGGCACTAACTGAGACTTGGGCTAATGATCAGATATTTGACTCTGAACTAAAAATCCAAGATTATAACCTGTTCAGAAGAGATCGAGGTTCTAAAGGTGGTGGTATCGCAGTTTTTGCAAGAAATTATTTGTCGGTTATGCGGAGAAGTGATTTGGAATCCCCTGACATTGAAGGTTTATGGCTTGAGATAACAATGCCGAAATGTAAAGGTTTCCTAACTTTCGGACGCCATTTTGTTTGGGGGGCAAACAAACCCGGTTGCTAGGTTCCATTAGCCTGTGCACAGCCGGGAACCTCCCGGATTCCCGTCTATGAACAATAGACGGATTGCTTGCCGGCGTTAGCGGAGATTTTGATAACAGACTGTTATTGGTTCGTTTAATATCAGGTGTTTTGATTGGCCCTGTAATTATAATTAATTATGCGATAACATGCTAGTAGCTACGAGAAAAACGCAAAAATGGCGGATGCAAGGAGCGAAGGAAATACTCTTTGGAATAAAGCAGTTGAACAGGTCTTAAACGTGTTGGGGATATCTTCTTTGTATGAAGAACAAAGAGGCATTAAGTATGTAGTTCTTTTCAAAGCGAGATGTTTTTGTTAATCTTCCGACTTGCTACGGAAAATCCCTCATATTTCAAGCTACACCAATTATTGCAGATGAAGTACGAGAACTAGCATTGTGGTTGTTATCTCCGCTAAAAGCTCTCTCATTTATCGGCAGTCTATGTAACAGATGAACATAACGATGAACTTGTTCGAGATATAATTAATGGAGATTACACTTTATGGTTCCCCTGGATATTTTCGAGATTGGATTGATGTTATTTTTCTTTGTATCTGCAATATTTCATTGTAGGGGATTGCCTCAGCAGACCATAGCCTTATATTTAATATAGAATCAAAAGTGTCCTTTAATATCATATAAATATTGTTATTTTGAGTCGATATCAATACCTAATTAGATTTTGTAAGGTAACCTAATCTTCTGCAATAACAATTTAGCTTTAATATGTAGCTCTTACATCTGTTTCTCAAGCGGTCTGCCTGGTGCTAGAAGAGGTTAATTTCCATTCGGAACGTGGTATGGCAATCTTGGTGAATTAATAGATCTCTTGTTCCTGATGATGATGCTTGTAGTAACAGCATCAGCTACCAAAAAGGCCAGATCTGTTATCTATGAAAGTCTGAAGTTGACCAATAGTACTTCAGTGGTGTCAAAGTCTCCAGACCGATCAAACCTACGATACTGTAGAAATAATAGAGGATGTCAAAGGTAAAGGACAATTATTTACTGCCAGACCCGGAAGCAGTGTGCAATTTTGTACCGAGTATTTGAAACCGCTCTGAGTAAGTCATTTTATAAGGATTCTGTGCCAAAGTGTAAAACCCGTTTGGTAGAAATCTACCATGCTGGATCACCCCAAGCAGTAAAACTCCACATTTCTAAAAACTTATCAAAAGACAAAGCCTGGTCATATTAGACTAGAGTATTGATCTCAATGATCTTGGAATGGGCATAGATTGCAAGAAAGTGAACAAAATCATTCACTTTGAACCAACCAAGAATATTGAGTGTTACATTCAGGAGAGTGATCATACAGGAAGGGATGGGTCCCCAAGCAAGTATATCTTATTATTTAATGTTCTGCTCTCTACTCATTGTTCTCAAGACATGAAAGAACTTCTTCAAGCTGAAACCAGATGCAGAACTACTTATGAAAGCCTTTGGATTCACCCATGTTACAGCAAACAATGAACACAGTTGTTGTGAATGTTGGTCTTAATGTTCCCAAGACAACAAACTGTACTGTGTAGTTATACTGACTGGTTAACTATATCCCTGCCTAGATGGGCTTTTATAAGTTTACTCTTGCTAACACCAGACAAATGTACCCATGAAAGGAGAGCTGTATGGGGGAAATGGGTTACTGTAATACCGTAGTTTACAGGGGTGGCGGCAGAGGGGGGATACAGTCCGCCCGTCGGGACCCTTAGCCCTCCTGTCGGGAAAAAATTAACAATTCGTTGGGGAACGAAAGTTTGTCTATTATTTTTACATATTAACAAAGGTAAATCAACGTTTCGTCTCAAAGGTAATCAACTTTCATCTCTGGCACAAGTCTATCACCTCTGTGTTGTTTCCCTTCTCACTGTCATCTAGTTTTTGCATATGAATATGTTATAGAGTTAGTTTCGTATACAGTAAGGAAATACTGTCTATAACTTCGTGACTTTCACTGTTCTTAATTTTAATTTTTTTGTTAAAACTGCACCCAAAATGCAGGAAATAGCGTTTCAGAGGCTTAGAAAATCAAAAATTCTCCGGGGGAGCATTCCCCCCGACCCCCTAGGAGTTACCAAAACCTGTTAGCCCCCCTGTCGGGGACCTTAGCCCCTGTGTCTGGGAATTCCTGGCGCCACCCCTGAGTTTACTGGTGTGAACTGTGCAGAGGACATATGTACCATGTAGTGTATTTTACCCACACGGTTCATACTTTCTGGTACACAGTGCTTGTTAGCCAATCAGAAACCATGATTTGGTAGAATTTACACATTAGCCAATCAGAAACCATGATTTGGTAGAATTTACACATTTTTGACAAAAGTGCATTGCAATATATTATACAATTATTGGATGAGGTTAAGAATATCTTGTGTTATCAATGCCAAAGTTTGTGTTATCTGCCGAAGCTGAAGGCTGATTGTGATAACACAAGATATCATACGAAAACCGAATTCAATAATTATTTCATTATACAATATTATAAATGTAGAAGCCTTTAAAGTGCTTATGCAGCCAAATTTTAGGTATTGCTTTTATTCGTTTAATAAATTCGCCAAACTTTTGCGGTTATTTCCCTGTAATCAGAACGCAAATTGGTCCAGTAGAACTAATTTTATGACTGTTTGAAATCTCAAAATTTTCGAAATGCGATACGAACTTTGCGCGCATCATTTCTTGTGCTGTGACGTCATAACGAGGACACGCTTATTCGACTTGGCGAGATACAACATGGCGAGTACATCGAGTGCTTTACATAAAACGCGTAAACACGGAGGTAGAACGTGTGTTGCTGGTGGCCCTGGTCGTGTAAGTTGCCAAAATAGTCAACATACATCAGGTATATCTACCCATATATTCCCAAACGAGGAAAAGGACTGTAAAAGAAGGAAACAGTGGGAGTGCTTTGTTCGAAAACACAGGCCGAATTTTACATCTTCGCGCTCATCTGTTTTGTGTTCCGCGCATTTTGAAGAGGTTCGTTCACCACAAATTTGGAAATCGCTACTTCTCTTGGCATGAAGAGGAAATTAAATCATGACGCTGTTCCCACAATCGATGTGGCAGGAGTTGCTGAACTTGCGACTTCTCCTGGAGTTTCAGATCGCAAGCGCAGACAGGTAAACTGACACTTCATAATATAAATATTCATAAGGCCATATTATAATACATAAATAATACGTGTTCCCTTGCTTGTTTGATTCTGTTCTGTTCGAGTAAGTTTTAAAATGCGTTTCAATTGATTCTATAGATCATTCGCCGCAGCAAGAAAGTGTTGCCCAAAATAATATTGCCGAGCGAGTCGGACTCATCAGACTTCTGATGAACAGAACAGAATCAAACAAGCAAGGGAACACGTATTATTTATGTATTATAATATGGCCTTATGAATATTTATATTATGAAGTGTCAGTTTACCTGTCTGCGCTTGCGATCTGAAACTCCAGGAGAAGTCGCAAGTTCAGCAACTCCTGCCACGTCGATTGTGGGAACAGCGTCATGATTTTATTTCCTCTTCATGCCAAGAGAAGTAGCGATTTCCAAATTTGTGGTGAACGAACTCTCTTCAAAATGCGCGGAACACAAAACAGATGAGCGCGAAGATGTAAAATTCGGCCTGTGTTTTCGAACAAAGCACTCCCACTGTTTCCTTCTTTTACAGTCCTTTTGCTCGTTTGGGAATATATGGGTAGATATACCTGATGTATGTTGACTATTTTGGCAACTTACACTACCAGGGCCACCAGCAACACACGTTCTACCTCCGTGTTTACGCGTTTTATGTAAAGCACTCGATGTACTCGCCATGTTGTATCTCGCCAAGTCGAATAAGCGTGTCCTCGTTATGACGTCACAGCACAAGAAATGATGCGCGCAAAGTTCGTATCGCATTTCGAAAATTTTGAGATTTCAAACAGTCATAAAATTAGTTCTACTGGACCAATTTGCGTTCTGATTACAGGGAAATAACCGCAAAAGTTTGGCGAATTTATTAAACGAATAAAAGCAATACCTAAAATTTGGCTGCATAAGCACTTTAAGCCAATGAAAGCTTGTAAAAATTATAAACTCGGATAATTAACAATTACGTCACATACAGACAATTTCTGATATTTAGTAGGTGGCAAGACATCAAACCAGCCACTTTGAAAGCTGGGATTATCGCAGTAAGAGTTACTTCACGCCCTACGGTCAAGCAGGTAACAAAACTTACAAAAAACTCAAGCAACCTGATAAATATCAAATTTGATAAACAGAAAACGAAATGTCTTCCACGTCTACGTTTTGCTGTATGGAACGCACATTCAATCAACAAGAAATCTGCCTCCATTTGCGACTTTATAATTTCAAAGCGTATTGATGTTCTTGCGGTTACTGAAACCTGGCTTTCTAACAAGAATGCAGTAGATACTACTATAGCTGAAATTACCAATACCTTACAAGATTACAAGTTTCTTCATTTGCCAAGATCCCATTCGAAAGGAGGTGGAGTTGGGGTATTCCTTCGCAAGGGTTTCACCGTAAATAAAAATGAAGTCTCAACGTTTGCGTCAATGGAATATATGGATCTTTCCATATCATCGTCTCAAAAGCATATTCGCCTCATCACAGTTTATAGACCTCCTCCATCTCGTAAGAACACGCTTACGACATTCATGTTCTTCAATGATTTTTCAACGATTTTAGAAGAGTTAGTTGTTGTTCTGGGTTATTTGTTAATTGCTGGGGATCTCAATTTCCATATGGATGTTGTTAATGATGACGATGCTACTAGGTTTACAGAACTCCTGGATTCAGCAGGTTTACAACAAAGAGTTACTGGTACGACTCATCGTTGTGGTCACACACTGGACCTTATTATTGATCGTCAGGAGGATAGTTTGCTGTCTACTGCCATGGAGATCGTCTCTGATTTACCTTCAGATCACAGTGCTGTTGTTTGCAGCATGGATTTTCCGAGACCCCAATCCTCTAAAAAAGTTATTAATCATCGTGATTTACGTCATATAGACTTACAGGCATGGCGAAAAGATATCCTTGAGTCGCAATTAATTTGTTCATCCGTATCTGATGTAAACACTGCTACTGAACAGTTCAATTGTGTATTGTCTGAGCTTTTGGACAAACACGCACCCAAGCGTACATGCACAATTACCTTACGCCCAAATGCTCCATGGTTTAATGATAGCTTAAGAGTTATGAAAAAACAAAAACGACAGTTTGAGCGTAAATTTCTCTCTACACGCCTTCAGGTTCATCATCAATTGTACAAGGAACAATGTCGTAAATACGCAAAGGCAATTGATTTTGCAAAAACAGATTATTATAAGGCTAAGATATCTAACTCTAATCAGAATCAGCTATTTCACATGATTGAGGGGATGTTCCGAGTAAAATCTATTCCTTTATTGCCATTACATGATTCTTCATATGACCTGGCTGATGCTTTTAGTTGTTATTTTTCAACTAAGATTCAGTTACTTCGAGATAAACTTACTAGTACACATGGGTCAGCTAAGAAGTTATCTATAGCAGTTGACTCTCCTTGTTGTAAAAGCTCTCTCAGTGAATTTACTACTGTATCTGAAAGCTTTGTCTGTAACACAATCAAACAGTACTCGTCTAAATCCTGTGCCTTAGATCCTGTACCTACACATCTGCTAAAGGAATCTCTTGACGTGTTAGCTGCCCCAATTACTGTCATTATCAATTCATCTTTATCCTCAGGAGTATTTCCTCTGTCACTTAAGAAAGGTCTCATCTGCCCATCTATTAAAAAACCTACTAGTGATAAAGAGCAATTCCCTAACTATAGACCTATTACTAACGTGGCTTTCTTGTCAAAAGTATTAGAGCGGAATGCTGCCAGACAGACAACAGATTATCTTATTGAGAATAACCTCCTTGCAAAAATGCAATCTACTTATAGACTCTTTCATAGTACAGAGACAGCAGTTCTGCGTGTTTTCAATGACATCCTTAATGCACTTGATGAAAATCAGGAAGTAGTGTTGGTACTGTTGGACTTATCATCTGCGTTCGACACCATTGACCACACCGTTCTATTGGAGAGACTTAAACATCGTTATGGGTTTAGTGGAACTGTACTAGCCTGGTATCGCTCATACCTTTCTGATCGGGTACAGTCAGTTATGG
Organism: Chrysogorgia sp. JL179-B06; assembly: GCA_035772405.1. NCBI lineage: Eukaryota > Metazoa > Cnidaria > Anthozoa > Scleralcyonacea > Chrysogorgiidae > Chrysogorgia > Chrysogorgia sp. JL179-B06. The sequence continues at coordinate 623,906 of JAYKKM010000207.1, forward strand.
TGAAGAATACGCATTCCTCAAATAAACCATTGCAATATGGTGTACCTCAGGGTTCTGTACTGGGTCCACTTCTGTTTTCACTCTTCTTTGCACCATTGGAAGATGTGATCAAAGCCCACGGCCTTGATTGCATAATGTACGCTGATGACACACAGCTGTATATGCCTATAAAATCTCCATATGATCGACCTGCTGCTCTAGCTAAACTTGAGTTATGTATTAAGGACATCACCATCTGGTGTACTATGAATGGTCTTATATGCAATCCAAGTAAAACCGAGATTGTCCATCTATCATCACGTTTTATGCATTGCGAACCAATGCCAGAAATATGTGTCAATGATGTGATAATCCAACCGGCTCCAGTTGCACGTGATCTCGGTGTTGCTGTTGATAGACATTTAAAATTAAATACTCATGTAAATAACATTTGTAAATCAGCCACTTTGGCTATCAGAAATATTGGCAAGATCAGGAAATATTTGAGTAAAAAGGACTGTGAGAAGTTGGTGCATGCATTCATAACATCAAAACTTGACAGCTGTAATAGCATCCTATATGGCTTACCAGATACTGAATTGAGCAAGTTACAGAGAATTCAAAATACAGCTGCTAGACTTGTTGCAGGGGTTAAAAAATCGGAGCATATCTCCCCTGCGCTACGTAATCTTCACTGGTTGCCGGTGAGATCACGGATTGTTTTTAAGATACTAATAATTACTTTCAAGGCTTTGCATGGCCAGGCGCTTGTTGATATTACTGATTTGCTAACTAAATATAAACCTACTCGTACTTTGAGATCAAAATCTGACCAAAATCTGCTACTCGAACCAAAATCCAAAACGGTGGCTCATGGAGACAGAGCATTCTCGGTTGCAGCGCTAAAACTGTGGAATTCATTACCACAGGAAATTAGAAGCTTTGAAATGTTAAGTAATTTTAAGTCTGCAGTTAAGACTTTTCTTTTTTTAAATTAATAGTTAGTGTTAATATATGTAGTAGGCTTTATCTTATAATGAAACTGTAATTAGTTTTAAAAGTAACTTTAAGAATATATATATTGTTGTAAGAGCATTGAGACTATTGTGTAATGCTCCTAATACGTCTTTATTATTATTATTATTATCAAGAATTGTCTGTAGGTTTTTTAGCCAATCAAAATCGAGATTGTATGGGTATTGTATAATAATGTTGCTTTATAAACATCAGTCAGTTTAATTTTATAAATAACTAGCACATAACTGAAAATATACGTACCGACCAACTTGAATGGTAGGATTTGCTCATTGGTTGTTTTTTCGGTGTAGACTGGCCAACATGTAACGACTTCGCCGGTAATGAAACAGGGGTATCTAGACTATCCTGCCGCACAGAAGCTGTTGACGAACAGCTGGTTTTCTCTGGTGATACAGATGATGTGAACAGAGGATCCAAGCGCGGTCTTTTCCCACTTTGACGAGTATCCGCGACGCGTTCACACGAAATAGATAACTTCTCTAGTGTACCAAGAAGTTCTTGTTCCTGCCTTTTAAGATTATTGAGCTTCTTAAGCTTATCCAAACAAGATTTACATATGTAAACAGAGTTAATCTCTATGCTGAAGGGCAGTTGGGATGAAGAAGTACGCAGTAAACTTTGCCTTTCATCGACCAGATAGCGTTGATAAGGCTTCTTAATCACATCATGACAAAGAACACAACTCATGTCGGTAAAATAAAAACACAATAACAGGAAAAGATCACCAAAGCCACTAGTAATTTTTCACTCGAACAAGATGCCATTTTGTGTTTGTTTACATCTTATTATGCAAATAATTATGCAAAAATTATGCAAATGTCCCGGCAAGCACTCCGTCGATTGTTCACAGACGATAATACGGACCATGTGTTTAAACGCTGTATTTTACTTGAAAATCTGAAATATATCAATTCGCACCTCTCCAGGAATCTTCTCTAAGTTTATAAAGGTATGTAGTACTCTTTTGTTACGACAAAACCTTGATTTCTCTCATTCTGATGTTTCCGCTTATATATACTTCAAATTGAATGTAAAATTTCATAACTGCTTTATTATATTAGCATATTTTCTGTTTTCCTAAACTTTCTTTCTAGATTTGTGAAATATCGTTCAAAAACAACTATTTTACTGTTACATCTTCTGGAGATTTAAGATGGGTCCATTGGGTCGTGGAGACAAGTGTTGTGGTGGTGGTTGTGACAATGATTGTTGTTATCCCGATAAGTTGTCTTTTTAATGAAAAATGTCTTTTTAATATGCTAATATGATAAAGCAGTTGTGAAATTTTACATTCAATTTGAAGTATATATAAGCGGCAACCTCGGCGGCAACATCAGAATTCGAGAGATTCAAGGTTTGTCATAACAAAAGAGTACTTACATACCTTTCTAAACTTAGAGAAGATTCCTCGAGAGGTTCGAATTGATATATTTCAGATTTTCAAGTAAAAAACAGCGTTTAAACACATGGAACTGTGGCTATCAGACAACATTTAACAAGGAATAATATGCAACATGGCGTATTGGCACGTTTTATAAACCGCCTATGTCCTCGAAATATTATGAGCAAGACTTTATGGTAAAGCTTGACAACCAACTGAACATTGCCATGAATGTAAACAGTTGAAATTATTGTTTAGAATACTACATCTTACTCAGCTAATTAAAGAACCAACTCGGATAGCACAGGATTCAAGTACATTACTAAACTTAATAGCCACAAATAATCCACAAAATATATCCGACTCAGCCCTCAGGAGTGATAAGTATGATGGTTTACTGTGTTAGAAAACTAAACTGGCAGAAAGCTCATTCTGAAACCATTTCGTAATTATTCAAAGTATGACCCAGCGAAATTATATGAGGAACTCAATGGTGTTGACTGGAATGTATCCGATCCTCCCTCTGGGAGTTTAGATGCAAATCTTCTTTGGAATTGTTTTAAATCAAAGTTTGCCACGATTGCAGAACGCATTCGCGGAATAGATAATCGGCAATGGATAACAACCGACATCAAGCATGACATTCGTCAATATTATTTAAAGAAGGCCAGAAGGTCTAACAACAGTGAAGACTGGGCAAATTACCGATGTTTAAGAAACCAAGTTACCAACAAAATCAGAAAGGCTAAAGGGGCCTATAACAGGCCGTTCAACTACAGCTTACCAAGTATTTACATGAACATAAACTATTAAGCCCTTATCAGAACGGCTTTAGAAAAATGCATTCAACCGAATTTACAGTCATTTCTCTTACAGATACCATACGACGCAATATTGACCAGGGTCAGCTAACCGGAACAGTATTTGACCTGAGTAATGCTTTTAACTCTATTGATCACTATATTATTGCATGGAAAACTGCATTATTTTGGTATAACGAATGAAGAAATCTTATGGTTTGACAACTATATAAGTGATCGTACTCAGGTGGTTGATTATCAAAATACTTTTTCCGAATCTCAACCAATTACGTCCTTAGTCCCACAGGGGTCCATCCTCGGGCCTCTATTGTTTGTTCTATTTGTGAACGATATGTCATTTGTTGAAGACCAGCCATTTGTTAATGTATGCAGATGACGTGCATGTCATTGAAAGAAAGCTTAATGAAGACTTGAACACGATTGCTACTTGGTTAAACGAGAATAGCCTGTTCCTAAACAAGAAGAAGACCAAATGTATGCTGTTTGGAACTTGTGCGAAACTTAAGAACATTATTGGTTTTAATATTAAGATTCAAAATTATGCTATTGAAAATGTAACCGAATTTAGTTATCTTGGGGTTGTTTTAGATAAATGTCTCTCATGGAATGATCAAATTAAATATGTAATCTCTAGGGCTGGTAAGAGAATAGGTACGTTGGGACGCATCAGAGCCAATCTAACAACTTATTGTGCAAATACTGTCTATGCATCGTATATTCGTCCGATATTGGACTATTGCGATTCGGTATGGTCTTGTTGCGGGAAAGGTAATACTGAACTGATAGAGAAACTACAAAGACGTGCTGCAAGAACTGTAATGAAATCAGACAGTAGCGACAATGCATTAGATAATCTAAAATGGGAAGTATTAAAAACCAGACGTAATCGTCATACTTTTAACCTTGCTAAAAAGTGCTTAGTTGGACGTTGTCCTAACGTTTTAAGAAACTATTTTATGTTAAATAGAGAAGTAGTTTCCCATATGACCAGACAGATTAATATGTTACATACTCCGAAAGTTAGAACGGAAATCGCTAAACGGTCCTTTTTTATAACGGCTATATTGTTTATAATCGTCATATCTCAGGTTGATTTTTAGTATTTTATTCTTATAGTTTATTTGTATATATTGTATCTATTTTAACACTGTAATTTGTATAATAATATCTTGTAGGGCTCCCGTTGATAATAGTGGAATATTTTCTACTGAAGGGACATACCCTGTTTTAAATAAAAGTTTCTATCTACCAGATGGAGGCTGATCAAAACAAGAAGACAGGGCGGGCACAACAGGAGACGGAATAAAGGAACTACAATTATTTATGTATTAAACTTGCATACAATATAAAATGCCAACAGGTCGCCACAGTCTTGACAGTCTATACTTTCCCAAATACTTTTTTCGATCAATCGGGGTAAACAGTCGTCAAAATTCAGACTCGGGAGACATATGTTGTAGGAAGATATAGATTGAAGAAGATATTATGCGAGGTAAAATTCTCATGAGAAATTATGTGCACATGAGAGAATCTTACTGCGCTGATGGTCTCGGTGCGAGGCGACGAGCAAGCAAGAAGCACTCATGTGGCTTTAGTAAACGACTAGACATAGTGTACATAAAATAACGAAGAACTTAAATATTCATAACAAAGAACTTAAATCTAGCACGTCAAAAAACGTCATATATCGAGGGGGCAACCAGTATCTGCAAAAATTGTAGTTTCGCCATGTTATGATTCTTAGTCATTATATCAAAAACTTTGTGGCCTTTTTAAAGCATTAAAAATAATTTGTTCTGGTTTTCTTGAATTTTCTTGCATTTTTCATCTACTGAGCACAAAATTCTTTGCATATTATACACGCGGTATTGCGCGCGATTTTGAAGTGAAATTCTATTGCCAACCGTTATTTAAACTGCTGATGAAATCTTGTCGTTTTAAATTGAATCAAAGTGTTTAGTATCAAACGAAGCAGAATTTTATGGGGAATACATAGATGTTTTCAGATTTCTTATCTACTCAGCACAAAATTTTCTAATGTAGGGTATGTCATTGCATGTTATGTTTTTTAAGACAAAGCATTAGTTCTAAGATATAAATGTTTTTAAGTAATAATTTGATCAGGTTTTCTATTGAACAAGCTAAACTTAGACATCCTTGTATAGAATTTGTCATGGAATATTTTGGCGTTTTTGGATTTTCGATCGACTGACCACAAAATTCTGCATGCTATACAAGCAGTATTGTGCGCGTCTGAGACTAAGGGAGCGGTCATTAAGTATATGTAATGGGGCAGGGCCGTCGGGAAGCGGTTTAAGCAGGGGGGGTGTGGCTATGTCAAGTTAACTAAACATTACACATACTTTTTGAAACTGCATGATATATATTTACGTTGTCGAGGATTTTGTTGGACAACGCCTTAATTCATATTAAGAATAACATGTTCCCGTGTTTTAACTCAGTACTATGTCAACACTTTATGTATATTAAGTAAAGGTAAAGTGCAGTTAAATTTGGCAATCACTAATTTACCATGATACAGTAAATGAGGATCGCACAGTAAAAGTGATTTTAATTTAAGTTGAAATATCGTAAGTAACTGCATGAAAAGAAGCACTAACGAAAATCACACTTTTTGCTAGAATCGAAAATATTCTTCTGTAGTCGTCTCCAACTGTCACTCTCCTTTGAATTAAACAAGTCTTTTCGCTTAGCGTTTCGATAAAACTGCAATGAAGGTTTTATTAGTGTTATTTCCGGCTATCATAGCCGACCGTAGGTCCGTTACAGACCTCAAGTTAAATTTATCTGAATGGTACTACAGCCTACAGGTTCGCTCAACTAAACGTAATTCTTCGTGTTTTAAGCTGAATGGTAGCTGCAATGGCGTCCATGTTAATAGCATTTGTAATATCTTTCTCGCAAGAGATCAACATTAGCGATTCGAATCGTTGTTCCTTCATTGTCGTTCTTAGGTATGTCTTGATTAGGTTCAGCCTGCTGAATCCTTCATTTGCTGACAACCTGTTTTCAGGGGGGTGTCACACCCCCCAATCGCTACGGCCCATTATGGGGGAGTAGAGTTAGTACTCAACTCTCCTGAATAAAATTATCCAGCATTGTCCAGAATAAGATGTTATTAAAGTGCACCCTTGCTCATTAAAGGTTAAATATGAATCACATAAAGCAGCTTCATTCAGCTGCTTTAAGTGTATGTACAGACTGCACAGCAGTATTAAAAAGTAAATAATTTGGATCACTGGTCATTTACATGTACAGTATTTAAAAAATACCTAATGGGTTTCTGTGTTGGGATAATGTGATCCAAACACGCGGATTTTGCTAAACTTGAGAAAAGCGTAAAAAAACAACCCGATAGGCGAGCGTTTTTTAGCTTTCGAAAGTCGAGCAGCATCCCAAGTCAGTACTAAAAGAAGGAATGACCTACAACGACTTACGACGACCACACCGACCTGTAAGGATGTATTAGATCATTATAATAGTCACTAGATAACGCCTCGTCTGCATGTTCTATCCTCCCCTGCGGGATTTTCCCCATCCCCAGACGTCGCACGCCATGTATTTGTAGATTTTGAATGTTATCTCGGCCAATATTTAACCTTTTTCAATTCTGAAAACAGATTTGGAATTACCTAATATTAGTCTAACTACATAACATTGGATTGACTGAACGGATTCGTTCGTTGTCATTTATGTTGTCTATGTAGTGAGCACGTTTGTGCGCTACCAATCCTGCATGACCTTTACGCAGGCGCCCACACAGAGATAGATAGATAGATAGATTTATTAGTAAATACTTTTGCAGCTAAATAGCTGAATTGCATAATACTTTACAGGGTAAAAAATGTATAATAAAATAGTTAAGATTTATATTACTGCATGTCTATATATAAAATTATTAAATTAGTCTATATACTGTTACTATAAATAAAACTGTTTTTGAGTCTATTTGTCTTGCATATTGGCACATTGAAACTTCGCTTTCGCCGTAAGTTCACATCACATGTGTTAGGCTCAAATAGCAGGCTATGCAACTTATGGTTCTCATTACTAGTTACTTCATTGAAAAGTTTGACCGTCAACATTTTTCTGCGCTCGTGGAGTGTTATTCACATGTCACACTCAAATCCCATCGGATCTGCAAGACAGCAACGTCTGGATCTTTTCTTCGAAGCCTCTTTTGGCGGCGCTGTTCCACACATTCTGCTATTAATCAGACCTGGCCGTCATATTCACTTAGACCGCTATATGTTTGCTCGAGCGATCCTGCAATCTCATACGGCATAACTCCGTCCCCTTCGAAGACCAAGGAAGACGACCCTACAGCGATGGGCCATCTTCCTTGGTCTTCGATGTAGGAACAAACTTTGCACAAGAACTCGTACGATTGTAAACGTGATAACAACCCTCGAATCTTTGCCTTTGTTTCTGCCTTACCTGTAGGCCAGGCCAATGCATTTTCGAAAGCCACGATCAACCCTGGCCAGACGTCAATGAGGATTTTCATCCCTTTTCGTCGATGAGTAATGAAACGCGTTTCTTGAATCTTGGGCAACTTTTTGTGGCTCTCTATTCCCAATGCTTGACACGCAGCGTAAACCTCGTTATTCAGTTTGCCAGAATTTTGCAGTAATGAATATATTGTTTGATATAATTCATCGCAAACGTTCAAGTTTGAGTTTTGCAACGCTGATTTGAAGGCAAGCTCGATGCGGTGATTTGCACAGTGAACAGTAAGCAGCCATCCACGGGTCTGTGACAGTTGCGTTAAGATACCGTTGTATGCTCCAGTGTTGACACTTGCACCATCAGTAGTAGCCGATACCAGCTTATTCTTGTAGTCGTCTTCTGACAATTTGATCACGCCATTTTCTTCGTTGAAAATGCTATCGATACCCATTTTAATTGAATTGGCATCTACACCCCCGTATTCGCTCATTTCTAGAAGAGAAACAATTAAATAGCAAGGTATGCCATTTCTCTCAAAGCGAACCATAACAAGCTCCTTTTCGGATCCCGTCTTTCTAGCTTGGGAGCCATCGGACATTAGTGACATAAAGTGCTTACTTGCAATCACCGCCGCACACTTTTCGCGAATAGAATCTGCAATGCAATGAATATACTCCCGAGCTGCCTTGTTATTATCTCGACCATCAATTAAAACAACTCCATTCTGACGTTGGCATTTAACCAAAACCTTGAAGTGCTCGAGAGGCATAGTTGAATTCATGTCTAACTCGTAGGCAGTTTTTATCATTTTCATATATGCATCATGTGTGCTTTGGTTTAAAGCGACATCAATTCTGTGCGTAAATGACGTTTTCTGGTTGCCTATATTTTTGAGAATACATTTTGCGACATGTGTGGTTTAATTAATACTAACATTGTAACAAACAACAATGCTACTAGACTCACTGCATACATACTTGGTTCACTTGTTTGAAGTTTTTCTTCTTGGGGGAGGCGCGCTTCTGCTTCTAAAGCCCATTTGTGACCTTTTCCTACGATACAAATTTATGCCAAGAAATTTAAATGGTATTAAGTTGATTGGCATAGGACGGAATGATTTCGATATGTAATCTGTGTCATGCATTGTAGTTTTGATGTGATCATGAAAATACTGAAATACATTTATACATTACTATAAACTATTTAAACTCTTACCTTCAAGATGACGATCGATGTTCCATTTAGTAACGCAATTCGTTCCATTAATATACGCTTCGACCGACTTCTTAGCGCTTCCCTTACAAAGTGGATTGGCAAGAATGACAGTTTTATGCTTAGCGCATAGTTTGCACCACACAAACGTCACCATTATTTTGCCATTCTTGATCTCGGTTTTTGAACCAATGATAGAATCTTTTCCGTATTTTTTAAATGTAGTTTGCTCAATTGATTGACCTTTCGGCGACGAACCTTTCGAACAGCTCGCCATCGGAATATTGAAATCCCACTTACTCAAATTTCATCAGATAAAATGAGTCTCATTAGAATGTTTATTTAACTTATCTTACATTATCTTCAACACCTGTCTTACATTATCTTCAACACCTGTGGCTAGATAACAACTTGTTTTTCTTTTATAACTAGTCTAATGAGGATTTGTTCCGGCAAAAATTCATTTAGAATAAAAAAACCAGGCGCGCGTTAAAAGGCGCGTCTCGAGGAGTCAAGGCGCGTGCGCGCGATCGCGTGCCTCAAACGGCCAGGCCTGTATTAATCGTTCCTCACCTTGCCACACAGTGATTTTCCATGTCTCTCTGTTCATTGCATTCATCTCCCAATCTTTGGCCACACCACAGCTCTTTAGTGTCTCCTTTAATGTGTCCTTATAGCGCAAACGTGGTCGACCACGCTTCCTGGTACCAGTTGTGAGTTCGCATTACAGAATTTCCTTTGGAAGGTGGCTGCTTGGCATCCTCTCCACATGTGCCAGCCACATCTAAGTTGTCGATTTTTTAGGATTATTGCCATTTCCGGTAAACCAGTGCGTTCGCAAATGATGTCATTTGTAACCATATCCTCCCATTTCACTCCAAGTATTCGCATATAGAGTAGGGGGAACTGGTTAAGTTTTCTGATATGCCTAGAATACAGCACCTAGGTAGGTGAATGCTTGAGTCATCTTTAAAGTTTTGCCCTCAAGTGTGATGAATGGCCCAGGCGTGGTAACTCGGGAGCGGGTTGGTGCATGATTTCCGTTTTCCTTACACTGATTTTGAGTCCGAAATTCTTTGCTGCTGACGCAAAATAATCCATTAGGCGCTGTAACGCCTCTTCCGTGTGTGGCATACAACCCCAATGACCCGTAGCGTCCGAGGGCTGTATATCGCATAAATCCCGATGTTCGAGGTGTTTATCTGACTAATTACATTGAGGAGGTTTCAAACAAAGTTTTGTCGATTTTGTCCACCTTGGACAAAGATTTCCCTAGTTTTTTCTTCGTTTCTTATCTAATTAGTATTCATAGGGATGTATGACGCATACATCCCGTGGTTCATCAAAGGAAACCGACTCAATGTAATGTGTTATTACACTCGTCACTGCATGTGCAGAGGGCAGTGCAGTGAAAATCAATCTTTACACATGAACAGCATTTCCGAGATCCTTTCTTGACAAGATTTTGTGACGTCAGGTAACATTGTCCAAAATGGCTTCCACATGTCCTCATCCAAAGTCCATAGGTAGCACTGGACAAGTCGTCAGTGTTTGTCCCCAGCAGTGACCGGCCTGATACGCAGCGCGTGCTTCATGTGTTCCACCAGAACCGCACTTGTTGGTGGAATCGAGAACTCTTCCTTTCTGAAAAAACATCTGTTTTCTGGCATCATTTACGGCCGTCTTTCTGTTTGTTCTGTCATAGAGCAGCACTACAAAACGCTCTAGATGCCCACAATTCTAGTTGTTCGCACTCTCTAAGTTGTTGAAATATAGCAACTGCCAGTACAAGAACATACGTGTCAACTGCATAAAACGATCTTTTTATGGCATTGTTTAACTGCATCTTTGACATGTGGTAGCATTCTTGTGTCGGCTTCTTCGTGCGTACTATAGTGGATAAGACTTGCTTTCCATACATTGAAAATACTCGTTTCTCCACTGTGAGAGAATAGATGCGATGCACTCAGCCAAGAACTTTTGCGCTTGTTCTCGTCGACACGTAGAAATTTATTCAAATCACGTGGAAGCTGATTACTACCTGCAATGCGCGTTCGAACCCCGGCTCTTCTGTGACATCTCGTAGTGGCTTCAAGCTGTTGGGGACATACTCATCCCTCACGATGTCTACACGTTTGACATGGCGAAGTGTTCGAAACTGTCCGACAATAAGTTAATCGGGATATGGGGACTATGATATATTATATCACGCGACGCACAATTGCCGGAAGTCTGTAACCACTCCGGCGTATTGTAATAGTATACAGTGTTATAGAGAACTGTGTGAGTCTAGACCGAAAGAGAGTCAGTTAAATAAAGGATGGGTAAAAGGTTTTGCGTTGTGACATTCAGTGAACTAAACGGTGAGATATTTTAGGAAGCGTGTTTTACCACGTTTTCGACACAGTGGCACCTCCGACGGGATCTAAGGATCGTAAATAGCAACTCGCGACGGAGAAACTATCGACAGAGCTTAACGCAAAACTTAAAACGCTTAATTTTCGAATCGGGAAAACCAATGAAACCCTGGAGAAGAAAGACCGATTGGCCACACAACGCCAAATAACATCATTAGAAAACATGACCGAAGCAATTACTACACTTAAAGAAACGATAGAGGAGAAGAAGTTCGCCAAAGGAGAAACAGAAGAGGTTGTAAGAGAATGGGCGGGCGGAATGAACTATCAACAAGGCAGATCAGTGTATCAAGGAGCTGACAAATCAAATCCAAATAATCGATCGCGATTTAAAACAGGCCACCGCATTTCAAGCTCACAAACAGGCGATGGAACTTGAAGAAAATAAACTTTGTGTTCAACGAGAAGCCACCGAGAGAGCTGATGCTGAACAATTGGAATTTGAAAAAAAGCGGCTCGAACTACAACAACACGCACCATCGAAGCCAGACACGCAATCAGGCGGCAACAGTGGGGCTATAAGAATGCCAAAACTTGAAATTACCAAGTTCAATGGGACATCCCAAGACTGGCTGCGGTTCTGGGGACAATTCGAAACACAAATTCACAAGTCAACAGCACCCGCGCTCACGAAGTTTTCATACCTGAAAGAATTGGTCAATATGAAAGTGCGTAATTTAATCGATGGACTTCCGTTCACCAAAGAAGGTTATGACAAGGCAAAGATTAATGATTTACTCATTAAGCGGTACGGAAATACAAGTGAAGTGGTTGGCGCCTATGTACGCAATATTCTCGAGCTGCCTGTCGTGAAAAGATGTGAAAAAGATTCACGAGTTTTATGAAACACTGCTGTTTAACGTCGAATCTTTACGGACATTACAAAGTCTTAAAAAAACTCGACGCAGCGGTGAGATTTACACTCGACAAGCTACAAGTGATAAAGAACGAGCTGGCGATGCCTAATGACAACTGGAGTGGACCTTCGTCCAGTTTTTAGAAGCGTTAGAGAAATGTACGAAAAACAATCCAATTCAAGACAACCGTAGCCCAAGGAATTACATGTATAGCCACAAGGAAAAGTCGCGATCATTTTTCTCCAGAGGAAATGAGTCAAATGACACCGGAAATCAGCCGATCAGGGGTTTTTTGTGTATTGCGCAAGTGAAGATCACAAGGCAAATAACTGTGAGGAGGTCGTCAAACCAGCTGACAGAAAGAAAATTCTCGCAGAGAAGTGCTTGTGCTTTAATTGTATGGTGCTAAACACAGAGCAGGGAACTGCCAAAGTAAGAACATGTGTCAAATTTGCCGGGGAAAACATCATGCCTCAATCTGTGACAAACATCATGCCTCAATCTTTGACAAGTCTGCAAACCCTCGTGAACCAGGGATGACAGCCAATCACGTGGGAGAATCAACAGTGGTACATCCGGTAGTGGTTGTGAAGATAGATGGTCACAAATTTAGAGCTCTACTTGACAGTGGTGCTAGCCACTCCTACGCATCCTACACCGCCATCAAATTGATTAACGCCAAACTTAAGTCAACAGGACTTAGACAAATCGCTATGTTAACTGGTGTCGCCACGCGAACGTGAAAGTCTACGAAGTCACAGTATGTTCCGTCACCGGTGAATTTAAACTCGATGTGAACATTACCAAGGTTGAAAAGAGAGAGCTGTTGAGTTTGGAAAATCCTCGCTACCAAGAAGTTCTCAGCGAACATGAGTAGTAATACACATGGGGGTACGGGGACACTTTTTTTTATATGACGGCCAAACGCTGACTTATCGTATCGTCAGACCAAGCTGACCTCAATAGTGTCGCTTCATACGTCAAAATTCGACGATCGACTTTAAAGCCATTTCAAATCGATAAACCAACCTCAACCAAGCTCTTGCGAGCGACTTTTCAAACGGGTTTTCAGAGCATGTCGCTTCGTATTCTAATTTACTCACTAGTCTAACAAGTTCAGCGCACTTGGTGAGTCACAACACTAACCCCACAGCTTGGTCTGGCGACACACTAAGTCAGCGTTTGGCCGTCATATAAAAAAAAAGTGTCTCCGTACCCCCATGTGTATTACTACTTACTATGCTGCCAATTCACACACGAAAAAAAGCCACTAGATTGTGAGTCTAGTGGATCAATGTTCAATAAATCTCATATGCCAGCATCAACATAATGTTGTGTCTTTTCTGGAGTGGTGGGGTCACACATTTTCAACGTCGTTCATCAATTATTTTGTGGGATGTCCTTGTGTCCATATGCATAGGACTCAACACCATCTTCTAACGGATAACGTTTGTCGTCAAAGCAGGACAATGACACCTTGTTGATTTCGTAGCTTCCAAGTTCATGTTTAACGCTTCTAATACTTTTCATTGTGTGACGCAATTGTCCCTGCTCGAGCAACACCTTCTTGTAATCGTCATGCTTGATAACGTTCTTGATGTTCTTCCTGATTCCTTTTGCAGTTTTGCCACCACCGCCAGACTCTTTCACGTAGCTATACATTTTGCTGCGCAACCCAATGAACTCGACAATTGGCACACCAGCGCACTCGTCTTTCATTTTTCCAATCACCTTTTTATTTTCTTTGAAAGCAAATGGGCTGTCTGGTGGATAGTCACTATTGTCGAACTTCTCACGGTCCTCCAAAAAGTCTTCATAAACATCGTCAGTCAGGATTGTGTATAGTAGACTGTCCGTGTCGGTGCCTGCATCCAGGATATTTCTTACATACATAATTGTAGTGAAAGTCGTACATCAATGTTTTACTCAAATCGAGTATGCACATGCCAACATAAGCAGGTCTGTTCAGTGTTAATGTCTCTTTCACTTTGTGGACAGACTCTTCTCATTAGTCACCAATCTCACGTCTACGCGCTTCCTCAGGTTTTCCATCGTTTTACCAAACACACTGTTGTTCATCAGCTTGAAGAAGTCCTTTTCAAAAGCATTTTTAGCACCAGTTATTTTGGTTGTGTTGAAGTCGATGTACTCCCCCAACCACTTGGACTGATTGAATTGCAACACTCTATGGACCTTCTTGACTTTCAGTCCTAACTCTTTGTATAACTGCAAGTTCCTATGGTGGAGAACATATTTCTCTTTGTCTCTCAAATTTGTCACCAATTTTTTCACAAGACCGACGCTCACGTTGAACTTTTTTCTAATCTTCTCACAATACTTTGACAGCATATCAACAGTTATTTCCATCTTCTCTGGTGCGAGTGGATAGTCATTGTGTAGGTCGTGCAGATGGTCTGGGTATTCCAAATCAACTTCGACTATCAACCCGGTGTCACTGTCGTTGTGATAGTTGCATAGATCAACCTTTTTTATTTCTTTCTCAGTGAGCCACTTGAAACCACCAGTGGAAAGACTTTGACTCATCGCCCATCCATACAAATTGTTGGCATCGAGGTCATATTTCTCCATATATTTATTGTTTGCTTGTCCATGTCTGTTGGCGATATAGCTCACACCACCACGCATACCTAATTCTATGAATTGAAACATGTCAATGTCGGACAACAATTCAAGCTCCACACAGTCATTTTGAGCATTGCGTCCCAAGCCAACCCAGGTGATGTGAAATAGTGACACGGATCCAATCCATATTGTTGGTAGCACGTCTTTCTAAAGTTCTCAAAAACGTCGGCCAACAACAACACGTCACTCTTCAAATAGGGATCCTGATAGTCGCCCATTGTCTGCAAATCAAACGTTCTCCACACGTTCTCTGCATGTTGATAATCAGCTTCTGAAATGTCAGTAGCGTTGAGAACACTATGGAACTCCTCTCGTGCGGGCAACTGTGTCTCAGAGAACCTCTCCATAGAGTCCATATAATCATAAGGATAGACGCCTTTCTTGGTGACCAATTCGAGTTGCTGCTCACCTTGAAACACCTTAGAGGTCTCGACATAACCATCATCCGGCAAATTCTTGACCAAGTTGTCCAAACTACTACTCATGAATTGAAAGCTGTCCAGAAAGACAGAAAGTGTTTGCCAATCATGAAGGCCATATATTTCTCCATGTTGTTGGGGATCACATTGATGTCTTGACCAAACTTACCAATCTCCTGCATGATAAAGTGACTGTCATAACCACGAAGATTGTGAAATATCCCAGGTATTTTGTTAGTCAATCTAAAGTTGACATTGCAATCGCGATGTGCGGACCCTCTATATTTGCTTGTGATGTGGCAATGATCTCTCACTCTGGTGTCGGCGTCAACGTAGTCCACACCACAAATATGAGATCACTTAGCGTCAGCGAAATCTTTCTTGTCATCAGCAGTCAAAACCATGTCTTTTTGAAAGTGTTCTCTCCTCGTTTCCTCACAATATTTGACGACTTCAAACATTTCTTTGATGAACTCATGAACAGTGCTCTCACCACGATACACCTTGATTGGCTTGCTAAAAGTGTCGTCATAGCAACACACCAGTTTTTGGCATTCTCGATATGTCAACTGTAAATGTTTTTTACGCAGCTGTTTCAAAACCGACAACAACATCTCAATCTATTCGATCAACCAAATCAACACGTGTCCCACTGACGAATACTACGCTTTTGATGTCTATTTGCTACCTATTACAGAAAACTTTCCTGGCCATGGTTTTGATTTCTATGTCAAATGATATTTCAGTAAATCCTGGTCCAGTATCTATGGATTTCCCTCGATTTCGTGGACTAAATATCGCTCACCTCAATGTTCGAAGCTTAACCGGTAGATCGACTCATTACGCATTTATTTAAAAGAAAACCCTTTTGATGTGCTAACTTTGTCCGAAACGTGGTTAAAAGCAAGTGTATCTGATAGTGAAATTTATATCTCTGGATATACTTTATCGAGGAATGACAGGGAAAATCGTATTGGGGGAGGCACTCTAGCCTATATTCGTGATGGCTTGCCTTACTGTGTACGCTCTGATTTACAAGCACCGAATATTGAATCCTGTGTTATTGAAGTCAATCGAGCAAAAGCTAAGAAAATTTTCATATTTACTGTATATAAAGCTCCTGACAAGAAACTTAAAACATTTATCGAAAGTTTAAGTAATTTATTGCGTACTGTTCCTACGGAAGCCGATATTATAATCTTGGGCGATTTTAATGTTAATGTTTTAGCCGCAAAGAAAGACCCATTACGACAACAACTTATTCGATTTGGAAATTTGCATTACTTGGAACAACTTATTAAAACTCCCACAAGAATCACCGAAAAGTCTGCCACTGCAATTGACCTATTGTTTGCTAACAATTACCATCGTATAATTAATTCTGGGGTATTACATCCATCATTAAGTGACCATTCACTTATCTACTGCATACTTAAAGCTGGAGTTCCTAAGTTGCCGCCACGAACAATAGAATACAGATCATATAAGAATTATTCCCGAAGTGGTTTTGTAAACGATCTTAAGAATATTGATTGGAATATTATTGATATTCAAGAAAATGTTAATGATGCCGTCGAGGTCTGGGACAAACTATTCACTGAAGCCATAATAGACACGCTCCAATTAGGAAATTACGAATGAAAGGAAGACATGCACCGTGGATCACGAGTAATTTGAGTAATGCTATGCGTGATCGCGATTATCATGACGTAAGGCTGTCAAATCAAATTCTGAATATCATTGGAAGCTCTATAAGCAATCAAAGATATCTGTGAATAAACTCATAAAGAAATGTAAATCTGATTACTACCTAGACCTAATAAACCAAAACAAAGGCAATTCTGGTGCACTCTGGAAAACATTGAATGAAATTACATTGCGAAAGTCATCTGCTCCTATAACTTGTATTGAAATTGACGGCACGTTACAAACTGATGTTAAATCAATTGTTGAAGTTTTAAACTCGCATTTTTCGTCTATCGGAAGCAAGCTAGCTGCATTGGTCAAATCTAGATTCGGAATCATTCGTCGGGTCATTACGTCAAATTCTGTCAATGATACTCAGGCATCAACAATTTCTCGATTTACTTTTGGGGTTATTGATGAACAATTTGTTTACAAAAATCTTTGTGAGTTGAAAACCAATAAAGCTATTGGCCTCGATCGCGTTAGTGCTCATCTGTTGAAGGATTCTGCCAATGTACTAGCGCCTGTACTGACTGATTTGTTCAATCGTTCATTGTTCTCTTCTATGTATCCTGATATTTGGAAATGCGGGAAGGTCACTGCCCTGTTTAAATCTGGGGAAAGAACAGATCCAAACAACTACAGGCCAATAACAGTTCTCCCGATTGTTAGTAAAATCCTCGATAAAGCGGCTCATTCACAAATGTATAGCTATCTACAGGATAATAAATTATTGTCGCCATCTCAATTTGGGTTTAGACCCAAAAGCTCGACCGAGATTGCCCTCGTTAATTTCACTGATTCAATCTTGGAAAATATGGACAGAGGACTTATTACAGGGGTAGTCTCAATTGATTTAACAAAAGCTTTCGACACCGTCGATCACGGAATTCTGTATGATAAATTGAAAGTCGCCGGCTTTGATGATACATCTGTAAATTGGCTTAAATCATATCTTACAAACAGAACTCAATTAACTGCAATCGGAAATGTTTACTCGTCTGTTAAACCTGTACACATTGGAGTTCCTCAGGGAAGTGTGATGGGTCCCTTGCTATTCATCATCTATATGAACGACCTGCCTTCATGCATAAAACATTGCAACGTATCTCTTTATGCTGATGACACTGTTATTTATTTTTCTTCTTCTGATGTATCGGTAGTTGAAGATAAATTAAATTCCGATCTAGCAAGTTTAAGCCGGTGGCTCAACGAAAACCTTCTAACATTGAATGAAGCCAAATGCAAATTTGTTATATTTGGGAGTAATCAAAAACTGGCAAAGATAAAACAAATTTCCCTACAAATAAACGGATGCCAAGTTGATGATGAAGACTCGTTTAAATATCTGGGTGTTATTATGCACAAGAACATGACTTGGTTGGACTATATTGACCAGCTAAATGTGAAAGTTTGTCAACGGTTAGGAGCTCTGCGACGAGTCAAACATCTACTTCCACGTGATGCAAGAATAACTTTATATAATAGTCTAATTCTACCGTTGTTTGATTACGCGGACATCGTATGGGGTGACAAAAATAATGCTGTTTTGATGAATCAACTTCAAGTACTTCAAAACAATGCAGCTCGTACCATATTAGATTTACCAAAGTATGCATCAGCAACTCAGGCTCTTGATCAGCTGACATGGAAACCTTTAGTCTCTCGCCGCTGTTTTCATCGTCGTGTGACGATGTACAAATGTCAAAATGGTCTGGTTAATTTCAACCATGACTTTCGAAAGAATGCCGATCACGTTTATAACACCCGAGGTTCAGAGAAAATCCGGGTGCCTAAAACAAAGACAAACTGGGGGCAGCAAAGATTCGTGGTGCATGCGGTAAAGGACTGGAATAGTGTGCCAGAACATATCAAACAGGCTGAAACACTAACACGTTTTAAAAACCTTTTAGTAACTAATTTTTAGACTTTTTATAGATTAATGCTTGTCGAAATGTTTTTTCGATTATATGTACATTTGCATAGTATCTTAGTCCTAATTTTAACTTTTATTGATTTTTATTAACTTTTATTGACATTATATTATTTATGTAATAGTTCTATCAGGGCCCTACTGAAAATCGCTTTGCGAGTTAGGCTCCCTGTTAAAATATTATGATAATAATAATAATAATAGCCATACCCACAGTCGATGTGTCTCTGATAAACGTTTGTCCAACTTGATTCGCTTGATGGTGTTGTGGTGTGAACCTTTCGTGTGATAGCCTCGAAGTCTGCGTACACCACAAGTGGCACGTTGAGTCGCTTGTGAAAGTTATTTATACTTCACCTTAGCGCCTTCACATGGCATCTTGATCGTTTGCTTTCCATTCACTGTCAAGCAAACGTCACTGTGTTTCTCAAGCACAGTTGAAGAACTGAAACACTGCAAACAATACCTGCAAAAATGCTTCCTTCCTTTGTGCTTAGTTTGGTGGAACATGAATTTATTGAAGTCCTTTATGTACACATAGTGTTGTTTCTTTGTCTGTTATCAACAGCAAGTCCATGTGATCGTCAAACCTCTCTTTTGAAACGTACACAGGGTAGGGTTGCCTATTCTCATAACCAAAGACACTAATGCTGATGTTGTTAGCCTTCTCAATCTTATTATAGTCCTTGAGTGTGACTGGGAAACTTACTCCAGTGTAATTCAACTCAGACACATGTCCGACGTATTTAGAAACCCTCTCTGGTTTCTGTTCGACACTGAATTTACACGCCAGATGACACCATCTGAAGCACTCATTGTCGTTGTTTTTAATATTAATCAAACCCTTCGCACTATTGGACAACTCTTTTGGCAATGCAATGTAGCTTGACCCAGCGAGGGGTGAGTAAGTCACAATATTGACGTAATGGCCTTCTAATTTCTCTATTGTCCACCCAGACCCTTCAGACAACCAAGGTGCCACACGTGATTGCAATTGTTCTGCACCATGTTCGACAACAACACCAATGTCACGCTCGTTAAGAATGGCCCATGTTTTGCTATTAAAATAAGCAGTTTTGTGAGTCGACGAACCGGCTTCTAACGGTTTCTCAAAAGATCGAAGGATCAAGGTAGAACGTTTGATTATAGTAATGCAAAAGGCGCTGCTGAAGCTGTTGAATGGTTTAAGCGACTTGTCGATGAAGCTGGAAAGGAACACGAAAACACGTCAAGTGGCGTGGTTGACGCACAGTTGAGGTCTGAGGATATAGTACCAACAGAAGATTTAACAGACGCCATAGTCTATCGCTAGCGATAAGATCGAAGATGACGTGGAATCACGAGAGAGCGAGCTAAATGACGGTGTGATGGTTGTTAGTGAAGAGGAAATGAGAGAGCTCGCACCGAATCCAAGGGGTCCAAACGATGGTGTAATAGTTGTTAGTGAAGAGGAAGTGAGAGAGCTTGCAGGTGTATTGAATCCAAAGGGTCCAAACGACGTGAAGATACAAGCTTTAGAAATCATGGCTGATAGATACCGCTTCAAAGCTCTAAATGAGACTGGAGTAGCGAAAGAACGATGGTATAAAAACGTTAGTGAGACAGCTGAGCTGAAAGCGGGTAGCATACGACTTCAGGACGGTCTCAAACCAGAACACGAAGCTAGTAAAATCATTGCTGATGAGGTCATGAACAACGTCTAGGTTAGAGAGATTCCAGAAGTGGGCTAGAAAAAATATGATTGGGTTGAGTGCTATAGCGATTGCTGGTGTTGTGACAACTGTTATTGTGAAAGGAAGATCTGCTGTTGTGGAAGGCGCTAGGGCTATAACCTTCTCCATACCATTCAACTCTAACACAACCCACATTGGATCAATACTGCGCAAACACTGGCATATTATAGAAAACGACCCAACCCTTAACATTTTATGGCCTAATACACCACTAATCGCATACAAACGCAACAGGAACCTTAAAGACCAACTGGTACACTCTAAATTTCTTACTAACAACACTAACGACCAGTAACTAACATAACAGACAATACAACACATTACTTGGTGGTAACAAATAACAAGAAAACCTATAGAAAGAAAAATAACAAGAGAACCTAAAAAGAAAATAACAAGAAAAACTAAAGAAAGAGAAATGGAAACTAACCAGATAGCGAACTGCAGAAAGAAAGGTCAACAAAAAGACAACCTTCAACCAAGTATATGAAAAACAACCTTATGATGATAAAGGAGCCATTATAAAGAAAAAACATTTGCCAACCCAACAAGATAATAACCAGAAGAGAGTGGCAATGATAACTTCTCTAAAAAACAAGATATGCAGGCGGCAATCTTCATATTGGTATTTTGTATAACCAATAATTCTGAACTTTTTAGTTGAGATTGGATATATCTTGTTTAATTTTATATCGTTTCATTTTTATCTATTTTATTTCGTGTTACCTCTGATGATCTATGCTGATTACGACTACTCACTTTAATTTATAAATAATAGTATTCTGATACACATACTGTATCAGGGATATACAGCCTTTCTTTATACTCTAGCAATTCACCATTGTTAATTTTACTCAACTGAATTAATCATATATATAGTCCAATATAAACATGACATGCTATATTGTATATACACTACATCACATTACACTATATCTTATACTTCAAATCATTTTATATTATATTATACATATATATCTTAAATTTACGGTAAATCTCTTTCTACACTCGATTTCGATATGACATATTCATACTGTCATAATCCATACACATGACCAATGGTATAATCACATCTCATACAAAACAGACACCTTGTTCTCAATTACATACATCATACCACGTGATACACCCACACATACATAACCAACACTCACATTCACAATCAGCCTATTCGCTCACTGATTGCAAACGTAGAGCACGGATCATAAGCAAATTTCAAAACGTACCGAAATTCTATAACCGAAATGGCTGGGAGAGTTGGCATGTCAAGAAATTACAAGACATTTGGTAAGAACTAATTTCTTGACATTTCGGTTTGGCCAATATCATCTATATTCCGTCATCTACATCACCGTTCGTTCACCAAATATCTCACCGTCACTTTTGATCGCCATAGCCAATATCATCTATACTCCGTCATCTACATCACCGTTTGTTCACCAAATATCTCACCGTCACTTTTGATCGCCATAGCCAATATCATCTATATTCCATCATCTACATCACCGTTTGTTCACCAAATATCTCACCATCACTTTCGATCGCCATGCATAACCAATACTTACAACATATTTGCACTCACACCCAAATCCCTTAAAAATCCCTCCTGAAGAAGACTGTTAGGTCGAAACGCGTCGAGGGTTGCCTTATACGAACAACCACAAATACACGCGTTTCTATTCAAACATCCAATTGCTCCACTCGCAAAACACACCATCCTTCGACTCCACCAGCCACGACTCCATTTTCACTTACACATTGTCCATGTCAATCATCAGTGTCATCCATGTGATATAATTGTTTTGGTATCCGTCATGCTCAAAATACTGTTTGCCAACTATTTACAATATTCAACACCGGTATAGGTCTCATTATCCACCCATATATTACACAAAACAACAACATCTCAATCTATTCGATCAACCAAATCAACACGTGTCCCACTGACGAATACTACGCTTTTGATGTCTATTTGCTACCTATTACAGAAAACTTTCCTGGCCATGGTTTTGATTTCTATGTCAAATGATATTTCAGTAAATCCTGGTCCAGTATCTATGGATTTCCCTCGATTTCGTGGACTAAATATCGCTCACCTCAATGTTCGAAGCTTAACCGGTAAGATCGACTCATTACGCATTTATTTAAAAGAAAACCCTTTTGATGTGCTAACTTTGTCCGAAACGTGGTTAAAAGCAAGTGTATCTGATAGTGAAATTTATATCTCTGGATATACTTTATCGAGGAATGACAGGGAAAATCGTATTGGGGGAGGCACTCTAGCCTATATTCGTGATGGCTTGCCTTACTGTGTACGCTCTGATTTACAAGCACCGAATATTGAATCCTGTGTTATTGAAGTCAATCGAGCAAAAGCTAAGAAAATTTTCATATTTACTGTATATAAAGCTCCTGACAAGAAACTTAAACATTTTATCGAAAGTTTAAGTAATTTATTGCGTACTGTTCCTACGGAAGCCGATATTATAATCTTGGGCGATTTTAATGTTAATGTTTTAGCCGCAAAGAAAGACCCATTACGACAACAACTTATTCGATTTGGAAATTTGCATTACTTGGAACAACTTATTAAAACTCCCACAAGAATCACCGAAAAGTCTGCCACTGCAATTGACCTATTGTTTGCTAACAATTACCATCGTATAATTAATTCTGGGGTATTACATCCATCATTAAGTGACCATTCACTTATCTACTGCATACTTAAAGCTGGAGTTCCTAAGTTGCCGCCACGAACAATAGAATACAGATCATATAAGAATTATTCCCGAAGTGGTTTTGTAAACGATCTTAAGAATATTGATTGGAATATTATTGATATTCAAGAAAATGTTAATGATGCTGTCGAGGTCTGGGACAAACTATTCACTGAAGCCATAATAGACACGCTCCAATTAGGAAATTACGAATGAAAGGAAGACATGCACCGTGGATCACGAGTAATTTGAGTAATGCTATGCGTGATCGCGATTATCATGACGTAAGGCTGTCAAATCAAATTCTGAATATCATTGGAAGCTCTATAAGCAATCAAAGATATCTGTGAATAAACTCATAAAGAAATGTAAATCTGATTACTACCTAGACCTAATAAACCAAAACAAAGGCAATTCTGGTGCACTCTGGAAAACATTGAATGAAATTACATTGCGAAAGTCATCTGCTCCTATAACTTGTATTGAAATTGACGGCGCGTTACAAACTGATGTTAAATCAATTGTTGAAGTTTTAAACTCGCATTTTTCGTCTATCGGAAGCAAGCTAGCTGCATTGGTCAAATCTAGATTCGGAATCATTCGTCGGGTCATTACGTCAAATTCTGTCAATGATACTCAGGCATCAACAATTTCTCGATTTACTTTTGGGGTTATTGATGAACAATTTGTTTACAAAAATCTTTGTGAGTTGAAAACCAATAAAGCTATTGGCCTCGATCGCGTTAGTGCTCATCTGTTGAAGGATTCTGCCAATGTACTAGCGCCTGTACTGACTGATTTGTTCAATCGTTCATTGTTCTCTTCTATGTATCCTGATATTTGGAAACGCGGGGAAGGTCACTGCCCTGTTTAAATCTGGGGAAAGAACAGATCCAAACAACTACAGGCCAATAACAGTTCTCCCGATTGTTAGTAAAATCCTCGATAAAGCGGCTCATTCACAAATGTATAGCTATCTACAGGATAATAAATTATTGTCGCCATCTCAATTTGGGTTTAGACCCAAAAGCTCGACCGAGATTGCCCTCGTTAATTTCACTGATTCAATCTTGGAAAATATGGACAGAGGACTTATTACAGGGGTAGTCTCAATTGATTTAACAAAAGCTTTCGACACCGTCGATCACGGAATTCTGTATGATAAATTGAAAGTCGCCGGCTTTGATGATACATCTGTAAATTGGCTTAAATCATATCTTACAAACAGAACTCAATTAACTGCAATCGGAAATGTTTACTCGTCTGTTAAACCTGTACACATTGGAGTTCCTCAGGGAAGTGTGATGGGTCCCTTGCTATTCATCATCTATATGAACGACCTGCCTTCATGCATAAAACATTGCAACGTATCTCTTTATGCTGATGACACTGTTATTTATTTTTCTTCTTCTGATGTATCGGTAGTTGAAGATAAATTAAATTCCGATCTAGCAAGTTTAAGCCGGTGGCTCAACGAAAACCTTCTAACATTGAATGAAGCCAAATGCAAATTTGTTATATTTGGGAGTAATCAAAAACTGGCAAAGATAAAACAAATTTCCCTACAAATAAACGGATGCCAAGTTGATGATGAAGACTCGTTTAAATATCTGGGTGTTATTATGCACAAGAACATGACTTGGTTGGACTATATTGACCAGCTAAATGTGAAAGTTTGTCAACGGTTAGGAGCTCTGCGACGAGTCAAACATCTACTTCCACGTGATGCAAGAATAACTTTATATAATAGTCTAATTCTACCGTTGTTTGATTACGCGGACATCGTATGGGGTGACAAAAATAATGCTGTTTTGATGAATCAACTTCAAGTACTTCAAAACAATGCAGCTCGTACCATATTAGATTTACCAAAGTATGCATCAGCAACTCAGGCTCTTGATCAGCTGACATGGAAACCTTTAGTCTCTCGCCGCTGTTTTCATCGTCGTGTGACGATGTACAAATGTCAAAATGGTCTGGTTAATTTCAACCATGACTTTCGAAAGAATGCCGATCACGTTTATAACACCCGAGGTTCAGAGAAAATCCGGGTGCCTAAAACAAAGACAAACTGGGGGCAGCAAAGATTCGTGGTGCATGCGGTAAAGGACTGGAATAGTGTGCCAGAACATATCAAACAGGCTGAAACACTAACACGTTTTAAAAACCTTTTAGTAACTAATTTTTAGACTTTTTATAGATTAATGCTTGTCGAAATGTTTTTCGATTATATGTACATTTGCATAGTATCTTAGTCCTAATTTTAACTTTTATTGATTTTTATTAACTTTTATTGACATTATATTATTTATGTAATAGTTCTATCAGGGCCCTACTGAAAATCGCTTTGCGAGTTAGGCTCCCTGTTAAAATATTATGATAATAATAATAATAATAGCCATACCCACAGTCGATGTGTCTCTGATAAACGTTTGTCCAACTTGATTCGCTTGATGGTGTTGTGGTGTGAACCTTTCGTGTGATAGCCTCGAAGTCTGCGTACACCACAAGTGGCACGTTGAGTCGCTTGTGAAAGTTATTATACTTCACCTTAGCGC
This sequence comes from Chrysogorgia sp. JL179-B06, assembly GCA_035772405.1. Lineage (NCBI taxonomy): Eukaryota > Metazoa > Cnidaria > Anthozoa > Scleralcyonacea > Chrysogorgiidae > Chrysogorgia > Chrysogorgia sp. JL179-B06. The sequence continues at coordinate 649,767 of JAYKKM010000207.1, forward strand.
CTTCACATGGCATCTTGATCGCTTGCTTTCCATTCACTGTCAAGCAAACGTCACTGTGTTTCTCAAGCACAGTTGAAGAACTGAAACACTGCAAACAATACCTGCAAAAATGCTTCCTTCCTTTGTGCTTAGTTTGGTGGAACATGAATTTATTGAAGTCCTTTATGTACACATAGTGTTGTTTCTTTGTCTGTTATCAACAGCAAGTCCATGTGATCGTCAAACCTCTCTTTTGAAACGTACACAGGGTAGGGTTGCCTATTCTCATAACCAAAGACACTAATGCTGATGTTGTTAGCCTTCTCAATCTTATTATAGTCCTTGAGTGTGACTGGGAAACTTACTCCAGTGTAATTCAACTCAGACACATGTCCGACGTATTTAGAAACCCTCTCTGGTTTCTGTTCGACACTGAATTTACACGCCAGATGACACCATCTGAAGCACTCATTGTCGTTTTTAATATCAATCAAACCCTTCGCACTATTGGACAACTCTTTTGGCAATGCAATGTAGCTTGACCCAGCGAGGGGTGAGTAAGTCACAATATTGACGTAATGGCCTTCTAATTTCTCTATTGTCCACCCAGACCCTTCAGACAACCAAGGTGCCACACGTGATTGCAATTGTTCTGCACCATGTTCGACAACAACACCAATGTCACGCTCGTTAAGAATGGCCCATGTTTTGCTATTAAAATAAGCAGTTTTGTGAGTCGACGAACCGGCTTCTAACGGTTTCTCAAAAGATCGAAGGATCAAGGTAGAACGTTTGATTATAGTAATGCAAAAGGCGCTGCTGAAGCTGTTGAATGGTTTAAGCGACTTGTCGATGAAGCTGGAAAGGAACACGAAAACACGTCAAGTGGCGTGGTTGACGCACAGTTGAGGTCTGAGGATATAGTACCAACAGAAGATTTAACAGACGCCATAGTCTATCGCTAGCGATAAGATCGAAGATGACGTGGAATCACGAGAGAGCGAGCTAAATGACGGTGTGATGGTTGTTAGTGAAGAGGAAATGAGAGAGCTCGCACCGAATCCAAGGGGTCCAAACGATGGTGTAATAGTTGTTAGTGAAGGGGAAGTGAGAGAGCTTGCAGGTGTATTGAATCCAAAGGGTCCAAACGACGTGAAGATACAAGCTTTAGAAATCATGGCTGATAGATACCGCTTCAAAGCTCTAAATGAGACTGGAGTAGCGAAAGAACGATGGTATAAAAACGTTAGTGAGACAGCTGAGCTGAAAGCGGGTAGCATACGACTTCAGGACGGTCTCAAACCAGAACAAGAAGCTAGTAAAATCATTGCTGATGAGGTCATGAACAACGTCTAGGTTAGAGAGATTCCAGAAGTGGGCTAGAAAAAATATGATTGGGTTGAGTGCTATAGCGATTGCTGGTGTTGTGACAACTGTTATTGTGAAAGGAAGATCTGCTGTTGTGGAAGGCGCTAGGGCTATAAAATCACTCGCACAGGCTGTTAAGAACGCGACAGCGAAGATGGGTCCATTGGCTGTTGGATTGGCTAACTTAATTTACAACGCGTTGTTGGTAGGCACGAAGGGTCTTGCTTGGCTCAAAATCTGTGGGTGCTCGCGCTGATATTTGCGTGGCTTGCCTATGATCTGTGGAGACAAAAACGATAGTAACGAAACATATGTAAAGTATATGAACGTCATGTCAGCGGAATTGAATCCTGGTTTTAGACGAGCAACCATGGGTGTCATAAAAGGGACGAGAACGCAGCACGTCATCACGTTGAACCCTAATAAGGTCAGCCCTGGCGAGGAACTTTACATTGATGTACCGAAGCTCAAGGCTAGTAGCTGTTTGGTGCCTGGATCATTGGGTTTGGCATTTGACTTTAAGAACGCAAACGACAAAAGCTGGTTCTTGAACAATGTGAGTAAGTTGTTGTGTGAGAAACTCGTTGTGAGACTAGCTGGGGAAACTGTGTATGACAACACTGGGGAAAATTATACTGGTGTCTGTCTATTGCGACCTTTGGGAAAGCGTTAGTGAGCGAGACCAAATGGTTGACTATGGTGTTGGTCCTGAGAACTTGAGAAAGCTAATCTCTAAGGACGACAGTGGTGCGACAAGTGGAAACGCTGCTAAGGTTAGTGATGCATTAATGTTTAGTGTGATTGGAACGAAACAGCGGATAAAGCTTGGTAAGATCATGGACGACCACGGGTTGTACGCTCCTTTTAGTATGAACAACAACTTGCAATACATGATCACACTTCCAAATACTACAGACATCATGGTGGCTCAATCTAACGAAAGTGTAGGTGGATATACTCTGGAGAACCTTGAACTTGAGTATGAAACAATTAATAACCAGGAACTCTCTGATGAAATAACGTCGGGTTACGCAAGTGGTCATAGTTTGTCATACAAGCACGTCACGTTGATGAAGACCACTGAGTGGGACAAAGGCACAACCATTGTGAACGAGAACATAAATCTACTGAGAAAAAGCATGAAGGCAATTGTGTTGCTATTCACAAACAAGGTGCGAACATACAGTGAGGAGTTTCTTTACCCGAATATTGAAAGCGTTAGAGTCACAATTGAAGGTGTGCCAAATAGTGTGTACTCACAAGTTATTCCAAAGTCGAAGTTCTATGCAGAAGCGAAACGACTGTTTGGGTTGGGTGAAGAACACGCTCAGTTTATGACCATACAAAAGTTCTACAAAAGTGGCTTCGCGTTGGTCATTGACTTGAGAAGTGTCAAGATAACCACAACGTAGCCACCGGCAAAAAGATTGTGAACACGCAGTCTGGCGTGCTTCTTGAAATCACTAAGAAAGCGACGACTGCGAATGTTATGTGTAGGGTGTTTGTGATGAGTGATGGGTTGGTCAACTTCATGAACAACGGCCTACAATCAATCCAGTATTAAATCAAACGCAATTTAATGGAAACTCCGTTTAATATGCTAATTGTTGGGATGACAGCTTGTGGCAAGACGCATTATTTACTCAACACATTGGAGTCTGAGTATCGCGGTAAGTTTGATTATATCGTGTTGATTTGTCCTACTTTCAAGTGGAACAAAGCATACCAAGATTGGAAATATGTATTGGAAATATGTGCGTGCAGGACAATGTTGACGCTGTTCTCAAACATGTAACAAACACGTATAAAGGCACTAACACTTTGATTGTATTGGACGATTGTGCAAGTGGACAGGACGTCGTGGACAGGACGTCAAGAACAGGACTAGTCAATTAGTCAACTTGGCTTTTAGTGCGCGACATTTTGGGTTGAGTGTTATTGTCATCACACAACAACTGACGTCGATCGCAAAACCGTATAGAGAAAACATTAGTAAGCTCGTTTGTTTTTACTGTCCAAGCAGGAGTGATATGAAGGTTGTTATTGATGATTACCTTGGACACACTAGCAAAGAAGAAGTGTCAACAATTGTGACCGCACTGAAAAATCATAAGTACGCTAGACTCGAAATCTCACTGCGTTATCCATACAGTTACGAAGTTATTGTTCCGCAATAAAATATGGGTATAAGTAATAACGCGATGGTGAAACGCAAAAGTGAGGAAAACCCCACGATTGAGGAATTAGTCGAGGATACTCAAACCGCTGGTACTTCGACTGTGGAAGACGACACTGACGCTAAAAGAGCTGAGCGAATAAGACTGTCTGGCGATGGCACGATAAGTCAATCTGAGGCGTACATTAGAAAAGCGTCTGCAAAGGTTATCGACAAGATATGGCATCAATACGAGCTGAAAAGAACGGAAATAGCAAACGCTTTTCTCACCGACTTGTTAATCAGCAAGTTCGCTAACTTATTAGGTGGGTTGAACGCTATTGAGAACCCTGACGAGCTATGTGACGAGCTACAAAAAGACTCGTTATTAAAGAAAGACGTTGAAAGCGTTGTCGCGATTGTAACACCGTACGTGCCTTTCTTGGGTTTGCTATCAGGTGGAATCACAATGTCGAAACATGTGTACGATCGTCATTTTAGAAGCGAGGCGACAAACGCTGAAAGTAGTGAACAAACGGACTGATTTGCATGCTAGCAGGCGGCCATTTGTGGTTTCATAACAACCGCTACCGCGAGCCCGTTCGCGAAGTCTAATTCACACAATGGTTTTTTATTCACAACATTTGTAGTGTACAATCACAACGACTACGTTCAAAGCTAGAGAGAATAGTCTTAGCATGGTGGTGATGGATTCCTTCTTACTCCTTCAGCGATCTCCGCCTCTGTTGTCGCCAACTTTGTGTTGAGTTCACTAATCCTCTTCTTCAGATTTCTCCTCCTATTCACCGCGGCCCTTCTGGCTCTCTTCTCTTTTAGCAACAAAACCTCCAGTCTCTCCTTTGACAACACAACGTTGGCTACACTCTCGTTATCCATCACTACACCCCGCACGACAATAGGTGGCTGTATGTGTGTTGCTAACAACAACATTCCATTGCGCATAGCAACTACAACTTTTTGAGAAAAATTTTTAAAACGAAAATATTTTTTTAAAACGAAAATATTTTTTCAAAACGAAAATATTTTTTCAAAAAGTTGTAGTTGCTACGCGCAATGGAATGTTGTTGTTAGCAACATCAACAGGTGACCTTGATTCGCATAACAGGTAGAACACTCGAAGTCTATTTGGAACTCGCATGTATGAGATTTATTTAACATTGATCCACTAGACTCACAATCTAGTGGCTTTTTTTCGTGTGTGAATTGGCAGCCTAGTAAGTAGTAAGTAATACACATGGGGGTACGGGGACACTTTTTTTTATATGACGGCCAAACGCTGACTTAGTGTGTCGCCAGACCAAGCTGTGGGGTTGGTGTTGTGACTCACGAAGTGCGCTGAACTTGTTAGACTAGTGAGTAAATTAGAATATGAAGCGACATGCTCTGAAAACCCGTTTGAAAAGTCGCTCGCAAGAGCTTGGTTGAGGTTGGTTTATCGATTTGAAATGGCTTTAAAGTCGATCGTCGAATTTTGACGTATGAAGCGACACTATTGAGGTCAGCTTGGTCTGACGATACGATAAGTCAGCGTTTGGCCGTCATATAAAAAAAAGTGTCCCCGTACCCCCATGTGTATTACTACTAACATGCACACCTTAGAGGGGTTTACATGGATGACGACGACGAGAAGGACTAGTTGCCGGTTCACATAATCCTGGGGGCCAACGACTTTGCCAAGATACGTACCAGAGAACGATTATGCATGGGCCGTTGAGGAGATCCAGTGGCCGAATTCACGCGCCATGATGTCGCCAGGAGCAGACCAAGAAGTATCACCTGAGTGTGTAGCAGTCAGCGCCACAATCGATTACGATAACCTATGTGCACTTGACGTGCTTGGTCTTGTAGACGCAACCGGAGACCAGGGCGACGTATATGGAGAGTTTAAAGAGCAACTAACAAGATCTGAGGAAGGATGGTACGAGACAGCGCTACCATGGAAAGGGAGTCACCCACCTCTGTCGAGTAATCGTGAAGGAAGTGTTCGTCGTCTGAATTATCTGCTACGTAAGCTGCGACGAACTGACACGCTTACCAAGTATGACGCTGTGATCCGCGAACAGTTAAAAGAAGGAGTGGTTGAAAGAGCGCCTAAAGAAGTCAACGGGAAAGAATTTTACATGCCTCATCGAGCAGTAGTTAGAGGGAGTGCCGAATCGACCAAGTTGAGAGTCGTCTCGACGCTTCAGCTCGTGCATACGACAACACACCGTCACTCAAGGAATGTCTATACACTGGACCTTCTTTAAATAACCAGCTGTGGGTGGAGTGTCATCACCCGAAACCGTTTTCATGCCATCGCCATAGCTGGCGATCTCCAGAAGGCCTTCCTACAAGTGCGCGTTCGTGAGATTGAACGAGACGCCTTGCGTTTCCACTGGATCACAGAGTCAACCGAGATGGAAACGCTGCGATTCACTAGAGTGGTGTTTGGTCTGGCACCGTTCCCTTTCTTGCTGAATGGGGTGATATCCAACAACAACTGGAAAGTATGGAATCTCGCTGTCCCAAGAGCGTCCTGGAAATCCGTAGGAGTCTTTACGTCGATGATCTCATATCTGGAGGACCGACCGTGATGGAAACTAAGCAGTTGAAGAAAGACGCGGTTGAAATATTCGACGACGCCAAGTTCAAGCTACATAAGTGGCATTCAAACGAGCCAGAACTTGAGACCGATTGTGACGATGGAGAGCCTTCGTTTGCCAAACAACAGCTTGGTGTACCCTCAGCCCAGGGGGAGTGCAAACTTCTGGGCCTTAAGTGGGACAAGATCGCTGACACCTTACGTTTCCTTTCCGAGTGAACCTGCAACGTTAACAAGACGCGGAATCCTCGCTTATCTGGCGAAGATTTATGATCCACTGGGACTTGTTTCACCAGAACTGTTAACAGGAAAGATAATCTACCGTGCAGCTTGTGAGCTGAAGACCACTTGGGACGTACCTTTACCAGACCCGTTGGCCAACCGATGGCTGAAATAGGAGCGAGAATTGCCAAAAACCGTGTACGTCCCACACAGTATCACAAGCTACCAAGAGCCAATAGAGGAAGTAAAGTTGCATGCATTCGGAGATGCAAGTGGTCGCGGAGTGAGCGCGGTAGTATACGCCTTCGTAAAACAAGCCTGACACAAGGTATCGTTGCAGCCAAGTCTCGTCTTGCCAAATCGGGGTTAACCATTCCACGTTTGGAACTTGTAGCAGGACATATGGCGCTCAATTTATCCGCGAATGTGCGCAAAGCTTTAGAAGGCTTCAACCTGGCCGAAGATATCCAGTGTTGGCTGGACAGCACTGTAGCCCTGCATTGGCTTTCCGACCAGGGTGAATACCGTCAATTCGTAGCGAATAGGGTAAGAAAGGAACACACTGTGGCGACACGTCCGTACATCCGACAAAGAAGAGAAAGACCTGAGAAAAAGAGCCAAATTTCTGAAAACAACAAAGGAAGTAATGTGGAGACGATGGACGACTGAATATTTGAGAGCGTTGCGAGAACGCCACCGGTTGAAGCATTCAAGCCATGGTCACCAAATTACAGTGGGTGACATGGGGGTTGTGGAGAGTCATCGTTGGACGAGATGGCGTGATTCGTGCCGCTCGACTCCGAACTGGAAAACATGGTCTGGAAAGAGCAGTCCAACAGTTGTATCCATTGGAGTTGTCGTGCGATATGCCTTTGGATGCAGTCGAGAGAGCAAAGGAACCGACACCTCTAAATCCTAAGGTGAACGAGTTTAATCCAAGACCAAGTCGTGATGCTGCAATAGCGGCAAGATTGCGCGGCAAGATTGCGTTTGCAAAATGTACTGAATGATGAACAGCTAGACTGATTTAGTAACATTGAACTAGAACAGCATTTTTACTATTTGTTTTGTTCAGGGGCGGATCCAGCCCAAAATCTGACGGTTGCAAATGTGTGAAGTGGATTTTCTAGGGGGTTTAGGGGGCATGCCCCCCTGATAATTTTGAAGTCTAGAACCTCTAAAACGCGATTTCTCGCATTCTGAGCAAATGATTACAGCTAATTTTATGGCAAGCACGGCTCAAATTTACGCAAAACCTAAGAACCAAATATCATAATTTACAGTAACATAATTTCACATCATCTTTCAGTAAAATATAGATGAATTTTTGACCAACTTACCTGTCCTTGCTGAACTTACGCTCTTCCACATCACAAAACAAGTTTTATGTATGGTAGATGGTTAATAAATTAATTTTTCTGTGCAAGACAGTAATGCTAATTTACTAGCCAAAGGACTTTGGGCATTTATAGATAATTTATAGCAAAATATAAATTCAAACTTCCACATTCATATACTGTACAAAGAAGGATGATAACTCGATATCATGCGAAAACCTAATGTGATATATCACAATCAGTATATGCATATAGCAAAATACCTGTATGCAAATTAACTTCCGTCCACAGTCCAATGTCATGAATTAATTTAAATATCAAATTCAAATTACAGACCTATAAACAATATTTACCTTACAGGTTGCCGAAATCCAGCTCGACTCCACAGAGGCTTCCAATGCATACTCGCCTTGAAAATCGCAATAATTGCGCTTAAACAACTAGCTTTTCGTGCCGAATTTACCTTTCCTCCTACTCCCAAACAATGATTATACTGCAGGTTCAGATGTATATTAAATCTTTATCAACTCCTGTCTTCAATGTTTTGGCGGCCACCGCTGTACAAATGATGATTGAATCGCTGTCCTTTGCAACACATTCTGCGACATGAAGCAACCATCAAGATACAATGCCATTGGCTTGCGACACGCATTTGGACTTCGTGTCGCAGGCCAATGGCAGAGCTTCCTCAGCTGCCGGCACCAATTTTTCCCAACGGATTATCGGAAGATTGTTGCTACTTCAAGTAATTCCAACTTAAGGGTTGCCAGATTCTCGTTCCCAGAGCTCTAGCTTGCAAGAGGCGTGAGGGAGTGATGCCTGATATTATTCTTACTTCAAGTATTGTAGGAGGTGGCAAGAACGAAACTTTGTATTGATTGATAGAGGAATAGAACTATTTTGTGTGTTATCTGTTTATTGGGCAAGATTCGAAAATCTATCAGTCTGAATAAGACAAAAGACGTTCTCTCAGTGTTTTTTTTGTTTTTTTTAATAAAATATTTAAACAGGATTTCCATTTCAGTTATTAAAACTGCTATCAACATGGGTCCTGTACAAAAATCACAATTTACAACTAAACTTCTTTACAATTGTTAGAAATGTTAACTCCTTTGTAGAAAAAAGCCCGTTTTGTGGACACTAACTTAATCTTATCAAGGACAAGGTCATTCCTATTCCTAGTATTGTATCCATGTACATCAGAAAATCTTAATTTAAAATAGTTTAATAAGTAATTTGGAGCCTTGCCTTCAAGGCATTTATTTACGAGTTTTAGAGTGAGTTTTTCTCTTCTGCATTCAAGTAGTTCCCATCCCAGATTGGTAATAATCTGATCAGTAGACAAGTCTGGATTTAAGCGGAGATAGACTATTTTGGCAGCTCGTCTTTGCAATCGTTCCAATTCCTCGTTATTTCCTTTTCCACAATCATGGAAAACTACACAGCAGTAGTCCAAAATAGGCAATATCATTGTTTTATAAAGCCGGTTTGCCGCTTCAGTTGTCATCGATGGTCTTATTCTTGAAAACATCCGCAATACTTTACAGACTTTCACTTTAACATATTCAATATGTTTGGTAAAAGATAGATGACAGTCTAGTACAACGCCCAGGTACTTAAAAGTATCGCAGTGTTTTACAGCCTCGCCATCCAGGTTTATAGTTATCTCATTGGTGTTTTGTCGAACCAATCTCTGTGGAGTGCCAAAAACCATAAACTCTGTCTTCTTTATATTCAGAATTAACTTATTGACATACAACCACATAGATAGATTAACTAGTTCCGTATTCAGTTTCTGTTCAATATCCAGCACTTGTGAAGAAGAGAAATATATAACAGTGTCATCCGCATACATCATTATATCAGCCGATTCGATACAGGACTGTAGGTCATTAATGTACATAGTGAACAAAACAGGCCCCAGAATGCTACCTTGTGGTACACCACTTTGTACCTCCATAGGACTTGATAGATCATTTCCTATGCCGACTACCTGGGTTCTGTTGGCAAGATAATTCGTAAACCAGGCCATGGTATTTTCTTCAAAACCAAACCTTTTTAGTTTACGGATAAGGGCATCGTGAGGTACCATGTCGAAAGCTTTCCTTAGATCGATAAAAAGGGCACCAGTCAGCCTTCCAGCATCAGTATTTCTCCTTATCGTATCACTGAGGTAGATCACAGCTGTCTGGGTCGAGTGATGCTGTCTAAACCCTGATTGGACCGGGCTTAATAGGTCAAACCTCCGTAAGTACTGTTGCAGCTGGGCATTTGCAGCTTTCTCGATGATTTTTGAGATAACTGGTAGGATCGAAATCGGTCGATAGTTATCCATATTTTCGCGGCCCCCTGATTTATATATCGGGACAACTCTTGCATGTTTCCATTTGTCTGGTACAATTCCAGAAGACAGGGATAGATTTACAAGAAAAGTTACGGTGGAAGCAATAACATCAGCACCATCCTTTAAAAGACGTGCAGGAATACCGTCCAATCCAGTAGACTTTTTAATTTTTAGATCTTTCAATTGCTTCCAAACGAAGATTTCATCCACTGGCATCAGCTCAAACTTTTGATTTGTAAAGTTATCATCTGTAAACTCGCAAGTACTCATTGGTTGAACAGTCTTCATTAGACGAGCGGCAGCACCAGTAAAAAACATGTTGAAACTCTCAGCAATAGTTAATTTATCAGTGATTATCTCATCATTTTCAGTTTTTATGGATTCCGGGATCGTTGATTTTGTTTTTTTATTTGGAAGAATACCATTCATCGTTTTCCAAAACGCCTTCGGGTTATCCAGATTTTCATGTATCGCATTATTACTGTTATTAATTATTCGGCTCTGAAAATCTGACTGACGGTTGCAAGCGCAACCTTTGCAACCGTCTGGATCCGCCCCTGTTGTTATTTGTTAAGTTGTTGAACCAGTTTCTTCATGCATATGACCCGTCTATGAGTCATATGGGGGAGTGTGTTAGAAACTGTCCGACAATAAGTTAAAAGGGATATGGGGACTATGATATAATATCACGCGACGCACAATTGCCGGAAGTCTGTAATCACTCCGGCGTATTGTAATAGTATACGGTGTTATAGAGAACTATGTGAGTCTGGACCGAAAGAGAGTGAGTTAAATGAAGGATGGGTAAAAGGTTTTGCGTTGTGACATTCAGTGAACTAAACGGTGAGATATTTTAGGAAGCGTGTCGTTTTCGACAGAAGCTGTGCCTGGAAATGCGGCAAAAACGACTGCTCTGCGTAATCGGAACGTTTTCTTCGTTCCTGACTTGATCATGTTGATTACTGCAGTGCCGTCGATAATCGTCGCATCAATACTATCTGGCAATTCACTTTGTGGAGTAGTATGAGCTTGTAGGGATTCCGACATTTTCGTGCTTGAAAAACTGGTCTAAATCACCTCTTGTTTGAGAAGATATATAGAGCCTTGAGAAAAGTGCGGTTTGCAGTCTATCCAGAGCGGTTCATCTAGAATTACTACGCAACCTCGAGACAACAACCTTTATCGTGGGATTGAAGAAGTTTATCGCCCGCCGAGGTCGACCGCGAATAATTTTTAGTTACCCAACCCTCACCCCAACGACATTCCTTTACCAGCGGAGCAATCAATTGCCAGAGGAAGAGTATTGGAGAGCGAGAGCTCAGAAAACAAGGACAGTCTCTGGCATCGTTGGAAGAGAGAGTATCTTGCAGCATTACGTAAAAGACACAACCTCGTCCACAAGAAAAGCAAATTTCAGCCAAAACCAGGAGATGTTGTGATAACAAGAATCGAGGAAAATGGCCGTTAGCCGTGGTTGAGCAAACCTTTCCTGGAAAGAATGGCATTGTACGAGCAGTGCGTCTGAAGACTGAGTGGAACCCTCGAGAGGGCCGTACAACACTTGTACCCCATGTAGTTGAACTGTGACGTGACCCAGATGGAGCAGATGAACCCCGATGCTTCAGTCTTTGTCTCGACCAAGAAAAGATGAAGTCGTTGCAGCAAGATTGCGCATGAAATAAATCGTGGACATGGACAACGAATGAACAGCTAATAGCCTAATAGACATTCTAATTTTATTCATGAACAAACGACTCGTGATTACGTAGACTTCATGTTTTTATTTCATGTTCTGTTAATAATCTAGTTTTCTAGAATATTAGGTCAAATAGGGGTCCCAAATCTGTGTATATATAGTGTAAATATGCATCCCTCTGGAATGTATATGGGGGAGAGTGTTGGAGATTTGGGCAAACTAGGAAATCGCATGACTCCTGCGAACGAACCAATCAAGAGAGCCAAAAGTGATTGACAGGTTTGCAGGGGATATATGTAATGTGAGAGCGAAGTGAGTTGGCGATGGATATGATTCAAGCTAAACACGCATTAAAGTAAAAAGCTAAATTTGGTTTCTAGATCAGTGATTTTTCGTAGATACATACTCTGGGAGGTGGGTAATTTACGAAATCTGTTGATGAAGGTTTCTTGCTATTTATGTTCTCATAGGATTCAATACCCTCACCTTTCCGGCAGAAACATTTCTTATAAAATATATATATGGACAGTTGAGATTACCATTCCTAATGTGCAAAGATCTTTTAATGGTGCAATGTCTTTCTTGCTGGCAGTACCACTGGTACAGAAGGGAAAAGTGAAATGCTTCCTGAAATCACCCCCCTATCAAAATAGGTTATTAACAGGTTAGTCAGTAAACATATCTCGTACACTTTTCCACAAACTTCTCGACTAACACCAAGTTGAACATTTTAATAATAGCATAACTTTTAATATACAACAGAGAAATTTAACCTGCGGCAGTACACACGTAAATAAAAATAATCACATACAGGCTACAAGAAATAAAATATGTCACACCTTCTGTAAAAAGATAATATTTGATGACTAACCATTCTAAGACACAGTGAGCTTCGTCTGTGACAATTGCTTTAACTGAGCTTTGGTATGGTTCAGTTTGAAGCAATATGCACCCTTTCGATGACAGACAAGTCTCTGGATGCATAAAAACAAGTCGTATTTGGCTTGCACGAGACGTTCATCATGGCCAATCGTTTCTTCACTATGGCCTATCTTGAGGCCGTGTTCAACTTTCAATACAACAGCTTTCAGGTATGTAGATGAATGTATTTTACGAATTTGATCGTCGATGAGTGAGTTTAAAGGCGAAACAACAATTAAAACACGATGAAATCTGTTTCCTTTGTCCTTTTGAGGGTTTTATCTAACGAAGAAACCTGCCAAGAACAAAAGAGCATTTTCAAAAGCTGGCGACGGGGCTTTTGAATAGTCCCGGGGGAAATAGGGGTTAATAATGAAATAATTACCTGATTGACATACGTGGCAGGGATTATATATATAGTCCCTGGCGTAAAGCCTCCGTTCTCAGTATTTATCCTATACTAACGACAGAAGAATGAGGTTTAGAGTTGTTCCTAACTCTTAATAGCAAATCGGGAAGATGGTAAATTAAAGATTTCCCGCAATTGGTTGGTAAATACGGCCACGGTGTCTGTCATTGAATATAGCTTCTAAGCATCTTACTTTTTTAGGATTAAGATTTATATTGGTATAAATACTTCTCTTGATCACAGTCTAAACTTGAAAGAAACATGGCGTTGTTGACAATTATTCGTTCGTTCAGTCACCCCACCCACACTTAAATTATTTGTTACTAGCCAGCGGGGGTGTGGGGAGCGTAGGTAAGACCCTGGGTACGAGGTTGGCACAACAGGAGATGGGCAATTTAGACAGCATTAGCATGCATTATCATACATGTAATGAACTGCAACTTTCCCACAATTTTTCTTACAACAACAGCAGTTTCTATTGACTGTCTGCATGTTGCCATTTTTGGCAAAAATATTTTTGAGAGAAATCACTAGAAAACCACCCAGGAAATGATTCTTGATAAAGTTTGTATTGAAAAGACCATTTAGTGTTTCAAGTCAGTTAATAAATAATAAATTACTGTACCTGATCGAATTTTGTCGTTGTACGTTGCTCATTTTTGGGATCCTCCAGAGGTGTCGACGAAAGAGGCGGACCAGTAGATGTAACAGGAGATGAGCCAGACCCAAGAGAAGGGCAAGGAGGCAGAGGCTGGTCATACCATCGCTAAATCTCATGGCCTCAAGATAATTCATCAAAACATACAAAGTGTTCTTAGTAAGATTGATGAATTGCATGTTATGGTAGGTGAACTTCAATCAAAGATTCAGTTAGTGGCACTAACTGAGACTTGGGCTAATGATCAGATATTTGACTCTGAACTAAAAATCCAAGATTATAACCTGTTCAGAAGAGATCGAGGTTCTAAAGGTGGTGGTATCGCAGTTTTTGCAAGAAATTATTTGTCGGTTATGCGGAGAAGTGATTTGGAATCCCCTGACATTGAAGGTTTATGGCTTGAGATAACAATGCCGAAATGTAAAGGTTTCCTAACTTTCGGACGCCATTTTGTTTGGGGGGCAAACAAACCCGGTTGCTAGGTTCCATTAGCCTGTGCACAGCCGGGAACCTCCCGGATTCCCGTCTATGAACAATAGACGGATTGCTTGCCGGCATTAGCGGAGATTTTGATAACAGACTGTTATTGGTTCGTTTAATATCAGGTGTTTTGAATGGCCCTGTAATTATAATTAATTATGCGATAACATGCTAGTAGCTACGAGAAAAACGCAAAAATGGCGGATGCAAGGAGCGAAGGAAATACTCTTTGGAATAAAGCAGTTGAACAGGTCTTAAACGTGTTGGGGATATCTTCTTTGTATGAAGAACAAAGAGGCATTAAGTATGTAGTTCTTTTCAAAGCGAGATGTTTTTGTTAATCTTCCGACTTGCTACGGAAAATCCCTCATATTTCAAGCTGCACCAATTATTGCAGATGAAGTACGAGAACTAGCATTGTGGTTGTTATCTCCGCTAAAAGCTCTCTCATTTATCGGCAGTCTGTAACAGATGAACATAACGATGAACTTGTTCGAGATATAATTAATGGAGATTACACTTTATGGTTCCCCTGGATATTTTCGAGATTGGATTGATGTTATTTTTCTTTGTATCTGCAATATTTCATTGTAGGGGATTGCCTCAGCAGACCATAGCCTTATATTTAATATAGAATCAAAAGTGTCCTTTAATATCAATACCTAATTAGATTTTGTAAGGTAACCTAATCTTCTGCAATAACAATTTAGCTTTAATATGTAGCTCTTACATCTGTTTCTCAAGCGGTCTGCCTGGTGCTAGAAGAGGTTAATTTCCATTCGGAACGTGGTATGGCAATCTTGGTGAATTAATAGATATCTTGTTCCTGATGATGATGCTTGTAGTAACAGCATCAGCTACCAAAAAGGCCAGATCTGTTATCTATGAAAGTCTGAAGTTGACCAATAGTACTTCAGTGGTGTCAAAGTCTCCAGACCGATCAAACCTACGATACTGTAGAAATAATAGAGGATGTCAAAGGTAAAGGACAATTATTTACTGCCAGACCCGGAAGCAGTGTGCAATTTTGTACCGAGTATTTGAAACCGCTCGGAGTAAGTCATTTTATAAGGATTCTGTGCCAAAGTGTAAAACCCGTTTGGTAGAAATCTACCATGCTGGATCACCCCAAGCAGTAAAACTCCACATATCTAAAAACTTATCAAAAGACAAAGCCTGGTCATATTAGGCTAGAGTATTGATCTCAATGATCTTGGAATGGGCATAGATTGCAAGAAAGTGAACAAAATCATTCACTTTGAACCAAGCAAGAATATTGAGTGTTACATTCAGGAGAGTGATCATACAGGAAGGGATGGGTCCCCAAGCAAGTATATCTTATTATTTAATGTTCTGCTCTCTACTCATTGTTCTCAAGACATGAAAGAACTTCTTCAAGCTGAAACCAGATGCAGAACTACTTATGAAAGCCTTTGGATTCACCCATGTTACAGCAAACAATGAACACAGTTGTTGTGAATGTTGGTCTTAATGTTCCCAAGACAACAAACTGTACTGTGTAGTTATACTGACTGGTTAACTATATCCCTGCCTAGATGGGCTTTTATAAGTTTACTCTTGCTAACACCAGACAAATTTACCCATGAAAGGAGAGCTGTATGGGGGGAAATGGGTTACTGTAATACCATAGTTTACAGGTTACTGTAATACCGTACCGCCAGAGGGGGGGCAGGGGGGATACAGTCCGCCCGTCGGGACCCTTAGTCCCCCTGTCTGGGAAAAATTAACAATTCGTCGGGGAACGAAAGTTTGTCTATTATTTTTACATATTAACAAAGGTAAATCAACGTTTCGTCTCAAAGGTAATCAACTTTCATCTCTGGCACAAGTCTATCACCTCTGTGTTGTTTCGCGTGCTCACTGTCATCTAGTTTTTGCATATGAATATGTTATAGAGTTAGTTTCGTATACAGTAAGGAAATACTGTCTATAACTTCGTGACTTTCACTGTTCTTAATTTTAATTTTTTTGCTAAAACTGCACCCAAAATGCAGGAAATAGCGTTTCAGAGGCTTAGAAAATCAAAAATTCTCCGGGGGAGCATTCCCCCCGACCCCCTAGGAGTTACCAAAACCTGTTAGCCCCCTGTCGGGGACCTTAGCCCCTGTGTCTGGGAATTCCTGGCGCCACCCCTGAGTTTACTGGTGTGAACTGTGCAGAGGACATATGTACCATGTAGTGTATTTTACCCACACGGTTCATACTTTCTGGTACACAGTGCTTGTTAGCCAATCAGAAACCATGATTTGGTAGAATTTACACATTAGCCAATCAGAAACCATGATTTGGTAGAATTTACACATTTTTGACAAAAGTGCATTGCAATATATTATACAATTATTGGATGAGGTTAAGAATATCTTGTGTTATCAATGCCAAAGTTTGTGTTATCTGCCGAAGCTGAAGGCTGATTGTGATAACACAAGATATCATACGAAAACCGAATTCAATAATTATTTTATTATACAATATTATAAATGTAGAAGCCTTTAAAGTGCCACTGTGATGAAATTTTGAACCCCATGTTTTTTAGCATTATTGCAAAGAGTACATATAAATAACTTCCCATGCAAAATTTTAGCGCTCAATGTCAAATATTGACTGCGCTATACGACGATAAAGTTCGTAATTTCACGGCCGCCATTAAAATCTGCCATCTTGGAAATTTCAGGTCAAAGGGCGCCGGTTACGTCAGAGTCTCAAGCACGCTTCACGTGTAGTGTTGTTGCAACATATAAACAACGAGATTCCACTAGATTCGGAAGAATTTGACATTTTAAACGCGGTTTGTATATGCGCTGCTTTGTATTCTATAGTAATTCTATTTGTGTAGACGCGGCTCCTTGAGACTATGACGTCACGAGCGCTTCTCGAATGGATAAAAACAAGATGGCCGATTTTAATGGCGGACGTCGATTTAGGACTTTTCAAACGTTTGTAACTCTTCGATTTTTATTCCGTTTCGACTGTAATTTTGTATAAGGGCTACTTTCACATTGATAAATACATCCATGAAGAAAAAATGGCATTTTTCGATGACGAATTTTCATCACAGTGGCACTTTAAGCCAATGAAAGCTTGTAAAAATTATAAACTCGGATAATTAACAATTACGTCACATACAGACAATTTCTGATATTTAGTAGGTGGCAAGACATCAAACCAGCCACTTTGAAAGCTGGGATTATCCCAGTAAGAGTTACTTCACGCCCTACGGTCAAGCAGGTAACAAAACTTACAAAAAACTCAAGCAACCTGATAAATATCAAATTTGATAAACAGAAAACGAAATGTCTTCCACGTCTACGTTTTGCTGTATGGAACGCACATTCAATCAACAAGAAATCTGCCTCCATTTGTGACTTTATAATTTCAAAGCGTATTGATGTTCTTGCGGTTACTGAAACCTGGCTTTCTAACAAGAATGCAGTAGATACTACTATAGCTGAAATTATCAATACCTTACAAGATTACAAGTTTCTTCATTTGCCAAGATCCCATTCGAAAGGAGGTGGAGTTGGGGTATTCCTTCGCAAGGGTTTCACCGTAAATAAAAATGAAGTCTCAACGTTTGCGTCAATGGAATATATGGATCTTTCCATATCATCGTCTCAAAAGCATATTCGCCTCATCACAGTTTATAGACCTCCTCCATCTCGTAAGAACAGGCTTACGACATTCATGTTCTTCAATGATTTTTCAACGATTTTAGAAGAGTTAGTTGTTGTTCTGGGTTATTTGTTAATTGCTGGGGATTTCAATTTCCATATGGATGTTGTTAATGATGACAATGCTACTAGGTTTACAGAACTCCTGGATTCAGCAGGTTTACAACAAAGAGTTACTGGTACGACTCATCGTTGTGGTCACACACTGGACCTTATTATTGATCGTCAGGAGGATAGTTTGCTGTCTACTGCCATGGAGATCGTCTCTGATTTACCTTCAGATCACAGTGCTGTTGTTTGCAGCATGGATATTCCGAGACCCCAATCCTCTAAAAAAGTTATTAATCATCGTGATTTACGTCGTATAGACTTACAGGCATGGCGAAAAGATATCCTTGAGTCGCAATTAATTTGTTCATCCGTATCTGATGTAAACACTGCTACTGAACAGTTCAATTGTGTATTGTCTGAGCTTTTGGACAAACACGCACCCAAGCGTACACGCACAATTACCTTACGCCAAAATGCTCCATGGTTTAATGATAGCTTAAGAGTTATGAAGAAACAAAAACGACAGTTTGAGCGTAAATTTCTCTCTACACGCCTTCAGGTTCATCATCAATTGTACAAGGAACAATGTCGTAAATACGCAAAGGCAATTGATTTTGCAAAAACAGATTATTATAAGGCTAAGATATCTAACTCTAATCAGAATCAGCTATTTCACATGATTGAGGGGATGTTCCGAGTAAAATCTATTCCTTTATTGCCATTACATGATTCTTCGTATGACCTGGCTGATGCTTTTAGTTGTTATTTTTCAACTAAGATTCAGTTACTTTGAGATAAACTTACTAGTACACATGGGTCAGCTAAGAAGTTATCTATAGCAGTTGACTCTCCTTGTTGTAAAAGCTCTCTCAGTGAATTTACTACTGTATCTGAAAGCTTTGTCTGTAACACAATCAAACAGTACTCGTCTAAATCCTGTGCCTTAGATCCTGTACCTACACATCTGCCAAAGGAATCTCTTGACGTGTTAGCTGCCCCAATTACTGACATTATCAATTCATCTTTATCCTCAGGAGTATTTCCTCTGTCACTTAAGAAAGGTCTCATCTGCCCATCTATTAAAAAACCTACTAGTGATAAAGAGCAATTCCCTAACTATAGACCTATTACTAACGTGGCTTTCTTGTCAAAAGTATTAGAGCGGAATGCTGCCAGACAGACAACAGACTATCTTATTGAGAATAACCTCCTTGCAAAAATGCAATCTACTTATAGACTCTTTGATAGTACAGAGACAGCAGTTCTGCGTGTTTTCAATGACATCCTTAATGCACTTGATGAAAATCAGGAAGTAGTGTTGGTACTGTTGGACTTATCATCTGCGTTCGACACCATTGACCACACCGTTCTATTGGAGAGACTTAAACATCGTTATGGGTTTAGTGGAACTGTACTAGCCTGGTATCGCTCATACCTTTCTGATCGGGTACAGTCAGTTATGGTGAAGAATACGCATTCCTCAAATAAACCATTGCAATATGGTGTACCTCAGGGTTCTGTACTGGGTCCACTTCTGTTTTCACTCTTCTTTGCGCCATTGGAAGATGTGATCAAAGCCCACGGCCTTGATTGCATAATGTACGCTGATGACACACAGCTGTATATGCCTATAAAATCTCCATATGATCGACCTGCTGCTCTAGCTAAACTTGAGTTATGTATTAAGGACATCACCATCTGGTGTACTATGAATGGTCTTATATGCAATCCAAGTAAAACCGAGATTGTCCATCTATCATCACGTTTTATGCATTGCGAACCAATGCCAGAAATATGTGTCAATGATGTGATAATCCAACCGGCTCCGGTTGCACGTGATCTCGGTGTTGCTGTTGATAGACATTTAAAATTAAATACTCATGTAAATAACATTTGTAAATCGGCCACTTTGGCTATCAGAAATATTGGCAAGATCAGGAAATATTTGAGTAAAAAGGACTGTGAGAAGTTGGTGCATGCATTCATAACATCAAAACTTGACAGCTGTAATAGCATCCTATATGGCTTACCAGATACTGAATTGAGCAAGTTACAGAGAATTCAAAATACAGCTGCTAGACTTGTTGCAGGGGTTAAAAAATCGGAGCATATCTCCCCTGCACTACGTAATCTTCACTGGTTGCCGGTGAGATCACGGATTGTTTTTAAGATACTAATAATTACTTTCAAGGCTTTGCATGGCCAGGCGCCTGTTGATATTACTGATTTGCTAACTAAATATAAACCTACTCGTACTTTGAGATCATCTGACCAAAATCCAAAACGGTGACTCATGGAGACAGAGCATTCTCAGTTGCAGCGCCAAAACTGTGGAATTCATTACCACAGGAAATTAGAAGCTTTGAGATGTTAAGTAATTTTAAGTCTGCAGTTAAGACTTTTCTTTTTTAAAATTAATAGTTATTGTTCATAGTGTTAATATATGTAGTAGGCTTTATCTTATAATGAAACTGTAATTAGTTTTAAAAGTAACTTTAAGAATATATATATTGTTGTAAGAGCATTGAGACTATTGTGTAATGCTCGTAATACGTCTTTATTATTATCAAGAATTGTCTGTAGGTTTTTTAGCCAATCAAAATCGAGATTGTATGGGTATTGTATAATAATGTTGCTTTATAAACATCAGTCAGTTTAATTTTATAAATAACTAGCACATAACTGAAAATATACGTACCGACCAACTTGAATGGTAGGATTTGCTCATTGGTTGTTTTTTCGGTGTAGACTGGCCAACATGTAACGACTTCGCCGGTAATGAAACAGGGGTATCTAGACTATCCTGCCGCACAGAAGCTGTTGATGAACAGCTGGTTTTCTCTGGTGATACAGATGATGTGAACAGAGGATCCAAGCGCGGTCTTTTCCCACTTTGACGAGTATCCGTGACGCGTTCACACGAAATAGATAACTTCTCTAGTGTACCAAGAAGTTCTTGTTCCTGCCTTTTAAGATTATTGAGCTTCTTAAGCTTATCCAAACAAGATTTACATATGTAAACAGAGTTAATCTCTACGCTGAAGGGCAGTTGGGATGAAGAAGTACGCAGTAAACTTTACCTTTCATCGACCAGATAGCGTTGATAAGGCTTCTTAATCACATCATGACAAAGAACACAACTCATGTCGGTAAAATAAAAACACAATAACAGGAAAAGATCACCAAAGCCACTAGTAATTTTTCACTCGAACAAGACGCCATTTTGTGTTTGTTTACATCTTATTATGCAAATAATTATGCAAAAATTATGCAAATGTCCCAGCAAGCACTCCGTCGATTGTTCACAGACGATAATACGGACCATGTGTTTAAACGCTGTATTTTACTTGAAAATCTGAAATATCAATTCGCACCTCTCGAGGAATCTTCTCTAAGTTTATAAAGGTGTGTAGTACTCTTTTGTTACGACAAAACCTTGAATCTCTCGAATTCTGATGTTGCCGCTTATATATACTTCAAATTGAATGTAAAATTTCATAACTGCTTTATTATATTAGCATATTAAAAAGACATTTTCTGTTTTCCTAAACTTTCTTTCTAGATTTGTGAAATATCGTTCAAAACAACTATTTTACTGTTACATCTTCTGGAGATTTAAGATGGGTCCATTGGGTCGTGGAGACAAGGGTCGTGGAGACAAGTGTTGTGGTGGTGGTTGTGACAATGATTGTCGTTATCCCGATAAGTTGTCTTTTTAATGAAATGTCTTTTTAATATGCTAATATGATAAAGCAGTTGTGAAATTTTACATTCAATTTGAAGTATATATAAGCGGCAACATCAGAATTCGAGAGATTCAAGGTTTGTCATAACAAAAGAGTACTTACATACCTTTCTAAACTTAGAGAAGATTCCTCGAGAGGTTCGAATTGATATATTTCAGATTTTCAAGTAAAAAACAGCGTTTAAACACATGGAACTGTGGCTATCAGACAACATTTAACAAGGAATAATATGCAACATGGCGTATTGGCACGTTTTATAAACCGCCTATGTCCTCGAAATATTATGAGCAAGACTTTATGGTAAAGCTTGACAACCAACTGAACATTGCCATGAATGTAAACAGTTGAAATTATTGTTTAGAATACTACATCTTACTCAGCTAATTAAAGAACCAACTCGGATAGCACAGGATTCAAGTACATTACTAGACTTAATAGCCACAAATAATCCACAAAATATATCCGACTCAGCCCTCAGGAGTGATAAGTATGATGGTTTACTGTGTTAGAAAACTAAACTGGTAGAAAGCTCATTCTGAAACCATTTCGTAATTATTCAAAGTATGACCCAGCGAAATTATATGAGGAACTCAATGGTGTTGACTGGAATGTATCCGATCCTCCCTCTGGGAGTTTAGATGCAAATCTTCTTTGGAATTGTTTTAAATCAAAGTTTGCCACGATTGCAGAACGCATTCGCGGAATAGATAATCGGCAATGGATAACAACCGACATCAAGCATGACATTCGTCAGCGTCAATATTATTTAAAGAAGGCCAGAAGGTCTAACAACAGTGAAGACTGGGCAAATTACCGATGTTTAAGAAACCAAGTTACCAACAAAATCAGAAAGGCTAAAGGGGCCTATAACAGGCCGTTCAACTACAGCTTACCAAGTATTTACATGAACATAAACTATTAAGCCCTTATCAGAACGGCTTTAGAAAAATGCATTCAACCGAATTTACAGTCATTTCTCTTACAGATACCATACGACGCAATATTGACCAGGGTCAGCTAACCGGAACAGTATTTGACCTGAGTAATGCTTTTGACTCTATTGATCACTATATTATTGCTTGGAAAACTGCATTATTTTGGTATAACGAATGAAGAAATCTTATGGTTTGACAACTATATAAGTGATCGTACTCAGGTGGTTGATTATCAAAATACTTTTTCCGAATCTCAACCAATTACGTCCTTAGTCCCACAGGGGTCCATCCTCGGGCCTCTATTGTTTGTTCTATTTGTGAACGATATGTCATTTGTTGAAGACCAGCCATTTGTTAATGTTTGCAGATGACGTGCATGTCATTGAAAGAAAGCTTAATGAAGACTTGAACACGATTGCTACTTGGTTAAACGAGAATAGCCTGTTCCTAAACAAGAAGAAGACCAAATGTATGCTGTTTGGAACTTGTGCGAAACTTAAGAACATTATTGGTTTTAATATTAAGATTCAAAATTATGCTATTGAAAATGTAACCGAATTTAGTTATCTTGGGGTTGTTTTAGATAAATGTCTCTCATGGAATGATCAAATTAAATATGTAATCTCTAGGGCTGGTAAAATAGGTACGTTGGGACGCATCAGAGCCAATCTAACAACTTATTGTACAAATACTGTCTATGCATCGTATATTCGTCCGATATTGGACTATTGCGATTCGGTATGGTCTTGTTGCGGGAAAGGTAATACTGAACTGATAGAGAAACTACAAAGACGTGCTGCAAGAACTG
This sequence comes from Chrysogorgia sp. JL179-B06, assembly GCA_035772405.1. Taxonomy (NCBI): domain Eukaryota; kingdom Metazoa; phylum Cnidaria; class Anthozoa; order Scleralcyonacea; family Chrysogorgiidae; genus Chrysogorgia; species Chrysogorgia sp. JL179-B06. The sequence continues at coordinate 673,170 of JAYKKM010000207.1, forward strand.
TAATGAAATCAGACAGTAGCGACAATGCATTAGATAATCTAAAATGGGAAGTATTAGAAACCAGACGTAATCGTCATACTTTTAACCTTGCTAAAAAGTGCTTAGTTGGACGTTGTCCTAACTTTTTAAGAAACTATTTTATGTTAAATAGAGAAGTAGTTTCCCGTATGACCAGACAGAGTAATATGTTACATATTCCGAAAGTTAGAACGGAAATCGCTAAACGGTCCTTTTTTATAACGGCTATATTGTTTATAATCGTCATATCTCAGGTTGATTTTTAGTATTTTATTCTTATTATTGTTTTAATTTATAGTTTATTTGTATATATTGTATCTATTTTAACACTGTAATTTGTATAATAATATCTTGTAGGGCTCCCGTTGATAATAGTGGAATATTTTCTACTGAAGGGACATACCCTGTTTTAAATAAAAGTTTCTATCTACCAGATGGAGGCTGATCAAAACAAGAAGACAGGGCGGGCACAACAGGAGACGGAATAAAGGAACTACAATTATTTATGTATTAAACTTGCATACAATATAAAATGCCAACAGGTCGCCACAGTCTTGACAGTCTATACTTTCCCAAATACTTTTTTCGATCAATCGGGGTAAACAGTCGTCAAAATTCAGACTCGGGAGACATATGTTGTAGGAAGATTAGATTGAAGAAGATATTATGCGAGGTAAAATTCTCATGAGAAATTGTGTGCACATGAGAGAATCTTACTGCGCTGATGGTCTCGGTGCGAGGCGACGAGCAAGCAAGAAGCACTCATGTGGCTTTAGTAAACGACTAGACATAGTGTACATAAAATAACGAAGAACTTAAATATTCATAACAAAGAACTTAAATCTAGCACGTCAAAAAACGTCATATATCGAGGGGGCAACCAGTATCTGCAAAAATTGTAGTTTCGCCATGTTATGATTCTTAGTCATTATATCAAAAACTTTGTGGCCTTTTTAAAGCATTAAAAATAATTTGTTCTGGTTTTCTTGAATTTTCTTGCATTTTTCATCTACTGAGCACAAAATTCTTTGCATATTATACACGCGGTATTGCGCGCGATTTTGAAGTGAAATTCTATTGCCAACCGTTATTAAAACCGCTGATGAAATCTTGTCGTTTTAAATTGAATCAGTGTTTAGTATCAAACGAAGCAGAATTTTATGGGGAATACATAGATGTTTTCAGATTTCTTATCTACTCAGCACAAAATTTTCTAATGTAGGGTATGTCATTGCGTGTTATGTTTTTTAAGACAAAGCATTAGTTCTAAGATATAAATGTTTTTAAGTAATAATTTGATCAGGTTTTCTATTGAACAAGCTAAACTTAGACATCCTTGTATAGAATTTTTCATGGAATATTTTGGCGTTTTTGGATTTTCGATCGACTGACCACAAAATTCTGCATGCTATACAAGCAGTATTGTGCGCGTCTGAGACTAAGGGAGCGGTCATTAAGTATATGTAATGGGACAGGGCCGTCGGGAAGCGGTTTAAGCAGGGGGGGTGTGAGTATAACATTTGCCAACAAAAGGGCGTGGCAAATGGTGTGGCTATGTCAAGTTAACTAAACATTACACATACTTTTTGAAACTGCATGATATATATTTACGTTGTCGAGGATTTTGTTGGACAACGCCTTAATTCATATTAAGAATAACATGTTCCCGTGTTTTAACTCGGTACTATGTCAACACTTTATGTATATTAAGTAAAGGTAAAGTGCAGTTAAATTTGGCAATCACTAATTTACCATGATACAGTAAATGAGGATCGCACAGTAAAAGTGATTTTAATTTAATTTGAAATATCGTAAGTAACTGCATGAAAAGAAGTAAAATCACACTTTTTGCGAGAATCGAAAATATTCTTCTGTAGTCGTCTCCAACTGTCACTCTCCTTTGAATTAAACAAGTCTTTTCGCTTAGCGTTTCGATAAAACTGCAATGAAGGTTTTATTAGTGTTATTTCCGGCTATCATAGCCGACCGTAGGTCCGTTACAGACCTCAAGTTAAATTTATCTGAATGGTACTCAGCCTACAGGTTCGCTCAACTAAACGTAATTCTTCGTGTTTTAAGCTAAATGGTAGCTGCAATGGCGTCCATGTTAATGGCATTTGTAATATCTTTCTCGCAAGAGATCAACATTAGCGATTCCAATCGTTGTTCCTTCATTGTCGTTCTTAGGTATGTCTTGATTAGCTTCAGCCTGCTGAATCCTTCATTTGCCGACAACCTGTTTTCAGGGGGGGGATGTCACACCCCCCAATCGCTACGGCCCATTATGGGGGAGTGGAGTTAGTACTCAACTCTCCTGAATAAAATTATCCAGCATTGTCCAGAATAAGATGTTATTAAAGTGCACCCTTGCTCATTAAAGGTTAAATATGAATCACATAAAGCAGCTTCATTCAGCTGCTTTAAGTGTATGTACAGACTGCACAGCAGTATTAAAAAGTAAATAATTTGGATCACTGGTCATTTACATGTACAGTATTTAAAAAATACCTAATGGGTTTCTGTGTTGGGATAATGTGATCCAAACATGCGGATTTTGCTAAACTTGAGAAAAGCGTAAAAAACAACCCGATAGGCGAGCGTTTTTTAGCTTTCGAAAGTCGAGCAGCATCCCAAGTCAGTACTAAAAGAAGGAATGGCCTACAACGACTTACGACTTACGGATTTTCCCCATCCCCAGACGTCGCACGCCATGTATTTGTAGATTTTGAACGTTATCTCGGCCAATATTTAACCTTTTTCAATTCTGAAAACAGATTTGGAATTACCTAATATTAGTCTAACTACATAACATTGGATTGACTGAACGGATTCGTTCGTTGTCATTTATGTTGTTTATGTAGTGAGCACGTTTGTGCGCTACCAATCCTGCATGACCTTTACGCAGGCGCCCACACAGAGATAGATAGATAGATAGATTTATTAGTAAATACTTTTGCAGCTGAATTGCGTAATACTTTACAGGGTAAAAAATGTATTATAAAATAGTTAAGATTTATATTACTGCATGTCTATATATAAAATTATTAAATTAGTCTATATACTGTTACTATAAATAAAACTGTTTTTGAGTCTATTTGTCTTGCATATTGGCACATTGAAACTTCGCTTTCGCCGTAAGTTCACATCACATGTGTTAGGCTCAAATAGCAGGCTATGCAACTTATGGTTCTCATTACTAGTTACTTCATTGAAAAGTTTGACCGTCAACATTTTTCTGCGCTCGTGGAGTGTTATTCACATGTCACACTCAAATCCCATCGGATCTGCAAGACAGCAACGTCTGGATCTTTTCTTCGAAGCCTCTTTTGGCGGCGCTGTTCCACACATTCTGCTATTAATCAGACCTGGCCGTAAGTATTTGGACAGGCACGCGGCATATCGCGCGCCATATTAACGTCAGGCGCGCGATTAAAAAAACGGTAAAAATTACGCTTATTGGCTATACAGACTAGAATAACATTCACAAAACTGAGTAAAAATTTATGTAGAACAAAACAATTTTAACATAAACATTGTCCAGAGTTTAGACGAAATTAGTATAGGTAACTTTAAACGTCAATGAAAACGTCAACATCGCTGTCCTCTGACTCGCTTTCCGACGAGCTTGACGAATCATCGTTATCGTCAATGGTTATGGCGTCTTTCTCAACTCTACGCTTTTTTAACGGAGTTTCTTCATCCACAGTGTTGCTGTCGAGTTTGACTTTGCGTCTTTTCTCCATGTAAAATTCTAATGCACGTTGAAGAATCTCCTTACGCTCCTTCGCCGACCAGCAGTTATCATTTCCTTTGATCAGCATTAAATCAGTCATTGTCGAATGTTTCATGCTGAGTCGTCGATCACTTAACAAAAGAGTCAACAAGCTGAAGGCTGCTGAATTGGAACCTGCAACGCATGTAATTAACTCTATCACGAGACAAAGGTTTGGATATTCAAGTCGTTTGAATGTCAAGATCATTTGCCACATAACTTTTGCATCCTTCAAAAGTTCTCCCATTTGACACCTTGCGTAGATCTTACATCGTTTCCATTCAATGAACAATACTCTCTCGTCGATCCCACCTTCCAACAAGGGCACTTTAAATCTTTCGAAAAGTACGCGTAGCTCTTTGAGACCATATTCTGGATCTTCTGCCCAATACTGTGGATCATAAATGCGCATGGCTTCGTAAATTTCGGAATTGTTCTCCGGAAAACGTTCGCGAAGTAGTGCTGTGAGACGAATTGCTGTTGATTTCTTCGCAGCTGCTGCAACATCGCGAGCTCTTGACGAATACCGCAAACCAGGCATATCTACATCCACACTTTCTCTATTTACGGGTTTTCTTCGCCGATGACCATCCTTAAGGTAAACACCACAAACCTCCTTTGTTTCTTCGTCAAATTTGAATTTGCCGATGTAACTGTCAGGCAGTTCACCTGCAGTTCCTGCGTTCTCCACCAATTCACTTAGACCGCTATATGTTTGCTCGAGCGATCCTGCAATCTCATACGGCATAACTCCGTGCCCTTCGAAGACCAAGGAAGATGACCCTACAGCGATGGGCCATCTTCCTTGGTCTTCGATGTAGGAACAAACTTTGCACAAGAACTCGTACGATTGTAAACGTGATAACAACCCTCGAATCTTTGCCTTTGTTTCTGCCTTACCTGTAGGCCAGGCCAATGCATTTTCGAAAGCCACGATCAACCCTGGCCAGACGTCAATGAGGATTTTCATCCCTTTTCGTCGATGAGTAATGAAACGCGTTCCTTGAATCTTGGGCAACTTTTTGTGGCTCTCTATTCCCAATGCTTGACACGCAGCGTAAACCTCGTTATTCAGTTTGCCAGAATTTTGCAGTAATGAATATATTGTTTGATATAATTCATCGCAAACGTTCAAGTTTGAGTTTTGCAACGCTGATTTGAAGGCAAGCTCGATGCGGTGATTTGCACAGTGAACAGTAAGTAGCCATCCACGGGTCTGTGACAGTTGCGTTAAGATACCGTTGTATGCTCCAGTGTTGACACTTGCACCATCAGTAGTAGCCGATACCAGCTTATTCTTGTAGTCGTCTTCTGACAATTTGATCACGCCATTTTCTTCGTTGAAAATGCTATCGATACCCATTTTCATTGAATTGGCATCTACACCCCCGTATTCGCTCATTTCTAGAAGAGAAACAATTAAATAGCAAGGTATGCCATTTCTCTCAAAGCGAACCATAACAAGCTCCTTTTCGGATCCCGTCTTTCTAGCTTGGGAGCCATCGGACATTAGTGACATAAAGTGCTTACTTGCAATCACCGCCGCACACTTTTCACGAATAGAATCTGCAATGCAATGAATATACTCCCGAGCTGCCTTGTTATTATCTCGACCATCAATTAAAACAACTCCATTCTGCCGTTGGCATTTAACCAAAACCTTGAAGTGCTCGAGAGGCATAGTTGAATTCATGGCTAACTCGTAGGCAGTTTTTATCATTTTCATATATGCATCATGTGTGCTTTGGTTTAAAGCGACATCAATTCTGTGCGTAAATGACGTTTTCTGGTTGCCTATATTTTATGTATATCGATTATTCTACATTTTGCGACGTGTGTGGTTTAATTAATACTAACATTGTAACAAACAACAATGCTACTAGACTCACTGCATACATACTTGGTTCACTTGTTTGAAGTTTTGCTTCTTGGGGGAGGCGCGCTTCTGCTTCTAAAGCCCATTTGTGACCTTTTCCTACGATACAAATTTATGCCAAGAAATTTAAATGGTATTAAGTTGATTGGCATAGGACGGAATGATTTCGATATGTAATCTATGTCATGCATTGTAGTTTTGATGCGATCATGAAAATACTGAAATACATTTATACATTACTATAAACTATTTAAACTCTTACCTTCAAGATGACGATCGATGTTCCATTTAGTAACGCAATTCGTTCCATTAATATACGCTTCGACCGACTTCTTAGCGCTTCCCTTACAAAGTGGATTGGCAAGAATGACAGTTTTATGCTTAGCGCATAGTTTGCACCACACAAACGTCACCATTATTTTGCCATTCTTGATCTCGGTTTTTGAACCAATGATAGAATCTTTTCCGTATTTTTTAAATGTAGTTTGCTAATTGATTGACCTTTCGGCGACGAACCCACTTACTCAAATTTCATTTATCAGATAAAATGAGTCTCATTAGAATGTTTATTTAACTTATCTTACATTATCTTCAACACCTGTCTTACATTATCTTCAACACCTGTGGCTAGATAACAACTTGTTTTTCTTTTATAACTAGTCTAATGAGGATTTGTTCCGGCAAAAATTCATTTAGAATAAAAAAACCAGACGCGCGATTTCGTACTCTTAAAACAAACGAGGCGCGCGTTAAAAGGCGCGTCTCGAGGAGTCAAGGCGCGTGCGCGCGATCGCGCGCCTCAAACGGCCAGGCCTGTATTAATCGTTCCTCACCTTGCCACACAGTGATTTTCCATGTCTCTCTGTTCATTGCATTCATCTCCCAATCTTTGGCCACACCACAGCTCTTTAGTGTCTCCTTTAATGTGTCCTTATAGCGCAAACGTGGTCGACCACGCTTCCTGGTACCAGTTGTGAGTTCGCATTACAGAACTTCCTTTGGAAGGCGGCTGCTTGGCATCCTCTCCACATGTGCCAGCCACATCTAAGTTGTCGATTTTTTAGGATTATTGCCATTTCCGGTAAACCAGTGCGTTCGCAAATGATGTCATTTGTAACCATATCCTCCCATTTCACTCCAAGTATTCGCATATAGAGTAGGGGGAACTGGTCAAGTTTTCTGATATGCCTAGAATACAGCACCTAGGTAGGTGAATGCTTGAGTCATCTTTAAAGTTTTGCCCTCAAGTGTGATGAATGGCCCAGGCGTGGTAACTCGGCGTGGTGACTCAATGTAATGTGTTATTACACTTGTCACTGCATGTGCAGAGGGCAGTGCAGTGTAAATCAATCTTTACACATGAACAGCATTTCCGAGATCCTTTCTTGACAAGATTTTGTGACGTCAGGTAACATTGTCCAAAATGGCTTCCACATGTCCTCATCCAAAGTCCATAGGTAGCACTGGACAAGTCGTCAGTGTTTGTCCCCAGCAGTGACCGGCCTGATACGCAGCGCGTGCTTCATGTGTTCCACCAGAACCGCTCTTGTTGGTGGAATCGAGAGCTCTTCCTTTCTGAAAAACATCTGTTTTCTGGCATCATTTACGGCCGTCTTTCTGTTTGTTCTGTCATAGAGCAGCACTACAAAACGCTCTAGATGCCCACAATTCTAGTTGTTCGCACTCTCTAAGTTGTTGAAATTTTGCAACTGCCAGTACAAGAACATACGTGTCAACTGCATAAAACGATCTTTTTATGGCCTTGTTTAACTGCATCTTTGACATGTGGTAGCATTCTTGTGTCGGCTTCTTCGTGCGTACTATAGTGGATAAGACTTGCTTTCCATACATTGAAAATACTCGTTTCTCCACTGTGAGAGAATAGATGCGATGCACTCAGCCAAGAACTTTTGCGCTTGTTCTCGTCGACACGTAGAAATTTATTCAAATCACGTGGAAGCTGATTACTGCCTGCAATGCGCGTTCGAACCCCGGCTCTTCTGTGACATCTCGTAGTGGCTTCAAGCTGTTGGGGACATACTCATCCCTCACGATGTCTACACGTTTGACATTGGCGAAGTGTTGGAAACTGTCCGACAATAAGTTAATCGGGATATGGGGACTATGATATATTATATCACGCGACGCACAATTGCCGGAAGTCTGTAATCACTCCGGCATATTGTAATAGTATACAGTGTTATAGAGAACTGTGTGAGTCTAGACCGAAAGAGAGTCAATTAAATAAAGGATGGGTAAAAGGTTTTGCGTTGTGACATTCAGTGAACTAAACGGTGAGATATTTTAGGAAGCGTGTTCTACCTTCGACACAGTGGCACCTCCGACGGGATCTAAGGATCGTAAATAGCAACTCGCGACGGAGAAACTATCGACAGAGCTTAACGCAAAACTTAAAACGCTTAATTTTCGAATCGGGAAAACCAATGAAACCCTGGAGAAGAAAGACCGATTGGCCACACAACGCCAATAACATCATTAGAAAACATGACCGAAGCAATTACTACACTTAAAGAAACGATAGAGGAGAAGAAGTTCGCCAAAGGAGAAACAGAAGAGGTTGTAAGAGAATGGGCGGGCGGAATGAACTATCAACAAGGCAGATCAGTGTATCAAGGAGCTGACAAATCAAATCCAAATAATCGATCGCGATTTAAAACAGGCCACCGCATTTCAAGCTCACAAACAGGCGATGGAACTTGAAGAAAATAAACTTTGTGTTCAACGAGAAGCCACCGAGAGAGCTGATGCTGAAACAATTGGAATTTGAAAAAAAGCGGCTCGAACTGCAACAACAACACGCACCATCGAAGCCAGACACGCAATCAGGCGGCAACAGTGGGGCTATAAGAATGCCAAAACTTGAAATTACCAAGTTCAATGGGACATCCCAAGACTGGCTGCGGTTCTGGGGACAATTCGAAACACAAATTCACAAGTCAACAGCACCCGCGCTCACGAAGTTTTCATACCTGAAAGAATTGGTCAATATGAAAGTGCGTAATTTAATCGATGGACTTCCGTTCACCGAAGAAGGTTATGACAAGGCAAAGATTAATGATTTACTCATTAAGCGGTACGGAAATACAAGTGAAGTGGTTGGCGCCTATGTACGCAATATTCTCGAGCTGCCTGTCGTGAGAGAAAGAGATGTGAAAAAGATTCACGAGTTTTATGAAACACTGCTGTTTAACGTCGAATCTTTACGGACATTACAAAGTCTTAAAAAACTCGACGCAGCGGTGAGATTTACACTCGACTAGCTACAAGTGATAAAAAACGAGCTGGCGATGGCTAATGACAACTGGAGTGGACCTTCGTCCAGTTTTTAGAAGCGTTAGAGAAATGTACGAAAAACAATCCAATTCAAGACAACCGTAGCCCGAGGAATTACATGTATAGCCACAAGGAAAAGTCGCGATCATTTTTCTCCAGAGGAAATGAGTCAAATGACACTGGAAATCAGCCGATCAGGGTTTTTTTGTGTATTGCGCAAGTGAAGATCACAAGGCAAATAACTGTGAGGAGGTCGTCAAACCAGCTGACAGAAAGAAAATTCTCGCAGAGAAGTGCTTGTGCTTTAATTGTATGGCGCTAAACACAGAGCAGGGAACTGCCAAAGTAAGAACACGTGTCAAATTTGCCGGGGAAAACATCATGCCTCAATCTGTGACAAACATCATGCCTCAATCTTTGACAAGTCTGCAAACCCTCGTGAACCAGGGATGACAGCCAATCACGTGGGAGAATCAACAGTGGTACATCCGGTAGTGGTTGTGAAGATAGATGGTCACAAATTAAGAGCTCTACTTGACAGTGGTGCTAGCCACTCCTACGCATCCTACACCGCCATCAAATTGATTAACGCCAAACTTAAGTCAACAGGACTTAGACAAATCGCTATGTTAACTGGTGTCGCCACGCGAACGTGAAAGTCTACGAAGTCACAGTATGTTCCGTCACCGGTGAATTTAAACTCGATGTGAACATTACCAAGGTTGAAAAGAGAGAGCTGTTGAGTTTGGAAAATCCTTGCTACCAAGAAGTTCTCAGCGAACATGAGTAGTAATACACATGGGGGTACGGGGACACTTTTTTTTATATGACGGTCAAACGCTGACTTATCGTATCGTCAGACCAAGCTGACCTCAATAGTGTCGCTTCATACGTCAAAATTCGACGATCGACTTTAAAGCCATTTCAAATCGATAAACCAACCTCAACCAAGCTCTTGCGAGCGACTTTTCAAACAGGTTTTCAGAGCATGTCGCTTCGTATGCTAATTTACTCACTATTCTAACAAGTTCAGCGCACTTGGTGAGTCACAACACTAACCCCACAGCTTGGTCTGGCGACACACTAAGTCAGCGTTTGGCCGTCATATAAAAAAAAAGTGTCTCCATACCCCCATGTGTATTACTACTTACTATGCTGCCAATTCACACACGAAAAAAAGCCACTAGATTGTGAGTCTAGTGGATCAATGTTAAATAAATCTCATATGCCAGCATCAACATAATGTTGTGTCTTTTCTGGAGTGGTGGGGTCACACATTTTCAACGTCGTTCGTTAATTATTTTGTGGGATGTCCTTGTGTCCATATGCATAGGACTCAACACCATCTTCTAACAGATAACGTTTGTCGTCAAAGCAGGACAATGACACCTTGTTGATTTCGTAGCTTCCAAGTTCATGTTTAACGCTTCTAATACTTTTCATTGTGTGACGCAATTGTCCCTGCTCGAGCAACACCTTCTTGTAATCGTCATGCTTGATAACGTTCTTGATGTTCTTCCTGATTCCTTTTGCAGTTTTGCCACCACCGCCAGACTCTTTCACGTAGCTATACATTTTTCTGCGCAACCCAATGAACCCAACAATTGGCACACCAGCGCACTCGTCTTTCATTTTTCCAATCACCTTTTTATTTTCTTTGAAAGCAAATGGGCTGTCTGGTGGATAGTCACTATTGTCGAACTTCTCACGGTCCTCCAAAAAGTCTTCATCAAATCGAGTATGCACATGCCAACATAAGCAGGTCTGTTCAGTGTTAATGTCTCTTTCACTTTGTGGACAGACTCTTCTCATTAGTCACCAATCTCACGTCTATGCGCTTCCTCAGGTTTTCCATCGTTTTACCAAACACACTGTTGTTCATCAGCTTGAAGAAGTCCTTTTCAAAAGCATTTTTAGCACCAGTTCTTTTGGTTGTGTTGAAGTCGATGTACTCCCCCAACCACTTGGACTGATTGAATTGCAACACTCTATGGACCTTCTTGACTTTCAGTCCTAACTCTTTGTATAACTGCAAGTTCCTATGGTGGAGAACATATTTCTCTTTGTCTCTCAAATTTGTCACCAATTTTTTCACAAGACCGACGCTAACGTTGAACTTTTTTCTAATCTTCTCACAATACTTTGACAGCATATCAACAGTTATTTCCATCTTCTCTGGTGCGAGTGGATAGTCATTGTGTAGGTCATGCAGATGGTCTGGGTATTCCAAATCAACTTCGACTATCAACCCGGTGTCACTGTCGTTGTGATAGTTGCATAGATCAACCTTTTTTATTTCTTTCTCAGTGAGCCACTTGAAACCACCAGTGGGAAGACTTTGACTCACCGCCCATCCATACAAATTGTTGGCATCGAGGTCATATTTCTCCATATATTTATTGTTTGCTTGTCCATGTCTGTTGGCGATATAGCTCACACCACCACGCATACCTAATTAGCACGTCTTTCTAAAGTTCTCAAAAACGTCGGCCAACAACAACACGTCACTCTTCAAATAGAGATCATGATAGTCGCCCATTGTCTGCAAATCAAACGTTCTCCACACGTTCTCTGCATGTTGATAATCAGCTTCTGAAATGTCAGTAGCGTTGAGAACACTATGGAACTCCTCTCGTGCGGGCAACTGTGTCTCAGAGAACCTCTCCATAGAGTCCATATAATCATAAGGATAGACGCCTTTCTTGGTGACCAATTCGAGTTGCTGCTCACCTTGAAACACCTTAGAGGTCTCGACATAACCATCATCCGGCAAATTCTTCACCAAGTTGTCCAAACTACTACTCATGAATTGAAAGCTGTCCAGAAAGACCAAGTGTTTGCCAATCATGAAGGCCATATATTTCTCCATATTTCTCCATGTTGTTCACATTGATGTCTTGACCAAACTTACCAATCTCCTGCATGATAAAGTGACTGTCATAACCACGAAGATTGTGAAATATCCCAGGTATTTTGTTAGTCAATCTAAAGTTGACATTGCAATCGCGATGTGCGGACCCTCTATATTTGCTTGTGATGTGGCAATGATCTCTCACTCTGGTGTCGGCGTCAACGTAGTCCACACCACAAATATGAGAACACTTAGCGTCAGCGAAATCTTTCTTGTCATCAGCAGTCAAAACCATGTCTTTTTGAAAGTGTTCTCCTCGTTTCCTCACAATATTTGACGACTTCAAACATTTCTTTGATGAACTCATGAACAGTGCTCTCACCACGATACACCTTGTTTGGCTTGCTAAAAGTGTCGTCATAGCAACAGACCAGTTTTTGGCATTCTCGATATGTCAACTGTAATGTTTTTTACGCCGCAGCTGCTGTTTCAAAACCGACAATTCCAACAACAACATCTCAATCTATTCGATCAACCAAATCAACACGTGTCCCACTGACGAATACTACGCTTTTGATGTCTAGTTGCTACCTATTACAGAAAACTTTCCTGGCCATGGTTTTGATTTCTATGTCAAATGATATTTCAGTAAATCCTGGTCCAGTATCTATGGATTTCCCTCGATTTCGTGGACTAAAGATCGCTCACCTCAATGTTCGTAACCGGTAAGATCGACTCATTACGCATTTATTTAAAAGAAAACCCTTTTGATGTGCTAACTTTGTCCGAAACGTGGTTAAAAGCAAGTGTATCTGATAGTGAAATTTATATCCCTGGATATACTTTATCGAGGAATGACAGGGAAAATCGTATTGGGGGAGGCACTCTAGCCTATATTCGTGATGGCTTGCCTTACTGTGTACGCTCTGATTTACAAGCACCGAATATTGAATCCTGTGTTATTGAAGTCAATCGAGTAAAAGCTAAGAAAATTTTCATATTTACTGTATATAAAGCTCCTGACAAGAAACTTAAACATTTTATCGAAAGTTTAAGTAATTTATTGCGTACTGTTCCTACGGAAGCCGATATTATAATCTTGGGCGATTTTAATGTTAATGTTTTAGCCGCAAAGAAAGACCCATTACGACAACAACTTATTCGATTTGGAAATTTGCATTACTTGGAACAACTTATTAAAACTCCCACAAGAATCACCGAAAAGTCTGCCACTGCAATTGACCTATTGTTTGCTAACAATTACCATCGTATAATTAATTCTGGGGTATTACATCCATCATTAAGTGACCATTCACTTATCTACTGCATACTTAAAGCTGGAGTTCCTAAGTTGCCGCCACGAACAATAGAATACAGATCATATAAGAATTATTCCCGAAGTGCTTTTGTAAACGATCTTAAGAATATTGATTGGAATATTATTGATATTCAAGAAAATGTTAATGATGCCGTCGAGGTCTGGGACAAACTATTCACTGATGTGGCTAATAGACACGCTCCAATTAGGAAATTACGAATGAAAGGAAGACATGCACCGTGGATCACGAGTAATTTGAGTAATGCTATGCGTGATCGCGATTATCATCGACGTAAGGCTGTCAAATCAAATTCTGAATATCATTGGAAGCTCTATAAGCAATCAAAGATATCTGTGAATAAACTCATAAAGAAATGTCAATCTGATTACTACCTAGACATAATAAACCAAAACAAAGGCAATTCTGGTGCACTCTGGAAAACATTGAATGAAATTACATTGCGAAAGTCATCTGCTCCTATAACTTGTATTGAAATTACAAACTGATGTTAAATCAATTGTTGAAGTTTTAAACTCGCATTTTTCGTCTATCGGAAGCAAGCTAGCTGCATTGGTCAAATCTAGATTCGGAATCATTCGTCGGGTCATTACGTCAAATTCTGTCAATGATACTCAGGCATCAACATTTTCTGGATTTACTTTTGGGGTTATTGATGAACAATTTGTTTACAAAAATCTTTGTGAGTTGAAAACCAATAAAGCTATTGGCCTTGATCGCGTTAGTGCTCGTCTGTTGAAGGATTCTGCCAATGTACTAGCGCCTGTACTGACTAATTTGTTCAATCGTTCATTGTTCTCTTCTATGTATCCTGATATTTGGAAATGCGGGAAGGTCACTGCCCTGTTTAAATCTGGGGAAAGAACAGATCCAAACAACTACAGGCCAATAACAGTTCTCCCGATTGTTAGTAAAATCCTCGAGAAAGCGGCTCATTCACAAATGTATAGCTATCTACAGGATAATAAATTATTGTCGCCATCTCAATTTGGGTTTAGACCCAAAAGCTCGACCGAGATTGCCCTCGTTAACTTCACTGATTCAATCTTGGAAAATATGGACACAGGACTTATTACAGGGGTAGTCTCAATTGATTTAACAAAAGCTTTCGACACCGTCGATCACGGAATTCTGTATGATAAATTGAAAGTCGCCGGCTTTGATGATACATCTGTAAATTGGCTTAAATCATATCTTACAAACAGAACTCAATTAACTGCAATCGGAAATGTTTACTCGTCTGTTAAACCTGTACACATTGGAGTTCCTCAGGGAAGTGTGATGGGTCCCTTGCTATTCATCATCTATATGAACGACCTGCCTTCATGCATAAAACATTGCAACGTATCAGATGTATCGGTAGTTGAAGATAAATTAAATTCCGATCTAGCAAGTTTAAGCCGGTGGCTCAACGAAAACCTTCTAACATTGAATGAAGCCAAATGCAAATTTGTTATATTTGGGAGTAATCAAAAACTGGCAAAGATAAAACAAATTTCCCTACAAATAAACGGATGCCAAGTTGATGATGAAGACTCGTTTAAATATCTGGGTGTTATTATGCACAAGAACATGACTTGGTTGGACTATATTAACCAGCTAAATGTGAAAGTTTGTCTACATCTACTTCCACGTGATGCAAGAATAACTTTATATAATAGTCTAATTCTACCGCTGTTTGATTACGCGGACATCGTATGGGGTGACAAAAATAATGCTGTTTTGATGAATCAACTTCAAGTACTTCAAAACAATGCAGCTCGTACCATATTAGATTTACCAAAGTATGCATCAGCAACTCAGGCTCTTGATCAGCTGACATGGAAACCTTTAGTCTCTCGCCGCTGTTTTCATCGTCGCGTGACGATGTACAAATGTCAAAATGGTCTGGTTAATTTCAACCATGACTTTCGAAAGAATGCCGATCACGGTTATAACACCCGAGGTTCAGAGAAAATCCGGGTGCCTAAAACAAAGACAAACTGGGGGCAGCAAAGATTCGTTGTGCATGCGGTAAAGGACTGGAATAGTGTGCCAGAACATATCAAACAGGCTGAAACACTAACACGTTTTAAAAACCTTTTAGTAACTAATTTTTAGACTTTTTATAGATTAATGCTTGTCGAAATGTTTTTCGATTATATGTACATTTGCATAGTATCTTAGTCCTAATTTTAACTTTTATTGATTTTTATTAACTTTTATTGACATTATATTATTTATGTAATAGTTCTATCAGGGCCCTACTGAAAATCGCTTTGCGAGTTAGGCTCCCTGTTAAAATATTATGATAATAATAATAATAATAATAGCCATACCCACAGTCGATGTGTCTCTGATAAACGTTTGTCCAACTTGATTCGCTTGATGGTGTTGTGGTGTGAACCTTTCGTGTGATAACCTCGAAGTCTGCGTACACCACAAATGGCACGTTGAGTCGCTTGTGAAAGTTATTATACTTCACCTTAGCGCCTTCACATGGCATCTTGATCGCTTGCTTTCCATTCACTGTCAAGCAAACGTCACTGTGTTTCTCAAGCACAGTTGAAGAACTGAAACACTGCAAACAATACCTGCAAAAATGCTTCCTTCCTTTGTGCTTAGTTTGGTGGAACATGAATTTATTGAAGTCCTTTATGTACACATAGTGTTGTGTTTCTTTGTCTGTTATCAACAGCAAGTCCATGTGATCGTCAAACCTCTCTTTTGAAACGTACACAGGGTAGGGTTGCCTATTCTCATAACCAAAGACACTAATGCTGATGTTGTTAGCCTTCTCAATCTTATTGTAGTCCTTGAGTGTGACTGGGAAACTTACTCCAGTGTAATTCAACTCAGACACATGTCCGACGTATTTAGAAACCCTCTCTGGTTTCTGTTCGACACTGAATTTACACGCTAGATGACACCATCTGAAGCACTCATTGTCGTTGTTTTTAATATTAATCAAACCCTTCGCACTATTGGACAACTCTTTTGGCAATGCAATGTAGCTTGACCCAGCGAGGGGTGAGTAAGTCACAATATTGACGTAATGGCCTTCTAATTTCTCTATTGTCCACCCAGACCCTTCAGACAACCAAGGTGCCACACGTGATTGCAATTGTTCTGCACCATGTTCGACAACAACACCAATGTCACGCTCGTTAAGAATGGCCCATGTTTTGCTATTAAAATAAGCAGTTTTGTGAGTCGACGAATCGGCTTCTAACGGTTTCTCAAAAGATCGAAGGATCAAGGTAGAACGTTTGATTATAGTAATGCAAAAGGCGCTGCTGAAGCTGTTGAATGGTTTAAGCGACTTGTCGATGAAGCTGGAAAGGAACACGAAAACACGTCAAGTGGCGTGGTTGACGCACAGTTGAGGTCTGAGGATATAGTACCAACAGAAGATTTAACAGACGCCATAGTCTATCGCTAGCGATAAGATCGAAGATGACGTGGAATCACGAGAGAGCGAGCTAAATGACGGTGTGATGGTTGTTAGTGAAGAGGAAATGAGAGAGCTCGCACCGAATCCAAGGGGTCCAAACGATGGTGTAATAGTTGTTAGTGAAGAGGAAGTGAGAGAGCTTGCAGGTGTATTGAATCCAAAGGGTCCAAACGACGTGAAGATACAAGCTTTAGAAATCATGGCTGATAGATACCGCTTCAAAGCTCTAAATGAGACTGGAGTAGCGAAAGAACGATGGTATAAAAACGTTAGTGAGACAGCTGAGTTGAAAGCGGGTAGCATACGACTTCAGGACGGTCTCAAACCAGAACACGAAGCTAGTAAAATCATTGCTGATGAGGTCATGAACAACGACTCGTCTAGGTTAGAGAGATTCAAGAAGTGGGCTAGAAAAAATATGATTGGGTTGAGTGCTATAGCGATTGCTGGTGTTGTGACAACTGTTATTGTGAAAGGAAGATCTGCTGTTGTGGAAGGCGCTAGGGCTATAAAATCACTCGCACAGGCTGTTAAGAACGCGACAGCGAAGATGGGTCCACTGGCTGTTGGATTGCCTAACTTAATTTACAACGCGTTGTTGGTAGCCACGAAGGGTCTTGCTTGGTTGGCTCAAAATCTGTGGGTGCTCGCGCTGATATTTGCGTGGCTTGCCTATGATCTGTGGAGACAAAAACGATAGTAACGAAACATATGTAAAGTATATGAGCGTCATGTCAGCGGAATTGAATCCTGGTTTTAGACGAGCAACCATGGGTGTCATAAAAGGGACGATAACGCAGCACGTCATCACGTTGAACCCTAATAAGGTCAGCCCTGGCGAGGAACTTTACATTGATGTACCGAAGCTCAAGGCTAGTAGCTGTTTGGTGCCTGGATCATTGGGTTTGGCATTTGACTTTAAGAACGCAAACGACAAAAGCTGGTTCTTGAACAATGTGAGTAAGTTGTTGTGTGAGAAACTCGTTGTGAGACTAGCTGTGGAAACTGTGTATGACAACACTGGGGAAAATTATACTGGTGTCTGTCTATTGCGACCTTTGGGAAAGCGTTAGTGAGCGAGACCAAATGGTTGACTATGGTGTTGGTCCTGAGAACTTGAGAAAGCTAATCTCTAAGGACGACAGTGGTGCGACAAGTGGAAACGCTGCTAAGGTTAGTGATGCATTAATGTTTAGTGTGATTGGAACGAAACAGCGGATAAAGCTTGGTAAGATCATGGACGACCACGGGTTGTACGCTCCTTTTAGTATGAACAACAACTTGCAATACATGATCACACTTCCAAATACTACAGACATCATGGTGGCTCAATCTAACGAAAGTGTAGGTGGATATACTCTGGAGAACCTTGAACTTGAGTATGAAACAATTAATAACCAGGAACTCTCTGATGAAATAACGTCGGGTTACGCAAGTGGTCATAGTTTGTCATACGAGCACGTCACGTTGATGAAGACCACTGAGTGGGACAAAGGCACAACCATTGTGAACGAGAACATAAATCTACTGAGAAAAAGCATGAAGGCAATTGTGTTGCTATTCACAAACAAGGTGCGAACATACAGTGAGGAGTTTCTTTACCCGAATATTGAAAGCGTTAGAGTCACAATTGAAGGTGTGCCAAATAGTGTGTACTCACAAGTTATTCCAAAGTCGAAGTTCTATGCAGAAGCGAAACGACTGTTTGGGTTGGGTGAAGAACACGCTCAGTTCATGACCATACAAAAGTTCTACAAAAGTGGCTTCGCGTTGGTCATTGACTTGAGAAGTGTCCAAGATAACCACAACGTAGCCACCGGCAAAAAGATTGTGAACACGCAGTCTGGCGTGCTTCTTGAAATCACTAAGAAAGCGACGACTGCGAATGTTATGTGTAGGGTGTTTGTGATGAGTGATGGGTTGGTCAACTTCATGAACAATGGCCTACAATCAATCCAGTATTAAATCAAACGCAATTTAATGGAAACTCCGTTTAATATGCTAATTGTTGGGATGACAGCTTGTGGCAAGACGCATTATTTACTCAACACATTGGAGTCTGAGTATCGCGGTAAGTTTGATTATATCGTGTTGATTTGTCCTACTTTCAAGTGGAACAAAGCATACCAAGATTGGAAATATGTATTGGAAATATGTGCGTGCAGGACAATGTTGACGCTGTTCTCAAACATGTAACAAACACGTATAAAGGCACTAACACTTTGATTGTATTGGACGATTGTGCAAGTGGACAGGACGTCAAGAACAGGACTAGTCAATTAGTCAACTTGGCTTTTAGTGCGTGACATTTTGGGTTGAGTGTTATTGTCATCACACAACAACTGACGTCGATCGCAAAACCGTATAGAGAAAACATTAGTAAGCTCGTTTGTTTCTACTGTCCGAGCAGGAGTGATATGAAGGTTGTTACTGATGATTACCTTGGACACACTAGCAAAGAAGAAGTGTCAACAATTGTGACCGCACTGAAAAATCATAAGTACGCTAGACTCGAAATCTCACTGCGTTATCCATACAGTTACGAAGTTATTGTTCCGCAATAAAATATGGGTATAAGTAATAACGCGATGGTGAAACGCAAAAGTGAGGAAAACCCCACGATTGAGGAATTAGTCGAGGATACTCAAACCGCTGGTACTTCGACTGTGGAAGACGACACTGACGCTAAAAGAGCTGAGCTAATAAGACTGTCTGGCGATGGCACGATAAGTCAATCTGAGGCGTACATTAGAAAAGCGTCTGCAAAGGTTATCGACAAGATATGGCATCAATATGAGCTGAAAAGAACGGAAATAGCAAACGCTTTTCTCACCGACTTGTTAATCAGCAAGTTCGCTAACTTATTAGGTGGGTTGAACGCTATTGAGAACCCTGACGAGCTACGTGACGAGCTACAAAAAGACTCGTTATTAAAGAAAGACGTTGAAAGCGTTGTCGCGATTGTAACACCGTACGTGCCTTTCTTGGGTTTGCTATCAGGTGGAATCACAACGTCGAAACATGTGTACGATCGTCATTTTAGAAGCGAGGCGACAAACGCTGAAAGTAGTGAACAAACGGACTAATTTGCATGCTAGCAGGCGGCCATTTGTGGTTTCATAACAACCGCTACCGCGAGCCCGTTCGCGAAGTCTAATTCACACAATGGTTTTTTATTCACAACATTTGTAGTGTACAATCACAACGAGTACGTTCAAAGCTAGAGAGAATAGTCTTAGCATGGTGGTGATGGATTCCTTCTTACTCCTTCCTCAAACATTGCGACTCTTCTCTCGTGGTCACTAATCCTCTTCTTCAGATTTCTCCTCCTATTCACCGCGGCCCTTCTGGCTCTCTTCTCTTTTAGGAACAAAACCTCCAGTCTCTCCTTTGACAACACAACGTTGGCTACACTCTCGTTATCCATCACTACACCCCGCACGACAATAGGTGGCTGTATGTGTGTTGCTAACAACAACATTCCATTGCGCATAGCAACTACAACTTTTTGAGAAAAAATTTTAAAACGAAAATATTTTTTCAAAACGAAAATATTTTTTCAAAAAGTTGTAGTTGCTACGTGCAATGGAATGTTGTTGTTAGCAACATCATGACTTAGTGTGTCGCCAGACCAAGCTATGGGGTTGGTGTTGTGACTCACGAAGTGCGCTGAACTTGTTAGACTAGTGAGTAAATTAGAATATGAAGCAACATGCTCTGAAAACCCGTTTGAAAAGTCGCTCGCAAGAGCTTGGTTGAGGTTGGTTTATCGATTTGAAATGGCTTTAAAGTCGATCATCGAATTTTGACGTATGAAGCGACACTATTGAAGTCAGCGTTTGGCCGTCATAAAAAAAAAGTGTCCCCGTACCCCCATGTGTATTACTACTAACATGCACACCTTAGAGGGGTCTACATGGATGACGACGACGAGAAGGACCAGTTGCCGGTTCACATAATCCTGGGGGCCAACGACTTTGCCAAGATACGTACCAGAGAACGATTATGCGTGGGCCGTTGAGGAGATCCAGTGGCCGAATTCACCCGCCATGATGTCGCCAGGAGCAGACCAAGAAGTATCACCTGAGTGTGTAGCAGTCAGCGCCACAACCGATTACGATAACCTATGTGCACTTGACGTGCTTGGTCTTGTAGACGCAACCGGAGACCAGGGCGACGTATATGGAGAGTTTAAAGAGCAACTAACAAGATCTGAGGAAGGATGGTACGAGACAGCGCTACCATGGAAAGGGAGTCACCCACCTCTGTCGAGTAATCGTGAAGGAAGTGTTCGTCGTCTGAATTATCTGCTACGTAAGCTGCGACGAACTGACACGCTTACCAAGTATGACGCTGTGATCCGCGAACAGTTAAAAGAAGGAGTGGTTGAAAGAGCGCCTAAAGAAGTCACCGGGAAAGAATTTTACATGCCTCATCGAGCAGTAGTTAGAGGGAGTGCCGAATCGACCAAGTTGAGAGTCGTCTACGACGCTTCAGCTCGTGCATACGACAACACACCATCACTCAAGGAATGTCTATACACTGGACATTCTTTAAATAACCAGCTGTGGGTGGAGTGTCATCACCCGAAACCGTTTTCATGCCATCGCTATAGCTGGCGATCTCCAGAAGGCTTTCCTACAAGTGTGCGTTCGTGAGATTGAATGAGACGCCTTGCGTTTCCACTGGATCACAGAGTCAACCGAGATGGAAACGCTGCGATTCACTAGAGTGGTGTTTGGTCTGGCACCGTTCCCTTTCTTGCTGAATGGGGTGATCGAACAACAACTGGACAGTATGGAATCTCGCTGTCCCAAGAGCGTCCTGGAAATCCGTAGGAGTCTTTACGTCGATGATCTCATATCTGGAGGACCGACCGTGATGGAAACTAAGCAGTTGAAGAAAGACGCGGTTGAAATATTCGATGACGCCAAGTTCAAGCTACATAAGTGGCATTCAAACGAGCCAGAACTTGAGACCGATTGTGACGATGGAGAGCCTTCGTTTGCCAAACAACAGCTTGGTGTACCCTCAGCCCAGGGGGAGTGCAAACTTCTGGGCCTTAAGTGGGACAAGATCGCTGACACCTTACGTTTCCTTTCCGAGTGAACCTGCAACGTTAACAAGACGCGGAATCCTCGCTTATCTGGCGAAGATTTATGATCCACTGGGACTTGTTTCACCAGAACTGTTAACAGGAAAGATAATCTACCGTGAAGCTTGTGAGCTGAAGACCACTTGGGACGTACCTTTACCAGACCCGTTGGCCAACCGATGGCTGAAATAGGAGCGAGAATTGCCAAAAACCGTGTCCGTCCCACACAGTACCACAAGCTACCAAGAGCCAATAGAGGAAGTAAAGTTGCATGCATTCGGAGATGCAAGTGGTCGCGGAGTGAGCGCGGTAGTATACGCCTTCGTAAAACAAGCCTGACACAAGGTATCGTTGCAGCCAAGTCTCGTCTCGCCAAATCGGGGTTAACCATTCCACGTTTGGAACTTGTAGCAGGACATATGGCGCTCAACTTATCCGCGAATGTGCGCAAGGCTTTAGAAGGCTTCAAGCTGGCCGAAGATATCCAGTGTTGGCTGGACAGCACTGTAGCGCTGCATTGGCTTTCCGACCAGGGTGAATACCGTCAATTCGTAGCGAATAGGGTAAGAAAGGAACACACTGTGGCGACACGTCCGTACATCCGACAAAGAAGAGAAAGACCTGAGAAAAAGAGCCAAATTTCTGAAAACAACAAAGGAAGTAATGTGGAGACGATGGACGACTGAATATTTGAGAGCGTTGCGAGAACGCCACCGGTTGAAGCATTCAAGCCATGGTCACCAAATTACAGTGGGTGACATGGGGGTTGTGGAGAGTCATCGTTGGACGAGATGGCGTGATTCGTGCCGCTCGACTCCGAACTGGAAAACATGGTCTGGAAAGAGCAGTCCAACAGTTGTATCCATTGGAGTTATGCCTTTGTGCGATATGCCTTTGGATGCAGTCGAGAGAGCAAAGGAACCGACACCTCTGAATCCTAAGGTGAACGAGTTTAATCCAAGACCAAGTCGTGATGCTGCAATAGCGGCAAGATTGCGCGGCAAGATTGCGTTTGCAAAATGTACTGAATGATGAACAGCTAGACTGATTTAGTAACATTGAACTAGAACAGCATTTTTACTATTTGTTTTGTTCAGGGGCGGATCCAGTCCAAAATCTGACGGTTGCAAATGTGTGCCTCTAAAACGCGATTTCTCGCATTCTGAGCAAATGATTACAGCTAATTTTATGGCAAGCACGGCTCAAATTTACGCAAAACCTAAGAACCAAATATCATAATTTACAGTAACATAATTTCACATCATCTTTCAGTAAAATATAGATGAATTTTTGACCAACTTACCTGTCCTTGCTGAACTTACGCTCTTCCACATCACAAAAAAGGTTTTATGTATGGTAGATGGTTAATAAATTAATTTTTCTGTACAAGACAGTAATGCTAATTTACTAGCCAAAGGACTTTGGGCATTTATAGATAATTTATAGCAAAATATAAATTCAAACTTCCACATTCATATACTGTACAAAGAAGGATGATAACTCGATATCATGCGAAAACCTAATGTGATATATCACAATCAGTATATGCATATAGCAAAATACCTGTATGCAAATTAACTTCCGTCCACAGTCCAATGTCATGAATTAATTTAAATATCAAATTCAAATTACAGACCTATAAACAATATTCACCTTACAAAAATTCCAGCTCCGAATTCCAGCTCGACTCCGCAGAGGCTTCCAATGCATACTCGCCTTGAAAATCGCAATAATTGCGCTTAAACAACTAGCTTTTCGTGCCGAATTTACCTTTCCTCCTACTCCCAAACAATGATTATACTGCAGGTTCAGATGTCCAATCCCAAAGAAATTGAATCGCAGAGTATATTAAATCTTTATCAACTCCTGTCTTCAATGTTTTGGCGGCCACCGCTGTACAAATGATGATTGAATCGCTGTCCTTTGCAACACATTCTGCGACATGAAGCAACCATCAAGATACAATGCCATTGGCTTGCGATACGAGGACAGTTCGTACCATTGGCTTGCGACTTCGTGTCGCAGGCCAATGGCAGAGCTTCCTCAGCTGCCGGCGCCAATTTTTCCCAACGGATTATCGGAAGATTGTTGCTACTTCAAGTAATTCCAACTTAAGGGTTGCCAGATTCTCGTTCCCAGAGCTCTAGATTGCAAGAGGCGTGAGGGAGTGATGCCTGATATTATTCTTACTTCAAGTATTGTAGGAGGTGGCAAGAACGAAACTTTGTATTGATTGATAGAGGAATAGAACTCTTGTGTGTTATCTGTTTATTGGGCAAGATTCGAAAATCTATCAGTCTGAATAAGACAAAAGACGTTCTCTCAGTGTTTTTTTGTTTTTTTTAATAAAATATTTAAACAGGATTTCCATTTCAGTTATTAAAACTGCTATCAACATGGGTCCTGTACAAAAATCACAATTTACAACTAAACTTCTTTACAATTGTTAGAAATGTTAACTCCTTTGTAGAAAAAAGCCCGTTTCGTGGACACTAACTTAATCTTATCAAGGACAAGGTCATTCCTATTCCTAGTATTGTATCCATGTACATCAGAAAATCTTAATTTAAAATAGTTTAATAAGTAATTTGGAGCCTTGCCTTCAAGGCATTTATTTACGAGTTTTCTCTTCTGCATTCAAGTAGTTCCCATCCCAGATTGGTAATAATCTGATCAGTAGACAAGTCTGGATTTAAGTGGAGATAGACTATTTTGGCAGCTCGTCTTTGCAATCGTTCCAATTCCTCGTTATTTCCTTTTCCACAATCATGGAAAACTACACAGCAGTAGTCCAAAATAGGCAATATCATTGTTTTATAAAGCCGGTTTGCCGCTTCAGTTGTCATCGATGGTCTTATTCTTGAAAACATCCCCAATACTTTACAGACTTTCACTTTAACATATTCAATATGTTTGGTAAAAGATAGATGACAGTCTAGTACAACGCCCAGGTACTTAAAAGTATCGCAGTGTTTTACAGCCTCGCCATCCAGGTTTATAGTTATCTCATCGGTGTTTTGTCAAACCAATCTCTGTGGAGTGCCAAAAACCATAAACTCTGTCTTCTTTATATTCAGAATTAACTTATTGACATACAACCACATAGATAGATTAACTAGTTCCGTATTCAGTTTCTGTTCAATATCCAGCACTTGTGAAGAAGAGAAATATATAACAGTGTCATCCGCATACATCATTATATCAGCCGATTCGATACAGGACTGTAGGTCATTAATGTACATAGTGAACAAAACAGGCCCCAGAATGCTACCTTGTGGTACACCACTTTGTACCTCCATAGGACTTGATAGATCATTTCCTATGCCGACTACCTGGGTTCTGTTGGCAAGATAATTCGTAAACCAGGCCATGGTATTTTCTTCAAAACCAAACCTTTTTAGTTTACGGATAAGGGCATCGTGTAGATCGATAAAAAGGGCACCAGTCAGCCTTCCAGCATCAGTATTTCTCCTTATCGTGTCACTGAGGCAGATCACAGCTGTCTGGGTCGAGTGATGCTGTCTAAACCCTGATTGGACCGGGCTTAATAGGTCAAACCTCCGTAAGTACTGTTGCAGCTGGGCATTTGCAGCTTTCTCGATGATTTTTGAGATAACTGGTAGGATCGAAATCGGTCGATAGTTATCCATATTTTCGCGGCCCCCTGATTTATATATCGGGACAACTCTTGCATGTTTCCATTTGTCTGGTACAATTCCAGAAGACAGGGATAGATTTACAAGAAAAGTTACGGTGGAAGCAATAACATCAGCACCATCCTTTTAAAGACGTGCAGGAATACCGTCCAATCCAGTAGACTTTTTAATTTTTAGATCTTTCAATTGCTTCCAAACGAAGATTTCATCCACTGGCATCAGCTCAAACTTTTGATCTGTAAAGTTATCATCTGTAAACTCGCAAGTACTCATTGGTTGAACAGTCTTCATTAGACGAGCGGCAGCACCAGTAAAAAACATGTTGAAACTCTCAGCAATAGTTAATTTATCAGTGATTATCTCATCATTTTCAGTTTTTATGGATTCCGGGATCGTTGATTTTGTTTTTTTATTTGGAAGAATACCATTCATCGTTTTCCAAAATGCCTACGGGTTATCCAGATTTTCATGTATCGCATTATTACTGTTATTAATTATTCGACTCTGAAAATCTGACGGTTGCAAGCGCAACCTTTGCAACCGTCTGGATCCGCCCCTGTTGTTATTTGTTAAGTTGTTGAACCAGTTTCATCATGCATATGACCCGTCTACGAGTCATATGGGGGAGTGTGTTGGAAACTGTCCGACAATAAGTTAAAAGGGATATGGGGACTATGATATAATAATATCACGCGACGCACAATTGCCGGAAGTCTGTAATCACTCCGGCGTATTGTAATAGTATACGGTGTTATAGAGAACTGTGTGAGTCTGGACCGAAAGAGAGTGAGTTAAATAAAGGATGGGTAAAAGGTTTAATCGTCGCATCAATACTATCTGGCAATTCACTTTGTGGAGTAGTATGAGCTTGTAGGGATTCCGACATTTTCGTGCTTGAAAAACTGGTCTAAATCACCTCTTGTTTGAGAAGATATATAGAGCCTTGAGAAAAGTGCGCAGTTGCTCTTTATAGATGAAACAATTCTGGCAAAAATTATTCGGACAATCAGTAGAAAATTGATCCGGAAATCAAATTTCTTTCAGAAAATCAACATTCACCCACCCCCCAAAAAAACAATGTTGATGATGATTAGCACCAACCCCAGTGTGCTATTAATATTTTTCCTGCCAACATTGCATGGGGGTGGCGTTTTTTTTGGCAATCTTGTGTATTGTGACGATCGCGTTCTTTTGTACACAAGTTTACCAATTAATTTTTGCCAGGATTTGCTTTTGGTGGTGTCAAATTGAACAAATTGAGCTTGTTTCTCTTTATTGGGTCATACAGTGACTTTGTACGATTCATAAGACACTTGGTGACGAAGTTGTTGCACAGTTCTCTACCAATGTCCTCTACCTGACATAGGTTCGTGACTGCCGCCAGTCCCTCAATTTTCTTGGTGTCCAGAACTATCAGATCATCACTTTCTTGTAGAAAAGGGTTGCCTAGATCTTCCAATGTTGCAGCGAGGGATTTGATGTCTTGTAAAAACTACACTTGAAAACTTCGTTGCACTTCGTGATGATCCGCCATCTGAGCTTTGGTCTCCGTCGTCGTACTGGCTTCAAACTAATTTACCAACCTTGAAATTTTCGGACCGCACAACTTCCATCGACGAAGAGCGCTGGGGTTCTCAGTCAGGCCAACAGCACCACCCTCTCCTTTGACATAGACTTGCTCCAAGATGGGTTTGTTCCGAGACATGGTTCAGTTAAAACGAGTTTAGAATTTTGGTATTAAAGACGGGCGAACAAAAAAGCCGGCGAAAGGCGGGCGGGAGGAAAGGGGAGAGGCGGACTTGTCTCACTTGCAGGAATTCGAATTTTATTATATATTTGGCGCGAAAATTGATTGACAGATGCGCGGTAACCTACCTGCTTGTCGATTTCGCCTGTCGGCCAGTTGGCGAAATGCCTGGTTTACATTATAATAATGAATCGACTCCAACAAAAACAGTTCATCGTCCAAATATATCACCAAAGTCTAAGGAATCAGGATGTGTTCTCTGCTTGGACATCATATCCAATCCAGATTATCGGAGAAAGCTTTTTTCAAAGTCGAAGAAAACACAAGCTTGTGTGAATTTAGAAATCATCATCGGTGCACAAATCAGCAGAGAATGTTGTGTTACTGCGATAGTTTGCAGAAAATGTGATCGCCGAAACGATGGCTTGGTAAAAAAGATTTTGGAATTAAGGGAACAGTTTTCTTCTTCTAAATCGAAGCTACTTGCTGAACGCGGTTTTGTTAAATCCGTCAAAAGGCAGAATAGAGAAGATGCCACAACTGATGATCAGAGCGGCAAACGTCAAGCAAGGAATCTTTTCGAAACCACCCAGAGTACCGCTGAGCAAATTCAGTTGACTTTACCAACTGCAACGACGGAAAATTTTACTCAAACCTAATATCCTGGCCTGAAGATTCTGATATATCTGCAGTTCATGTGAGTATTATAAATATTTATTATAGTCTGTTTTCTTACAGAATCAGTTAGGTCCCAAGTATGCAAGTATTTACAAGCACAAGTAAATTGTCTTTTGAGCCCAAGACTGGCACATTCCTTTACATGGAACAGGTTTGTGAATCACCAAGGAGAAGTTGATACAAACTTCCCTATGGATTTGGATGTTGAGCATGACAACAGGGCATTCAAATCTGATATTCACAGCATTAAAGGAGAGATAACCAATAGGAGTATTGTCAGGGTGAGTCATTCTACTGAGCCAACAGATGCCATCCTTACAGCATTTGACAAATCTACCCATGTTAGAAAGCCATCAGGGAAGCATACCAAAATGTCAACTGAAGATGATGTCCTGCTCTTAGTTAATCGTCTGCAGGAGGTTGATTTGTACAAAATTGTCCCTGGGCGAAAACACATGGCATTCCCCAACATGAAATATGATTTGCTTGCAGATATTGATGTCAATAACCTCAAAAACTGGATTTCTAAATCTTTAAAAATTCTCAAGAAAACATTTCTATCAAATTTAATTACAGTACATGTACAGTATATAACTAGAAATACGAATTCGCAATAATACCCCGCCCTACGGGAATTTCCCCATCCATGGTGCCCAGACCTCGCACGCCGTGGCCGTGTATTTGTGTTTTGCAAAAATTCACAATTTGCAAAAGCCCGTTTCGTCGAAGAAATGTTTGAACGTATCTCGTTCAATATTTAATCAATTTAAACTCTGAAAACAGATTTGGAATTAGCGAGTCAACATACATAACATACGTGACTACTATATTACGAGAACGTGAAAACCCTTCGTAAAAACGGTTTATGTACTTTATTATTTTTAACGTTATCTCGATCAATATACAACCGTTTTCAATTCTGAAAACAGATTTGGAATTAGCGAGTCAAAATACATATTCGGACTCGTGTTGCTATTTCCTCAAAAAACTGTCTCTTTTTGAAAAAAAATCCTTTGAATTGTTTCAATTTTTGCATTCGCAACATGTGACGGTTGCAATTTCAATATTAATTCAAAATTTCAAATGTATCGCAGACGGCCGTTGATGCATGTAAATATATAAATAAACTCGATTCTACTTTGCCCACCCTTGCCAAGCATCCCGTGATAAGGGACTAAACGCTGGTCGATATTAGCACCCTCGCCCTCAGGCCTTAGGCGCCAGCGCCTTTACGCCCCAGGAGTGATTAACACCTAATTTCTCATAATAATATCAATGGTTAACCAAGCATAGAGGAAATGAGAATAAAGGAAATGATCACCAAAGATAAACTGACATGATTTTTAAAAGAATTTCTCCCAACTAGTACTATAAGAAATGTTTGGAGGCCTTCACTCTAAATGTTAGTTAGACCTACACACTATTTTGGTAGAACACCAACCTTTTAGAGTATTCAATTAGTACAGTATGCATAATGAGTAGGTAACCCCCCCCCCCCATCCACCGACCAAAGGGATGCCGCCTCATTAAAAAGTCATTAAAAAGTGAAACAAAGGTGCATGTTCGGTCAACATGCGGATCACTTTTGGGTGATTAACGGATAGAATAGTACACTAACTTGAACCTCATTGGTGAATTTTCAGTCGGACCTCTGCAAAGACATCTCCCTCTTCTTCGCGCGTTTTTTATCCGAGGCAGAACAAAGAGCGTTACGTACAAAAAGTAATTAGTATTGTTAGCGTGACGAACGCGTGGCGAACGGAAAGAATAACACCGCGAGCGTTGCCTACATAAACGCCGGCCAAACATACAACATTACGTTACACTATTCCTCGTCAGAGTAAGATCGTTGTCATGGAATGTCTTCACGGTAAACCTGCATCCTCCTCAATAACCACAAATGGACTCTTCTGGTTCTGCGGACAAAAGCCTAGTTGTCAGTTCTTTTGCCCTGAAGAAGATTGTTACATGTTTGGGAAAGCAGTAAACTCTTTTTGAGCAAATGGCTGTATACATCCAGTGTGTCCTACTCATCAGAAGCTGGCAACGATGCGAATGGTTAAAGATAAGATGAAAGAAAGTTACGGAAGACCTTACTTCGTCTGCTCTGAGGGAAAAAATGCCTGCTCGTTTTAGCAATGGGGAGATGTCTTCGAGAGTCCTAAACCTTTCTGTCGACATGGCATGGTCTGTTGTGTCCGTAAAGTCAAGAAAGAAGGTGACAACAAAGGTCGTTTATTCTACTGCTGTCCTAAGGAAAGAGAATATGCATGCAGATTCTTTGAATGGAAACCTACAGAGAACTCGTCACAAATTTATAACATTGGGTGCCTGTTTAGTGAGCCATTACAATATCAGTACAAGATCGCAGAAACGGGCGAATCTTTTACAAGTAGAAAGAATGACTCTAAAGAAGCCTATGAAGATTATCTTTTTCAAAAATCTATCGATGCAATGACTGAACATTGATGAACTGAAGTGTTTATGTATCCCATAATTTGTAAAGGATACATTCCCACATTTAAAACAGAAACTTTGCGATTATCCCTACGAATCGATATGGACATAATTTTTGATGAGTTAAAACGACACAACGTTGCTATCGATAGAGATACACTATCCTATAATATTCAAACATGTCTTAGCAAACATCGACACCTGTTTGATAGACTAAGCATTCAAGTAAAGAGCTTAAGCCTTCATCACATCTATGAAGAAATGGATGTAAATAATTTCGGGAGAATAATCGCGTATCTTTCTCTCGTGTATAGATTGAGGGATTGTTACGACAGTAAGTAAGTAAGTAATAACTTTATTTCACGAGGGTTACAGGTAACAGTTCTCTCGAACTGAAGAACCACTGGCCCTCAAACTACTCTACCATACAATATTTGTAAAAATAATTAATAATCGTAGTCATTATTAACTAAGCATTAAAAAAATTACATGATTAAAAATTAAGAATTGAAGTTAAACAACAATTACTAATTAAAATTATCTACATCTTTGTATCTTTCATAAAATATTTTCTTGAAGGCATTTTTAAAAGAAAGAAGTGACGGTTTTTTTACGTAGTTCTATCGGTAAACTGTTCCATGACTTAGTACTCAAGACTGAAAAAGATCTTCCTCCTTCCGTTTCACGTTTGTATCGTGGGCAAATTACATTAATATGACCATATCTTGTTGATTTAGAGTGAACATCAATGTTTCGTGGCAGAATATCGTCAATGTAAGCTGGACTATTCCCAGTTATTCTATTGAAAATTATAGAACATTTCATAATTTCAGCTTCATCATAGAATGGGATCCAATAAAGCTTTCTAAATAGGTCAACACTTCGATCATCCCTATTTGCATACAGAATAGTTCTCGCGGCACGTTTTTGTAGTTTAAAGACTCTCTTGATGTTACTTTTTGAGCAAGATGTCCAGATTGAACTACCATATAACATCACAGGTTTTATCATGGTGTCGTAAAATTGTTTCCGTTCTCGAAGAGGCAGGTATGATCTAATCTTTCTTAGGACACCGATCCTCTGGGACAACTTTTTACATAAGTAATCTACATGGTCATCAAAGGTTAACTGTTCATTGAACCTGTTCGATTTGTGCCCCATTTGCTGTTATCTCAAGATTGTTATCTGCCAATTTAGTATGCAATCGTTTCCCTGTTATCACCATTGCTTTGGTTTTTGAAGCATTTAGTATCATGTTATTTTCTTTCGACCACTTAACTAGATGATTAGTGTCTTGTTGAAGTTGACTCTTAATAACTGTTAATCCTGTTGAAATGTCGGCTGAGATTGTCAGAGTTGTGTCATCTGCATATATGTCAATAGCTGCATGTTGTATATTAGAGGGTAAATCATTGATAAAAATTAAATATAATAAAGGTCCCAAAACAGAACCTTGGGGAACTCCATGAGTTGTTTGCAAGAGACCAGATTTGTGACCGTCTATCTCCACAAATTGTTTACGATTTGTCAAAAATGAACTGATCAGATCTAGTTCACCCAATTTGATTCCATAGGCTTCTAACTTGGCAAGGAGGATCCTGTGGTCGACTAAGTCAAATGCCTTTTTGTAGTCCACGAAAATAAGACCACTAATAAAATTTCTATCGAGATCCATGTACAATTGGTCAATCAAACGGATTAGGGCTGTTTCAGTCGAGTGGGCTTTACGAAAGCCCGATTGCAGTTTGTAGAGTAAATTATAATCCTTTAAATGGTTATATAATGATTCGTGGATATGTTTCTCGAAGATCTTAGATAATATCGGGAGGATTGAAATCGGTCGATAATTACTAATATCGTCTTTGTTATTTTCTCCTCTATAAATTGGTTTTACTCTTGCTTTTTTCCAAGCAGATGGAAAAGTTGAGTAATCAAGACAGTGATTGATCAGACGAGCAATGGAGTCAGAGACTGCTGGGGAGGCTATCTTCAATATCTTGATACTTATGCCGTCCGCTCCTGTACTTTTGTCGGATGGAGTAGAGTATATTATCCTGCTGACCTTTTCAGGGGTTATGTGTGGAATTTTTAATGGCGGAATCTGTGACTGCAATGAGGATAC
The DNA here is from genome assembly GCA_035772405.1 of Chrysogorgia sp. JL179-B06. Taxonomy (NCBI): domain Eukaryota; kingdom Metazoa; phylum Cnidaria; class Anthozoa; order Scleralcyonacea; family Chrysogorgiidae; genus Chrysogorgia; species Chrysogorgia sp. JL179-B06. Next base: position 705,506 of record JAYKKM010000207.1, read on the forward strand.
TATTTGTAATACTATGTTGCAGGATTCGAGAACTGTGTTCCCCATTGCACCAAGTAATTCTGAGGGTTGTCTCACAAAAAACGAGTTAAAAAGTTCGGCAATACAATTCCTATCTGTTACTGTTTGGGTTCCCACTTTGATTTGACTACATGGCCCCTTATCACCATTATCAGCCCTTGTTAAGTTCTTTATTAGATTCCATATCTTTTTAGGATTTGATTTATTTTCAGTGAACGTCGTTTTGAAATAGGACTTCTTTGTTTGCCTAATTAGCTTCGTAACCTTGTTTTTTACTCTTTTGAATGCCGACCAATCATCTTCCAGGCGTGTTTTGGCTGCTTTTTTAAATAGATTATCTCTATTTTTGATTTCATTATTGAAATCATCAGAGAACCATTTAGGTTGGTATTTTCGTTTAATCCGTTTTTGTCATCAGTTTCATCGAATATAAAAGCAGAGTCCCAGGGGGCCTCGTTTAGTGCTTGTATGAATTGCTTGTGATCAATTTTTTTAATATCTCTGTAGACAAAAGACTTATGTATGGTTCCGGTTGTTGATTTCGGTTTATTATATTTCCGTAATATTACTATAGGAAAATGATCGGAGAGACCTATTTCCTTGATTATAACTTGGTTTAGTCGCCTTGGATGACTTGACCAAACATGGTCCAGACAGGTTCCCGATGACAGTCTAGTTATACAATGTACCATTTGCGTTAGGCGTAGATCAGATAACGATTTCACTAACCTGTTCTTTTGAAATGATCTAATATTCAATGCATCAACATTAAAATCACCCAACAACATCACCTCTTTGCCAGATAGGTAACCTGCTTCGATGTTCTTTATAAGTTTCTCGTCTGCTTCTGCTGTATGAGATGGTGGTCTATATACACCCGCTAAAAGAAATGAACGGCTAGACTTGTGGGGATTGACTTCATTCCAAAGCACTTCAACTTCGGCGCTTTCCAGGTCGTGTCGTGGTCTATGATGTAGTTTTGCGTTAAAATAAATCAGAATTCCTCCTCCTTTTTTCCCTTTTCTATCCAATCGCTCCTGCTCGTAGCCAGGTATTTGGTAAAAGGAATCAGGTACTTCGTTGTTGCCAAACGTTGTGAAACGATTCGAAAGGCTGTTCAACGAACAGTGAACGATTTTCAGAACATAGACCTGTTGCAATACAAGCATCGTGGTGGTTCTTCGTTACAATTGCTGGGTCCCATGTTCCTGGGATTTGTGTGTGCCTATATCGTCTGAGCCGTTGCATTTATAGCGTGTCGTCCACTTCTCCTTATTTATATGCCTCCAACCTTAGTCGTGTGAACATGACTTGCTGCTGTCTGCCAAGTGGGCTACCTCATATAACCCTTCGAAATATTTTTAGACAAATCCGTTGTGTTTCGGCTTGTTGTGGTGGAAAGATTGTGATTCAGCAATCAGAGTTAGATGGAGAAACAGTATCTCCACGACCTGTACTACAACCCAGAAAGTCCGGCAAGTTTCGGTGGTGTCGATGCTGTTTACCATGTCGTAAAAAATGACGGGAAATTTAAACTATCGCGAAACGATATAAAAACCTGGTTAAAACAACAAGATACGTACACTTTACATAAACCAGTACGACATCGTTTTAAAAGAAATAGAGTTATTGTCGGAGCAATAGATGAAGAATGGGAAGCAGATTTGGTCATTATGGATTCGTTGAGTTGAGTAAACATTGGCTATAAATACACTTTAACTGTCATTGATGTCTTATCCAAGTATGCGTGGGTAGAACCATTGAAAACAAAATCCGGAGAAAATCTGATTAAAGCCTTTAAGAAGATATGCAAGAAAGGCAGACGTCCCGAGAAACTTCATACCGATAAAGGAACTGAATTTACCAACAGACTATTTCAGAAGCTTTTGAAAGATTACAACATATTGTTTTTCACCACGCATAATGATACCAAAGCATCTATTGAACGCTCAAAGGTGCGAGAAGGTGTTTCGATTGCATATCCTAATAAGTAATAACCATTAATCACAAAGAACTACTTTGTAGATATACTGTTAATAAATGATTATTAGTATTCTTATTATATTTACAATAGAGTTGGACATAGAAAAATAGAACATGAAAAATGGAGCTCCCGGAGCAGAAACGGAGGAACCCTCATAACGACATAACCCCTCTGCCCGTGGGCCTTAGTCCAGAGTCCCTAACCCAGACCCTTACCCTTTTACGACCTTCACTATAGTGTGTTAAATTAATAGGTACTAAGCTACTAAAGTATATATTAAAGACAGACAGACCTTGAGGCCCAGAGGCTTACGGCTTACCTGGTTCAGCTGGTTTAATTATCTCAATATCGTCCGGCACGCCTGCCATTATTTTTTCACCATGAAACAAGGAAGTGAAGAAACTGGAATGTGCAAATGCAAGGAAGAGTTTACTCAGTTAGCCAGTTTAGACTTTGCCTTTTGGCACATTGGAAAATCAAAAACATACAAAATTGTAATTTTAAGTAATGTGTGAATGGTGTGATGGAAATTGAATTGTTATTCTGATTTCATTCATATTGCCAGTGTTCAGTGTTCACAAATCACAATCAACTGAATAGAACTCCGTTTAGACTTTTATACTCCTTTGAGTTTAGACTGTTTTTATAATCAATAATAATAGGCCGCCGGCGCCCGGCGGTTTGATTTGATAACATATTATATATATAAGGTATATTGTTAAATAGTAAACACTAAACTGTAAATGTGAATGTGATGCCGCAACATGCGCCGGTGGCGGTTGGCTCGCAATTCATATTTTGTTGTAATATTTTGTAATACATTTCACAGCATTTACATTTCCAGTCTCTCCGTCGAAATCTCAAATACCTTAATACCCCAGTGATAGAAGGGGAAAAGTCAAAAGGACTTCATGTAGCCTTGAAATTTCAGATTAAAAGTACCTTAAACAACCGACCGCCGCTGGACGCAAGGACGCTGCTTTAAAGTGATTTTATGGTTCAATTCAGTGAATTCAGTAATTCACCACACAAATTTACATAAACGCGAATAAAACAATTTATACTACATTTGCATACACTGATAAACACATGATATACACTTACCTCGCACAATTGAACTTGCAAACTCCCTTGAAAATCTTTCACAGCAAAAATATTCCACAGAACGAAACGAGTAAACGACGTGTCACTAGATCAAATTTCTCAACCGCAAACTTCTGTTACTACCGTTTGCAAGCAACCGCCAACTGCAAACGTTTTTTCTCGTTTGTTTATGTTTCAAACCCGCACGTTTGACCTTACTAACGTGTCACTTTCAACCTATCAATCAAACATTTTGAACTGCAAGACAAACACGTTTGTAAGTCTCGCCCATATTGTTTTAGAAACGTAACAGAAAGGTTTTATATTAATTAGGACATGTTTGTAATATATACAATTTCGCACAATGTCTGTGCAAGTCAAAATTTTATACGGCCACAATTACGATCGTTGCAAGAAGACCACAATTACTGAGCGAGCTTTAAAAGAATTAAACTTAAAAAGCCTTTCAAACATTGTAAGCGAAACGGTTGGCGCGTTCTATCATGGCGCAAAAACACTTCGAATACAGTACCGAGACGATGAAGGAACGTTTGTCACAATTACGAATTGTCAAGATGTAGAAGATGCTACGAACTCCTGTGAACCAATATCTCATGGAGATGCCAAGATTACCCGCTTATGGTTTGAGAGTTGATGATGTCTGTACGCCAGTTGGAACTGTTGAAAATCTTCCTGAAACGTCACCTCGAAGGAAACGGCCGCGCCAAAGCGAGACGTCGAAGAGAAGTTTGTCGTTTGATCCCGATATCGCTGACGAAGAGGAAGAAATTAGGCAAATGTACTCTGTCGACGCCGCTGTTGACCATTCAAATTCTCCAGTCGTTCAACTGACGCCGTATCAAAGGTATATCAAGAAAGTTGATAGGGACATTGAACAAAAAAGGTCTGCGCTGCTCGATATTGAAGGAAAAGAGCACGAAGTACAACGGAAAATCTTAAGAGTAAAATCCAATCCTGCCGAAGGTAACATGTGTCGCAACTGCCATATGCGGCTTGGACACACGGCAAGAAGTTGTGAATACGATAAATGTTGCTCAGTATTTCGTTGCGGGGAGGAAAAACTTCATCCGTGTGAGATTGACTTCCGAGGCAAGCGTTCGAATATTCAAAAGCTTAAGGCAGAGATTGCAAAACTTGAACGAGACCGGGATTTAAAAGAGGAATCGTCCCAAAAACTAAACGAAAGTTTGGCGAAAAAGGTCGAAACAAAGCTTATGCAGGAGAATACGCACAAATATATGGTAAATGGATGGGAGTAAGAATTGGTCTTTATTATGCAAACATGTTTACATTATCGAGAAACATTGCAAGGAACACTTCCGTGGGAAGAAAGCTCCAAAACATAATATTTCTGACATCTTAAGCTTGGCATTAGAAGGAGGTGGCACGTTTTATGAGCAAACTAAAGGCAAAGAGCACCAGACACAACTGTCACAAGAGAAGTCCAAAAGAGGAAATCCCGCGAAGAGTTTATTAGAAACACGTGGTTTAACCTTTCCAGACCCAAACTGTGCGTCTACATCACAATCTGCAACTTTGCTTTATCGCTGTAAGCCCATTACAGTGGAAGAGGAACAAGCACAAATCGACATGGCGTTGCGACAAAGTATACTGGAATCGAGTACAAATCCTTCCGAACCCAATCAATTACTTGAACCATCAATTCCCCGACTACCGCCACAAATGCCAACGCCACAAATGCCAACGCCGTTAATGTTTCATTCTCCGCTGTTCAACGGACCTATTAACCCTTATTTCCCGCATCAAATTGCTCCAGTTTTTCAACCGTCCTTTGGGGCGTTTCATCAATCAATGGACAACACTCAGAGCAGTGAGAGCACATTGTCATCATGCAGCATAAACAATGCCGTCGAAATGGAACGGCTTCAGTTAGCGGAGTCAGAAATGACTATCGCAGCTATGCAGTTGATATATATATCCTCTGGACCGTCTACTGATAAAAATTAGAATAACACTAATTGACAACCCAAGCTTTCGATGATTATTGTGTTTAATACTTAACACTTCATACTGGATACTTAACACTTCAACTTTGGTAAACAAATTCAGCATCCAATGTTATTTTATTATGAACAATGTTATATTATGAACAATGTTATGTTATGAACAATGTGAATAATTATGTTATGTTATTTAACATAATGAACATTATGAACAATTATGTTATGTCATGAACAATGTTATCCAATGTTATATTATGAAAAATGTTATTTTATTATATACAGTGAATTTTGGATACTTAACACTTCAACTTTGGTAAACAAATTCAGCATTTATTTTATTATGAACATGAAAGATCCATACTTTAAAATACCGTGATTTCATGCTAGTTTTCTACAGTTTCAAATGCGCCAAATTAGATAAAACTGTGCCAAAATAGTAGGCGAAATTACATGCATTAAATCAGACGAATTATTTCATACCAGCGGAAATAAGTATGAAGTAGTACGATAGAAATGTCTGGCGTCCAATGTTGTAATTCGTTCCACAGCTTGAGCCACTGCCAATTTCAAATTTTCGTGCACGTTGTTGGAATGACGCCCATTTAATTCGGTTTTGATCTTATTCAAGCATAACTCGATTGGATTTAAATCTGGAGACTACGTGGGCGTAAATATAAGTTCCATACCCATCTCCCCAAGCATCTCCTCAATAATTTCTCCCCTTCATAATGATGTACCACCAGATTATCCATGACGACGATGTCACCGACTTCAAGTGCTGAGCGACCGGTGACTGGATCTGCAGCTTGACATGCTTCCCAAAAAAATCCCAGAATCGTATGGTGTCAGTTGCCCCGTCGAGTATATTGAAATATTCAGCCCCGTTCACTGATATTAGCATATTTAAAGTTAAATTTGGAGATTCCATTTTCCTAATATTTCAACGCATCGCTCTCCAGAGGGTGCACTTCCATAAAGCCGCGTGCCAACGTCTGGAGTTTTAACTCCGGCCTCGTCGAGGAATTTAATTCGGGCAGGGTCTTTCGAAGATAAATAATTGATGAACAGCTGAGTATAAATCATGTTTTGTTGCGTAAAACGTTCGTTAGCTACATGGGTAATTCGTTTACGGGTGTAACGTTTTCCAGATAGAAGTTTAGATTTAACTGCCCTTGAAATTGAGGACAGTGAAATATCCTCAACATCACCAACTTCTTCTAGAATAGAATATAACTCCCTGAGTTGTAAAGAACCCTTTACAGTCTTTAATATTTCAATCAGCTCTAGATCTCCTTCTGAAAGCTTGCTGCAACGATCTCCTCCCTTTGGATCAGGGTCAACTTGTGCTTTGTTACAAAAATTCTGCCATATTTTTGATACAGCGCACAAACTAACCCGACAAATACTTGCTACCGACTTATATGAAGCTGGGAGATACCCAGTTACAGGATCGCCACCAGATGCTAAACATTGATCTATTATAAGGCGTCGTAAATCCCCATCCAAAGTTTTTCCATGGCTGTACGATCTGCCGTGTTTATTCATATTCATTGACATGCTATCAACTGCACAGAAAATCGAAAAACAAACATGTCCTAATTAATATAAAACCTTTGTTACGTTTCTAAAACAATATGGGCGGGACTTATAAACGTGTTTGTCTCGCAGTTCAAAATGTTTGATTGATAGGTTGAAAGTGACACGTTAGTAAGGTCAAACGAGAAAAAACGTTTGCAGTTGGCGGTTGCTTGCAAATGGTAGTAGCTATTAGCCAGTCGAATCGGAAGTTAAATTAGGAACTTAGGATGCTGTTTTTCATTGTTTGCATCGCTGCCAGAGTGCCAGCTTGTCTGCTGTCACGCATCTCAACTTCCGTTTCGCGTAAGTTTCTCATTCGCGCGCGCTACTCTCACTTCCCAGTGCGCATTTTCTTATGCTCGCGTTTTTACGCGCGGCGCGCGCGTTCACGCTTTCCTCAGACTCCAAGTGCGCGTTTGAGCTTGAAATATTGCGCAATAGCTTTTCAGAAGCGTGGATAGCTCGAAAATTTGCGCGTCCAGACGCGCATGTCGTCCGAAATTGCGCACCCGAGATCTCGGCTGCGCAATACAAACTTTCCAGTCTGGAGTCGATCGTGACACTTCACTTTAGACAGAGCAGATCACCGTATTTTATTTAAAAATGAGAGCTACAATCGTTCCAGATGCAAAGCAGTTTCAACAATATTATTTACGAGGACAACGAGGTGGAAGTCTATCTGGTTTTAGAGGTGCACGGATTCAAAGAGGCTACGGTATTGGAAGTTTCTTTAAAAGTATTGCCCGATATGCAATACCTCTGGTGAAACGAGGAGCACAAATGATTGGACGGAGAGCTCTGCAAGCAGCAACAGATGTCAGTCGAGATATCCTGGCTGGGAAAAGTGTGAAGCAGTCTGTCAAAGGTCATGGTGTCGCAGCCGTCAAAGATATAGCTCGGCAGGGTACTAAACAACTCATGAGTAACCAATCAGGAGGTGGTCACAAACGTAAAACATCTATAAAAACCAATGCGTCATCGAAATCTACCATTCGGTCGCAGACCAAGAAACGAAAAACATCTCAAGAAAAACATCTCAAGAAAAACCTACTTTTCTTAAATAATGGCACAAGGCTACGAGACTTTACATAAAGATTCCTGTTCATGTGGAAAATCGGAACTGGACTTATTTTCTGTTCCTGACACTCAAGTTGAAATGAGTAAAGGATTTTGGGAAGATATCGACCCTCTTTCAAGCATTGGAACTTCGGACACTATCGAGTTTCTCTGTGCTGCAAATTCTGATGTCTACACCGATCTGGCAAATAGTTACCTACACATTCGAGCGAAGATAACGAATGGAGACGGAACTAACTTACCTGACACCGCCCAAGTGGGACCCGTGAATTTATGGATGCATGCCTTATTTTCTCAAGTGGAAGTTTATCTGAACAACAAACTGGTCACACCATCAAGCACTTCGTATCCTTACCGAGCATATATGGAAACTGTATTGAACTTTAGCAAAGACGCTAAATCGTCTCACTTAACTTCAGCATTGTTCTACAAAGACCAGGCTGGACGAATGGATGCCGTTAATCCACTAGCAGAAGTTGCCGATGCGAACAAAGGATTAAAGGAACGTCACGCACATACAAGCCTAAGCAAGTCTGTGGCAATGGAAGGAAGAATTCATTCGGATCTGTTCGCGCAAGAACGCTATATTCTTGGTGCTGTTCCAATCAAGCTCAAACTAGTGAGATCAAGAGCTCCCTTTTGCCTGGTTTCATCTGCAGAAGATCCTGCTTTTAAAGTGGTTCTAGAAGATTGCGTGTTTCGCGTTCGCCGTGTTGACGTTTCGTCCACTACAATGATAGGTCATACCCAGGCCCTTCAGCAAATCACAGCCAAGTATCCTATCAATCGTGTAAGCTGCAAAGTGTTCTCCGTACGAACGGGAAACATGTCTGGAGATCAACAGAACATATTCCAAGGACCTCTTCCCAATGGAGTTGTGATTGGCATGGTGGATGCAGATGCTTACAACGGAGTTTATAACAAGAATCCTTTCAATTTTAAGAACTACGACACAACATTTCTTGCATTATCAGTGAATGGAGAACACCGGCCTGGCAAACCACTTCACCTAAGGTTTGCCGGAGCAGCAGGGACCAACTATGTTTTAGCTTTCCAAACGCTGTATGCTGGTACCAACAAGATGTTTCAGAATCAAGGCAACGGTATTACTCGAGACGAGTATGCAAATGGCTATACCCTGTACGTGTTTGATTTAACAGCTGATCTATGTGTTGGAGATCATTTTCAACCTATCAGGGATGGTAACGTCTCCCTAGAATGTAAGTTCGGTACGGCTCTAACTGGGGCTATAAATATCGTGGTGCTTGGAGAATTTCAAAATCTTATCGAAATTGATGCCAACCGTAACGCACTAAGTGACTTCAGAAGCTAAAATGAACACACGTCAACTGCTTCGTGTCCTACAAAGTGACTCATATACCAAATCAGTGTTTACAGATGTTTTACCCTCGGATCGTTTACCAAGTCAGATACAGAAAAGACCTAGAGGTTTTATTATAAACGTGGATCCCAGCGGTGGACCTGGTACACATTGGGTAGCTGTTTACGTCACATCGGATGGAAAAGGCGAATTCTTCGACTCTTATGGGACAAAGCCCAGAATTTTACAGCATAGACTTTCAAACCTTTCTACGAGATCTTAGCAGTACATTTACTTGGAATGAAAAGACTTTACAGTCACCGTGGTCTCGTGTGTGTGGACAATACTGTTTATTTTATGCTTTACATCGTAGTAGAAATATTCCCATGTCAACTATTGCTAGTATGTTTACTGATCAAAAGGAGTGGAACGATACATTAGTTCGTAATTTTATACGTAAATGGTATTTTGTGTAAGAATAAAAAGACACGTTATAAAATATTTACAAAAAGATTACGAATGCCATTTATATGGATTTTTGTCTCTACGTTTCTTTCTTGGTTTCGCTGGTGCCCCTGTTGACTGTAGTGACGGCGTCAGAGGCGGGTCGCTAGAAGCAGATGAAGGCTTGTTCCTATATTCCTTCACCAGATGTAGACGTTCTTCGTTTCTGACGATTCCTTCGGGTACATTTAAACGTCCTAAAGCTTTTGCGAACAGTTGCCACCCCGCAGGGTTGAAATTCTTTCTTTGACGCAGAGTATCGTTGACTATATCAATAACGTTAGTACCTGGAATAGTTCTTTCTTCAAAAACCATTTGCCCTTGATCGTTCCATCCAACAACATCTTTATTTGCTTTTATCTTTTTGATCAGTTGTACAGCTCTTGATTTCATCGTGGAAGGTACACTTTCTATGATATCACTCTCGATTTCTCCCGGCGGTTCAGGCATTGTCTCTGTTGAAGGTTCGGGGCCTGTTTCTTCTGCTTCGATAGGCGGGGTGTGGGCAATACTTACAGGAACAGGCCGATGCATTCGTTTGTCATAGTAATTGAGATAACGTTGAAAGGTCTGATTATACAACTTCACTTTATCGTCTTGTGTTATATCTTGACGTTGCATTAAACTGTCCATTTCCCAGTCCAACTGGTTCACTTGAGCAGTCAGTGGCAGAACCATGGGTTTCTTTGTAGCCATATGTTCAGGTACCAGAACCAGTCTTTTGACATGCTCAATTATTTGGTTAGAAAGCTCGCCAATTGTTCCAAGACAGGAGCGAGTAGAAAAGGTAAGAATCCGTCTCCGTTCTGTAGAATAACTCCTTCTTTTCGTGATCGGGTTTCTCTTATCAGCGATAGCCTCAATATGATCTGAGTATGGTGCAAGCTTTTTATACGTTTTTGGACTAATTTTAATCGTTTCACGGCAAATCTTTGTCTGCAGCTTTTATGATCGCTTTTCGCATAGAAGGTTTACACTTTGCCAGTACTTTTAAAACATCGTGGTTCCTCTTCACACGGCGGGACATCCTCAAATGAATACGTGTTTGACAGCACTGTATTTTTATACGCGAGGTTGGTAGAGGTAATGAGTATCTGTCGGGAAGATTACGGATCAAAGTCGTATTTCATCGGGACGTGTTGGTGTTAGGTCAACAAATATGTAAGAATACGGTTCTTTTGTGGCCATCTGGTAAGCCTGCTGGAAAAATTTGGTATTGCTCGGGTACAGCTGTTTGGCAAAGTGGACCACTTGACTAGCATCGCAGACATTTTTGGTTAGAACCAAATAACTGGCGTTAAGGGAGATGGTGCGGTGATCTTTGCTTTGATGAAACAAATTCTGTACGATGTAGATAACACTGAGGTTTCCATGGTGTGACTTTTTCGTTAATAATTTAGCAATCACTGCATCTTTTTCTCCCATATCGTCAATGATAAATAAATTCCGCGTCTCTGGATTGATACTATCCAATATGGAATCGGGTAAACCTTGGACAAATTGAATACCTGGAACTAGGGTCTCTATTTCAGTAAACGTGTCCTGATACTCGGAATAAAAATAAACAATATTTTCTGGAGGAGAATCGATCATGACATTTGCGTTGGCTAGCAACTGTTTGACAAAAGTTGTCTTTCCAGTCTTGGTTCCGCCAGAAATTAAGAGCCCAAAGGGATGTGTTAACTGTATCGAGTACATGATGAAACTGAATAGATTTAGCAATACGAACTTTCATTTATACCATTTAAGACGTTTCGAAACTTTAGTGTTTCGGATCAGTCTATGTAATTCTTTTAATAGAGCTTCGTTGTCCAAAGGACAAGCTCTGGCACGAATCAACTGAGATTGCCTTTCTTCCGAGGATAGTTGATGTACGTTAGCCAAATGGTTTGCTAATCTCAATAAACTTTGCTTTCCACAGATCGGACAATCTTTACGTGTCCGAGGCATGATGTTAACTGAATAGTTTAGTTCTCTACATATAATTTATATGAATTAAGTTTACAACATGGCCCTGAGGGCCTTTTTCGTGGCCCTTTGGCCCTATCTCTAAGATACGCCCTTCAAAATTGGCCCGGGGGCCTTTTTGGGGCCCTGTGGCCCGTTTGACAAATACATCTTGATGTGCCCGGTCTCCCCCTTATCCCTAAATCACTCCATACCCCCACCTGACCCCTCATTTTATGATTCATTTCATTTATAAACTGAAAATAAAAACCCGTGAGTATAAGTGCGGGGTGGCCGAGTGGATTAAGGCGCTAGCTTAAAGTCCTAGTGTAGGTGGGTTAGAATCCCACACCCTGCATTATATTTTACCACAAGACAAAAGTGAATTTCATAATATATTTTTCAATTTCCTATTTACACAAAGTTAAAAATCACATGCCCTAAGAACCACTAATATTTACAAACACACAAAGTTAAAATCCATAAGGTAAAGTATTATAATTATTTATAATCACACGCTTATTATACACCACACGATAATCCTTACTCTCGCTCCTTGTCAACACACTCTTATTATTTCTATTATTTCTCTTATTATTTCTCTGACCATATTCTGCATGACATTAAAATTGACGTCCTGTTGGGTCCTATAATTTAAAGTTATGCCTCGAACTTTGCATACGGTTTTGCCATTGTTCAGTTCATAGCTATAGTTCTTAGGACGTCCTGAAACAAAGGTTGTAATATGGTTCCCGTCTAGCTCGTCTGTGAGTTCACCCAAGTAAGAACCGGTGCGTGGTTCCCAATCTCCTTCTTTCGACACATAGATTATGGAATCGGTATCAAAATATAGGACGCGACGGTTAAGTTGCTCCAGGACACCATAGAGCTTCAGGCGAGCATGGGCGGTGGTAAAGGCAGCAATGACCACATTCGTCTTGCCGTTGGCCTCGATGAATTCGTCGACATTCTCGTAGTGGACTTCGATGATCTCGTCGTTAATGAAGTTGGCAGCGGTCACGGTCACTTTGTCGCTGGACAGCAAGTCAAAGTATTCGGCAGGATCCGATATCATCTTCACCTGGGTCATATTGGGATGCTGTGCGAATTTACCTAGAACACAGAAAGGGGGGAAAATACTTAATGTACATTTATCTGTTATATACTAACCCTAAAACGGAATAATTATTTCTCTAACCTTAAGAATATAACATGATGAAACTTACCCCAAAAGGAATTCAGCATCAATTTAGCCAGCGCCCTCGACCAGGATTCTTCACGATATGATTCGGATCCAACCGAATACCTTCTTTGACAGCATAGTCTGCAATGTATTGGGCTTTATTCTCCTTGGTATCGCAATCTGCAGGGAAACCACTTGCTTCTTGCTTTATTTTCAGGAACGTGTCGACGTACTCTTTGAACAGCCCATCTGTATGCTCTGGAAAGTTCCACACCTCGTCGATCTTGACCAAACGATAGCCCTTTTCCAGTGCTTTCTGGAGCTCGAGAGTGACCCACGTACCATGCAGAGCTCTGTCGACGTCGATGTGGTCACAGGGTTCCTGCTGGAGATTGTCGGCGCAAGTACGGCATAAAGGCATCATGAGCTTTCCTTGAGTGCGGTACGGAAGAACAGGATGGTATAGATCACGAGGAGGAAGGACTGAACATTTGACCAAACCAAAGTACTCTGTGATGATTTCGGGGTGACCAAGCGGATATTCGCCGTACTTATTGCACCACGGGTACAGGCTGCAAAAATCAACGTATCGGATCTTTTCTTCGGGCTGGGTTTCGTAAAAGAGACGCGTGGCGTTGGTCCTTCCACCAAAGAACCCATGTCGAGGTTCCAGGGGCTCGGAGATCTCGAAGTTCTCGAAAAAACCCTTCATGTCAGGATGTGCATCAACCAAGGTTCGTTGATGGAGATCGTGCATGGACAGACCGCTGACCGGATTCACCGTGTCTCTGGCATAGCACCGAGGACATCCGTGCCATAGACAGCCTTGAATTTCCCACACTGTGTTGGTCTCGACGTTGAAACCATCGACGAGGTACTTCCCAATACTGCTGTCCATGATTGCGGGCATGTCGGATGGCGACATTGTCTCGGTGCGCGATGTAGGCAAGCATCTTGAACGCAATGACCGACTGTTTGTTTTCGGGTTTATAACCACAGGGAGGGATGACGGCGATAGTGTTCTCTTTGAGGAATGTCTTCCGGAAAACCAAATTGCAGGCTGAGGCGATGGTCAAGCATTGGGCGAAGGGGTCTATATCAGTCACGTTCTTGAAGATTTCGCGGAACTCGAGGCAGCAACGGCGAAGAATATCGACATCTGACTGACGGTAACTCAGGATTTCTTCTTGGAAGTCGAAGACGTAGTCTTGACTCTGAAGCTTGTCGTACCATGCGTAGAACTTCTCGCGATCGCCAGGACTCATGCCTTCAGTGTCGTAAAACTTGACGTCTGGAAGTGGTCCAACGTAGTCTTGGTTCTCGGCACGGTTAAAAAAATGTGGGAAGAAGCCTTTCTCCAATTCGGTGAGGCCAAAAGTTTTAGGAAAGTCAGCCAGACGCATGGGTATAAAACACAAAGAATCGATGAATTTAATGTTTAGCTGTGGAACGAAGAGGGAGAGGATTTTAGCGCCACGCGTAATAACTTCAGGAACGATACCATTTTTGTAGAGGTACTGGAGAATTAAATATCCATCGTAGTCCTGAAAATTATGAGCAATGAAGGTGCTGTTAGCGTTTTCTTTCTGAAAGAGCCAATCGCAGAATTCATCTTTGGTGTTGGGGCCCAAGAACACTTTCTCATCGCCACTTTCATTCTGAACCACGCAGAGATTGGGGATGTGCTGGCCGTCGTCTTGTGTACACTCGAAATCGAAGAACATCAGATTCTGATCTCTTTCGTCGCCATCATTGTCATTATCTACAGTCACATCGTCGTCAAGGAATTTGTTGGCAGTGTTTTGTTCAGTTGGTTGGTTCTTCTGGCAAACGGGTTGGATGTAGCACTGATGGTTGTCGAAGTACTCGTCGTACTCGTCGCTCTTGAAGAAACGGTTGCAGTCTTGACAGAATTTCCACTTGACGATTGGACAGTTTTGTCTGTTGCACAGTTTGCAGAGGTCACCACACGGGTGGTCTGTGATTTTGTCGTAGCCCGTTTTGCATGCATGACAGTACTGTTTTCTGGCGAGGAAGGCTGGCATACTCGTGATCACGTCATAATGGTTGTCGTGGTGATAGAGGTATAAACATTTCTCGGCTTCGGGACCCGAATAAATCAGCGCATTCAAATGTTCTTTAGACACGACGTTGAGTTGGTTAACCAGGGAGGACCGCTTCGAATTTCTTAATCTCCTCGATGCCACATGGACCCAGGGAAACACCTGCTTGTTCATGGAGTTCGCGGGCTAAACGACCTTGCAGCGGGTTTCTATGGTCTACGATACATGTATGCCTTGGGTCTTTATCCAACTTTGCTTTGGCGACGACGATCGCACGCGCACAACAAAGTTCGTCTTTGTTTTTGATTTGGATGAAACAGCGTTTCTTATTGAGGTAACTGTAGGTTGACTACGTCTCGCCTTTTTCCTACACCACCATGGGGCATTTCGACATGAACTAAATTCACGTTGACCAAATCATCTAAAGTGAATTGGTCGTTCGATTGGACAACACGTTCGACTGCGGCCAGGAAACGTTCAGGTGTCAAGTGGTCTCGGACAAGAAATGGCAGGGAAATAGGTCGGTCTAACTGGTGGGAGTTGAGGATTAGGCGAATTTGGTCGTGGGGAGCATACCATCGGTTAAACGATCAAACAAATGCTTAAAAGCACTGTTCAACACTGACATAACATCAGAAATCCCATTTAGGTTTAAAGGATTAAACTGAACAGTATAGTCGATACCTGTTGTCTTACAAAAAATACTGCTCGGGTTTCGTGCGTTTGGTCGAAGACTCGTTGACTTCAACACGCTTTCTTTTACCGCCTTCGCCCACTTGACTTTCCAACGGTTCAGGTGTCTCTACTTGTTCGTTGTTGTCATCAGGTGTCAGTGATGCGTCATTGGCCCAATCTTCGTTAAATTGGCGTCGCTCTTCATCACTCCAATTCGCCATCAAATCAGGTACAACGCCGGCTGGCGTTTCGGTCTCTCGTCGAACAACATCAGCCATAGCGTTGGTCCAAAAGATGACCTTTTGCTGTAAAACAGCCCGCTTTTGCTCCTCCGTGAACACAAACGCTTGCTCTATGAGCTCCAGAGCGCCCTCATTTTCACAACTTTTAACGAGGTCCATTATATCAATCTAAGAAGGAGAAAGTTTATAAGTATACACTAGAGTCTTATTTGATAAAACATATATTATTCGAAATGAAACAGATATAATTCGTAAATATAATGTTGATCAACATTAACCGTTTGAGACATCTTTAATTATTAACCAAGAAGATTTCAAATCCAGTAAACACTTTCAAATACGTCAAAGAAGACTTTCGATATATTTTCCAAACACTTTCCAAAGAACACTTTCCAAAATACGTCGCAGAGAACTTTCCGAAGAAAACTTTCGAACCTTTCACGAAGACAAGGGATACTCGAATGAAAGGACGCGACGCGGTTTCGTTATGGAAACCCCTTCGCTATTCACTTTTTCCGACTCGACGTAGTTTTACTATGGCAACACCAATGTTGCGTTTGAACTTGCCTGCTCAATTTATCCCTCATCATCCCATATTGACTATTTTTTACCCTCAAAATCCCAGTGTTCACCCTCAAAACAAATTAATTAGTCCCAAGTCATGCAAATATTTGCTAGTTGCGGCACTAATGACTCTTAACGACCCCACGTGCTATTGTCTGTGTGTGCACTCAAGCTTCTCTTCGTTTGACAAGTTATCTCTTGAATAATTTAATAGCTAATAGTATCAGTATCTCGTTAAAAATCTCGGCAGTTCACCACCTTTTCACTTTGCTAAATATGATAAACACTGCCAATGCAGCACCCATAATATTAATATAATATATACCAAGCAAGGTTTTATCTCGCTTAGGAAAATCAATACGTTTGAATTCGTTTTTCGATTAGCTTGCCGAAGTGATTGTTCATCGAAGGAATCGCTTACTTTATACACTAGAGTAAACTTCGTAAAGTCCGATACATTCGTAAAAGCCGTTATGACTCGTTGGACTCCGTGTATATTAGACTATCGAACAACCCATGATATTAATTTAAACAGGTTCCAATGTGATAAAGCAGCGTATCTTTATCGATATCAACATTGCCTTGTCTTAATTTATCCCAAATAATATCCACTCTCTGTTGATCGAGTTAGTATGAGAGTATAAGTTTCTTCATTCCAGATTATAATATTTAGCCAAGATCGATTGTGCGCATGCCAGTGGCGTAAATCTCGGGCTAGAGGCCCCCGGTAAAAGAAGATAAGAGCCCCCCCCCCCCCAACGATCCAAAGCCAACTGTTCCCTGCAAAGTCAAGACTTGAAATTGAATTTTATATCCCTCCGAAGCCCTAACTTTGTACCTAACTACGACGAAGAGCCTTTTGCCATTCACTCAAAAGTAAAATATACTATTCGGTCGCAGTGGTTATTCAATCAACATAATAATATATCAATCAAAATAGAATATAAATAGATCCTGCATCGATAGCATCGTCATAATATTATTTATACATTGTACGCACTTCAAAAGCAAAAAGCTAACACAGACGTAAAATTTAAATACGATGGCAGTAGTGGCTGTAGTGCATAACAATATTGGTTCAACATATGGTTTGTTAAATTTTTTAAATTAAGTCCAAAATATATAAATAATTCATACCTTTTCTTCGATATAAACTATTAAGTCTGCAACGTTGTTTTTTTAATATTCGCAAAATAGCACGAGGAAACGACCACGTATCGTCTTGACTCTTGACAGCGGATTTTTGAAACTTACTGTATGCATGTATACTTTATAATAATATAAAATAAATCTATTACGCTTCCAGTCGTTTTGTAAAACTTTGATACTGTTCAAGACAAATTAAACTTGTTTCTACTTTCTAACAAAAGGCAAAAGCTACTACATTCTCAAATAGAATGCGCTTGCCGTAATCCGTATATTCGTATAAATTATTTTTTGTTAAGATCTTGGCCAAGGGCCCCCTTGGAAACCTCCAACACAAGGGCCCCCAGCTCTGGCCGGGGAGAGCCCCTAGTAGTTACGCCACTGGCGCATGCGCTGCTCTCGGGCTGCCTACTGTCCCACATTCACATTGCTGCAGAGAGGCGAAGTGTATAGATATAAAGGCGTTTCTTATATTATTAAGAGATCTAAAGAGCGACCTTTTGATACCATCATCGGAAGGAGTCGGCGGCTAATCGGAATCGCCTAAATAAATGACGTAATGGAATCGGTTGGGGTTTAAAAGGATAATGACAGGTCCTACAGGTACACGAGCTAGGGTTAGCGATCCTGAAGGTTTAATGACGTATCTGAATAAATAATTAGGGTTAAGGCTCCCCCAGGAAGACGAGAACTCATGACGTAATCCTAAAATCTGAAAGCTCATTAAAAATTCACGCTATACAGGACCTCATTAAATATTCACGCTATATGGGGGGTATTACTATTGTAATGTCTACACTGCATATGCAGCACAACATGTTTATATCACTCAAGGAGAATGTTCACGGGTGGTATGTGAAGTATACATCATTAAGTGCAGAATTGGTATGAACTTGAGTTGTTGGATTACTTACTGGCAATGGCAGACATTTCCATAGGTGAGTAGAATGCTTCACTATTTGCAAATCACATCAGATGAACACACATCTTGACATGAACTTGTAAAATTTATTAATAATTCATGAAGAAAATTCAAAACAAATTAATATTTAATCAGCGTCTTTAATCAGGGTAAAACATTGATTAATAAAACATCAATGTTTTGCAATGGAAACCTTTGCTGACTGTTGTTCCTTTTTCTTTGCTTTCTCCACAATGCGTTTTCTATGTGCTTCAGTCTTTTTGACATTGAACTCTCTTCTAAAGTCAATTAGGAATTGTGCTGCTCCCATTTTCATGTATCGGAATATAATATTATTATATAGTTCATCTTTAAGCATGTCCAATGATTGGGTGCTATGATTGGAATGGACAGTCTCTTCATCTACATCACAAAACAGAGCAAGCCACTTTTCTTTCAGACCCTTGTCAGACTGAGCTTTAGCCATTGCATTGGCGACCAAATCTCCTTTCATACCACGCAGTGCCTCGCTGTTTATTAGATTGACACGTGCTTGCTCTACATCCAATCCAAACTCATATGCACTATCGGGAACATAAAACAAAGTTCCATTGTCATATATCTTCGAGTCCAATACTGTAAGTGTTTTTGGGTGCTCTGTGGTCTCATGGAGAAGAACAGGATGTGCAGACAAATGTTCCAATAATATTATTTTTGTGTAGCACTGCTTTACAGTATCTTGCACTTGTTCATTGTGCGAGTGCATATCATATCGATGTACCTTCTGCAGTTCATGAATACCTATATGTAATAATAATACATGTAATGTTTATAATCAATAGCATATCCACAAGTGTTTAATTTATTTATCAATCATACTTGATTAATTCAATCATTCAATTATAATAATGGGCGAGAGAGTCCCTCTTTTCCCTGTATGTTCAGCCATGCAAGTCATATACATAAAGTCGTATGGCCACGCCCTGATCCTGCAGAGAAAGGAGTGACTCTCTTGTAAAATTAAATAAAATTAATTTTATTATAAATAATTATTAATAAATATAATATATATTTTTAATGGATATGTTACTGCTTCAGTGACAAAATCAGTTATTGAATATATACCTTGTAAATTGCCCATCCAATACAGTATCTCACTTTTCCCCTACCCTCTGCAGGCATCTTCCTCACATCCTGAATAGCAACTTCTTGGGCAATCAGATGAATTATAAAAGAGTTGATACCCATTAGAATTTGAGTCAATGCTATATGTTGGTGAAGCTCTAATTTAGACACATGTAAAAGAGCAGCAAATTCCTTCTCTGCCTGTTCACCAATTAATAGCTTGTGTAGATTTCCAAAATGGGCTGTGAAATATTTGCGCTGCATTATTCCTGTTTCACAATGAAGGTTAGATTTCACTAAGGTGAAAATGTTATGCCACTGAAGAGATAGAAACAATTCAAGTTCTTCCTGGTCATGTAATCTGTTGAGAGTGTTGTTTATACTTGTAGACAATGGATCTTCAAACTCTTTGTTAATTAGTGTTTGGATAAATATAGAAATGTCAAAGTCAGCTGTTGGCTCATTAAATTCATCCAGTTCCTGTAATGAGTCAAACATTTCCTTTAAGTCTAATGGTATCTTCTTCATTGATTGAGTTGTTCTCTTCAAAGTAAGACTCAATTAACTTATCAATCTGGCAACAATCTTCCTCTGTCAAAGTGAAATTGTCTTGAGATTGGCCATCCTCTGTAAAGTACATGTAGCTGGTGTCAACTGACTTGTCATGACAATGGCTGGTGGAATTTCTGCAACAGGATAAAGTGTTGTATGGAAGTAATAAAAGTGCATTGTTTATTTTCGAATAGAACTCTGAAACAACTTTAGGAGGCTTTATTATATTTGCACTTCCTATACCAACAATTGACAAATTTGATGGATATTTAACCCTTGATAGGGCAACATAAAGGTGGCCTGGTAAAAAGACTTGTGTGGCATGGACGTATGCTGCTTCGAGAGTCGATCCCTGACTTTTATGCATGGTGATTGCCCACGCCAGATTTAGGGAGAGTTGTAATCTGCAACCGACTACCTTCGTAAAATCATAATCGTAGGATGGCCATGACATAGGACAGAGAACTTGAACATTACCTGTTTCTAGCAGAACAACAGGGAAACCATCTGTGCTAAAAGAATTAATCTTGTCCATCATTCCATTTCTCAAACTTGAACTCACATTTCTTGTTATCATCACTGGAACCCCAACCTTTAAAGTTATCACTTTATGGGCTGCAGTGTTAGGTTGTATTATACCAGAGTCTGTTGATCTAAACACTACTTGTTTTCCTGAAACGGAGGTAAGTTTCATGTTATTATAAAAGTCACAATCTTCATTTTTGGCAAATAAATGTGTAATATATTCTACTTTCAACTGCTTTTTGTCAAGTGGTCTGCAAAGTGCTTTTAAATAGTCCATGTCATTGGTTGTGAGTAAACCTTCAGCAACATTTCCAAGAACTTTGATAAATTCTTTATTATTTTGTCGATGAACCACATCTAGCACAATTGTGTGGGGAAACACTGAACTCTAAAATTCACTTTGAAAAGCATACTTTCCCTCATCATACTTGTTAGGAACTGGGGGTAGCTGATAGAAATCTCCAGTAACAACAACTTGCATTCCTCCAAATGGACAATTGTTTATTCTAATATCTTGAAACAGAGAATTTATAAGATTGAATGTTTTTATGCTTATCATTGATATTTCATCAATGAAAAGGATTTCTGTATTGATTATCCTCTGTATACATTCAGGATTATTTTTAACATTTGCAAGAATGTCGATGTAGCAATGTCTGCCATCTTTAATACCGGCAAATGAATGCAGTGTGGTTGCATTATCATAGAGCATACAGGCCTTCCCTGTAGAACATGTAACTGACACTTTCATTGTATTACCCACAATATCCAAGATCCTTCTAGTCAGTGTGGATTTCCCTTTGCTGCCCTTCCCCAGAATACACAGGTTGTGGCCAGACATTATTATGTCTAATGCTTTCTGTTGTTGAGCATCAAGTGGAATTGGTGACCTGACAAAATGTATAATGTATAAATATATAATAATGATAATAGTAACAGTATAAATAACAACAACAACCATAATAGCAGCAATAATTCGTATTATAACAATTCTGGTTTCAACATGTACTCTTTTAAGCCTGATCCTCCTCACTGACACTATTCACCAACAAGCATAATAATAAAAATATGTCTGTACAGTGGTGATCTTTTTCAACATTCCTATAAATCCTATGATCTCATTGATCTGCCATATTTAATGCTGTTATTTATGTCGTGTAATGTCGTATGTCTCACAACCATATTATATAGCTTTGATACTGGACCTTTTACTGGTCACATGAATCATAACATTTGCATTTTAGAATTTTTTAATAATAATAAAGACGTATTAGGAGCATTACACAATAGTCTCAATGCTCTTACAACAATATATTCTGAATGTTACTTATAAAACTCATTACAGTTATTTATAAGATAAAGCCTACTACAGTACATATAAAAATACCACTATGAACAAAAAACTATTAGGGCATACATACTACCTGTACATCATTGCAAATACATGCAATATGCATGACTGATAAATACTACGGTAGAATTCCTTACCTGGAACACATTGTATAAGCTTCTGCTTTCAAATTAGAAATCGAGCAAATTCTAGCCGTTCTTCACACTCGTGACGTCATTAATATTCACTTCCGTTCCATGCGATATGCGGTGATCATCGAACCATATAGAACTATACTTTTGTCTTTATGATTCTGATCTTTCGCGTCCGCTTTTCGTAGTAAAACTTCGCACACTTGCTTATCTATATTATAACATTACACAGTGCATAAATTATTCCATGTTTGTAAAATATCCATGCGATATGCGGTTATCATCAATCCATGACATCGCTTTCGTCCCTTCTCTCCTTCTTTCTTCTGTCCGCCCAATCTCGTACCCAGACCCTGGCGAGTTGACCGAGCGGAGGTTGAGTACGAGAAAATCAATTTTTATCTTGAATACTTTATTCGGCCTGTTTTTGGAGCAACAAGAGCAACGACACTACTATCACGGTAATTTATATAAACTATGTATGTATGTGTGTATGGATGTATATACTGTTTAAAATAAAAAATACATGTTAGAACCCCCTGTGCAATAATGCACTATCAACTAAATCATGGTCAACATTACGAATCACCCATGTGGTGGGTCCGGTGATTCAGCGATGAACATAAAAATTGCAATGTTTAAATTTAGATTTGGTACTTTGATTGCCAGGTTAAAGGTCGCGAACATTTACGTAGCGTGGGAACTGTTGACAGGAACCAATTAGATTAGACTTTTTTGTGTTATCATAGATTTTGTCGAGTAATATATTATTCGAGGTTTGTCTGTCATGTAGAAAGTATAGTGTCTTTAGTAAATAAATATAATTGTACAAAAAAGTGAATTTTCGGTGTAAACTAAGAGAATCTTGAGACCAGATTTTCCACACTGAAAGTGGCGACCCCGGCAGGATAGAGGTGATTAAAATTTAGAGGAATACTCACGGAAATCAATTCAACGGTAACTTCATGGCTGTCACAGATCAACACAACAAAGTTTAAAAGCTTGCAGAGGCGACATTGGGAGAGATACTGGATACTGCTGACAGCAAAGAACAGGAAGACCTACAATCATGCTATGAGAAGATCTGCGGGCTAGTAAGAAAGTTAGAATTATCAATTGAGAGCACAAAAGATACAATGCTAGAGGCCGAAGAGGATATAGAATAAATACGGACATGGTGAGCACGCTTGCAACAATGAAGAAATTGAATTCAGCTCAAAGTACTGTGTAGACACTCATGGATAAACTGGGTTCAGTTCGAGAGGTACTGACACAAACTGATGACTGGGAAGACTGGAATCTTGAACAACTCACCGAAAGTCGAGTGAAATCCATTGCCTGAAGAAGACCGAAAGCGTGACAACGGTAGTCGAGAGAGACCTCGAGACAAGCTACTACTAGGGAATGGGCATCGAAACAAGAGAAACCCTGAGGAATGTCTCTACTGTGGTGGCAACGAACACAAGAGCTCGAACTGTACTAGTGTTTTAACCATTGCTAATCGATGCGAAATTTTAAAGAAGAATAGACTATGTTACAACTGCAGGGGTGGGGCATTGTGCAGCAAATTGTCGTTCAAGAAGCTGTTTAAAATGTGGACAGAAACATCACTCTGTGAGAAGATGTCCTCAATACCTGAATAGGCATCTGAAAATAATTTGAGTGCCTCCAGTAGTGGAACCACAACAATCCATGCAACAGCCCATGCAAAGGTGAATGGACAAGAGATTCGTGTAATGATCGACACAGGAGCAAGCAGCTCGTATATTTGTTCCGATTTGGTAACCAAGTTGTCACTTAAACCAGTTCGAGAGGAAAAGAAATGTATTGAGCAAATGTATGCGATGGTGACAAAGAGTAGAAATCTACAAAGTAAATATCCAGTCGATGGCAGTGGATCACTTCAACCTAGAAATGGAGTGTATCAATGCAAAGAAAGGAGTCCTGACCTACCTACCAAATACTTGCGTAAAAGAGTTGAAAAAGAAGTTCAGACCACTAAGGAAGCTGAGCCTAAGTGAAGAAAGGACCCAAGAAGAGCAGTTGCCCGTGCATATAATTCTTGGTGCTGCCGATTATCAGAGGATACGGTCAACGGAACAACCCCTGGAGCTGAATTTATAATGCTTGGATGGGTATTGTATGGAAGAATGACCACTGATGCTACTCCTGCCGAGAAACAGTTCTTCCTAAACTCCAGCCAAAGTGAATTTGAGAGATTATGTTCATTGGACGTTCTGGGTTTGGTTGATCAACTAGCCGAATCAAACTCAGATTTTCATGAGGACTTCATCAGTCATTTGAAACAAACCAATGAGGGAATTTACGAAACACGACTACCATGGAAGCCTGACCATCCAATCTTACCAAGAAACAAAGAATTAGCAGCAGGCCGATTAAAGAGTGTAACACGACGATTGGAAAAGATTGGTACGCTGGCCGAATATCATGAGATAATGCAAGATCTGCTTCGACAAGGAATCCTGGAACCAGTCCCACAACAGCCAACGGGGGAGGTTGTGCACTACATACCACACCAGCCAGTGTTCCGCGAAGATGCTGAATCAACCAAGTTAAGGATTGTCTATGATTGCTCTGCAAAGCAAAAATGACTGCCTTGAAACAGGACCGGCTTTGCAACCACTATTATATGACATCCTTCTACGAAACCGAATGAAGTTTTTCTGCATCTACTGGAGATATTAAAAAGGCCTTCTTACAGATTCAAATAAGTGAAGAAGATCGTGATGCTCAGAGAACCGTGTGGTACAACAATCTTATCTACAGGCAACGGAGTACAGATTTACACGTATGATGTTTGGTGCTACTCCGAGTCCATATATCCTTGGGGCTGTTCTACAGAAACATGTCTCGCAGTACTTACCAGTCTGACTACCCAGAAACCGCAGAAGCCTTGATGCAAGACACGTATGTGGACGACATACAGAGTGGTGGAGATTCAGTGGAGGAACTTGAAAGGTTCAAAGAAGAAGCTACAATTATCATGGAAAAAGCACTTCACAAATGGCATAGCAACGTGTCAACATTAGTTACAGCCAGATCAGAAAGAAACAAGTAACCGGATAGCAGTTGACAAGGAATCAACCTTTACAAGCACATCAAAAATTCTTGGAGTCCTGTGGAAAAAGAAAAGTGACACACTACAAGTGGATTTCAAACCTTGTCACCATTGTCGGGAAAATATTGTTCAGCGAAATGTGCCTACGGAAAACTTCCTGGGATGATCCAGCACCTGACGACATCGCACAACGATGGAATTCCTGGATCAAAGGGTTACGCAAGTGCCAAACTGTCTCGGTGGCCGGTGCCTCGAAGTGTGGTGGACGTCAAGAAGAGGTTTCTATCATTACATGGCTTTTCTGATGCAACGTATTGGCGGCTACTTGTGATAATGGCACAAAGAGCCAGAACTTGATTACTTCCAAGTCACGCATTGCCCCAAAGGATGTTTCAGTGCCTCGCCTAGAGCTTGTGGCTGCTCACACGCTGGTGAGTCCCGTGATTAACACACTGGTTTCTTACGACTTCCAGGACAATCATATGTGGTCAGATAGCACGACAACCCTTTACTGGCTTGGTAACAGAGGAACGTGGTCTAAGTATATAAGGAATCGAGTAAAGCTAATCCAAGAATCGGGAAATTTCATATGGCATTACGTACCAACCGATCAGAACCCAAGCGATTTGGGAACGAGGGGAGTTTTACCAAGCAAGATAGGAGAGTTCTGGTTGAAGGGTCCAAGTTGGCTGGGAAACAAGTTGGCTTGACCAGAACAGCCTGATATTACGTTAACGAAGGAAGTGTCAGCTGAAACGTTACCAAAGAAGAAAGAGAATCTGCTATTGGAACTAAACAGTGACAAGGAAAGGAAGCAATGAGCAGTTTCACTTCTCAACAAGTTGAAGTGCTGGAAGCTGTTCCGGATAACCGCCTTTCTTGTGAGATTCGCCAATAACTGTGTGACTGGTCAGAAGCGCATTGGGCCACTGACAACAGATGGAATCAAGGAAGCCGAGAATTTGTGGTTAAAAATAGCCCAAAAAGACGAAGAAATGTGCAAACTGGAGCTTAAAGTGGATAAGTGGTGAGGAGGATAACTCCAAATATCCTTCTCAGGGGCGAACCAGCGACATTCTTGGAAGAGAATGCAGAGACTTCGAAGGAAGAAGTCGAGGTGACACGACGACTACGAAAACAACTAAGGAAGTGATGGGTCAACGAGTACATACATGCCTTGGACGAAAAGCAGAGAATCAATTCCACTGCCGAAGCGATTCAACTTAAGACTGGACGGATTGTTTTGATTAAAGACTCGTTGAGGAAGAAGGGACAATGGCGGATCGGACGTGTTGAAGAGAAAATATTTGGGAAAGACGAAGTAGTGAGGGGATACAAGATACGGACCACCAGCGGATACCTGGTAGAGAGACCTGTACAACTTATTGCAGATTTGGAAATTGGGGGAGATCAAATTGTTGCTGAAAAGCCAACTGTCACACTGAATCCAACAGCACCCAAGTTTCAACCTGGTCAACGACCAATGCGACTTGCAAAGGAAACGGCAATGAATCGTATTGTTGGCATAACTTTGAACAATAAAGAAGAAGATTAGGAACTTATATTAAATCTACGATGTACTTTAACAGGGGGAGCATGTGGTAATTCTGCGGAGAACAAAACAATTGCGCGTGTTTAAATTTAGCTTATTAGGTTTCATACTTTGATTGACAGTTTAAAGGTCGAGAACATTTTATTAGCGTGAGAATTATTCACGAGAACCAATCAGATAAGACTTTTTGTTGTGTAAACATAGACTTTGTAGTGTATTATATTATTCTAGGTTTGTCTGTTATGTGGAAAGTGTAGTGTTTTTAGGAAGTAAATAAAATCATATAAAAAGTGAAATTGCAGTGTAAACTAGAAAATCTCGAGGCCAGATTTTCCACAGTGATGGCAATCAATGCTGATTTATGTAAGGATTTATTTGTAAGAGGAGGCAGAGTAGCTGATGCCAATTACGTAGTCTTCTGCTTAATGCCATGTTATTAACGATGTTTGCTGACGACAGTACGCGTGCTTCAATTTGATCTGTGCATGTGCGTGCAGTAATTAACTTGGAATAAAACTCATGTACTCTCTGTAGACACACGCGCCATGATTTTGCTCCGAACAATCCACGTTATCCTTTTTGTTTGGTTGGTTCTTCGCGGGATTCGTCATAGTGAGGAGAACCTAGTGGCCTTGTTACGTAATAATTAATCAATAGCTTTTTGTTCATAGTGGTAATATATGCAGCAGGCTTTATCTTATAATGAAACTGTAATTAGTTTTATAAGTAACCTTAAGAATATATTGTTGTAAGAGCATTGAGACTATTGTATAATGCTCCTAATACGTCATTATTATTATTATTATTCAGAAGAGGGGAGCTCCCGTTGGGTAGCTGAAGAGTAATTACTTTCCTAGTTGTACATATGATCGAGTAAAGACTTCTTGCTTGCCTATTGCAAAGGACAGGCATTTGCGAACAGATAGATATTGTTGAGCACTGATAAAAGGATAGAACAGCACCATTTGTTTGGCATGGTTCATATTAAAAACAATAGTAGATAATTGAAACTGAACTACAGTACATTTATGAGTGTAGTGTTGTACAACCTGTTTCTGATTTAGCAGGATAATTCACATTTGAGTTAATATTTTTAATAAAACATGATATTTGTTAGTTGTCTTTGAACAAGTTAAAGTAATCCGCTTCACCTGTTGTCCTGGCTGTAAAACTGATTACAAACCTTGGACGAGAAGTTACCTTTATTCAGAACTTTATCGAAGGCCTTACTAAAATCCATGATCAGAACGTCTGTCTGAGACCCAGAACTGCAAAAGGTGTAATAATTAATATTTCATGCTATTTTGTATGGGCGTCCATATTGCGTCGACTCGTCCCCGCAGAGTGTAGGCATCCATAACCAACAAAGCGCAATTCTCCGCCGCCGCCATAATAATATAATAATGCACGATTGACGACGCGACACTCGTGCTGGTCGACATCTACAATGGATTCGTCACTTGCAAAACTTTGTAGCATGGTGGATGCATGGTAACAGCGGTCAAAAACCAGAGTTCGAGGTGTGTGAAAAACAACAGCCCGCTATATCACGACCAAAAAGTTCCCGATTTTTGGAACGAGAACGTGAAACCATCGTCGACGCCAATGATATTAATAAATGGATGTACGACAATACAATAGCATGCGTCGCGTGGATGGCCCAGGAACTCAAAGGGATCCATATGGTGGAAGGCGACGAACGGTGGTACGAGCATCGCGTGTCTACCGACGACGATATGTCGCCACCAGGGCAATCTCTCGCAGAAGATCTACCACCCCTACTTTGAAATGGAAGCGGCCGATCGCCAAACGTGCACCAAGAGAACGATATTAATAAGCTCAGGCAACGAATCGGAGGAACATTTGCATCAAGCATCAGCGGCTGTGGAATCTCATTCTTTCGTGAGGAAGTAGATACACATACCGCCTCGACGATTGCACAGAATTGCCATGTGGCCTAGCCCCCGTTCCGCCACCCCTGATCACTACAACAGGTACACTACATATTAACACACCCAAGCATTACACACTAAGTTTGAAGAAAGAATTAACCGGAAAAGCGAATCTAAATGTCTGGGAATCAAGTTGATAAGATAACCGAAGATGGCATTCAAGCAATGGTCCCGAATCAAAATCTGATTCCTGAACTTAAAATCTCATGGTCAGGTGATTTTGAATCGCTGAAAGTGTTTGTTGATAACAAACTAAACATTAAAAGAACATGGTCTTCGCCTGGTGGAGAGAAGAAATTATTTACGAACATCGACGTTAATATACAATGGTGGAATAAAAATAAATATCTAGCTGTAGAAGGAGGACAGGCAAGTAAAGTAAAACGTTCGCTTTTGATGTTCATTGACCATGACCTTTCTAGACAACGCCTCGATAATATTGAAACTTTGAATAATAAATGTGGATGCGCTGAGGTGTCAACTGATATTGAAGGTGTCAAATTAGATATCACAATTTTGGAAGCAAAACTTAACCAACAATCAAATGTTTTAGATAAGTTACGGGAACAAATGGCGAAATTTAGTTCAAAGGCTTACCAAAGCAAACCAAACAGTTTAGAGAATCTGAATCGTCCTCTTCCTGTACAGAGTTTTCAATTTTTAACTCCGAAACAACGAAGGCCGTTGACAGCGAAGGCCGTTGACAGCGAAGGCCGTTGACAGCGAAGGCCGTTGACAGCGAAGGCCGTTGACAGCGAAGGCCGTTGACAGCGAAGGCCGTTGACAGCGAAGGCCGTTGACAGCGAAGGCCGTTGACAGCGAAGGCCGTTGACAGCGAAGGCCGTTGACAGCGAAGGCCGTTGACAGCGAAGGCCGTTGACAGCGAAGGCCGTTGACAGCGAAGGCCGTTGACAGCGAAGGCCGTTGACAGCGAAGGCCGTTGACAGCGAAGGCCGTTGACAGCGAAGGCCGTTGACAGCGAAGGCCGTTGACAGCGAAGGCCGTTGACAGCGAAGGCCGTTGACAGCGAAGGCCGTTGACAGCGAAGGCCGTTGACAGCGAAGGCCGTTGACAGCGAAGGCCGTTGACAGCGAAGGCCGTTGACAGCGAAGGCCGTTGACAGCGAAGGCCGTTGACAGCGAAGGCCGTTGACAGCGAAGGCCGTTGACAGCGAAGGCCGTTGACAGCGAAGGCCGTTGACAGCGAAGGCCGTTGACAGCGAAGGCCGTTGACAGCGAAGGCCGTTGACAGCGAAGGCCGTTGACAGCGAAGGCCGTTGACAGCGAAGGCCGTTGACAGCGAAGGCCGTTGACAGCGAAGGCCGTTGACAGCGAAGGCCGTTGACAGCGAAGGCCGTTGACAGCGAAGGCCGTTGACAGCGAAGGCCGTTGACAGCGAAGGCCGTTGACAGCGAAGGCCGTTGACAGCGAAGGCCGTTGACAGCGAAGGCCGTTGACAGCGAAGGCCGTTGACAGCGAAGGCCGTTGACAGCGAAGGCCGTTGACAGCGAAGGCCGTTGACAGCGAAGGCCGTTGACAGCGAAGGCCGTTGACAGCGAAGGCCGTTGACAGCGAAGGCCGTTGACAGCGAAGGCCGTTGACAGCGAAGGCCGTTGACAGCGAAGGCCGTTGACAGCGAAGGCCGTTGACAGCGAAGGCCGTTGACAGCGAAGGCCGTTGACAGCGAAGGCCGTTGACAGCGAAGGCCGTTGACAGCGAAGGCCGTTGACAGCGAAGGCCGTTGACAGCGAAGGCCGTTGACAGCGAAGGCCGTTGACAGCGAAGGCCGTTGACAGCGAAGGCCGTTGACAGCGAAGGCCGTTGACAGCGAAGGCCGTTGACAGCGAAGGCCGTTGACAGCGAAGGCCGTTGACAGCGAAGGCCGTTGTCTGATGAACTTCGCCATGTCTGACCACGAAATTTGACAACGAAATTTGACAACGAAGGCTATTGTCTGATGAACTTCGCCATGTCTGACCACGAAATTGAATTAACTGAAATGGGGATTGAAAGTTTAATTTCAAATAACGTAAATCAATTTCTAATTAAAAGCAGCAAAGGTAAACTGTCTTGGACAGGCGATTTCAATTCACTAAAGATATTCTTAGATGAGACATTAAACATTCAAGGATGTTGGACTTCGCCCGGCGGTGGTTTGAAAGTTCTCCAAAGTGACGAAGCAATCGTACGTTGGTACGGAACTAGCAAGCATTCGTTAACTGTAAGCGGTTCATCTGCTGAAGAGATTAAAAGGAAACTTAGTTTATGGGCTAAAACTCTTAGCATTCCAGCTTCAGAAAATCCCGAAGACATAGTTATGGTGAACGAATCTGCCATTGACATTTCTGGCCAACACCTTAGTGAACATCTTGGTAGGCTTTCGTCTTCTTCTACTCTTCAAAGGAAGGACGAAGACGAATCTGTTGAGAAGATGAGGTTAATTGATACTTCCATCGCGGAAATAAATCATAAATTTTCCGCTCTAAAGACTGATCTCACTAAAAGAATTGATGCACTCACAATGGAACTTAGCATTTTTAAAGAAAGTGGCTTGTCCGACCATTCTCATGAAGAAAATGTTATATCATTGAAGGAAACTAACAAAGCTTTAAAAGATGAAAATGAATCACTCAAAGATAAAGTTGCTAATCTGTCGTATATTCTCTCGGATTTAAGAACGGAGATTAGACATGTTGAAGAAGATAGACAGTCTCATCACAACCTAGCCTGCGAAGCAGGCGTTTAGGCCGATTGGGGGAGGGGGCCGGGGACTGGGGTGAGTGCAGATGGAACGCCTGCACGAAAGACCCATGTTTTTGGATTTCTACGTCCACCAGAGGACGCTAAATTCTGATTGGCTAACTCAACTCATTAGTATTCAGGGTTTCCTGTCAGGAAATAAACATTTAAAAATGGCGACTTTAGGAAAACCAGTGTTGGTAGATTATTTTCTTTCGAAAACTTTAACCGATCTTCATGAGTTCGTTGCTGGTCATAGCTTTAAATTAAAAGAGGAACAAAAAGTTGCTACGAGGGAGCTGCTGCCAGGAAAAGATGTTTTGATGGTATTACCAACGGGATTTGGCAAGAGTTTGTTGGATTTGGTAGATTTACGTTCGTGCGAGCGCGTGATTATCAGTCGGCAGGGGAAGCAGCTATATTATTGTGATTTCTACCTTGTCATTGTCTTCAGGTGTTTCAACAATGCTCTCTGGGCCTTCGGAGAATTCCTTCGACGTTTCAGAATAGAGAGACTTACGGCTAAACGTATATAAGTGATCTAGCTACGTTGTCTTGCATATGAAATTTCTTGGCCAAATCCCATTCTGGAGTTACGGTGTTCGGCAGTCAAATTTCGCTTCATTCTATTAGGGCTATTAATGTTATCGGTTGGTGGAACATTGCTGTCTCCTTTCGCATGTGTTAATACTGATTTCGTAAAATTATAAAGTTCAAAAGCATTTCTTATTTTTTGTGCCGCAAGACCTACAAACCCGCTTGGAGAAAGTTTCACTGCGTAGTAATGCAAAGCCGATTGATTCACAAGCCTCAGCCAGAATCAACTCTGTGCTTCCATGTCTACACGATTGGTTGAATAAATTTTCAAAATAAATCTTGTTTCCACCAGATGCTGTCAAGCTTTTTACGGAGTTTCAGACATGGATATTTCACGATTCGGCCCGAAGTGAAATGTTTTAATCATCGAGGAAAGCCCGCTAGTCTCTGATTGGTTGTTTTTGACAGTTTTTCATGTGGGCGGAAATCCAAGATCATGGGCCTTTCGCGCAGGCGTTCCCTCCTCCCTTCCCCACTTCGACTTTCCGCTTTCTCCCTCCCCCTAACGCCGCCACGCAGGCTAATCACAACCATAAAGATTATCCAACAAGACTTCTATTATGCAAATAAAGGTAAAGACCAACTGAACTATGACGGTGACAAATCAACCGGTTGTCAATTCACAAAAGTCGTTTCTAACAAGGAAAAGAAAGGTAAGGAAACCTCTCAGCAGTCTTATCTACGAGAAAACAACTCCAGCATTCTATCATTTAACAAATATTCGTTACTTGGTGATGATGAAGTCGAAGTAAATGAAGTCAGAGCAGAGCAAGATAAAATCGCAGTTAATAAATCATCCCGAACGGCGAATAATGAGAAGCAGCAGACTAATACTAACAAGATAAATCGTCCGGGATTCAGAACCAATGCACAAATAAACGAGTCAGCTGACAAGAAAACGAAAAAACTGGTCATCATAGCTGGGGATTCCATTGTTCAACATGTCCATGGCTGGGAATTATCGAATGCCGAACAGCGAGTAGCTATAAAATCCTTCTCGGGCAGCACGACCGAAGACATGCAGGATTACCTGAAACCACTCATCTGCAAGAAACCCCATGAGATTATATTACATGTTGGTACAAACAACGTTAAAGAAGATTCTCGATCGCCAGAGACGCTTGCCGCCAGTATTCTGAATCTACAATCCTGGACAAAATTCATGTGGACACTGCGCGTGCTTTTGCATTATTAAAAGTATTTTACTCGGAACCAACAAAATACGGTCTCCCCTCCCCCTAGGCAATCTACACGCGCAAAAACCGAGCATTTGTTTTTGTTTATCGTGGAATAACACAACATTGACGTGGCGAAAGGGGATGGAGCGTTTAATTTGGGCACAAATTGGGCAATAAAAAGAAAGCAGGTAATTAACGTTGTATGTTTTGCGTTGTCCACATAATTTTGTCCAGGATTGTAGGTACCCAAATCAAAGACAATTCGCCAGATACTAAGGTAACTGTTTCAGGTATTATAGTTAGGAAAGCTAAAGCAAGTATTCAAAGTAAAATTAACGAAATTAATAATAACTTAAAAAGAATATGCAAAGAAAATTACTGGACTTTCATAGACAATAGTAACTTAGATTTGACTTGCTTAAACCAACGTGGTGTGCATCTCAACCGAAAAGGCAGTAGCGTTATTAGCAGGAATGTTTTGAATCATTTGAGCAATTGAGATTCGGATCGGCCAGGCTGTGGAAATGAGTTATTCAATTATTCTAGTTTCCCTAAAGTAAAAGGATTTAAATTGGCAATGCTAAATATAGTTAGCTTGCCCAAAAATATTGAAGAAATTAGAATATTATTATCAGATCAATCTTTCGACATCCTTGCCTTAAATGAGACAAGATTAGATTCTAGCATTCCTGATGAAGCTGTATATATTCAGGATTATGACCTTATTCGTTCTGACCGCTCTAGAACAGGGGGTGATGTGTGTTTATATGTTAGGAACTCACTAAACTATCAAGAACGAAGGGATCTAATTCAAGATAACTTTGAATTATCTTGTATTGAGATTCATAAACCGAATACCAATCCTTTTATAATTGTTACCATTCATAGACCTCCAAGTGCTTCAGTTGACTCTTTTACCAAAATCGAGCATACAATAAAAAAACTTGATGATGAAGATAAAGAGTTTTATATACTTGGAGATCTAAACTGTAATATGTTAAATAATTCAAATTACGCTACTAAAAGACTTTGTTCAATTGTTGAATTATATCAATTATCTCAAGTGATTAACAAACCCACTCGCGTAACGATATCTACATCTTCATTATTAGATGTTTGTATCACTTCCACTCTAGAGAAAATAATCTTATCTGAAGTGATACCTGTTGGTATTAGTGATCATAATTTAATTTATGTAGTTCGCAAAATAAATACTGTGTCAAAGTCAAAGTGCCATAAGAAAGTTGAAATTCGAAACTATAAATACTTTAATGGCAACCGATTTCAAGAGGATCTACTCAATCAAAACTGGGGAAAAATAGACAACGAGCAATGTGTCAATAAAATTTGGGCAATTTGGAAGACTCTCTTTCTGGATGTTTTGAATAGACATGCTCCTATTAGAACAAAGAGAATAAGAAATAAAGCGAGTGTAGGTCTTGGCTTACAAAGGCGATGAGACAAAAGATTTGTGAAAGAAATCGCCTTAAACTGCATGCTCTAAGATCCAATTCAGAACATGATTGGAAAGCATATAAAATGTCCAGAAATGGAGTTACCAATGCATTGCGCGCAGAGAAAGTAACATATTATAGAAATCACATGGATAGAATTAAACATAATCCTAAGCAAGCTTGGAAGACAGTAAATCAAATACTCAACCGTAAACAACAGGACTCGGTGATAAAAAATATTCAATCTAATAATGGTTTAATTTCAACACCTGTAGAAATTGCAGAGTGTTTTAACGATTATTTCACGGATATTGGTCCAAAAATTGATAGGTACTTATAGTACGTATTCCATATAAGGTCATAACGGACGGGACTGGGAAGAGCAAATACGTTGCCCTAACGAGCATATACGTTGCCCTGACGAGCAAATACATTGCCCTCGTACCAGCCTCCAAGTTAATTAGATTGTAACCGACCCCAAAACAACAAAGGTCCTAACCCTCCCACAAAGCTATAGAATATATTCTTTTAAAGTTAAATGATCTATTTACAACATAGATACAGCTTATCCTGGTAGCTAACTTAGTTCTCTTTGAAAGCGGGTAATCGAACATGCCCAAAAATATAATTTTCTTATCACGGATACCATCTTGTAAACGAACTTTCAGCTGTCTTCGACGAACGTTTTCTTGAGAAATAATCAACTCCCAAAGCTACAATATATATTAAAACAAAGGTAAATTATCTGTTTACAATATGCGTACAGCTTATCCGGCGAGCGAACGTAATTTTCTTAGAAAGAGCGGATAATCGAACATATCGTAACGTGTTACGTATCCGCATCCAGTGGGCTGGTACGAGGGCAATGTATTTGCTCGTTAGGGCAACGTATATGCTCGTTAGGGCAACGTATTTGCTCTTCCCAGTCCCGTCCGTTATGACCTTATATGGAATACGTACTATAAGTCCATATGCAAAAATTGCGGAAACCATAAATGGTGAACGTAATTTATAAAATTTGCAGCTCCTATTATTGCAAATTCTTTAACTAAAATATTCAATATGGTAATTGATACGGAAACATTTCCATCTGAATGGAAGATAGCAAGAGTCACTCCTTTGCATAAAAAGGGTCCTCGGAACCTACTGGACAATTATTGCCCTATTTCAATTCTACCAGTTATAAGTAAGATTTTTGAGAAAATCCTATATGAGCAATTGTACGAATATTTGAATGCGGAAGACTTATTATCGAAACATCAATTTGGCTTTAGACGATTCCATTCTACGTCTTCTGCTTTATTATATAGCACTAATGAATGGTTTATTAATATGGATCGCGGTATGTTTAATATCGCGGTCTTTCTAGACCTAAAAAAGCCTTTTGATACCGTAAACCACGAATTGTTAGTAAACAAACTTGGCCTTTATGTCATAGAGAAAACCTCTCTAAATCTATTTCGATCGTATCTGACTGATAGAACTCAAATGTGTTCTATTAATGGTGAATTGTCTAGTCCAAGGACTGTGAAGTGCGGAATTCCCCAAGGTTCAATTATGGGGCCACTTTTTTCTTAATTTAAATAAACGATTTGCCCAATTGTTTAGAACACTCATCAACAAGAATGTTTGCCGATGATACAACTTTAACCGCATCTGCTAAGTCAATCAGTGAAGCTGAAGTGGTCCTTAATGTTGACCTTGGAAATATTAAGGAGTGGCTCTCTGCAAACAAGCTGAGTCTTAATCTTGTCAAAACTGAATATTTATTAATTGGATCAAGATATAATATAAATAGCTTACTAGAAGAGCCTAAAATTTTTGTGGGTGATGTACCTATCACCAGGGTGAGGGTCACGAAAGCACTTGGAGTTCATATAGATGAATTCTTATTGTGGGATAAACATATAGATAATACATCTAAGAAAATTTCATCAGGAATTGGTGCGATTAAAAGGTTAAAACCTTACGTAGATGAAACACTAAAATCCGTCTATAATGCCCTTGTATTACCACATTTCGATTATTGTTGCGAAGTGTGGGATTCTATCGGAATTACACTTTCAGATCGTCTACAAAAATTACAAAATAGAGCTGCCAGGGTGATTATGGGTCGTAAAAACATACATGGTCAGTCCGAAATTGCCCTAAATGAGCTTGGATGGAAACATTTGGACGAACGTAGGTTAGATTTTGTAGCAAGACTAATGTACAAAATTAGGTATGATTTAGCACCAAAATCACTTATTGAGATCTTTCGTAAATCAAATGCATCTCTACAATACAACCTGCGGGGCTCTTCCACTAAATTTCATTTGCCACAACCAAGGACTGAATACCTCAAAAAGAGTCTGAGTTACAGAGGGGCACATTTGTGGAACAGCCTCTCAACCGAATTAAGAAATAAAGATTCATTGCATTCTTTTAATAGTATCATTTCTTCAACTGGTCGGTCATGATGTCTGTGGCTTAACTGATCTCACCTGCTTATATTTTGATTTTTACCTTAGATTGTACATATTTGTTAAACTATTTTATTGTATTTTGTTAGTTTAGATATTTATTGTAATTAATTGTGGTATTCTTGTAATTTTGTAAAGTTCCACGCCCCTCTTGGAAACCAGCGTTCAGCTGAATGAGGTTAGCGTGGTTAAATAAAGTTTTACTTACTTACTTACTAGAGTAATGATAAAGATAATGATTCGATAAAAATTATCGAAGAAGTTACAGATTACGGTGAGGCCTTTTTGTCTATTCGGTAATCGGTAATAATGGCACTGGAAAAAATGGCACCTGAAAAAATGGCACCGGAATAATGACTTATGCGGAAAAAATGGCACCGGAATAATGACTTATGCGGGAAAATGGCACCGCTAAAAAATTGTAAAATAAAGAAACGAAAAAAACAACAATTTCTACCGCGATAGTGAAGAGTTCCGTGTGCACTGTGGTATGTTTGATGCTCTTGCACTTCTTCCAACTCAAGATGTGTGCAGAGGGATGGCTTACGTTCAAGATAATTTTCCGGACGAAGGTAAAGCACTAATCAAATACTTTGATGCTACAAATGTGACAGGGTCTTTCAGACGTGTTCAACAACCAAATCGCCCACTTATTCTTCGTCGCATTGCTCCGCGATTTCCTCCTTCCCTCTGGAATGTGCACGATGCGACTGTCAATGGCGATCCACACACTAACAACCAATGCAAAGGCTGGAACAACAAGTTCCAGCAGCTTGTTGGGCATAACCATCCATCAGTGTGGCGGTTGATCAACTGCCTGAAAGACGAGCACTCGTGTGTATCAGCCCTAGTTCTTCAGGATGAAATTGGAAATCCACCGAGGAAGAGAACTAAACGAGTTTACCGTGATCTCCAGGAGAGATTACAGAATCTTTGCATCGCCTACGTGTTGCGAGAAACATTCGCCTTGGGGCGAATATGTCTAATAACTTTTTTTAACATTTCCCATCAACATTAACATTTTTAAGATTTTAACATTAGTATTGCTAGAAGAAAATTTGGAGTAACTAGTAAATTAAAATATTGGAATTCGTAAAAAAAATTGTTGTTTTCGTTTCTTTATTTTACAATTTTTTAGCGGTGCCATTTTTTCCGCATAAGTCATTATTCCGGTGCCATTTTTTCCGGTGCCATTATTTCCGCCATTCCGTCTACTCAAATATCTCAAATTGTTGAAATTGGTCAGTGTAATCCGGACGGTGTGGCTACAACGTTTGCTAAAATGCGAATTCTAACAATATAACTAGGAGAGTCTATAACCCAAATTTGCATTGCACCTCTGACGCAACAGCCGGAAGCAGCCAAAACAAAAGTCAATTTAGTGAGCAACTAAACGATTATTATCGCAAACATCCGAACTTTTACAAAGAACGTAGAACCAAACAGCACTAGTAACTCAGTTCCATGGTATAGTAAACGCTTGAACAGAGCTGCTCAGCATACCAAACCAAGCAATCACAGTAAACCAAAGCGCTTCAACGGCGGCATGCAATCCCCTTTTTGAAGGCGAAATCCACCGTATGAGCACCTGTTGCATACAAACAGCAGAATTTCTCTACACCGACACTCGTCGCAAGTAAAATATTGGTTGGAATATCTACACTTTGTTCACCACACGACCAGAAATTAAAAAGCTTTTGTAGAGCCTTTATTGGTTCAGAGGAAATAACTCGAACATATTTATCAAGTTATGAGAAATTAATTTCTCCTACAGAAGATAGGATACCCATTAGAGCAACTTATCGTCCTACGATCCCAGTGGTTTCCTTAAATAATATAAATAATATAACCAATTCATTTCGTGGACGAAACGTAAATAACCTGAAAACTTCCGAATTTTTCAATACACCCAAGAACCAATGTCCAACCTCAACTGCACTATTTGATCCTGGTTTGTCATTAGAATTACTCTCTTACTTTCTAACGTCATGTCACTTGTTCCTAAAATTGATGAATTGCGAGTATTTGTTATGGAAACAAATCCAGATTTTATCTTCATGAAACATGGCTTAAGGAAGACATATGCAATAACCAAATCCAACTTTCGGGTTATAATGTCACAAGACGTGACCGTCGAAATGGTATTCATGGTGGTATCTGTTTATTTTCAAGAGAATGAATCAAAATTAAAGTCATCAACCAAGAAGTTGTATAGGTTTTCACTAGACCGAGTAGACTCCCCAGAGCTATAGTGGTATACCATATATCA
Organism: Chrysogorgia sp. JL179-B06; assembly: GCA_035772405.1. Taxonomy (NCBI): domain Eukaryota; kingdom Metazoa; phylum Cnidaria; class Anthozoa; order Scleralcyonacea; family Chrysogorgiidae; genus Chrysogorgia; species Chrysogorgia sp. JL179-B06. Next base: position 744,742 of record JAYKKM010000207.1, read on the forward strand.
TTACGGGCACGGTTTATCATCCTCCAAGCGCAGATAATATTACCATAATCGAGCACCTTTCCAACTCTCTCACTGAAATTGAGGGTCAATTTCCTGGTTGTGGTATCATCATTGCAGGCGACTTTAACCAATTAGATATGAAAGCTTTAGCCCACCAGTTCCAACTTAAACAGCTAGTACATTTTCCCACTCGTGGTGACAATAAACTCGATCTAGTTTTTACAAACCTTGCTCGTTGTTATGAATCAAGTTCAGTTAACCCTCGTCCACCTTTTGGTGTTTCTGATCATACTTCCGTGCTAATCCAACCAAACGAGAGAGAAACCAAGACTTAGACATCGAAGAGACACTCGCAAATCCCGCAAACAAGAACTCGGTAGATTTTTCTATAACATAGATTGGAGTTTACTCCAAAATATAACATCATCAACCTTGGTCTCGACTCAATTATGCCCATTAAAAAGGTTAAATATCACAATGACCCCCCTTGGATAACCAAGAATTTTAAATATCTTGTTAAACAACGCCAGCGTGCCTTCGTCAGTGGTGATAGAACCAGCTTTTATCGATATCGGAACCAAGTTAACCGAGAGAGGAAAATTATTCGTAAAAACTTCTATGCATGTAAAGTAAACCATCTCCAGGTTTCAAACCCCAAAGTTTGGTGGAATGAGGTGAAACGCATCTCTGGTAACACCGCTATAATTCATCGAACCTTATTTCTAAATTAGAATTTGTTGACAATGAAAATCTTTTGCCAACTGACATTGCTAATAAAGACATTCTTGGAACCGATGAATGAGTACTCGCCACTAGAAGCCGAAGGACACTCGTCCATCCCTTGCCTCAATGGTACCGCAATTCCATTTAACATCTCGGTGTTATCGACATTTAAAAAGTCCCTAAATCCCAGGAAATCACCTGGTCCGCACAATATCCCCAATTGGGTTTTTAAAGAATATGCAGAACTCCTGGCTGAACCTGTTGCTGTTATTCTTAACTCCTCTTACCAAGAATAGAAATTACCTCCAGACTGGAAATGTGCTAACGTAACGCCAGTTAAAAGAATCACCAGTTTGTGATATAAACAAACATTTAAGACCTATATATTTAACCCCAGTTATATCAAAGATCGCCGATGAATTTGTGGTAAAGGTTTTTGTTGCCCCTGCAATTCTAAATATAATAAATCCTGCTCAATTCAGGGGAAATTCCAGGATCTTCAGCTACCCACACCTTAATTAGCATGATTCATAAATGGTCAGAGGCTACTGACGGTACTGGTGCTTCAATACGTGTTCTATTACTTGACTACAGGAAAGCGTTTGACCTTATTGAGCATCACCTTCTGGCAAGGAAGATTTGCCAGCTTCAATTGCCTCCACAAATTATAAATTGGGTGATTGACTTTTTAAAGAATAGATTCCAACGGGTTAAATTGGCGAATAACTGCTTCTCTGATTGGGCCCCCGTTCCTGCTGGGGTGCCCCAAGGAACTAAACTGCGACCATGGCTTTTTATCTTAATGCTTAATGACCTTCAGATTCCTAAATTCGATAACTGGATATACTGTTATTTTGAACAACTTCCGATACAGTTGTGTCATCAACATAACAGTTCTATACAATCAGCTGCAAATATTGTTCAAGACTGGTCGAACACTAACAAATTTCAACTGAATGTTAAAAAATGTAAGGAACTTACATTATATTGGAGTCTGGTCAAGTAGAACTTGTAAACCATGCAATAATTTTAGGACTCACGATTAACAGTGACCTCACGGATATATTTCGTAATTCAATTGAAACGCGCCCACGTCCCTACCAATGTCATCGTTAGCTTCTACTGTGTGTGTATTCGATCCATTCTAGAATACAGTTGCGAAGTATTCCATTTTTCGTTACCAAAATACCTAAGTGACAACATTGAACGTCTACAAAAGGGTGTATCATCAATTATCCTACCTGGAAAATCGTACGCTGATGGACTTTCTTTTACAAGCCTAAATAGCCTTCATGACCGCCGATATCAACTTACTAAAAAGACTTAATAGTATTGTAGCAAACCGAAATCATAAACTACATGATCTCCTCCCTGACGTTAATATTTCTAGTTACTTTCTTAGGAATCAAAGAGATTTTAATATTCCTAAATGTAAAATTAATAGATTTAAAACAAACGCAAAAGTCAAAACATAAACGCAAAAGTCAAAACACAAACGCAAAACCAAAAACACAAACGCAAAACCAAAAACACAAACGCAAAACCAAAAACACAAACGCAAAACCAAAAACACAAATGCAAAAGTCAAAACATAAACGCAAAAACATAAACGCAAAAGTCAAAACACAAACGCAAAACCAAAAACACAAACGCAAAAACACAAATGCAAAAGTCAAAACATAACTGCAAAAGTCAAAACACAAACGCAAAACGAAAAACACATCGCAAAAACAGAAACGCAAAACCAAAAACGCAGTAAAATACAAACGCAAAACCACATAGACACAAATTCGGAATGCGTGAAGAATGAGTCCTTTGATATCACTGTATGTACAATATTCGTACTGAAATGACATAGTCTTGGAGAATGGAAGAAGCGATCAGATATTATTTTGGAAAAAATTACCAATATAAAACCATTTTGGACTTTTTGGATAAATTTGATAATGTAAAAATATCTAAAAGAACCCTGCTTAATAAACTGAAGGAATATGGACTGAGTCGAAGAAAAAGCAATGTAGATCGCGTCCAGGTGACTACATGTATCCAGCTTGAGCTCGATGGTAGTGGTCAGCTTCTTGGTTACAGGGCAATGTGGAGAAGACTACAGTCAAAGTATGGCAAATATGTTCCTCGTTTGATTGTCCAAAATATTCTTCGTGAGCTCAATCGGGAAGGATCCAGACTAAGAAAAGCCCATCGACTTCAAAGAAGAGAATACCTGAACCCTGGCCCAAATTACTGCTGGCATAGTGACGGGTACGACAAATTAAAACCTTTTGGTTTTCCTATACATGGGTGCATTGATGGGTTTAGTAGAAGAATCATGTGGCTTGAAATTACTAGAACTAACAATAACCCTCACGTTGTTGGAAAGTTTTACCTCGACTGCATAAAACGACAACAAAGCTGTTCTACAATCTTAAGAACGGATAAAGGAACGGAGAACGGAATAATGGCCGCTGCTCAAAGTTTTTTACGTCGTGATCACTTGGATGCACTATCAGGAGTTAAAGCTCATCGTTACGGCTCGTCTCATAGCAACCGTTCATGGGCATCATGGTGGATAAATTTTTTCAAGGATCTTGTCGCCAAGGGGGTACTCGACACCAGTAAGAAACTCCATGTTGAGTGTCTCTGGTTTTGTTTTATCACTGTATTGAAGAAGGCCCTGAGCGAAATAAGAAAATCGTGGAATAGCCACTGTCAGAAAATCACGTCATTATACCGCTCATGGCATTCCAGATCAGATCTTCTATTTACCATGTATGTACAGTCAGATTTGTACGAAATCGAGGTTCAGGTTGACGTACCAGCTGAAGACGAAACCCACGATGTCTATCAAGAATACTTTACCTACAGTTCTGCTATGCTAGGATTACAAGAGCCACAAAATTGGAGAGAAAGTCTAGCAATGTTTAAACGATTGATTGAATTAGCCAAGTAACATGAACCGTTAGTTTCTATATGAAAACAATTTTATTTACTAGTTGTAATTAAAAATAGAACATGTTTAGCAGATAGAACGTTTTAGGGCACAGACCCTTCATCATGATATAAGGCACTTCATGGCCTAAGTTAAAATTGCTTTTCTGTAATGAAATCTGATATTAGAGAGATTTCCATCTCATTAAACAAACGGGTAATCGACTCTTGCTGGGGTGTTTCCCTAATAGTTTTAAAACATTTTGAAATGATTTACAGGGCTAAGAATAAGTTACCGGTAACCTGGGGCCAGTTGATCAAAAGACGATTAGCTTAATCCTGCAGGGTTAGAAAGATTTCTGTGGACAAAGTTAAGAAGACATGGGCAAAGATGTTTGGAAATTGTAAATAAAATTTTTGAAATGTTTTACCTCAGAAATTTTAACATTTGTTGCCAAAAAGAACATAGCAAAATAAACAGCCGATTAAATTTTAACCCAGGGCCCCAGGTTATTTGAGTGGAGTGAGGAAAACTTCATTCAGCAATTTAAGCATTAAAGGCTCTGATACCACAAAGAACGGGCTGTGCCTCGACGTTGTTTGGTTTAGATACACCACTGTATATATGGTCCAGTTTAATACAGTTTTAACTTTTTAGTTTTTATCAGTGTAATTTCACAATAACTGTTACCAATAGAAAAACAAATACGTAAACAGTAACTCTAGTACTGTAACTGAAACAAGATAATCTAACAGAACAATTTAGAAATAAAGAAGGGATGCATGAAGATGCCAATAACACGTCAGCAATTCAAATTATATTGAACGCCCACGCGTTTTTCTCATGTAGAATAGCAGTAAATTCTTCCACTAATTCATTGTAACATTGATAAGTACTGGGGACCTCAAGTAACAGGCCACAGGTATGAGCGATTGGACGACGTGATAGACCATCTAGCTGAGTAAAGGAAACTTCGATCTGCTTCCCTTGCAAAATAACACTTGCACCTGTTGTAAACTGGAGGAATGCCAAAACATTTCCTCCAAGTGACTTAATGAACCGCTTCAAATACTCAAGGGTATTACGCTCTGCATCATTGGTGGGTGAAGCATTTAGCATTTTAACAACCTTTTTTGGCGTTGGTTTTATTTCTTCATAAAAGGCACATAGATTTTCTGCACTCTGAAAACAATCATGCGCTTTGATGGATTGCAGGATCGGGCTCCAACAATTAGCTACATAGCGAGGCTTTTGGATTAACTCTTGGTGCGCCAGTTGACCCTGAATGTTCTCTTCGTTAGGAATTCGGTGGCAGCTGTAGCTACTCAACAATTTCATCAGGTCGAAGTTACCTGCAGAGATGTTTTCTTGATTTGCCAAACAACGATCCATTGTTTCCTTCTCATCTGCTGAAATGTACATTTTAAAACTGTCCAACAGCATATCTTCTGAAACGCTATCTTCACCAAAAATGCAGTTTGAAATAAACGTTGGAGACAGAACAAGGGGGGAGATTCCTTCTCTGCAATATCCGTACAGCAAAATTCTTCCAATAGCTTTCCACTCTCGTTGCTGGTAGTCGTGTCTGATTACCGGAACCTTCGACGATGCACCAATCGCCAATGATTGTATAAAGAGAACCCAGAATTCGGTCAAAACATCTCTCAAAACCCCTCTTCCTTCGCTTTCTTCTTCATTACCATTATTATCTACAACTTTGACAAACAACGATGAAATTAGAATTTTGGGATCTGAAAATGCATTTATCAAATCCTTCAATAGAGTTGAACGATGGACAAGTGTAGAGAATCTCGAGTAAGGCGCGGTATTGCAGAATAGACAGTTTAGACATAAGAAGTATATTGTGTATATTTATACAGTGTATACCGTATATAATGTATAGTTATACTGAGTAGACAGGTGGCGTATATTCTGTCAATTCTCCATTGCTTATTATACACTATATACGTCTAATAGACGTCTAGTGTATATTAACGACTATTGTGTCTATTTACACACTTATACATAAACTGTGAGTGTCTATTGTGTATATTGTGTATATTAGCGTCTAATTATACACTATATACGTCTAATAGACGTCTAGTGTATATTAACGTCTATTGTGTCTATTTACACACTTGTATACATAAACTATGAGTGTCTATATTGTGTATATTGTGTATATTAGCGTCTAATTATACACTATATACGTCTAATAGACGTCTAGTGTATATTAAGGTCTATTGTGTCTATTTACACACTTGTATACATAAACTGTGAGTGTCTATTGTGTATATTAGCGTCTAATTATACACTATATACGTCTAATAGACGTCTAGTGTATATTAAGGTCTGTTGTGTCTATTTACACACTTGTATACATAAACTGTGAGTGTCTATTGTGTATATTGTGTATATTAGCGTCTAATTATACACTATATACGTCTAATAGACGTCTAGTGTATATTAACGTCTATTGTGTCTATTTACACACTTGTATACATAAACTGTGAGTGTCTATTGTGTAATATACGTCTAATAGACGTCTAGTGTATATTAACGTCTATTGTGTCTATTTACACACTTGTATACATAAACTGTGAGTGTCTATTGTGTATATTGTGTATATTAGCGTCTAATTATACACTATATACGTCTAATAGACGTCTAGTGTATATTAAGGTCTATTGTGTCTATTTACACACTTGTATACATAAACTGTGAGTGTCTATTGTGTATATTGTGTATATTAGCGTCTAATTATACACTATATACGTCTAATAGACGTCTAGTGTATATTAACGTCTATTGTGTCTATTTACACACTTATACATAAACTGTGAGTGTCTATTGTGTATATTGTGTATATTAGCGTCTAATTATACACTATATACGTCTAATAGACGTCTAGTGTATATTAAGGTCTATTGTGTCTATTTACACACTTGTATACATAAACTGTGAGTGTCTATTGTGTATATTGTGTATATTAGCGTCTAATTATACACTATATACGTCTAATAGACGTCTAGTGTATATTAACGTCTATTGTGTCTATTTACACACTTATACATAAACTGTGAGTGTCTATTGTGTATATTGTGTATATTAGCGTCTAATTATACACTATATACGTCTAATAGACGTCTAGTGTATATTAACGTCTATTGTGTCTATTTACACACTTGTATACATAAACTGTGAGTGTCTATTGTGTATATTGTTTAATATTAGCGTCTAATTATTTTCACTATATACGTCTAATGGACGTCTAGTCACAAACACTATGCGAATGTAGCAGCGTATAGTCAGTATATAGTTAACGTAGTTTTGAAATAGAACGAGGCAACAACATATGATACTGTTCCATTCAATAGCGATATGTTGCGTATTTTTGAAATAGACTACGGCTATAATATTGTTTAACTCAATAGAGAAATGTTGCGTGGTTTTGGGATAGAACGAGGCAACAACTTATAATATTGTTTCATTCATTCAATATACATACGTCAGTATCTCGTCACCAAATTCTCGGCAGTTTACCACCTTTTCACTTTGCTACATATATATATATATATATATACATATATAAAGATTGTTTGCTGTTACTAATAGTTTAACGCCCGTAGACGATCTTCAGACAACTGAAAGAAAATTCGTCTTGATTGTCCTGTTATAACGGTGGTTACGTTGTGGCAATGGAATGTGGCGACGTCATTGCGGTCCATTTCAAGTTGCGTGGTCTGTGTTTGTTTCGGTGACGGCATTTTGAAAATATTTCGGATCTTTTGTTTCGGAGGTGGTTTGGGTCGGCTTTCATAATACACAATTTTTCTTCCAGGCGTGCAAATTACATCGTTTATCCCCATTGCTGTATGATTTCGCGCGTTTCAAAATGTAGTCGCGTTTCTCCATCTTCAATTTCCAAATGTAACTTGATATATAAGTTCCTTTAAATATACAGCATCACGGATTGATTTGGTATGGTTGTTGTAACAGGTCTTAAAAGAGGTTGCAGTCATGCCAATGTATTTTTTGGTCGTCATGTCATCGCCTGTGGTCACTTCGGCTTGATAAATCAAATTTGCGGTAAGGCACCGCAGCTTCCTTCTAGGGGACAGCTATCCTTCGTTCGGCAATCGCACTTGGGTTTGTCGGAGATGGCGTTGATATATGTTGTTTAGTTTCGAAAAGATACGAGCGTATATAATTACATCATTATTCTACTATATATATATATATATATATATATATATATATATATAACAAGTAATATTTGGCATTTCACTCGATCAAACTACATGTTCTCAGGATTTATGGTGAAGGAAAATATATATTATATATAGCGATACATGTATGTTGCGTGGTTTTATAATAGAACGAGGCAGCGTAGTCAGTATAGTTGGCGTGGTTTTGGAATAGAACGAGGCAATAACATATATTGTTTCATTCAATATATTTATATATATATATATATATATATAGACCACTTATACACTATACGTGTATTAGAGGTATATACACTATAAATATGCACTATACGTGTATTAGACGTATATAGTGTATAATTAGACGCTAATATACACAATATACACAATAGACACACACAGTTTATGTATAAGTGTGTAAATAGACACAATAGACGTAAATATACACTATACGTGTATTAGACGTATATAGTGTATAATTATACGCTAATATACACAATATACACAATAGACACTCACAGTTTATGTATAAGTGTATAAATAGACACAACAGACGTAAATATACACTAGACGTCTATTAGACGTATATAGTGTATAATTAGACGCTAATATACACAATATACACAATAGACACTCACAGTTTATGTATAAGTGTGTAAATAGACACAATAGACAGAAATATACACTATACGTCTACTAGACGTATATAGTGTATAATTATAGTGTCTAATCTGATATATTGTGTCTATTTATTTAAATATACAGTCTTGTATAACTAGACAGAATATACAGTCGGAATATACAAGTGTATATTCTGTCTATTCTGCAATCCCGCGCCTTAGTGAGAATCTCCGGCCTCCGTCACAGAAACTTCTACAAATTTTACTTGTTTATTGTCACGATCACTTTTACAACTCACTCGCTCGCTCGCTCACGAAAAAACTAGATTATAATGTCAACAAGTCAAGTTCATCAGTCAGGTGACCGGATGTTTACATCTTTAAATTAGACGGCACGCTTAGTCTCCGACACACTCCTCCCATGGACTTTTTATTTATGTCCATGATGTTCCTAAAGGAGACTGGATTATACATCCTTACAATATAAGGTTCAACTTGAATAATAAAAGTTCAATGTTCTCAGTTTAACTCTGAGTTATCTCATAGTTCATTTCGCTCTATCTCCTCGACTTGCTTCATTCGTAAATTCGCCGCTGCAGCTGCATCTCTTCGTGGTCGAAAGTCTGGCGCGGTTGCACTCAGGCGTGGTTCTTCTGGAGCTTCACGGAAATCACATTGAATCTCGAGGGGGTATAGATGCTGTACTGCACGTTCGATTGTCCCATTTGCGGTCTTCAGTTGTACTGCACGAGTAATTCCGTCCTTCCCAAGGTAGATTCTCTTCACCACGGCCAGTGGCCAATGACCACGATTCTTGTTGTTGCTTTTCACTATTACCATATCTCCACACTTGGGCTGATATTTACTCATCTTGTGAGTGAGATTATGCCTTTCTCTTAGAGCTGTAAGATATTCCCGTTGCCAGCGTTTCCACAGACTATCCTTACAGGATCTTAGATACTTAACACGTTTCCTTAGGTCTTGCTCCTTGATTCTCCAAGTTTCCTCTTCGGGCAGCTGAATGGTGCGCTGGAATAGAAATGATGCTGGGGTTAACGTTTATGAGGGGTCATTACCGCCAAAATGCTGTTTCTAATTTTGTTATGGAGAACCTAAATTCTGTTTTCAAAATTCAGAACACAATTTAAGGCAATACTACAAAATTTAAAACAACAGAACAGAATTTAGTGCAACGCAACGGAATTTAAGACAACAGAATTTGAGACAACACAACACAATTAGTAATAGCAGAATATAATTTAATGAAACATAACAGAATTTGGAGCAACACAATAGAATTTAATACAACAAAACAGAATTACAAATAGCAGAACAAAATCAACAACTCACATCCAATTTCTGTTCTGACGTTCTAAATTCTGTTCTGATGTTCTAAATTCTGTTCTGATGTTCTAAATTCTGTTCTGATGTTCTAAATTCTGTTCTGACGTTCTAAATTCTGTTCTGACTCTGACGGACGGGAGGTGTGACCGGAACTTAAAGTGATTTTTCCGAGCGGAACCTGGTACTTGCAAGTTTGGCTTTATAATTTATGAATATATTTATTCACTCAAACGAAATATATTAATTTTGTGTCGAATCGACTTCATGGCTTCCATAAGAGAGTGTGTTCGAAATTATGTTGTTGATATTCAGCGGCGGTTGGAAAGGGGAAACCACGACACGGATGTGTTGGACTACATGGTATTTCGTCTTGATTGGGTAATTAATATCCTTGTGAGATATTGGGACGTCGAGGAAATTGACCAGAGAGTAATCAACCTTCTTCGCGAGGTGAAGGATATGTTAACTGCAAGTCAGTGTGCAAGTACATCCACTCATCATACAGGCACAATCTTTACTGGGCTGCATGGAAGACCAAAATTTAACATACCGAGAGAGCAGCTGCAATTCCTTGTCGAACAGGGTTTTAGTACTCCTACAATGGCTGATATCCTAGGTGTAAGTTCGCGAACTGTGGAAAGGCGATTACAAGAATTCGGGTTGAACTTAAGATCAACTTATAGCACACTGAGTAACGAAGAGTTGGACACCATCATGAATAGTATTTTAGTCGAGTTTCCGGAAACCGGATACAAGAGAATGACTGGATTTCTAAGGTCAAGAGAGATTGTTCTACAGCAAAATAGAATACGTGAAGCAATGAGAAGGATCAATCCAGAGGGAGTATTGTTACGTGCACTAAGATTACGTGTTATAAATAGAAGAAGCTACCAGGTTTCAAGTCCACTGGCACTCTGGCACATTGATGGGAATCACAAACTCATCAGGTAACCAACATGGAGTCAATCCTTCACTATACTGTGTACTATTTATTATTTATATTATTTTGAGTGTGCAGTAAAAGTTAAAATAGTCAGAAAAATTGTTATTATCACTGAATCATCACCTCCCCCCCCCCCAACTTTTCCTGAGTGGTAGGCCCTTAATATAATACACCCCTTTGTTTTAACGATAGTAATTTCTATTTGCTGGTTTGGTGAAAAAAGTTTTGGAGTGAATTGTTGAAGACTGCACAGTACAGTATTCCAAGCTTTTTACACAAGCATTGCATGTAGACTTGGATGTGTGCCTGCAGGGGGATAGTAGGGGGTCCAGGGCAGTCTCCCTTGGAAATTTGGAAACGTGTATAACGTTGAACATATAGAATAGCTTTTTCCATCTTCTCAGAGTGAAATTATCACAATAACCAACAAGCTACAGCATATATTTTCAAGCTACCGGTATTAACAAAGGAAAAGCAGGTGGTCATTAACCTTTGCTATTTTCGTTCAATATTGCAGACCGAAAATGGAATTTTGTGTGTTGTAATTATTACTGTTGGCTTCTATGCAATATTATTACTGTACCCTGGGAATTTCATTTCACTATTAAAGCATTAATTACTGACTTGTCGGACTTAATCAGTTAAAAAATTCTTTACCAATTGTTAAAAATACAATTTGTCTTTGGACAGATCATTCCCTGACAAATCTGTAATTTTTTTCCAATGGTGGTGGGGTGGGGCTAGTGGTTCCCAACAGGGGGGCTGTAGCTCCTACCTCTGGCACCTCCCTTGAATGCAATGCAATGATATATTTAGGATTTTTGGTGTGAGGAAGCTGGCTAGTTGCTTATTGGTTGTTCTTTTAACAGTTGTTTTGTGGTTGGGTAGAAATCCAAAAACATTGGTATTTTGAGCAAGTAATGTATTCCCTCTCCTTCCCAACTTTTGCTCCCTCTTCCCTTTCTCTCTCTAACATCACCATGGATTACTATCCATGCAACTAATTGCACTTAAAATCTACACAGGTGGCGTTTTGTAATCCATGGAGGGATAGATGGGTTCTCCAGAATGATTGTGTTTTTGCGGTGTTCAACAAATAACAGGGCTTTGACAGTTCTGGAACTGTTTGAAGGGGCAGTTCAGATATATGGTCTACCGTCACGTGTGCGGTCAGACAAAGGGGGAGAAAACACCCAGGTTGCATTATACATGCTCAATAATCCACTCCGTGGACCTGACAGAGGGAGTCATATAGCCGGACGCAGTGTGCACAACCAAAGAATTGAAAGGCTATGGAGGGATCTGTTCATGGGATGCACCTTTGTTTTCTATAATCTGTTTTTTCATATGGAGAGCTGTGGCATACTTGAGCCTTCAAATGAGGTGCACATGTTTGCATTGCATCATGTTTTCCAACCTAGAATAAACAGAAATCTACAAATGTTTCAAGAGGCATATAATAGAGCTCCTTTGAGCACAGAGAGAGGATGCTCTCCAACACAGCTTTGGATTCGAGGCATGCTAGCTGTAGCACATTCTGACAGACGAGTGGCACAGGAATTTAACAACCCAGAGGTACAGTACATTATGCTCAATGTACAAGTATTCCTTCTCATAGGTAGTTATTAAAATATACAGTAGTTTTGTCATGGTAAAGAAATTTGTTTATAAATTAATAGCTGTTGTAGTGGAAACTGTTTCACATGTACTTTACATTGATTTCCAGTTTTAAATGTCAAATGCAACATGTTTATTTTTTTCGAATTAGCTAATTTTTATTCAAACTGTTATTACAATAACTCAGGTAAAAGTCATTCACTTTGACAATATGTACAGTTACAAGAAACAGCAATATTTCTAAAATATTAAGAAGTTTTCTGAAAAGATTTTGTTTTAAATTGGTGTTAAACTGTTGTAGTTTTTTTTACCTTTAATTCCTTTTTCAGATTTATGGTATAGATTTTGATGGTCCACATCCAACAGAGGAATATGATGGTCCAGTTTCCTGCCAAGAAACGTCATCTGTGGAGGTCCCACAGACTGAAGTGCCCATTACACAGGAGGCATATCAACAGATGAGCAGATCTATAAATGCACTTCGTATTTCAGAATTGCATGGTGTTGACATTTATTTAGAAGTGCTTCAATTTGTCACAGCAGTTAATTAAGAAAAGGTTGGTTGTTGGAGGTAGAGACTTTTACACGACACTAAAGCCAGTAACTCTAGGCAATTTAACTTTCACCTTTGAAATGTTGAGTTTTATCTGATACATTACCCTGGTCCCAAAAAAAACGAAAACGGCGAGAGAACCTCTGGTCACACGGGCAACCAATCTCACTTTCGTGTTGCGTCAATCTAATTAAAACTTAACCAATCAAAAAATATTTCGAAAGTTGATAGGATCTAATTAGGGAGTGGTGGGTTAGACAATTTCACAAGTAAACAATTAACAACAAATCTCTTCAATTCTGCGATTATGGAAAAGACTGCCCTGGTCCCACTCAGACTAGCAGCAGTGATTCCTTTAGCTCGTAACTGTCGAATGTGTGAATCAACTAAGGAGTTTAATGGACATAAGACAACAGAATGGGCCCCTGCAACGTACTGTAATCCTCGAATCGACAGTTCTGAAAAATCAATATTTTCCATAGCCAGTTGGTAGAATTGCAAATAAGTCCCGTCGATTTATGTATGCCAAAAGAGCCTCGTTCTGCGACGCGGTAAGGGATTTAATTTCAGGAAAACGTCTTGGATGAACGATCGATAAAATGTCATCCAAAAGTGCTTTAGTTGTCCATATTCTAATTTTATCCTGCTTTGAGTCTTTGACAAAGAATCTTGAGACAATATTATTTTCACGCTTCTCCACACGGGTAATTCGTTATTTCATCCAACCCCCCAATTCTATTATTGAGCCTATCAGAAAACGACGCCAAGATCTGGCCCTAGCAATCTTATTGGTTTGGAGCGATCAAAGAAATGGCCCGTGCGACCAGAGGTTCTCTCGCCGCTTTCGGTTTTCGGTGTGGTCTGCGTAGAACCTCTAGAACCAGGGTACTGATACATATATACCAACTTATACTGAAGTATTTTAATTTATAAATTCCCTCTTCATAATGCAGTTTTAATCCCAACAACTAGCCACCCTTTAAAAGTAGCTGCCCCTCGCAAGTAGCAGCCCAACAAGGATCCAAAATCCAAAAGTATTGGGGGTTAACATATTTGGATCTTATTAAAGGTTTTGCAGTATTGGTTATTATTGTTGTTTAATGGTACTGTATAAATTAAATGTAGTGGGGACTGAGCATAGAATCAGTCCCGCAGTTCAAATGAATCTAATTACAGTGCTGAATTAAAGTTGACTTGTCCCTGGATGGACTGTGAAATGTAGTCTAAGTTTCCACAGTAGGCCTTTCGCTTCAGGCTTGAGCTTGGCCACAGTGTTTAATGGTTTAATAGACAGGTTTATTATAAGTGAAGACCCTCAATTTAGCTGCCCCGATATTCTTGTCGATGAGCTTGGAGAAACATTCACAAAGCATTAGCATATTAATGGTTATAGAAGGAGATTGCTGCCAGTGTAGGCAGACAGTGTGTTTCAACATACGAAAAGGTCAAGTTGGTGAACTGCCAAGACTACAGACAATGAAATAATGTTTAAAAACTATTGAAAATAATGCATAATACTGTACTGTACTTTTCATTCATTTATAAACAAACCTTTTTAAAAGCAAACAACTACAGTATCATCACGAACTGCTTCCACAATGTTCAAAATGAAAGTATTATTAAAGTTCATTGTTAACGTATGCCAGGTACAATCTACTTTTAAAATATTTGAACAACAAACACACTGTCAAACAGCATTTCAGATATATTGTACATACAGTAACAGTAATGTACTGGTAATACTGAGTAAAGTACTGATAACAAATTCTAAACTCAACAAAAAACGAAAAGTTGTTACAAGCAACAACTTTTTGTGTTGTAAACTTACTGAACTGTTATTATAATTATGTTGTTTGGAGGAGGATGTACTCTGTAAAAGTTCAGACAGAACCATATCCAAGGTAATTCTCACAGGCTTCAAAGAACTTTGCCTGGAAACTCTCAAAGCTTGTGTGTACAGTTGGTACCCTTAACACAAAGGCACAAGTTTCTGCAAAGAATGTTGGGTTGCTGCTCTCTGAAAATTCTACATCAATTTTGCATTTTAGGCCAAGTGGAGGAATCTTATCTCGAGAAGTCATAAAATGGAGGAATTTGGCCAGTCCAGTAGATCCTTGTTCTAAAATATTGGGGGAGGGAATTAGCAATTTTCGATAGAATTAAATTGATATATTTTAAAAAGGAAAACAGTCTAAGAAAAAAATATTGAAATATAGTAAGGTTCGAAATACTGCCGAAACAGAAAGGGCCTTCGCTCGAAACGTTAGACTCCTACGTTCTCTGTTTCAGCAGTATATCAAACTTTACTATATTTCAATTGTTTTTTCAACACTGCCTACGCAGCACACTACTTTTATTTCACTGTTAAGAAAAAAATAGAAGTCATGTCATGTTTCTTTACAAAAAAATCTGCTGGAAATGGGGTTTCATTTAACAAATAAAGCTCCGTGCATATGTACTCTTATAAAGGCACGTTTGACGTCATTTGAACACAAAAGAGCTTGAGTAGAGGCAGGGCGATAGCCGAGTGCCTTTACATTTCTTTCGTCAAATGGTCAAACGTACCTTTATAAGAGTACACATGCACAGGAGCGGTATGCTTTATTTGTTTTATAAAATGTGAAGGGGAAAAACAAAATAAGTGGGATAGTTTTCAAAGTTCGCTAGCTTTTACCCCAAGGTGACGCCATCCTACGCTACTCCACGCCAAATTTTATGTCTTCATACTCTTATAAATGCACGGGACAATCAGAGTGTGCATAGAGCTTATCTCATTTTATACCGTGAATATTATTGTACAAGAATATTCAGTATAAAATTAGATAACCTCTACGCACACTCTGATTGGCTGGTCCCCGTGCATTTATAAGAGTATGAAGACGTAAAATGACATGGAGTGGTGTAGGATGGCGTCACCTTGGCGGTAAAAGCTAGCGAACTTTGAAAACTATCCCACTTTTATTTTGTTTTTCCTGGTCAGGATTCTTGATTGGCTGACTCAAGATGAATATGACAACATACAGTATAGCTTATAAAAAAATAGAGAAAATATGGATGTGTAGAAATATGACATTTATTTTGTGTGTTACTTGTTCAGGATCTCTCATTCGCTTTGCCAATGTGTGAGATACATGTATCCTAGTCAACACAAGAACACAACCAAGCATGTATTGTTCTGTTATAATATTGCACCACAAAAATAAAGCAGCATTAACTGTAGTAATGTATGTTTCATTATTAATAATCAACACGTGAGATTATCAAGAATAGTCACGTTCGATGATATTAGTCTGTGGCGAAAACATAAACAAAATACTCTAACAAAAATATATATATAAAAAATAAAAAATATATATATAAAAAATATATACTATAACAAACCATTCTCCAAATTCTGTATAGACTGAACAAGGAATTGCTTGGCCAACTTGTCCATATCATCTTCTTGAATGTAGAGGTTTTCAATTAAATATTTACTTGTCAAATGTGTTTGTGCACCACTTAGGAAGTGTGCCTGCATAAGCTCTGGATGTGATGTAATTAGACTATGGACGCCGAGTGTTTCCAAACCTTTGCAAAACTGGTCCAATGGCTCCTTCCTCTTCGTGAGAACGTCGTGGAGAATGAGAGTCTGCATTGCATGATGTTACCATCCTGAAGTTACCAATGAATTTCCAAGAAATTCATTATCTGTTATCAGCTGGTTAAGATCATCATCATTGGAAGCTACATTCACCTATAGTATTGATCAGAGGAACATTAATTCACATATAAATTCAGTCCATTTTGGATTGTACAGGCCTTAAGGAAAGCCTTGAAGATCTGAAGGGAAATTTTGTTATGAGAGGTTTTAAGAAGAGTTTAATAGATGAACAGTTTTTAAAAGCCAAAGCAAAATAAAAAAGAGAAGACCTCCTTTGTCAAGAAACTAAATATAGAGAATTGTAACAGACTATTTATTTAGTGTTCAAGTTTTGTTATCGGAAATTGGTAGAATTGTTAATTCGCTTTGGCCGATACTATTACATGCGTTGGATGACATGAAACGGATTTTTTTGGGAAAGGCGTTTGATGCCTTACGAATCTTAGAATAAAAGATAGATGGAATGATAACCAGAAAAGGGATGAGTTTTTCTGGGCTTTCGGCAAAGTGTTTAATTGATATAAAAGCGTAGAGCACTGCGCAGGCATATAGCAATGTGAAAATATTGTGAACTGCTAAAATTTTGAGGAACGAAATCACGAGCCCTTTTGCCCATGGGGCCCTTTTGCTGTTTAATTTATATATTTGGTTACTGGTTATCCCCTTCTCGAATCAGCACTGATGAACTAGTTACTGCTCTCTAAAGTAAAGAGAGCAGTATATTAACTAGCCTGCGTGCAGATGCTTGTATTTCCGGAGCTTGAGTAATTGAAGAAGCGTCTGCACGCAACTGAGACCTTATGGATACGTACGTCGTGAGGCCTACGTTACGTCGTGAGGCCTTACCTTACGTTGTGAGACGTTACAATACGTTGCGAGTCTGAGATATAACGTTACGTTGTGAGATCTAACATTAGGTTATGACACGTTACATTGACACCTTACGTTATGTTGGGAGACCTTGAATTTTCCTGCACATGTATGCTATAGTTAGACTTTTCCATTGATAGAATTTAGACTTTAGAGTATATATTTTATTACAATCAAGATGTACCTGTGAGATCAACTGCTTCAGATCCAAGTCAACAATGTCATCGACAGAGCAGCAGTCTGGAGTAACAGATGAAGTTGCGATGTAATTATATGTTGCAGGACTCAAGCATGGAATCCCTATATCTAAGTGTATGATAAGATATGCCACCATTTTACCAGTCACTTGGAACATGAGCTTTGAGTACATGCCATCAATTGAGTAAATTGGTAGTTTTCTTTCTTCTGTGCCTTCAAATAGGTTTGCTTGTGCTGAGAATATAGCCTTACATAACAGGGAACCATACTCCCTCCTCAAGCCTCCTGCATCAACACCTGCTTCTCCTTCAAATTTTATGCTTGGAGCTGCTGTGTAGTCAAATTGTGGGTTTTTGAAGGTGGCAATACTCTCATGCCAGAAATCATCCCTGCAGACACGAATTCGCTTTACATTTTCTTCGTCAAGTTTCAGTGACAGTTTATGACAGTGCATTAATTCTTTTACGGTTGGATAAGCTTTGGTAGCTGGTGGAGTAAAAGAGGTGCAAGTGATAAATGGACTTCTTGTTAATTCAGAGTCAGACTGATCTGAATCAGAGTGAACATGGATTGCACTACTGGTTCCTGTTAAAAAAATGTGCAGATCAGATTGTACTTCTGGATTTGTTTACTGTATCTTATAGACTTATTAAAAAATGTCCACCGAATTAAAATTCTTTTATACACATATACAGTAATACACATATAAATTATGAAATCATTTTCATGTGCAAAATTCAAAAGGTGGCCATTTTTTAATAAGGTCTACTGACCAGATGTTTATATTAAAAGGGGATTTTCTTAATATTGTGTAGTCATAAAATTCTAATGATATTTGATTGTTACTGTAGATGCCAGCTGTCACTTACAGTATGATAGACATGCTTTGGTCACCTTACTGTACAAATAATTGATAAACTTGTGGCTCTCGAATTGTAGACTGAAAATAAATTGCTTGAGAGCTTAAGGAATATCTTAATGAGAGCAACAGATAATGGCGGCTGGCCGTGCAAAGTCCCATCTTCGTCATTTGCCTATAATAATCTTCCTATGTTTACACTTCCTCTCATCGAGTAACTGGAACACCAATTCACTACTTGGACCAGTAAGAAGTTATACAAATTGCCATTTGGTGTCAATAGTGCGACTAACAAGGACATCTTCGGGCTCAACGCGCCAAATATCGAAGGAGACCAAGCATGGTATGACCTTCGTCTCACGAAGCCTAAGGAAGAAAGTTGAAATATCTACTCTCCTTATACAATGTGGAGATATCCAGACAAATCCTGGACCCTATAATGAATCAAGACATACATTCTCAAGAACAGGAATCCTGAGAGAAAGTAATCTGAACACGGATACTAGTCGAACTTATACGGGAAAAATTACATATGCAGCAACGAATAATTTATTATACAAAGCCGCTTTTCCTACTTCAAATTACTTTATCCCTGTGAGAATAACAACTCATCTCCGCCTTCAAAATAAGCCTTTCAGGAATATTGAAACCAAATCTCGACGCAACTTATCTCATCTATGTCAAATCTTAAAAGAACCAACTCAGCCAAATTCAGAAAGATCAGGCTCTAGAAAATGTTTGACTGTGGCTCATTTAAATATTCAGTCTTTGAATCGTAATCATCACACTCAATTGAAGCACTTTATTTCCTCTCAAGACATCGATATTCTAACACTATCAGAAACTTGGTTAAATTCAACACATACCAATTCAAGTATTCTTTTGCCGGGTTATAAACTAGTAAGACAAGACCGTTTGCATAAACGAGGTGGGGGAGTTTGTGCTTTTGTTCGTTCGTGCATTAAATTTATTCTTCTTAAAGATCTCAGTAACATCTCAAGCGGGGGATTCCAGCAGTTATGGTTTAAAATCCAACAACGAAATCTACGATCGATTCTAATATGTGCTAGCTACAGACCACCTGACTGCCCTGTATCATGTCTTGATGAATGTTTGGTACCATCCTTGACCCATGCTCTAACACTAAATAAAGATATTTTCATTGCCGGTGACCTAAATTGCAATTTGTTGACTTCAAATGCTGACTCATCATCTCTTCGAAAATTCTGCGAAACGTATAACATGAAGCAATTAATATCTTCATCTACAAGGATTTCGCAACATCATGACTCCCTTATTGACGTCATAATTACATCTAACCCTCTACTTGTTAGAGAAAGTGGCGTTAAAGAAATTACCATAAGTGATCATTTCCTTGTTTATACTGTCTTGAATCTTAGAAAACCCAAACAACATAAATCTACGCTGAGCATCCGAAGTCTCAAATCTTACGTGCCACAAAATTTTTCTTCTGATATTTCGCGAGTTCCTTGGCAATCACTTGATTTTTCTACTGATATAAACGATAAAGTTACTACATTCACCAATTTATTCCTCGATATTCTAAATCAGCATGCACCAATCAAAGAAATAACCGCCAGATACAAACCTATTCCGTTTATGTCACCTGATATAATTTCGCAAATCAAAGAACGTGACCATTGTTTGAAGGTAGTTCGAACTACTCGAAACCCTATGGATTGGGAAAGATACAAATCTCTACGACAAAGTGTCAAATCAAATTTAAAAAAAGCTGAAATCAAATTTGTCCAAAATGAAATTTTTACCAACAAGGGAGATTCAAACGCTCTTTGGAAAACCATTCGACATTGTTTACCTAAAGACAAACATGGAAATCAATCTTCGAAAACTAAAGAAGTTTTGGCCGAGGAACTTAACAGCTATTTTGTCAGTGTCGGTCGAAATACAGCTGCGGAGGCAACTGAGATTGCGCAAAGATTTGATTTACCTAGTCCCGATACAGAAATTCAAAAAAACTCCAATCTTAACATCAACAACCAACAACAGTTTGAATTTCAGTCGGTAACCCCCTTGCAGGTCAGTCAGTTAATTGACGAGCTCCCACTCAATAAATCACCTGGCATAGACAAGATCTCAGCCAAAGTTCTTAAAGATAGTAAAAGTCATATCATTGACCAGATTACAAATCTGATAAACGGCTCCTTTTCCAGTAGCACGTTCCCTGAAGCATGGAAAATAGCGGAGGTAATAGCTGCACTTAAAAACGACCTCGATCCAGAACAAGGACCAAATAACCGGCCTATTTCCCTACTACCTATTTTATCTAAACTTTGTGAACGTGCGGCTCACCTTCAGATGACGGCCTTTTTAACAGATAATAAAAAGCTATCGGAACACCAAAGTGGGAACAGGAAACTTCATTCCACCGAGACCTTAAATCTTTTTATTACTGATTACATACTAAAACAAATGGACGAGAAGAATATCACCGCTATGATACTTATAGATTTATCAAAAGCTTTTGACAGTATTAGTCATGACATTCTACTTGACAAGCTTGATAAACTTGGCATCTCAGCATCTTCTTTAAAATGGTTTTAAAAGTTATCTCTCGGATCGATATCAATCAGTTAGAATTGGAAACCACCTATCCAGTCCCAAACTAATTACACATGGTGTCCCTCAAGGGTCAATCCTTGGTCCACTCCTTTTCAGCCTCTACGTCAATGACTTACCATCGATATCTAAATCTGCCAATATAGAGTCGTATGTTGATGATACAAAAGTTTATTTATCTTTTAGCTTGAAGGATTTTGATCGTGGACTAAACGATCTAAAATGTGATCTGAATAGAGTGGCTGGATGGTGTTGCTCCAACAAATTACTCATAAACCCGAAAAAGACCAAGTTTATTTTATTCGGCGTTCGACAACTTTTGAGAAAACTGCCTGCTGATCTATCCATTCAATTTCTGGGAGAGTCCTTGAAGCCTTCAACTTCCGTAAAAGACCTGGGTGTAACTTTAGACCAATATCTTACCTATGACAACCACATCAGTAAAATTGCCGCATCTTGCAACTATTCTCTATGCCAGATATCGAGAATCAGTCATCTTCTTGACCAAAAAACGTTAGAAATCGTCATTAACTCACTCGTTTTTAGTAGACTGTTCTTCTCTTCTACTGTTTGGTCAAACACATCCAAGAAAAATATCGCTGTATTGCAACATGTTCAAAATTTTGCTGCTCGAATTATAAGTGGTAAAAAGAAATTTGACCATAACACCAACTTTAAAGTCCTTAAGATGGTTGCCAGTTGCTGATGTTCTTAAGTTCAAAAATGCAATAATGACTTTCAAATGTATGAATAACTTGGCTCCTTCGTATCTCTGTTCAAAATTTTCACACATATGTGATCAAAAACACAATTATAACACTAGGTTTTCTTCGTCTTCTAAACTAATTATACCTCGTTGTAGAACAGCCACGGGGCAACGTTCATTTCTCTTTAGAGCAATTGAAATATGGAATTTTACTATTGACAATGATATTGCAATAACGTTAAATTTGGGAGCGTTTAAGCAACTTTTTAAATCAATTTTGTTGAAGAAATTTTTAGATTTGTAACATCTGCATGATTTCTAATAGTTTGTAATACGAAATGTTGTAATATTTATAGGCTCATGTAATAATTCTTGTAATATTTTACTGAAAACTTTGTAATAGCTCACTGAAAAGCCCTTTTAGGGAGTGTCTAATAAATACTACTACTACTACTACTACTGTGAAAAGATAAGAAAAATTTGTAGGATGGGGAGAAAATGTCAGGTGAACTGTGAAGGTTTTATTACTATAACATGCTTATGCTGGGACTTGTACGTGTGCTGCAAGGTTTCACAAGGGGCATGCATTCTTTCCCAGGGGGGCGGCCCTCCATCACTGACAAAGAAAATTGGCAGCAGTAATAAAATATATGAGTTTAGAATTGACACTACTGATGATGATGATCGACTGATGAGTGCATGACAGGATTAACAATGCATGTACCTGCAGCTGAGTGGCTAGTACTTGCAACATCTGGTTTTCTGGATGTACTAGGAGACTCCGATGATACACCCTGGCCTGCATCTATAATAAAATAGTTATATGGTGTATAACATAATATGCATGGTGAGATGGCTATATAATTATTTAGAGATAGTTTTAGAACTGGTTACCCAATTTTCAGATACCTGTACCTAAATTCCTTACAAAAAATTTATAGGAATTCTGATAAGAATTTCTATTATATTTTGGCCCCAAAAGAATTCCTATAGGATAGGAAATTTTCTATACATGTAGGAATTCCAATTTAACTTCCTATTGGAAATGTATTCCAATTATATTTTGGCTAACATGAAAATGTCATATCCTACAGGAATCATATGAACCTTTAGGAACCTACAGTATAGGATTTTCTTTTAAGGGAAATATTAATAATGCAACTAGGTTGATCAGATGGCCAGAACACAATAATGTAAAATAAAATTTGACAATTAATCTGGACAAAATGAACTGTTGACAAAATAACCAAAGCAACAAACTGCTAGCCTGTGTACAGCCTGAATATACACCTGTAATACAGTCTGTGAAAATTCGCACAATAGCTTGTCGACCCCCCACTGAGCTTCTCAGATCTAAGAAGTAGATTTTGATTGTCCAAATCACAGTACTTGTCTTATTCCAGTTACAATCCAATCAAATAAATAATTATGAATCATATGAGTATTAAACCACTGAAAATCTACTACTCAGATCTGAGTAGCTATCTTGCAAATTTTCACAGACTGTATTACAGGTGTATATTCAGACTGTACACAGGCTACAAACTGCAGGTCACAAATTGTTGGTAAATTAAGTTGATCTGGTACATAATGTATACTCAGCTACATGTACAGCCTACAGTATCACGTGCCTATATAACAGTATGATTGCCAAATCTAACACTGACAATACACTGTCACAGTGGTGCTTAATTACTACTCTCTTAGTTATCCTCACCCATTGTTTTGGAAAAAGGTCATGCAGTTTATATTTAAAGTATTGCAAAAACATGACACTTTACAAGGGGAACTACAGCTACTGCATGTAGTTCTCTCTGTATTTAGGTCAGGATGACAGGATCTGCATGTACTTCATAGCAGCACATTGATACTCATAACTACAGGTACCTTCAGGATCTGATAGAAGCACCTGTGCTGCCAGAGCAATACTTCCACTTGACCTCCTAACTGCCTTTTCAATCTCAGCTGATGGTTTCCCAGTGAATATATCTTTCAGTGTGGAGACAGACTGTTGATCATCAAGTCCTTGGTTATCTTGCCCATTATCAAGATCTATTTCGGGACTTTTAGATGGTCTAATATATAAAACAGTAAAAGAAAAAACAATATAGTAAAATTCTTAAATCTCCCACTTTCAACTGCAAAAATGTCTAGCAGTGGTGGGTATGATGGGTTTATAATTATATTTCTTGTTAGAGCACAACATTGCACACCATATGAAAGTCAGGCAAGTGGTGACAAATCACCTGTACTCTGAGAGAAAATGAGCCTCATCTACATGCAATCACTATCAGAGTGCATTGCATAGAGTATGACACTTTTAATTTTATAATACCAATTGCAATAATTTGACCATTTACCTCACTGAAATAACTTTCACTTTACGTACTGGTTTACCCACCCACCCTCTTATCCCACTTATAGTTAATACAGATTTCAGAAAATATGATATTATATGTTAATTTTATCCCCATGTATTAAGCATACAATGTGTCAATGTACTTACTTTCTGTTACTACACTGGGCCTGATGCTGCCTAAATCCTGTCATTGGAACATTGGCCTCACACTGCAGGCACTTAACTGAAGGAACATTGTCATCTTGAACCTTAAAAATGAAAGAGATCATCAGGAAATTGTAGTTAACTGATTGGAAGTGGAACCCTTGGTGATAAGTCAACCACTTGTTAAATCTCATCACTTGAAACTTATTATATACTTTTTATAAGAAAAAACTGATTGTATATAGGTTTTTCCTATCGAGCCACCTTAAAAAAAAACACCATAAAAAGCCCAGCCACCCGGATTTATTTAGCTTCTACTGTATACTGATGATAAAATGACTTGAATAAATTTTTTAACTACATACCTGTTCTGTGATCACCACAGAAGCAATGTCTAAGTCTTTCTGAAGAGGCCGAATGTAGGCCAACGCCTGTCCTAGCCCTGCAATATCACGCAGGAATGGTACTGAATAACCTCCTATCGCCGGGGGGTGGATCAATACCAGCGATGTGTATGGCGAACCACTTCTAAGTAATTCAAACCCTCCAATTTCGCTTAGCTTTGGGTAGACATAAAGGCTTCGTCGTATCTCAGCAACCACTTCCGGATATCTCTCCTCCCACGCATCCAGGTGACAATCGAGCACTCCCCCGAGGAGGAAGGGTGAAGGGGCCAATCCAAATAGCGCTCTTGTAAAACGTAACGTTTCCAGTTCTGAGTGTTCTCCACAGCGCCAGTGGAAGCGGAGTGCATCGCGCTCATTCTCTCTTACCCGTATTTGTAAGAAGGCTTTCTGGATGTCTGCTGTCACTGCCACTGGGTACATTCGTTGGTGAACAAGCACGTCCCACAGCTTATTCTGTAGAGGGGGGGGGGGTACAAACACTCATTCAATGATGGTGCAGCTGGGTTGGCTCTCGCTGAGGCGTCGTAAACAATTCTCATCAATACTCGCTGAAGATTCTCGAATCACTGGTTTATGGGGAATGTAAAATTCTACTCCTTTCGCTGGATGTTTGGCTGGTTCCACCACTCCCGTCTCTTTCTGCTCATTGATAATGGTGTTGTACTCACCGACGATTCCATCACGCTGTAGCTTTCTGGTGAGGGTATTTAGACGATGTAAACTTCCTTTCTCGTTTGTGGGTAATGGAGGATGATTTCCTCTCCATGGCAACGCCGCCTCGTACCAGCCTTCCGGGCTTCTTCTCAATTGCTCTTTAAATTCATCGTAAACCACTCGTTGGTCGTGCTCGGCCGAGTCTTCCAGTCCCAAAACATCCAGCCGACATAACTGTTCGTAGTCAGATTGGCTCGTTTGTGTTAACAACATCATATTTCGGTCGAATTCTTGGCCCGGGGACATTAGGAACCACCCGAGTTTGGTAAGTTCAGCGACAGTTCGTGTTCTTTACCAATTCGTGGAAGTGTTTTGGTCTTGATTCTGGCATATTCCCCACTGCCAAGCACTATGTGCACCGGAAGCTGTGACTTCTTGTCGTGGTCGTTCACTGTAACTCCCTTCAAGTGAGGATGGTCGCGGATGAGCTCTTCATAGTGTGGGTTGTCCACAGTTAGCAACTGTGCTTTGTCGATTTTCGTCATTCTGACTTCTGTCTCATACTGGTGGTCGATGGATTCTATCTTTAGCTGATAGGTCTCAAGGCGGGCTTGTTTGTTGCACATCAACATGTCGATCTGCTTCATCTCCACTTCAACAGGTTTGGCTTTAAGATGGTGGATTAATTTGGACGAAACATAGGAACTGCCAGCACCAGAGTCTATCAGGGCCTGCATACCACTCCACCAACTCTCACGGTGACGACAGGAAATACTCCTTCATCATTCTTGCTTGCAACGAAGATTTTCTCTTTCTTTACCTGCTCGTCTCCAAATTCTCTATCACAAATTGAGGTATGATGGCGTTTGTCACAGCGTTGACAAGTCGCTTTACTTGGACACTCTGCCGCTCTATGGTTTCCAGTAGCACAGTTTCAACTGTGTCGTTTAGACAATATTTGTTTTCGATCCGACTTTGAGGTCACTTTGGTACAATCATTCGCTTTGTGGCTGGTGTCTTCACAATACACGCACCCTCGTACTCGCGCGTTGAACAATCTGTTTTGGTTGTCACGGTGACGCGGTGATTGATCATCGTCAGGTTTATCGATCGGGTTTCGTCGGGTCCACAAGGTCAAGGCTTGGGTGAGCTTCACAAAATCCCAGCTTTCCCATTCCGGGTCGGTTCGTACTAGATCGCCACGAATGCCGGCTAATTTATCTAGCGTCATAGCGACATTGCCACTAATTTTTTCTAAGCTCCCATCGTCTCCAACGATTGCACGGCATAGGACAACTTTTCACAAAACTCGTGAACTCTCTTGACGTTGACGTTTGGGATTGTTGGCAGGTCGAAGATCTGCTTCGTATAGGCTTGAGAATGCTTTTTGCTCGGTTGTGTCCTTCACTAGTGAATGAAAGGGCTTCGACGTCTTACGAACTTTTTCACACAACAACTCACGCAGGTATGCAAATTTCGTCACGTTAGCTACTCCGGTCTTGTCGATTGTCTCACTAAATTGTCCCCAGAACCGAGGCCAATCTTGATAAGACCCATTAAATTTCGTGATTTCCAGCTTCGGTAGTTTTGCGTGGATTTCTTGCGTAAGTTGCTTTACCATCGTTAATATGACTTCCACCAGGCGATATCTTCGGCTCTTTGGCGGCTTGTAATTCGTATTGAAATTTCATCCTTGTCTCGTGAAGTTCCTGTTCGAACTTGAGTTCTTTGTCTTGTGCTTTCCGTTCATGATGCTTTTTAAACTCGTCTTGCCAGTCCCGCAACCGATTTACCTCGAGGTCAGCTTCGGCCAATTTTTCGTCAACCTCTGCGACCCAATCTCCGATTGCACTCAGGTCTTGTTTTGCTGCGATCTTTTGAGCCTCCACCGCTCGCTTGCAGTGGTCTACTTCAGATATCGTCGTTTTAAGCGCTACACCATGGCGTTCAATGGCTTCGTACTTTTGCGCGTCGAGGATTTTATCCGTTCTCTTACTTGTTATGCTGAGTTGAACAAGCTTTGTTTGAAGCGTTTCTTCCGTAGTTGTCAACTCAGCCATCATCGTCGCATCGACTCGTCACTAAGACTGCGTTTCTTTGCTTTGTTTCAAGCTCTGCTTCTCTCACTATCCCGTCGGAGGTGCCACGTGTAGAGAATCTCCGGCCTCCGTCACAGAAACTTCTACAAATTTTACTTGTTTATTGTCACGATCACTTTTACAACTCACTCGCTCGCTCGCTCACGAAAAAACTAGATTATAATGTCAACAAGTCAAGTTCATCAGTCAGGTGACCGGATGTTTACATCTTTAAATTAGACGGCACGGCACGCTCAGTCTCCGACATAGAGAGACAGTGTCAAATATACGCTCGTGTTGGTCTGCTTCTGTTTGTGCCAACGTAACACCTTCAATTTCACTTTCTTCCTGCAATGTACACTCAGTAGTATTAACTAAAAAAATAGGTACGCAGTGCGTACATGCGGAGACTGGTTTGGGAATATAGATGATGATGGTAGTTCTAACGTAAATTATAAGAACAATTTTAAAAGTTGTACTTCTTAATTCTACAGCGAATTTAGTTCAAAAAATAAATGCAACAGAAGGGCAACGTTTGAAACCAAAATAAAATAAATTTAGCTGCAGGTGAATTAAATTTGACTGGCAGGTTCTGTGTCGCATCAAGTGGCAGTTTGACCTTCGTTTCAAACGGGAAAAGTACGACGATTAGAAAAGGGCAGTAGAAAGCAAACAGTGACATACTGGATCTGATAAGACAAGAAACAACCCATTTAATTTGTTAAATCCACATTAAATACTTTTTGCTTGTGTGTCTGTTATAGATGTCATATCGGAATCCCAAAATTGAAAATATTCCATAAGTATACAATTTTATGTACATGCAGATGTTTTCTATTTCTGGAAACATGTAAAGATTTCAGTTCACTTAATTTCAAATGATAGAATTCTGTTCAATATATGAAAAATTGAATACTGTTTTTGGTAACCAAGTGCTGTGGAACACAATGTTTATTGACAGAAGCATGTAGACGTTGCTCCTTGCAACAGTATTGATGATTCCTGGATGTGAATAACTCTGGTTAAGTTGTAGAATTTGCTTTATTACATTAAGTTGTTCCAGATTCAGCACAATATGATGGAAATCTTTAGTAATTTCAACACAGTGTATCGCATAAGTTGCAATTATGACGTGCCATTACATGCACTGTTTGGTTTTAATCTTCCAGAAATTATCTTTAGAAAACTGAAACGTACAGTAGCTTAGATATATTCTCTATGTGATGAACAGTTCCTTCTTTTGTATTGTTTGTCTTTACTCTCCGTACTGAGTTTACAGAATTCATTTACAGGTATAGTGATCCATATGATACTGATCACAATTGTTCAATTGAGCTGTTCTTCTTGTTTTTTCGTATTACTTTTTTGTACCTCTTTTTTTGTCTTAGGCCATTTCTAATGATAGAGAATAACATAATAAAATATATTAATACAATAATTAACAATTATTCACCGAAGTGGAGGTGAATAGTGGTGGATATTTACATTATTCGCCAACACTGAGGTGAATAATTGTTTTAGTATAAAAACAAAGGTGATCTTTTTGGAATAGCATTTTCTTTAAAATTGGTTATTTCCTCATCTGTCACACTGACAAATTGGCTGGCGGCCATTTTGCCTAAACGCTGTAGGTGATTATCATGAAATAATCCGAAGTAGCTTGACCAATCATCGTGTGTGATTTTCTGTAATCACCTGTGTATTTATACTAAAGAAACATAGTAGATATAAAGACGTTGTACAAAACAATAAGTGTTCGATAAGCTATTTAAAAAACCCAGCAAAGGACAAACAATAGATGAAAACCACTAATGTTGCACATATCACCATCATCATCGAATGGACCGAGTCTTGTCTCTGTAAATATTGCTTATCACTGTTGCAATAATTAAAGTATTTTCTAACATCCTCGATGTGTTGTGCAGTGAACGAGCATTTAAATAACAAACTTTCAATTCGGATTGATTTATCTCGTAAAGTGGAGTAAAACAAAGCTGCAAGTGCCTCTCCATATTTCAGTTACAACTTTTGGATCAACAGCAATTTTATTTTCACATACAGGTTAGTCACATAGAGCTGTTCAATTGTGGTAACTCTACTAAGTGCAACATAGTGTATATGAGGAATTATTCTTACAGTATTGAGATTGGCAACAATTTTAGTTTGAGTACCTCCTTGAGATCTGTGTACAGTCTTAGCTGCTGCTAGACGCAGTGCCAGAAAGCACGAGCTTCTTTGTTTTTACCAACACAAAAGTTATTGGTTTAATTGGTGTCCATGCACTTTGGATTCCTTGTACTTAAAGATGTCTGTTTCCTTGTTGTTGTTTTTACCAACATTGTCCTAATCAAATTCTATCCAAATTATACCAGATGGTTTATGTGGTTGATGTAACTGAACTAATTTAATAACACTGCTGTCAGTTCTTAGATTTAATGCACTTTCTGTTCATCAAATGGTTTCTTGCCAGCTGCATTGTGTTTCTCAGTTTCATATTTGGCTCAATATTTTGCCTCTTAGTTCAGCAGAGTTAGCTCCAATAACACTGCCTTGTGCCTTAAATCTTAATGGAATATTTATTGCCTGTACAACTTTCATAAGCTGTTTTATTATACTCATCAACATCATAATTTTTAATCAATAATTGCATCTTTTGCCAGTTTTGCCTTTTGGACAATTTAATTCATCAAAACATCTTTCTTTGAGTTTGGAAATATAATTTGAAAATAAATGTCGTATATATGGGTAAAATAAGAGAAACACCATGACAGTGGTTGTCTACCAAACTTCTTATCTAAATAGACAAGTATAAAACACTGCCATAGCTTAAAATATGCACGAAGATACATGTAGTAATAGTATGCTGTATCAATCGATCAACGTAAATAACTTTAAAAAAGCGTAAAATGTATACAAGTTATCTTACCTGAACAAGGCAATCTTGTCTCCGTCGATGAATCTTCACTAAAATCGCTTTTAAACAACTCTTTTACTCTTGGTTCAACCTCAGGTTCAACTGCAAACAGCCTTCGGGGAACTCTCGAAATTAGCATCACGTGATGAAATCCTAATATTCCATACCCCAAAGCGACATTTTTACCTCGACGTAGGTATTGCTCTGACGCGGTATAGACTTATGATGGACTTATGATGTATGCCGACGACTGTTAATTCTGAAAGCCTGCAAATGCTAACACCTGATTTTCCTTAAGCGCGCCCACGCCTTTAGTGGACAGCATGCCCGCGGCCCAGGTTGGCTCGAGTTCTGGCCAGGCGGTGGTCGCACTACGACCGCAATGCATCATGCGCAAATAAAAAATTCGCTCAGTTGTGGCTCTGACTGCCGAAGTGAAAGGTCAAGGGTTTAAAAAATTCGCTCTGAGTAGCCTCTGACCGCCGAGGTGAAAGGTTAAAATCTGTTTAATAGTCGAAACAATGGGAATAAAAACTCTTTTGCCGTTTGTAAAATAAGAAACGACAAGGGTAAATATAAAAGACTTTGCTGGCCAGGTTTGTGCAGTCGATGTGTCGTGTGGCTTCACAAAGCGTTGGCTGTAAGCTTCAAGGAGTTTGGCGATGATCGCAGGTTTGTATTATTTAATATTTCATAAATATATTTTAATTTCTGCATTTAATATTCAGTCACCAAATTTGTAAATTTATGCGAGCAATCTGCCAGCTTACAACTGTATTGTTATTGTAATTATTGTGCAAATTTGTATTTTGTAAGGTCATTGATATATGCGAGTCTTTACTGAGAGTCTTGATGGCAAACGACGTGGAGCCATACATTGTATTTGCATGATGGCTTGCCTCTCCCCGCCAAGCAAAGAGAAAACGAAAAGCGTACCAGGCAAGAATAACTCATACCATTTACACTGCTTAAATTATACTTGTAGATAAAATATGAGCTCTTCACTTCTTGGAGAAAATGTGCCTAAATATTTTTGGACGTATTTGTATAGACAGAGGAGCAAAGATCGTGAAAATGCCTGCGAAGAAAGCCTTGGCAAGATCTGCCGAAATTAGTAATGAATTAGTAAGAAAGTTGGTAAATGTAAGTCATATTTGTTTATTATTGACTTGTTCCCCATTTCAACAAAAGAATGTCATTATCTTGTATAGAATTGGCGGCCATGTTGGTCCCCAAATTAATTGTCTGTAAGGGATTGGTTATGTTGGCAAGTCAAGAATATGTACTAGCTGCATGTCTATAGCAAAATAGATCTTTTAACTCATCAATGGCAATACTCCTCAACTGACGAGTAAAATCGTCTGGTATTATGTGTGTGTTATCAGCTTTCCCCACCCTGGGGACCCCGGGCTGTGGTGGGGCAATTTGATGGCTTTGTAGGCACTTTGGATGTAATTTTTACCAAGATGCAGGGGAAATGTACGTGGGGTCTATGCGCATTGCCCCGACATCTCGGGGAAATGAAGGGACTTTACAAATAAGTCATTGTTTTCTATTGTTTTTTATATATGACCATGCAGACAACCATGTATGGGGGTGGGGAAATAGTGTGGCATTATAAATAAGTTTTTGCATAGGCCCCACTATTACCTGGGGTCCCCAAGGAGGGGAAAGACAATGAAACATGCATTAGACAGAGTAAAATACTCTGGCATTAGACAGATTAAAATTATACTAATATGTAGGGCCTGCATTGTAGGTGCATCTGGCCAATAGACACTGAAAGATAGTTTTGTTAACCCATAACTGTCAATGCCAGCTAATGAGTTAATAAGGATTTGTTTTCAAACAGATTTACTTAGTCCATTTTGACATTTAGATTTGCTGTGAAAGAGACATTCCCTACATAATGGCACCATATGAAGCAGATGCCCAGATTACCTTCCTTGTAAATAAAGGATATGCTGATTTTGCTGTGTCTGAAGACTCAGATTTGCTTGCATATCAGTGTAAAAAGGTATATATAGAATACAGTTAGTTTTGACAGTGCTGGATTCATCACTAGGGAAAACCAGTGGGGAAAACCCTCAAACTGTTCAGTAAAGCTTTCAAATTAAAGTAATCATTACCTATGCAACAAAGCTGTGACCATGAAACTTAATTTTTTGCACATGAATAATAGACCTTTTCAAGCTTGTATTTTCTATGTAAGCAATTATAAATTATCTATTATGATATTTCAGGTGCTGTTTAAGCTACAAACAAATGGGACAGGTGACTTTGTGGAGCTGGAAAAAGTCTTGAAACATTTAAACCTAAATGTTTCCTGACTAGCATTGGAATGTAGGGATACATCTGAACATTCTTGAATTTCATACTGCCAAAAGGGCCCTCTGAACAGACACAGCCACTTCTGACCAAAATGGGCAAGCATGGTCTCAAGCCAGAGAGCATAGTGTTTCTCAATACCAAGTTTCTGTGATGATGATGCTGAGAAAAACCAAACATTATAATCGATTAAACCAAAGGGCATCCTGTCAATTGGCATTCGGGTTTCTGCTTTTTCATGCTCACGATTGAAACACTTGGAGATATGGTAAACAAGGTTATGCTTGCCTTCGTCGAACAACACTCTCATTGCTGAAAGACTTGTGTCAAGAAAATCATGTTGCACAAATGAATAAAACGAATTCCCACCAGAGCTAACAACCAAATGTTTAAACAAATGTTGTAATAATTGCTTTTGAAGACGTTCTGACATTGTATTTTGAAAAGAAGAGATGAAGTTTTGAATTGTATCTCCCAAGGATACCTTAGTTGCTTTCTGGGGTGAACAGCTAAAAATCGGTGATAAACATTCATTTATTTCACTGGTGGTCTGCTTTGATGGGGGGTTGAATTGGAAACAAATTCTTTGGAATTGGTTACACTGGTAACATAGTCAATATTAGAGAATTCCTCTGCATCAGACAATGTTGCAAACTCTTCAACCAAAAATTTTGAGACTTTACTCCTACATGATGAGCCTACAAAAGTAATTAAATTCATTAAGTACTGATTGAACAACAAGCAAGTTCAACTCCCCCTCCCAATAACTGTCATTTTCAACTGACTTTACACAGGAGGTTTGAAGTTCTGCAAGTTTGTTACCAACTTCGTATTTACGTATGAAACCTCTGGTGTAAAGATACCAATTGAAACAATATTATATTGTTGCATGTATTTTATAGAACCCATTGAAAATTCCATACTTGTTATAAAAACACATTGGGCACCTGTTGCCAGAAGGGCGATGGCCGATGGTTGCACTTTTTTGCAACTGCTCTAGCCTATATTTATGTCTAAATATGTTAATGATTTTTGCTGGAAATTGCAAACTCCAAAAACCTTCAACATCAATTTCTTTTGAACAAAATACCCCAAAGAGTGAGAATCTTTTCCACTGTTAACTGTACAGAAACCTGCAATATACCATCTATACAGACTGCAAAATACAAGCTACAACAATAAATGTATGAAATTATATACAACTGGAGATGGAAATAACCAACCTGTTCGAGAAGCACTACACATTTTATTAACAGATATTGCACATTCATTCCAAAACTTCATGTTTTTTGTTTTCGGCCATTTATCGGTGTGTGCACCATCCCAATACAAGCATATGTGCTGAACCAATGTAGCCAATTCTGCAGTCACCCAATTATAATTGCCATTGACACATTTTTGGCCATCCCCCTGATTCATGTTGCCTTTCCCATTTCTCTTTATCTTTGTCTTCTTTTTCCCAGGCGTATTCCCCTCTGGAATGCATGACCGCTTTCCCAACATGGCAGTAGAACTTGACAGATCTTCACAAGAAGACCTATTAAAATCAGCACAGAAAATAGCATGAAATGAATGTCCCCAAAAGGTACAAATTCAAGGGGCGCTAGGGGGCGCTACCATATAAAGGACACAAATAATTATCGTAGATCACATAAAGTGCAAACTTGAACCTGGTTCATGCACAGTTAACCTGCTATACGCAAATATAAAATAAACCTTTGAAATCGGGCAAAATACAAGGGTTTGAAATGACATGATATTTTTGATAGAATTCCAAACGTTATCGATTTAAAAAGTACGAAGAGATAAAGATCTGATGTGTAGCTTTCTTTTAAGTCAGAATTCCAAAGTAAAAACTCTGAATATAAATAGAAAATCAATTCGAAACTTACCTGTCTTTCTGTTCCGAATCCGCCATCTTGAAGAAAACCAAAAAAATAATACATTGCGGTCGTAGTGCGACCACCGCCTGAGTTCTGGCTATACGGACCATATAAACATGCCCGCGATTCTTGTGGTCTGCGCCATCTGCTTTTGGTTTTGCGTTTGTGTTTTTGCGTTTGTGTTTTGACTTTTGCGTTTATGTTTTGACTTTTGCGTTTATGTTTTGACTTTTGCGTTCGTGTTTTTGGTTTTGCGTATGTTTTGACTTTTGCATTTGTGTTTTTGGTTTTGCGTTTAATAATAATAATAATACTAGAAATACGTGTACGCAACAACCCCTCGCTCGCTTACTGTTTGAGGCTTTAATATTGCCTAACTGAACAGATTTTCAAACTGCTTATTTTTTGGGTGCAATTTGTGGGTAGTGTACTGAAAAGAACCCAAGTGGGAAAGTCTGCCAACACAATTGTCTCGCAGGCAGGGTTGGAAACCAATTGTGTAACTATTGATTATTGAAATTAATAATTAATTTTAATAATTATTAATTTAAATAATAATTTTATTAATTATATATTACATAATTAAAGTTAATTATGTCAGTTATGCTTTTAATAATAAATTTCAACATGCATGTTTACAGTACCGTAACAGTGGCATACTCATAATTTTACTCAAAGTACAATTGTATTCACGAGACTGCATAACCATGTACATACATGTACCCTACTGTAATAATGTAATCTGCATGTTCCTTATTGTCTAATTGTTAGTAGCAGATACCAAAAGATTGCATACCTAAATTTATCCTAGACCAAATTGATAAGGCTGATAAACCTTTTATTCTTTTAGAAGACTTCTGTTTCTTAACTTTTATTAATATTATATAATTATGCACATTCCATGTACCAGTATTTCAATGGTATTCAAGTACCGGTAACACAATTTCAAAAATTGAAATGACAAAAGCCCATAATATACAACAAAGAACGATATTGCTTAATCTAATTATTTCACCAATATATATATATTAATTCAGGATGAAATTCCTTTCAGCTGCTTCTTCAGTGGGGTGATACCACTTGTTTAATCCTAACATGTTCCCCTGACACTGAGTGTTAACCTACCCATTTATACATTATACAGTATTTATCCTTCAAAAGCTGTGTAAAAATATACATTGAAAGCCTAGGACTGGCACTGTCCAGGCCTACTATCCAGGACAAAGGTGAATTTAAACACACACACTAAGCCATTGGCCAGAAGGGCATATGCCATAATATCAGATGAGCATAAATGCTGATTGTTATAGCCAGTATGGTGTATGTTTACACTATTAAAGTGAGTAAAATGTAAGCCAGGCCCAAGGTGGCATCCAGCCAGGTTGGTCCTGGTTAGTCGTATAGACAGGGGCGAAACTCGAGGGGGGGTGTGACACCCCCCAAAATACTAAAAAACCCAATTGGCAGGGCAAATGGACAATCAGAGATCTTGCAGGCCGCAGGGCAGTTCAGTCGGAGGCTAGGAGAGAAGCTACTTACGGTAATCTACCTACGGGCTTCATCTACACGAGATTTTAGAAACGGGTGTTGCCTGAAGTGTTAGCCAACCCCTATACCTTGCCACGCGACAATTTCATTCCCGAGTCTGCGCAGGCTCTGGCAACGAGATTGGCCACTCGAGTGTTAGATTGGTTCCCAGACCCTTCTGTCAGTACTGGGCGCAAAAAATGGCGGCACTTGGTAAGAGGCAGCTGCAGGTAAGCTTGGATTCATTTGAAATATGCTCGCTTTGTAGAATTAGATGAAAACGTTTGCTCAAATTGCTGCAAATTGTCTTTCCGAGCTTCTAGAATTCAAAATTTTCCGGGGGAGCACCCCCCTAAAAATGCGGTCACTGCAGGGCAACAAAGATTTTAGCAGGGCAATTTTACCGTACACACCCCCAACGAAAAAGGGCTAGTTTCGCCCCTGCGTATAGACTTGCAGTATAAGTACAGCTATAATCTGTACTTTTTTACATCCTTACCACCAGTACTGGTACTCACTATATAGGCTAATTATCAAGTATTGCAATTATTCCATTGTGGATGAGGTTGCAAAGTGACCGAGTGAAACAATGGTGATGGATAATTTAAATAAAAGTATAAAATCTGCCATTCAAAATTTGTATTAACATTTGTTATTCTGCAATATCATAATAAAGCACATAATTTATTGGTATATCTTATGTAAGGACTATTCAATTTCGAGCGAAAGGTCTGATTGGCGCTTTCTCGATATATCAACAAACCGAAATTCAAATAATCGCTAACCCTAAAACTAACTTGGGTTGATGTTATAATAATTTTAAATTTCGGTTGCCATGACGACATGCCAAAAGTGAAATGTTCCAACCACAATATATTTTGAAGTACTAACTCTAAGAACTCATTCTACATATCTAATGAAAGCTTGATTAACAGCCTCTGACATACCTACAAAAATATTTTTGTAACTGATACCTAACAGCTTGAAAAAAGCGACGACGCTTGGATTGGATTGACAAACTCCGTATAAATATTTTAGATATTCAGACGACGATATCTTTTGAACTACTAACGCAATAAAATCATGCTATATATCAAATAAAAGCCTGAATAACATACTCGGACATGTTTGCCAAACTATCTTTGTAACTGATTAACAGGTTTAAAAAACCGAAAACGGGTTTACCTTTAGTTTGACGCCACGTATAAAAGTATAAAACTTGATTTACGAACTTGACATCTTCCGACGACGATATATTGCATTTTCACTGCCTTTTCACGATCTTTTTGAACACAAATCTTCATTCACCGTATAACCCGACAAAACACGTACTTTTCTTTTAATTCAAATGTTCAAATGCAGATATTTAGTATTTACCATATCTAGTTACCAGGGTCAAATTTTCCAATGCCGCGCATGATCGACGACGTTGATCCTGAATATATATTACCATTTGCGTTCAACCTTGAAGCTTGACGATTTTAACGCCTATGTTTACTTTTCAAATGTTAACGTTTAGTCCCGCCCCCTGTCACGTTTGAAGCATGAAACTGTCACGTTTATAGTTGGAAACGTCAACGTTTGCGGAAAAATACTGACATGTTTTGTTCCCGTGCATGCAACGTTTGCAGGTTTTGAACACACGCTTTCGAGTTTTGAAGACATGTTTCGATCAATTAGATGTTTGAACCTCGCGTGTTTTTGATAAAACAACTTTAAAAGATGGATGCAAAAATGCAAATCCAAGTTCAAATTGGTGAAACTCGACGTGTTGTTTTTATGGAACCGCCGAGAACCTATAGTGACCTAACAAAAGCCATCACGTTAGAGATTCCAAAGATGAAGTTTATGGATTTTGGACTGATGTATGAAAATGACGAGAGGGAATATGTGGTGTTAAATGACGATCCGTTTTCCATCAGAATTGCTATTTCGGGATCGAAATGCATCGAGGGGACGGACGTTCATCGACTAATGTTGAGAGTTTTCGAGGGCTCGTCTCCTAGTGTGAAAGAAAAAACGGACGAAAGTAAAAAACCTGACCCATCTCGCCTAGTAGAGTCCACACCGAGGTCCACATCCAGCTTCTCCACTAAGTCTAAGGAAACGCATTCAACGGCGCGAGCTAGTCTGGAATTCTGCGACTTTTTCAACGACAGTGACGAACAAGATCTCGAACAAGATAGCGATACATCGGGCGATCAGAAAACCCCACTGCAGAGATACATCCTCAAAAGCGAGGAGAGAATAAATGAGAAGAGATCCGCAATTCTAAACCTACGGGGAAAAGTCGAAGAAACAGAGGCCAAATTAGAGAGGGTGAAATCCGATCCACGTGATGGGAACATATGCAGAAGTTGTCATTTACGTCTGGGACACTCTGCTCGGAACTGTGAATACGGTAAATGCACGTCAGTCTTTAAATGCGGGTTGGAGAAGTTTCATACAGGCGAACTAAAAATGAAAGAAATGCGATGCCAATTGAAGAAACTCGAAGGTGAGCTTAAGCGGTTGAATGAAGAGCTTCGTGACAAAAAAAGTGCCGTCGAAACGGCAAAAGACAAAGTTCACGTAAGAATCGAAAGTGACTTGCTACATGCAAACAAGAGCGCGTACACTGTGAACGGAAACAGGAACTGGTCACTGTTGCGAAAACATGTGTACCTCTTTCAAAATTATTGCAAAAAGAACTTGGGAGGGAAAATACCTGGCAAACAAGATGTCGAAAGCATTTTAGAGAAAGCTCTAGCAGACAATGACTCTGAAAGTAGTTCTTTCTACAGCAGGGCAAAGCAAATCGGTAAACGTAAACGAATACATGAAAACCCAGCCAAATCATCCATGGAGCGTCTAGGAGTATTGTTCCCGACTTCTAGATGCGAAGGTAATACTAGTATTTCTAACGCCGAGCCCGATAACACTCCACAAATGTTATATACTGCCCCTACTTCAGAAAGGGGTTAGGGTAAAACGCGGATACGGACGGACGGACGGACGGACGGACGGATGGCACGGATGGACGGATGGCTTCAATTTTCATAGAGTCATATCCGCGTTTTACCCTCGGGTAAAACGCGGATATGGTATACAAAATGTGTTTCATGTCTTTTAGAGTCATATCCGCGTTTTACCCTTTCGGGTAAAACGCGGATATGGTATACAAAATGTGTGTCATGTCTTTTAGAGTCATATCCGCGCTTTACCCTTTCGGGTAAAACGCGGATATGGTATACAAAATGTGTTCATGTCTTTAAAAGTCATATCGTGTTTATGTAAAATTTTATAACTAATAGTACGATACTATCTCTTAGCTGAATTTAATACTAACGATCTTTAGTAGAAATTGACAGGTGACTATAGAGTTTCTCGTGCCGTGATTGGTCGAGATGGGCGGCCTATTTTGTGATAGTCACCTCGCGCGAGGTGACTATCACATTTTCAGCGATTTAAAAATGGCGGCTTTTCGATTTATCGATATTACGTACGAAAAAGCGAATACAACTGAAGAAAATACTATTCAAAAACAAACTAAAGAAACAACTAAATATAGAGTTGAACGTTTTCGAGGTAAGATATAAGAATTTTCCTAATATCATAGCTATAAACTCTTGGTGGTGGTGTCGACGGCAATCGGTGACACGATCAAAACAACAAGTAATTTTGTGAAAAAAACTTTATTTAACAGAATACTTTGAACAACAAACATTTAAGACAATATTTGAAAGCTTATAAGCATGGTTGTCGAAGATATAAACAAATGCTTTTCAATATTTTACGTTTCTGCCCGAAAAAAGACGGCAGTTTTAACAAAAAACAAGTCAGTTGTTGTCAGTCCGAGCTGCAGTCTTGACCGTCATCCTCAGTACAACAAACAAATTTCAATCTGTGACAGTATTACTTATTCAATGAGGCTAATAAAACACAAAGTTTTAGTTCCTACCTCAAGCAGCTCCGTCAGTGAAGGAAAAATAGCGGTGATACGGTTCAGAAAAACATTGACAGCCGTGAAACTATATCCAAAAATTGTACGAGACAGAGTGCTGATACACAGAATTATCCCCAAGTTTTACTCTAAACAGCAAGGTTCTGTATCTCCATCTACGTTGGAAATCGGCCAAGAAAAAACAAACCAAATCTGCTGAAAAAGTCATTGCTTCACCTGGTAAAAAATGCTGATTGACAAGGGAACTTTGAGCTGGACAAAAGTGAAGCCGGTTTTGTACTAACCAAGCAAAAACAAGTTCCGTCTGGATCTTTCAACAGTTGCTCGTTTATGTTAACTCAATCTTTAACTCAGTCTTACACTCTGTAGTTCGCTTTTCTTAAGCACATTTTGGCCTCCACTTGCAAGAGTATATAGCACGTTCGTATGTTGTTCGTTTTAATATTCTGTTGAATGTTGATTACGTAAAATCATGTGATCTCACGGTGCGCGACTTCCGGAAGTAACAAATAAAATAATTAAAACATTTCCCCTTGCTTTCTTTCAGTTGTTTCTCTCTGATAGTCACCTGTGAATTTCTACTAAAACAATTAGTCACCTCAGTCTCGGTGATATTTACCTCGCCGCTTCGCGGCTCGGTAAATATTCACCGATAATCACCTCGACTTCGGTGACTAATTGTTAAATAGAATTCTAACTTAATAGTACAAAATTACGCGCTAAATCTCTATAATTAAGAAAATGGTGTGTACTGATGCATGTCTATCAATTTGGCCCGAAACTTTTAAAATGAAACGATATAACAATAACAAATCTTTAACAAATCTTTAAATATCAAACAAATCTAACAAATCTAACATCTAACAAATCTTTAAATATCAAATAATATCAAATCCAGTAATATCCAGTAATATCAAATTAACTTAAATGTACTGCATATATACGGGAAAGTCAATACATCACAATATATTATGACTGGACAGCTAAACACCCACGCCAAAATGTCGTAGTAGTACCATGTGTTGCGTAGTGAGCTGAGATGCCACCCAGTTTGCCACAGCTACCATACTTGGCTGGAAATATGGCTGCTTGGAACGAAGGCAGCTTAAATGCACATGAAAGTACACATTTGCTACTTTTGACCCTCTTTCACCAGATGGAAGTAGAAAGCCTCGTGGCATTCTGGAGACGATTGTGGCGTCATATGGTGGATCTGGTATGCGCTCATCGGGTTTCAGTGTTTGACTGCAACCGTGACAAGTTCGTACCCCAGTAACTAAAAACTTCAAAAGATGTAGTTCGAATGCTCCATCCGATGGTTGAGGGACAAACGAATGTAGTTGTGGTATTCGTACAGGTTGTTGTGCTTGTGCCTGCAGCGCTTGTTGCTGCAGTTGCGATGATTGTTGTTGCAGTTGCGATGATTGTTCTTGTGCATGTGCTTGCGGTGCTTGTGTATGTCCTTGCAGCGCTTGTTGCTGCAGTTGCGATAATTGTTGTTGTGCATGTGATTGCAGTGTATGTGTATGTCCTAGCAGTGCTTGTTGATGCAGTTGCAATAATTGTTGTTGTGCGTCTGCGTGCGGTGCATATGCGTGTGATTGCAGTGTATGCGAGAGCTGCGGTGCTTGTGCTTGTGCATGTACATGTGCTTGTGCGTGTGATTGCAGTGTATGCGAGAGCTGCGGTGCTTGTGATTGCGGTGCTTGTGCTTGTGCATGTACATGGGCTTGTGCGTGTGATTGCAGTGTATGCGAGAGCTGCGGTGCTTGTGATTGCGGTGCTTGTGCTTGTGCATGTACATGTGCTTGTGCGTGTGATTGCGATGTTTGTGCGTGTGCTTGTGCTTGGAATGGCCTGTCTACTACCGATGTTATCGGACGTGTTATGCTGGCTCTGCCTCCTTTTCGTCTTGCTGTCGAAGCTTTCGTGGTCTTCTTGCCGATATTTTTACCACTCTCGAACGTAACAAGCGATGTCAAGTTAATTGTTTGTGGGCCATTCTTGACTAACCATTGCACATATCTTTCGAGCACATCAGCTTTCTCTGCCGCAGCGATGGCATGCGCACATACCTTTGCGGATGCAAATGCCGGACACCCATCGCAAACAACCTTTCCATTCTTTTGTATCTCCACAAAATGTGGTCTTTTAACTGTCTGGCTTGCCACCATGTATGCCTTGGTACTTCCCGGAGCAAGAGTTAAAGCACCTCGAGGAACAGTTGTACTTTGGTCAGGAACAATGGGAATGATGACTTCTGTTGCTTTTTCATTGGACATTTTGGCTTTATGAAATTTTTCCAAATGCCGATCCCTCTGCTCATTTCGCTTTCTAAACCATTCGGTTTCAGAAACATAGAAATTTCTGAACGGGGCCTTTGTTAAAGACGGCTGACTCGACGTCATCTCTTTGCTGCTGCACCAACACACGCATTTCACGAACAAAATCTGATATCTCATTCTCTTTGAATTCCACAGCCCGTTTTATCTTCGCGTTTGCTGATTCCGAATCATTGGTGTAGTATGGAAGAGGAGGGTCGCCCAAACCGGCGTTGCGTCGAGCTCTCTGTGACATACATTGGTTTATCATGGTGACCTGAACAATTCGAAAAAAATCCAATAAATAAATAAATAAAAACAATTGATCTATTTTGTATACGAGGAGATGTCGGTTGTAAGTTTATCTCGACGTATAGGATATCATACTGCTCGAATAACACAGTGGGACATTATTTATTAAATTAATCTGTTTAGCTGAGCTACTCGCCGTATATCAGCTCATAAAAGGTGAGTTGGGAAAAAAATATGAACTTTTAAAACGGAAAAGAGCCGTCGGAACTGTACCTTTTCCAGTATGTATTGGTAGAATTTAGGTGGTTGTCCTGCAGGAAGATAACTGCTTTCCTTTCTATTCCATACGTCTTTGCAATGCGATAGCTTAGCTTTTAAATCTTCCTCGTCTTTTGTGTCAAGAAGACCTTGATTTGAACGTAAATTAATTATAATTATTTGACGGGAATTTCTTTACTTATAATAACAATATGTATAATTTGCCGAAATTTTGACGACATTTACAATAAAGATCCTTCATTTTCCGAAAAAAATACATTTCAGAATGGTGCCGCCTCCTTCGCGACTGCCATACGGTAGGGCATACCGTATTTGGTAGAATACTTACCATTTTCCCAGGTATCCCCAACTCTTCGTCCAAAAACATCGGCAAGGATCTCCTTCTGTTGCGCTTCTGGGATGTTCGATTGCTTTAGTTGAGTTTTGCAATTCTCTCGGAAGTGAATGAAGCAACGGAGGTGGACCGCGTGAGGAAAATTATATTTTAATGCCCTATAAAGTTCTTCTTCGCCGTCTGTCCCATAAGCCAAGACGTTTCTTGAATCCTTATTTAATCCTACAAGCTACATAAATAAGATAACTTAATTAATACCTCAGGCAAGATTTCGCAATTTTGATAGGCGAAAATAGAAAAGACATTAAATTTCGCGAAAGCATCTGATCAACATCTTATTTAGTTATTTCTAAAAGGTCCATAATTGATAATTATTTGGCTGTATAAAAGTTCAACTACCCGTTTTGTAGAAGAGTCGTCACTTAGTTTTGAATGCATACATGTACTACATGAGAGCACAGTTAATAGAATGAGATGGTTTGGATAGTGGGCGGAGTTTCGGCATATGTTTTTGATCCCATGTTCTGATAGTGTGCATCAAATTACAAATCCTTAATAGCATAAAGCGCAAATCTCATCTGTGATCTCATCGAGAAACATCGTTTTCAAAGGCCGTCTTTAATTTTTGTGCTGTTTTATAAGTGAAGATGTAAGTTTCAACCATGCCTGGTAGAAACTGTGCATTTTTGGGTTGCCCGACCAGCCAAAAGCACAAATTATCGCTTTTTCAAATTCCCGTTGTGAACGCAAGGCAAAGCGAACATACTGCGTCGCTAAAGAAAAAAAGCCGAGAAGAATGGCTGAATATTATTCTCAGGACAAGAGAGATGACTTCAGAACTGAAGGAACGGATAAACAAGAATAATATATATGTTTGCGAACTCCATTTTAAAGCCGATTGCATTTTAAAAGGTATGTTTGAACTGTGGTTTAATTGTCCTCGCATAACTTGCGCTTGTATAATTGTTATGATAATTAATAATTATGTAAATTTTAACAAGCGGGAGAGGTTGTATAAGTACACGACAGCCTGAAAGATAAAAAATATGGCTTCTCGAATCTCTACGTTTCAAGCAAACTTTCGTCCTTTGCTCGAAACGTCGTGAAGCTATAATTTTTATCTTTTAGGCTGTCGATATACAACCTCTGCATCAAAAGATTTTATTAGTCATGTATGACTGTTAGACTGTACACTTATTTTAATACTGTATGGTGAAAGCGACTTGGATTAAGATTCTTTTGGGCTATTTAAATGTATATAGG
Organism: Chrysogorgia sp. JL179-B06; assembly: GCA_035772405.1. Taxonomy (NCBI): domain Eukaryota; kingdom Metazoa; phylum Cnidaria; class Anthozoa; order Scleralcyonacea; family Chrysogorgiidae; genus Chrysogorgia; species Chrysogorgia sp. JL179-B06. The sequence continues at coordinate 789,236 of JAYKKM010000207.1, forward strand.
CTATATTAATATCGACTCTATCAGTTTTGAAGTTCATTATATACATTATAATGTTGGAATTTATGCACATTTACAAAAGTGTAATCATTTCTATAGAGAACACTACTACCTGTGCTTGTGTACTATTAATTATAATCCATTTGCAGATCCTGATAAGCCAAACTCAAGAAAAATCCTTCAAGCTGACAGTATCCCCACAGAGAACCTGCCCTTAAGATCCCATGAGACCAAGAAGACACCACGCCGAGTTATTGAGAAGAAGGCACCAAGACAAGAGCTACAAGAGGATATACCATGTTCCTCCCATTCGTATTCAGAGCCAGCATTGTGTTCAGATGATTTAATTAATCAACTTGACAATGATACTTTATTGGAATGGAAAAGTGAAGTGTGTGATGATGGCAATGTCAATTTTTTTCTGACTGACAATGTCCATGGAGTTGCCAAATATACAGTTGTTGTAGATTCTTGTTCAATGGAGTTTACGGCATATGCTTTCAATTGGCCAATACCCGATGACCACAATATCTACAATGAACATAAACGATCTATCAAAAGTGGCGAACAGTTTCGAGAGGTGTTGTCAACAATAGAGAAAAGCAAGCTATGTGAAGGTGTGCCTGAAGATCATCAAACAAAAAATGCTGCTATTGATCCGAACACGGACATAACCATTACTATTCCTCGAACAGTTATTCGCCACTCTGTTCCAAAAAAGCCATCGCCAAAGCAATTTGAAGCAACTGTTTTCTTTCGTTCAGCTAACTGTGAGGTCATCATAGAACGTTCTGAACTCTGTGATCCATGCTCAACTATCACCAAACAACTAAAGAAGACAAACAAAAAGAGAGCTAAAACATCCCCAGCAAAGAGTAAGGCCCCTCTTTCAGCATGTGGACCTGACAAGTTACGTGCAACCGTGGTAGCTACAAGGTCTAAGTGCAAGTTACTTGAAGGGGAACTGCAAGAATTGCAAAAGAAGATTACCAGTCAAGGAGTATCCATCGATAAGACTCTGGAGGAGGACATTCTGAATATAATGGATGGACAAAATCTAGATAGTACTCCACACATGAAATTCTTCTGGCAAGAGCAGATGAAGCTTTTGCAATCTTCTAGTTGTGGACGAAGATATCACCCGCAAATCATTCGGTTTGCTTTATTTGTTCATGGCAAATCACCATCTGCTTATAGAGAGCTCAGAGAAAGCGGTGCCTTGGTATTACCCAGTGAAAGAGTTTTAAGAGATTATAAAAATTATTTCTCTCCAAAAGCAGGGGTAAACGCAGAAAATGTAGAATCTTTGCGAACCAAGGTGAAATCGTTTAGCGGAATTCAACGATACGTCGTACTGGTCATGGACGAGATGAAGATCAAATCAAATCTTGTATATGACAAGCATTCTGGCAATCTGATCGGGTTTATTGATCTTGGTGATCCTATGACAAATTATGCCTGTCTGGATAAAGAAGATAGCGTTGCCACTCATGCATTGGCATTTCTTGTTAGAGGTTTAGCCACTGATATGAAGCATATCATTGCCTATTACTTTACGGGAAATGTCACTTCATACCAGTTACTGCCCATTTTCTGGAAAGTTGTGTCAACATTGGAGCTGTCACTGGATCTTTGGGTGATTGGTCTGGTCAATGATGGTGCTTCACCAAATCGGAAATTATTTAATCTCCATAGCAAGTTGGCTGGTGAAGATGAATGTGATGTTGTATATAAGACTTTAAATCTTTTTGCACCATCACGTTTTGTCTACTTCTTCGCAGATTCTCCACATTTACTGAAGACAGCTCGAAACTGCTTGTATAATTCAGGATCAGGGTCATGCAGTCGATACATGTGGAACAATGGCAAATATCTTCTATTCAGTCACATAGCAGATCTTTTTTATCAAGATCAAGCAGTTGCGCTCCATGTGCTTCCAAAATTGACATTGGATCACATTGTGCTAACAAGTTATAGCAAGATGAAGGTGAGATTGGCAACTCAGGTTCTCAGTCGGTCGGTTGCAATAGCATTGGAGGAAAGCGGAAACAGTGATGTTTTGGGGACTGCACAATTTTGTCGAATGATGAACGATTTTTTTGATTGCACCAATGTAAGATCTCTTACTGAGCATGTCAAAAAAAGAAATGAATTCATCAAGCCCTACACTTCTGCTGATGATGATCGGTTTGGATGGTTGGTTGATGTTTTTCTTCAGTACCTGGAGAGTTGGAAGGTATCCACTCGTGAAAGGGAAGGCAAGTTCTCTGATGATGCAAGAGGAAAGATGTTCTTATCCATGCAAACGTGCGAAGGTCTGAAGATTTCTGTCTTTTCCCATGTTGAGGCCATCAAGTTTCTTCTGAAAAATGGGTTCAAGTATGTCCTGAGTGAAAGGTTCATGCAGGATGTACTAGAGGATTACTTTGGACACCAGCGTTCCAAAGGACGACGAGCAGATAATCCTAGTGCATATGAATTTGGCTACAATGATCTCACCATTGCAGCGCAGCGAGATATTGCTCCAGTTGTACGAGGAAATGTCGGTGGCAGATATGAAAAGAAAAAGTGGTTTGCTGTGAGTGATGAACCAGTGCAGAAGAGAAAGAAAAAATAAGTGTTTTTTTCTTATAAATATATAACATGCAGATGCTAATATGGACAGTGATTGACTATTGTTAAATTTGCTATGTGCTCTACCTTATATATATATATATATGTTATTAAAAAACATAAAGTACAGAATCACAAAATCTTTTCCAAAAGCTCAAGGTAACTGTACTTTATGTTTGGTATTTGCTCTATCTTGTACATGGTATTGACTACTGATATGTAGCATGTGCATTAATGGTAAATGAAAGACTTGAAAATGTGGCTGAAACTTTTCAAACTCACAGTTCTGTTGGAAAATATTCTACTTAAATAAGATGGAAGTTACAAAATATATATTGGAAACACTGTAATAATTGCTGAATTATGAAACCTAATTGTACAAATTGTAAGGAATAGATGCCATCATTTTTTTCCTACTTTTTATCAGAAAATGTGATTGTATTTTTCTGCTTTATCCACACATTTTTATTATTAAATAAACAAGTAGGAAAAGTATGATGGCAGGAATGTCTGTGACAACAGCATATTATATTATTGGTAAGACAGGTAATGAGCAATGTAAATATATATTTCATATTAGAGTTCAATGTAAATAGTATAGAATGTGTTCAAAAAGCATGAAGTACTGTATATTGTTGCATCAGATTATGAAACTTGATAAGTGTGATAAACTGGTGTTTTACTGGCTGAATATCATACAGTACCGGTATGTCTCTTTCAATATGCATGCAAAACACAGCCTAATGTACAATTTTAACAAATGATTTTCTATCATAATACAACATAAAAGCAACAATTTATTTTATTTTACCACAGTAGCAAAGCGAAACACAAAAACTGGTGTTGAATTTGCATGTTACAATGAATTCCTATATATTTGAATGATACAAATGGTTAAACATTTGCATTAATATGTAACCAGATTTTATTTCTGACTTTGCTACTGTTATACTATAAACAATGCTGGCCGATGATTTAAGAAGGCAACAGGAATCATTCACATGAGCAAATTAACCAACATTTTGTACTATATGCTACTTTTTAATATATTTTTATTACAGCAATCAAATTTGAATAAAGTGAAAGGATCTAGGACCAAAATCCAAAAATAATTCAACCAAAATAATATTAAAGTATATAAACATGAAATAAGTATATTGACATAGCGTATTATTATTCTGTCTGCATGTTTATGACTTGTCCGAAATTTGTTTCAAATCCTTTCTCAGCCCTTTCTTTTTGTTTTGCTTCTCTTTTATTCTATATCGGGAGATATAGTCTCTTGCATATGAGAATGATCTCACCTTCAAAAACAGTTTGACAATGTTTTCTAGGCATAACTTCTGGGTATCACCAGATGGATTGACTCCAGATGACAGCACAATATTTTGCCATAACGACTTGACAATTGGTAAGGAAAGGGTGGAATAGCAGATTGCATCGACAGGAATGTTTCGAATAGCCAGCTTTGATTTGTCAACTTCCTTTCTGAAACAAATCTCTGCCTCGTGTAAAATTCTTACAATATCCTCGCAAGGTATTACAAGACCACCTCTTGTTCGGGCTAAAATGTAACTGTTGTTTTCTTGTTCTGATTTTAAATTTTGCAACAAGGCTTGAAGTTCATTGTTTTCCTCTTTAGACTTTGATGCTCTAGTTAACTTTGAAACTACATACCCTGAAATATAGGAGAGAGGACCATGTTCGCTTGGCTCAATTTTGCAGTCGGGTGTAGATTCTGTGTCGCTTTCTTGGGAAACATTTTGTACGTTTAAAAATCCAACCAAATGATCGGGGATGTGGATCATGACAAGGTTTGCAACTCGCGAATCCGTACAGTCCAGTAGTTTCGCTGACTTTGGCATCAATCCGTAAAAGGTCTCGAGAAGTTTATCTTGATTTCGGCTTCGAGAAAATTTTATGTATAAAGGCAACACTTCGTCGAACAATGCTTTAGTCGCTGTAACCTTTTCCGCCGCAGCATTTATATTTTCCCCATACAGCTTCTCTTCAACAATGTTTTTTTTAATCGTATCCACAATCGACGTTATGGTCTCATAACAAAGCGGTGTTGTAGTCGAAGGAATAGAAACACTATCGCCATGTTTCGAATTAGTGTGCCTGGTCAATCCGCCTTTCGACTTGCATACTTTGCTACATTTTGAACAGGGAAACGATTTCAAGCCTTCAATTTCAGTCACAGCTTCTACAAATTCATTTTCTACTCCTTGATCGTCAGTTTCTAAGAGTTGAAGAGCGATATCTATGTTGTAGAATACACGTGCGTCGGGCATAATATCCTCTTGTTCACTCCTCGTTGAAAACACAGGCACAAAATCGCGTGTTTCTTCCAGTTCTTCGTCTGAATCTTGCTCCAAAATCTCCCTCATTTCTTGTTCTTCCTGCAATTTCTCTTCCGCATCCATGACACAAGATTTTAAAGCGAAAAATATATCGCAATCTGTTGAAACAGCTGGAAACCAATGTAATTCTATACTATTTGTCCTGAGGCGATGCACACTATCAGTCACGTGATTTTTTTGTCCTTTGATGCGCAACATATTTGCCGCCCTGCTTTGAAGTTTGCCGGCTCTCCAAACCATCTCATTCTATTAACTGTGATGAGAGACAAAGAAAAACTTACTTTGGAAAAAAAGTAGTTGTACGCGTCAAATGACTTGGTCTGACTTAACAACAAGGGTCCAATCATTATAGGATGATGACCAGCTACTCTATCCACAACCTTTTGGTTTCTGAAGGTTGTTACGGTGACGTTGAAGCGACCTAGGTTGAACGTGGGATCTACTCCCAAGACGCTGAAACGCTCTGGATCAGTGCAAAACGTGATAAGAATTTCGATCTGCCAATCATCTCCAAGAACACATCGCAATTCTGGAGCACCGGTCACTTCCCTTATAAAAGCTTTTTCGTCATGTTGTAACTGCTCTCTTTTGCATTGCGTCAGCAAAATCACAAGCGAGTCCATGTTATTGACGCGTTGACCTTTCGAGGTGGACTTGGCATACTTTGCCTGATCTCTGTTTCGTGGTAAGTCGCTCGGAGATGACGCACATCGTATACCCCCCTTTTCCGTCAACACTCTATGATAGGCTGACTTCGGGTTTTCGGTTGCTGATACTTCTTGCAATCGCGACTTTGTACTGTCTTTCGTTCTTATATAGCCAGGCGCGCTTGTTCTTTTTGTATTTCCATGAGATGCCGGTTCTACGCGATGACATTCTCCATCAAATAAGTATTGAACGAATATTAGGGTTGGGTATTCTAACAAAAAAATAAGAAGGAAAATATATATGGAGAAATAGAGAGCATATATTAAATAAATGTTTTATCATACAGCTAATGTGCGCTTCTGACAAACAAGTTCTTTGTTCCTACTGTACCTTCTAAAAAGGTTGTATATTTCTTTAGGTCAGGCGATGACTTATTTTTAAAATAGATCCTCTTCACAGCATGTTCAGTGATTGCATCGGAATCGTTTCCTAACGGTTCTTCTTCACTTATTGGGGTTGGTAGCATGTGATGTTGGACTCCATTATTTTTCCACGCGCCCATATCATCACATTTCCAGTCTTGGTGACTTGATAATTTACTTGTATCGACAAGAAAACACACATCGTCCGAGACAGAAGTTGGAATACGCGTACACGTTTTGGTTGAATTTGGTTCCATCAACAAAATAGGTATCACCTCTTGTACACTTTTGATTGTCGTGTTCCATTCATATACTGGAGTGTTTGAATCATCATTATAATGGTAAACAATTCTAAAAATAGTTTGTTTTATGTAAGTTTCCCCTAAATTATTCACCCTATGTCGTATGATAGGGGTATCAAGCTTCCAACAGAAAAATATTGTAAGCTTTGCAAAATGTTGTTTTAACTTTTGAATGATAAATTCTCTACTTGAAATAATAACTAATGTAATCTCAGAATTAATGCAGCTTTAATGTTTTAACTTTAAGTTTTGTGGCGAAATCCTTTTCAATTAATAATTCATAGGAGATTAGTAAATATACTTATAAAACTATTTACCTGCTTCAAATAGAATCTCGTTCGTCTTCATCACTTCCACTGCTACTCAGTTCCGTTTTGACCATTGTGCATGATCTGTAAAAATTAGGGCGGAAATAGATCTTTTTACATCATGGAAGACAAATAGGTCAGTGACCACCAGTATGTACAAACACAATTTTTTACGGACTATAGTTTGTGCGAGTATGAACTTACGATTTGTGACTTTGATTATACATTTCAGCATCAGAACTCTCGTTGGAAGATACAATGACCACCTAAAGAGGTAATATGCACTTTCGGAACACTAGTAGATTTTTACTGACAATGGTATTAGCTCTCAACCACAATTCAATCATTTAGCTTCATTTTAATAAAATAGTTGGGTCCTACCAGTTGTACAGCCGTTCGACTTACACACATTTTCTGTTAAATATACTTATCTGTTCAAGATTTTGTTAGCTCATACCTGTTTTCTTTTGGTCGAGTACTGATGATTCTCAAATGTACGATTAGGTTCTTCATTCATTGTTTGTTCGTTATCACTTTCTTCATCAGCCAAGGAGATCGGGTTTCGTTGACTGTTGACTTCAGATGGAGGGTCTAACATTCGCAGATCGCCTTCATTCAGTTCATTGTCCTGATGATCACGTGTTCGCTCTTCAACGTCAATTGGGCATTCTGTGGGGTCGATCATATGGACCCCTTCGTTATCGCTTTCTTCATCGGTTGGAGATATCAGATCTTCTCGACTAGGGGCTTTCGATGAAGGATCTAACAATGGCAGATCTTTCTTGCTATTTAACCAAGAAAAAAGTTCTACATTTAATTTACAGAGAGCCCATTAACAAGACTTATTTTTTTGCTTCTATAATAGCTCAGAGACAGCTGTGGAAAACGCGCCATTTTCACTCGGCCAAAGGGGCACGAACAAATTATGAGAAACATGATCTATGGTTTAAAGTACGCGTTCTTAGTAAACTGTTTACGTTATTACTTCCTCCGGGTTTGTATGTGTGTATATATTTTATGTCTAACGAACCTTTTTGAATCGTGTGCAATCATCATTGACAGTGATTGTGGACCATCCAGTTTCGATGATGTTAATCGCTTCCATAACCAACTGCAACATTCTTTCACAGACTCTTCATGTGTCCCAGCGAATCTTTTCAAAAGGGCAGTGCTCTTCCCGCCAGCTTCAGTTGGAACTTCATGTGTGTCCAGAACAAACGTTTCCCAATTATAGGAACCAATGAGAAAAATAAATTGATCACACGTATATAAGCCATACGAATGGCATCGAGAAGTACCTGTAATCATCGCTTCGAGCAACTTATCTTTTCCAGTCTGCGATAATGCATTCTCTTTAAAGGGCAGTTCCTCAGTAAAATAGTAATGGTCAGCCGGAAGACAGTGGTTGTTTTTCAACAGGGCATAGGCCTCCATAACATCATAATGCAATGAAACATCGCGGAATCGATTGAGCACATGTGGGAATGTGATAATAATGCTTTCAGCAGTTTCAGCTATGCAGTCCCACGACATATATTCCGAACCGTGTAGCTCATGTGCTATCAGGATGGCGAGAAATGCACATGCATTGGTTGCATCATCTGGAATATTCGGGAATGCATGACATGCCGAATGTTCAATATTTACCTTTTGTAATTGTTCATCAACGTTCCCAATAGCTGTAGCCATAACCTTCAGGTGGATCTCCATTTGATTTTCATTCTGTGTGGAACTGGTAATTGCTTTCGATTTCTTGTCTGCCCGAATCATTCTAACAACTTCAGTCATGGATGGTCGTGAGGAAGGACGAACTGTAGCACATGATTCATAAATGTTTTTCAAACCAGACCATTCTCCCCGGTGAAAAGATTCGTATTTATGTTGGGCTATAGGCATTTCATTCTTTTTCACAAACCCTTGAAGCAGATTCAAAGGCGTCTCTCTTGCTCGACCGTTTTCAATATTTATCTCGTACGGGTGCTTTAATCCGGGGTTGATTATATTGAAAACCACCATACCATAAGCCCATATGTCCGCCTTTATGAGATCGGGAAGTGATGCCTCTCTCAGTCGGAGTTCGTTGACCAAAAGTTCAGGTGCCATAAAACCAAAGGTACCTGTACGCAACACAAAACAATCAGTATATTAAGGGTTTGAGAAAGCACTTTTCACGTTTTTCCTCTCTTAAATCAAGGCCGGCGAGAGCCAGTTCCGGGTCTAGGGCACATTGGTGGACACGGGCACCTCTCACACTCCCAGTCTACTAGCGTAGCCAAGGTTTTGATTTTGAACGGAATTCGAAATTGGAACACAACTCCCGGAGAAATTTTGAGGACGTTGAATAATTGTAAAAAGTTTAAAAGTCTTAAAAGGGTGTGCGAAATTAAATCATGCGATCAATTCAAAGCTGAGAGAATAATGTGAAACTGAAACCAGGGCCGCCAAGAAAATTTGTGGGACCCGGGGAAAACTTTTTCTCTGTGGGCCCCTATGACGTCATTATTTTCAAGCAGCAAGAAAAGACTAAATACCGGGCGTGCAATTCTTGTAAACGTGTGGAAATAACTGGAAATCGAATTGTAAGAGTCTTTCGTACCTATTTCGTTATGCCCTTTCTGCCATTCATTGAATATTTCATTATGATTTATAATATCCGCGCTTTTTTCTGCAATTTTCTTTAAATTCAATTATTTTGTTTACCCCAATAGAAAAAACGCTCTCCGATTCATAATCAATCCAATCTAAGTGCCAGTATATGTAGCAACAGTATATATATATCCATACTAATCGGTGATGTGGAAGGGGTGGAGGATGGTGTGGTGTGGAAAAGAGGTGGTGGTGGGAGGGGTGGAGATAGTGGTGAAGTGGAAGGGTCATTGTGGTGTGGAAGGGGTAGTACGGGATGGTGGAGTGGACGGGCGTGGTTGTTTGGAAGGGGTAGTACAGAGTGGTGGTGTGGAAGGGGTGGTGATGTGGAAGGAGTGGTAGGTGTAGAGAGATGGAGGGGTGGTGGGGGATGGTGATGTTGATGTTGAGCTAGGGTGTGGAAGAGGTGGAGAGGGTAGTGTGGAGGATTGGTTGTTGTGTGGAGGGGGTGGTAAAGGTGGTGGAGTGGTGGTGTGTATCCATCACTTTAAGACACCTTTCTGTTTCAAAATAAGTTCACAACACAAAGCTAAACAAAGTAAGTGAGATAATATAACAAGATTAAGACAATCTCTTCAACACCACCACCCCTAGCTGCACACCACCACACTACCACCCCCTCCACACCTCTATAATAATAATAATAATAATTACATTCATATATAGCGCTTTATCACAGATGTCTCAAAGCGCTTTACATTGGTGGTAGTAGTTTATTTAATTATCAAACTTAGTCTATTTTATATTTACAATTTTTTTTTTAATCTTTACTTTCCTAACCATTGATCCTAGAGCCTGGGCACGAGTTTGGTCCGAGCCGGGCTCGAACCCGAACCTCAGTGGTGGAAGGCAGTGGCACTGACCACTAGACCACCGAAGCCCCAGCCACACCACTCTCTCCGCATCACAACCATCCCCCTCCACATCACCACCAACCCCACCTCACTACTACCCCTTTCACACCACCACACTCTCCACTATGCCCTCCACACCTTCACCACCCACCCACTCCACACAACAACCACCCACACCACTATCTCCACGCCATCACCCTCATTGTAGTGACTGTAATGTGTGGCCGCTGGACAATACATGCGCCCACGGACAGAGGACACATGTTGGACGAACATAGAGACTGTTAGTTGCTATAGAGCGTTTTCACTCACGTGACCGGCGGCCATATTGGAGTGGTTTAACAATAGGAAATATTTGAATATGAATAGAGTTAAAGTCCCATAGGATTCATTTAGGACACCAACATGGCCGCCATTTCATTGTTTTGGTACACCAACATGGCCGCCGTGACGTCAGATGAAAACGGTCTATTGGACTTGTTCACATTACTGTTATAAATAAAGATCATTACACTCATCACCCCCTCCACACCACCACGACCCCTCCACTTCACCACTATTCCCACCCTAATCACCACCACCCCCTCCATACCACCACTCCTTTTCCACACAATCCATCACCCCTTTCACATCACCGATTACTATGGATATATATACTGCTGCTATATACTGGCATTTAGATTGGGTTATTTAAAGTTTATGGTGTCCGCTGACCACATGTACGTTCGATGGCTTTTGCCATGAGCCTTTTGCGAAAAAAACTGTACGGCGTTGCATAATATTGATAAAGTAATATTATTATATGAGTATGACGTTTTCTTCCATATAAGGTCAGGAGACAAGGGAAAATCTGACACGGTATTGCATGCTAAAAGTCGGATTTGCCCTTGTCTAAACCGGTTTATCCCAGTTTAGACGAATTATCCAATCAGATTAAAGAATTATTATGACGTTTTCAAGTTGTTCCTTATTTGGTATGCGACTTCAGAACCCGTTTTCACTCCAGCTAGAATTATTTGCTGTTTACAGCGCTTAATTCATCAAAATATCTTATTGAAATGAAAAAAAACTATACTTTTATGACTTTTTTACGACTCTCATATATTAAAACCCTTATTGAAAGGTTTCACATATAATCCTGCCGAGCATTTTACTCGTTTCTCGCATTTTTCCTCGCCCCCGGCGGGCTCGGGAAAATACTTGAGAAACTCGTAAAATACTCGGCTGGATTATATGTGAAACCATTCAATAAGATCTAAATATTTGAGGATTTCACTCGTTTCGTTATCTCGTTTCGGTGGTTTCGGTGGTTCCGTTCGTTTCGGTGGTTTCGTTTCGGCGTTCCGGGTTTTAGTACATGCCCAACTATTACGGTCTTGAGAACTCATCAGGTAAAATTATCGTTTTAAAGCAAATCTGAATCATTGTCGTTTGTTTTTATAGTTATAGATCACGAGTAATTGTTAAATAGCACATTTGATAATACTACATGGCACATTTTGACACACACTTAAAGCAGACTTACCTCTATTCACTCGTGTGGTTTTCGACTTTAAGATTTGTTCGGTGTGGATGTCTTTTGATCGACTTTCGCCAAAGTCTGTCAGTTTACAGATGAGTGGTTTAACAGATGCCATACGGTCGACGATTTCTGCGTCGGTCAGTCGATTGTTATGGTGGTTAGACACCAAAACATTTTCAGGTTTCAGATCACGGTGGGTAATACTATTTTCATGTAGGTATTTCAAACCCGACGCAACGTCCAAAGATGAATGAATAAACACGGAGCGATGTATTCCGTCGCAACTGGATTCTTCGCAAACCGCTAGGAAATTTGCTAGGCTGTGTACCCTGACATCTGGATTAAAATCAAAATATACATACTCAAGCAGCAAAGCATATTTGTCAAGGCAAACTCCTTTAAATTCCACAACGTTTGGATGTTGTAATTTACTGAGAAGTCGCGCTTCCTTCATTAGCGATTTGCATGCTTCGTTGTCAGAAGCTAGCATCTTCTTTACGACGATTTTCGAGCTATTTTCTGGTAGCTTCGCCGTAAATACAACCGCGAAACCACCTTCGCCAATTTCATCTTTATCGACGAGGCATCGATATGAGTATTCGGGCAATCCAGTGGTATCTACCGGTTCACGAGTAGGCTTGGGTATTTTTCCCAAGCTAGCAAAAAAAGACATTTTGTCTTCTGATGTATCTCAGGCCTTAGCGAATCACTATAGCCGCGTTTACACTACGGGCCTGGACCTGACCTAGGACCGACTAGTGTAAACGCACAAGGACTGACCTGAGACTGACCTGGAACTGTGTACCTAGGACCATGAAATTTCCCGCCAAAAAATTTCCTTACGTTTTGCTGCTCGTTCTCTTGTATTATTTTATAAAATAAATACCTAATGGTTTTTCCGTGTTTGGATACTGTTATCCAAACACTTGGGAAGTTGCTCGACTTTCGAAAAGCTGTTTCTTTTCACCGGGGAGAATGGTCTGGTTTGAAAAACATTTATGAATCCTGTGCTACAGTTCGTCCTTCCTCACGACCATCCATGACTGAAGTTGTTAGAATGATTCGGGCAGACAAGAAATCGAAAGCAATTACCAGTTCCACACAGAATGAAAATCAAATGGAGATCCACCTGAAGGTTAGCCAGGCTACATCTATTGGGAACGTTGATGAACAATTACAAAAGGTAAATATTGAACATTCGGCATGTCATGCATTCCCGAATATTCCAGATGATGCAACCAATGCATGTGCATTTCTCGCCATCCTGATAGCACATGAGCTACACGGTTCGGAATATATGTCGTGGGACTGCATAGCTGAAACTGCTGAAAGCATTATTATCACATTCCCACATGTGCTCAATCGATTCCGCGATGTTTCATTGCATTATGATGTTATGGAGGCCTATGCCCTGTTGAAAAACAACCACTGTCTTCCGGCTGACCATTACTATTTTACTGAGGAACTGCCCTTTAAAGAGAATGCATTATCGCAGACTGGAAAAGATAAGTTGCTCGAAGCGATGATTACAGGTACTTCTCGATGCCATTCGTATGGCTTATATACGTGTGATCAATTTATTTTTCTCATTGGTTCCTATAATTGGGAAACGTTTGTTCTGGACACACATGAAGTTCCAACTGAAGCTGGCGGGAAGAGCACTGCCCTTTTGAAAAGATTCGCTGGGACACATGAAGAGTCTGTGAAAGAATGTTGCAGTTGGTTATGGAAGCGATTAACATCATCGAAACTGGATGGTCCACAATCACTGTCAATGATGATTGCACACGATTCAAAAAGGTTCGTTAGACATAAAGATGCTGGGCCTAAAAACACGGTCCTAGGTCAGTCTCAGGTCAGTCCTGAGACTGACCTGGTATCTACCGGTTCACGAGTAGGCTTGGGTATACCATATCCGCGTTTTACCCGAAAGGGTAAAACGCGGATATGACTCTAAAAGACATGAAACACATTTTGTATACCATATCCGCGTTTTACCCGAAAGGGTAAAACGCGGATATGACTCAAAAAGACATGAAACACATTTTGTATACCATATCCGCGTTTTACCCGAAAGGGTAAAACGCGGATATGACTCTAAAAGACATGAAACACATTTTGTATACCATATCCGCGTTTTACCCGAGGGTAAAACGCGGATATGACTCTATGAAAATTGAAGCCATCCGTCCGTCCGTCCGTCCGTATCCGCGTTTTACCCTAACCCCTTCAGAAAGGGAAGAGGCCGAACAGTTGGCGATGGGAATGAGGGAAAGCTTGCTGCAATATAGGACAGCAAAATCGAGACATTAAATCCCCTTTGTACTCAACGGCAACCCCTGCACATCTGCCACATTTTCCGCAAAATTTTGATTACCCCATGGACATGATACATGGGGCACAGAATAATATGTATGGTACAAATATGCCAATGCATCCATGCCCACCTATGGCTAAGCCGATACAAATGGGTTACCCGCTGACGAACGTACTTTCGCGAGCACCGTATCCTCCCGGAGCGACGGTGGAAGACGTTTCTCGCGATGTATGTATGGTAATTGGCGCTGCGAACGAAGAAACAACAGAACAAACCTCGGTTGGTGCAACCAGTGCCAGTGGGGGAGATGAACCTACAAGTGATGCATCTGTAGTTAACGATGCGTCATTATTGCTAAATTTGTCAACATATCGCAGCTAGAAAACTTACAAGATTTACAAAAAATCTGAAAATTGTGAAATATAAGTCACAATTTACTATTTAGCCAAGGTTTTGGCAAAAATGTGTGCATGTTTATATTGATATTGAGTCCAGAACGAGGGAGTTGTTACTGTAAATAAGAGGTATTAAATTCTGTATAGTTAGGCTATATATGAACAGTCGTGAATATTATCACTGTAATATAAACCAGTTTGACTCATTGACATTCGTTCGTTAGGTTGATAATTATTCGATCACCGAAATTACGGTTTATATTTAATATTACTGAAGGTTGTAAATTTGAAACATATTTTGGTCACTTGAGAGTTAAGCTTTATTATAAGTTAACTAAACGTTGACTTTGCACGGTTTTACGCCGACCCGACGACTAACAAAAATTAGCACGAAAATGCTCGCGTCACAAGTGATCAAATAGTTTCATAGACATAGATATGCACATAGTTAACTTACAGTCTTACAATGTAATAATAATAATATATTAATATTATATAATGTAATATATACATTAATATTCTTTTGTTGATGTGATAAATATTGACAATCCTTATTATCAATATAACTTCGTCGTATTGTCTATATTATAACGCTATTTTTGTTCCAAGTTTGTGTTCTTTCTTGTGACTGGTTTGTGAATTATTCATTAATAGTAGTATAGGACATGGCGGTACCAGGACAGTTTTCCAAAAGTCAGATATATTTTCAAGGTCAGGTTCTTGGAATTATTTTTGAGATAATTCCAAGAATTCCTTTAGAAAAGGGGCGTGGTCGAGATGCCTTAAAAAGGACGTGGCCGAGACGTCTTGGAAAAGGGGCGTGGCCGAGACGTCTTGAGAAGGACGTGGCCGAGACGTCTTAAAAAGGACGTGGCCGAGACGTCTTAAAAAAGGGCGTGGTCTATTTTTAGGAATCTATATGATTTTACGGGAATCAGATCCATTTGGAATCTACACGATTTGGATAAGTGCGTTGGTGCCCTCACGTTCTATCGTTTTTGTGTCGATCGTTTGAGCTATTCGAGGCGACTGAGAAGCCGCAACTCTCTTTTACGACTGGTCATCCTTTTTCCCAATACGGTGTGTTTAAACCTCTCATCTAGTTCCTCACGTTCTACACTACTCTTAGCGAAGAGTTGTCGTTTGAGCTCTCTAATCTGGCGGACCCACGACAACTCTTTGTTGAGTCTCGTTGTCTTTTCCTCCACTGATTCCACACGTTCTACGCTACTCTCCAGGGCTCCAGCGCTCATTACTGTGTGTGAGCGCTGGAGCCCTGGAGAGTAGTGTAGAACACGGCGATGCAAGGACGGTTTTCCAAAAGTCAGACCCGTTAGGAATCTACACGATTTGGGAAAGTGCGTTGGTACCCCGTGTTCTTTGTGTGTGGTTAAATTTGTGACTGCCATGGCTCAGCCGTGTGGGCGATTTTGTAGACCTGTCTGTTATGCAAATTAGTCAGTGTTGTTAGCCAATCAAAAGAGCGCCATTTTGCTATCCATTTGGATACTTGTTTGGATAAAAGATTGGCCGTGGACGCTGTGTTGGATACTAATTGTGACAACCCGTTGGTATGCAAATTAGTCAACGTTGTTAGCCAATCGAAAGAGCGCCATTTTGCTATCCATTTGGATACTTGTTTGGATAAAACATTTGCCGTGGACACTGTGAGTTGACCAATCAAAAGAGCGCCATTTCGCTATCCATTTGGATACTCAGTTGGATAGCGCGTGGTTTACTAGGTAGAGTCACCGTCGCGTGACATTAGTGATTCACATAAGTTATTCATTACTGATTCACGAAGAAGTCAGTGGCGTGACGGAGCTTGTATGTCTGGCACAAAGTGTTGCTGATTTACGTAGACTCTCCATTCGATTTCTCGACCAGAATCATCTAGTGTCTTTAGAATTTTCGACGAATGTAAGCACTTACATGCTACCGCGTCTGTGTTGTGTTGGATATACAATATCTCACCTTCGACTCGCTTCAACTAATGCTGTAATTAGATAGCACTGTCTCCTTCTTCATTTGGGGATTCCCCCTTGGGGATTTCCCCTCTAGCCATGTGGCTAAATACGTGTTTACTAGTTGTCAGTCCACCTGATAACAACCCTAAACAAGGGAGGTAGGGTGATACGTATGATATAAACTTCTCTACATCTCTTTTTAATAACTGGTCAGTAATCAACTCGTTTTCGAGCTTTTCAGGTGACTCAATAGCGTTGAACCCTCCTAACGCGTGGGCGAACTTGCTTATTAAAAGGTCACAGAGAAACACGTTCGCTTTCTCCATTCTTTTTACCTCCCATTTTTCATAGATCTTGTTAATAACTTTATCTGAGGCCTTTTTGATATAAGCGATGGATTGGTCTATCTCACCGTCCTCTGAGAGTCTTCTTAGTTCGTCTCGCTTCCTATCTACGTCAGTTTGCGGAGTGTCGTCAACTTGTGGTTCGTCGATCACTTCCTGTTCTGCTTCTCGTATGTCTTCAATGAGTTCGTCAATTGTCTCAAGATTTTTTGTCTTGCGTTTTGGCATGTCCTATACTATACGACGTGTTTTGTTTTTGCGGAATAACTATTTCGTATGAGTATGGATGCCTTAGAAGTATCTCCAATCTCGCGTACTCGTTGTCTTTCAACTGTTTTATTATTTTCTGAATTTCCACTTTATCGACTCCGTTAAGATAATCGTCTACGATGATTTTCATATCGTTTCTGTTAGGGTTGTAGAATGTTACTAACTTTGAGATGTTCTCACGATATGGTTTACTAATTGAGGTTAGTTGTTGTGTTATGACTATTGTGGATAGTTTGTAATGTCTAGCGCTAAAGGCTAGTTTAACTAGTTCGCTTGTTCTGTTTTTAACGTCCTGCCCACCAGCACAATCGTCTAATATTATTAGTGAATTGGTGCCTTTATAAGTATCAGTCGCATGTTTAAGGACTACGTTGACCTTGTCTTGCTCACACTGAATAGCGATAAAGTCTGGGTCTCTCAAGTATTTCCACTCTGTGTACGTTTTGTTCCATTCAAATGTTGGACATATAAGAATGATGAAATCGAAGTGATTCATGTAGTCTTTCTCTATCATATCCAAGAGGTAGTACGTTTTACCGCAGGCTGTCATACCAACAATCAGCATGTTAAAAGGTGTTTTCATATAGAATACTATATGTTTAGTACTGGATTGATTGTAGATCATTGTTGATGAGGTTTACAAGACCGTCGGAGAGTACGAATATTCTACACATAACGTTTGCTGTTGTGACTTCTTTATTGATTTCCATCAATATTCCTGACTGGGTGTTCACAATCTTCTTTCCAGTCGCAACTCTCGCGTTATCTTCGATAGATCTAAGGTCAACAACCAAAGCGAAACCGTCTTTGTAAAACTTTTGGATAGTCATATGCTGGTCGGAGTCTAGTCCTTGCCCGAATAGTCTTTTCGCTTCTTCGGGATTTTTAGGGATATCTATGTATAACTCCTCCCCTGGATTGGCTTTGTTGGGGTTTAGCGTTACAACATGACGGGTTCTTGTGCCTTTGATAGCAGATATTTCGCGTCGTCTATATCCAGGAAGCAACTCTTTTTCATTAGTGTTCATACTATATTATAACACATGTTTTATTTCCTCTGTTTGTACTGATCGTAGACGAACCAAGCTAGTGCTATCGCTAGGATCCATAAATTAGACGCTAACCAAGATATGCCTGCAGCTCCCCACTTTAGCGCAGTTGCCACCACGTTTAGCAGTCCAGCCAGTAGAGGGCCAGCCTTTGTGGCTAGATTAGTTATAGCTTTTCCTAGTTTTCCAAGTGCTTGACCACCTTTGAAGACTACGCTTCTAGCGGATATTATAATCGTGGTGATAAAAGAGGCTATGGTTATTCCTAAAGCCGAGGCACCCAACCAATTTTCCTTAAACCACTCCTTTATTTTTTGTAACCGAGTGATGTCCTCTTCTTGTTGTTCTCTAACAGTCTCACGTTCCAATTGTCCTAAGGTTAGGTCCCTAGCTTTTCTTAAACCAATTATTCTTTCTTCAAGTCCAATTACCTCTATAGAGTCATCACTATTGTCTCTCTCTTCAAGTGTTTTGTCTATAGCGTCCTGAAAATAGTCGGCTTGCGCTCTTAGAAATTGTGGTCTAGTGTCTGGGTCGATTGCATCACTTGGGTTTAGGACACCTATTAACTCGCGATTTTCTTCTTCTGTTAACCCAAATACGTTATCGTAGTTCATTTCTGTTCTAATTACTGGGAAGTCTTCACTCGAAACTGTGGTGTCTTCTGTTCTATCGTCAGTTGTTGGGGTGTCTACATTTTCTGTTCTAACGTCAGTTGTCGTGTCGGGGATTTGACCGACCAACTGCTTAAACTGTTCAATCGCACTCTTACTTTTAATGTCTGTACTGTCTTTTTATATCATTTTCTAAAATCTCTTTGTTGAGTGTTTTTAGCTTACCCAACCTTCTTTCGATTTCGCTAGCCTCTTCGAAAGCTAAACTAAAGCTCTCGTCGTGGACGTCATCGTATGTCACCGGTTCAGCAAATACTACTGCTGGAGCCTCAGTGGTGACATCGCTGCCTTTACTAGTGATTAACACTGTTTTTCCACCGTCGTTGTCTACGAACGACGTCTCTGCGTGTCTGGTTCTGTCTTGTACTCTGCGTTCTATGACTCTAGTCTCTATCTCTTGTTTCACCCTGGTGATTCTGTTACGTGTAATACCACGTTCTTGTCCTATCTCGTCTTCTGCGATTATGTTATTGAGCATGTCTAACTCTTCTTCTAAACCCTTGTCCGTATAATCCTTAAACTCGTCACGACGTCGCATTTCGATGTCATCGAACCCTCCTTCAGCCATTATATACTACTCAATGTTTTGAATATCGCTTTCCGGTATCCATGAATTGTGTTTACTGTCATAGCCAAGCCACTTAACCAAAGCCATCTTTTTACCTCCTACCTTCTTTCTCTTTAGTATCTTCTCAACTTTATATACATCGTCTTTTTTATCGACAGCTGACAACTCTTCCTCGTAGAACTTACCAACGATAGGTTCCCCTTCATGGTCCTCTATCTCGTACACGGTAGGGTCACCACGTATAACCTTTGACACTTTGAATAGCTCCTCGGTGAAGTTAGCCTCGTATCCCTTTGCGAATATGCTTTTGTACTTTGATATCCTGACAGTCTCACCTACTTTGAACTTTGGTAGTGGGTAGTCACCGAAATGGTGTCCAAACAATGTTGTCCATACTTCGTTTTCGTTTTTCTTACTAACGTCTTTGGGTTTCATTAGAATAGTACTGTGTTTGGTATTGTTGTAATTCTCAACGAGCTGATCTAAAATGTCTATCCACTTATACGTTCCCTTACTGTAGAAGTACTTCCACATAGACGTCTTGAGTGTTCTGTTGAACCGTTCCACGACTGCTGCCTTTTTATCAGAGTTCGTGCTAAAGTATTTCACGTCGTGTTTATCCAACAGATCCTTCACACCAACGTTATAGAATTCATTGCCGTCGTCAAACTGAGCCAACTTTGGATACTCACCAAATCTAACCTTAGCCTTCTCTAGTAACTCTGTGACAGCCTTAGTCATGTTTTTCGTGTCTTTTCTATAGACAGGTATTGCGAAAGCATACCTACTAAGGATCTCAGTGGCTGTTAGTATCCAGTAGTACCCGTTGTTCTTGTGTTTGTACTTGCCCATATCAACCAAGTCCATCTGTATCTGCTCACCCAGATAGTCAACAAACGTTTGTCTAAACTTGTGTTTCTTAACAACTGGTTTGTACCTGGTGTACGTGTCTTGAGATTTTAACCAGTCCTTTATCTTTGCCCTACTGACACTTAGTCCATCTTCTTGTGCCTTTTGGTATAGCCTCTCAGCGGACTGGTAACCAGTTGACGGATTATAGTAAATACCTCTTAGTTCTTGCTCTACGTCCATATACACTACGTGATGTGTAAATCTAACAGCACCTCGCCAACGCTAATACTGTTATCGTCCTGGTCTGTTATCTTAAACTCTAGTTGGTTGATGACTCCTTTGTTTATTGGGATTTTCGACCCAACACCAAAATGTTGTGCAGAATCCTTAAGTGTCTGTGTGCTAGTTATTGGCAGTACTGCGATACAACCACTTTTGTTACCATTAACTATGTTATTAGATCTGTCCACGATACTAGACGTTACTTGTATGTATTTCAGTCCTCTGTTAACGTTAACAACGTTGGGACTGGTTTTTGTGGTGGCTATTGTAGTGTTTTCGTCAAACCCTAAGAGTTGTCCAAATTTAAACAGTTCTATTTGTTGGTCAGTTGTTATCGTACACGTCGAGTCGTATCTGTTAGCTACTAACTTGACGTCTCCTAACTCTTTCAAGTCGTCGGCGATCATTTTAAAGGTGTGGTACCCAGGACTAAAAATGTGATTATTACTGTTGTAAGTTATCTTGTCGTTAGCTGTGGTTACGTTAACGTAGTCCCAAAAGATGGTTGCCTTCTCAACTAGTAAGTGAGGGTCTGAGTTAGTTGCTAGAGTTGACTCTGGTAGGTCTACAGTTTTCGTTGAACCACTAATCAATACTACCACTCTCATATAACGTACGGTATGTTATGATGGATGAGTTCAAAAGAAAGTATCCTTATGCTGACAAGAATAGGTTTTTTCTTGATGTTGACGACAATATGCATGAACATATATTCTTCGTGACGAAAACTAATATTGGTGACATTAGTATAGACTCGAGTAGGTTTAAGAGTAACCCGGAGCACACTAAGTATCTAACTATAAACAAACCAGTGGAGACGTTAAACAAACCAGTGGACTTCGAGACGTTGATCAGACGTTATTATGGTGAGAACTATGACAAGTCGACTAAGAACTCGAGAGACGCTATCAAGAAGGCCAAGTTGGACTTCATAAAAAAGTATCCTTACGCCACACTGACCAAGTTTTGTTTTGAGCCTATCCAAACACGACAAGGTGACGTGACAAGGGTCGATGTCTACTTCGTCAACAACGACATATTGTCGACTAATATTACCAATGCTATATTTAAAAATGACAAGAGTATGTGGAAGTGGCTGCACAATAGCAAGTTCCCAATAATATGGCTCTCTGGTGGAACTATCCAACCACTATCAAAAGGTCGCGAGAACCATTGGGGACTTTGGGATGGCTATCCAACGGAAAACGTGTTGAACTATCCAGTGAACAACTTTAGAATCTTCGTTAATCAGAAGAGCTACTTTCTCTCAAAGCTACCAATCTTACAAATCGTCACGTCAAAGACAAAGTCAAAGTGGGACGACAACGAGAGCTACTATAGGGTTGTGTTTGCAACGTATTGTGCAAGTTTCTGTTGCGGAGTGTCGTTGCAACACTTGTCACCCTCACAAGAAGTCCACCCTGTTATCACAAGTGTGATGAGGTTCCATCTGTACTTTACTGTTAGAAGACTTCTAAGAAGGATGGAAGGTGGTGAGAGTATGAGATCGATAAGTAGAGAGTTTGACGCTGGAGAATTGTATGGTAAAACAGACAAGATCCCTAGAAAACATTACTACCACGGTAAAGTTCTTGCTGATGGTACAACAGGTGAGGAGAGAGTCTTCACGATTAACGACGTTAAGAACGACTACAAACGATACGTTCCTCTGGTGTCGAACGGTCTCACCAACATTGGGCGACAATATCTAAATCAGTCTATAGAGGCCTTCGTTTACTCTACACTTGGCGCACAAGCGAGGACGCGTGTGTCAGTCGTTGGTGGTTCTGCAGGCAGTCTAGAGACTCAACAAGAGTTTAGAAAGCTGGTGGAGGATAGCGTTATAAACTATGACGTGTCAACGTGGATTCTCAACATGAACAAGTCGATTAGAGACACTAACGTTGTCCAAAATCTAGCACTATCACCGTCTACATGGTTAATGCCAAGTAACGTGGTAATCCTCAAAAACAAAATCGCTGGGTACAACAACCTGCTAAAGACTGCTTCACAGAGTATGAAGTTTGGAGTAAATAGTGGGCTAAACTACGCACCAACGATGGAGGTTAAGAAAGTTCACCAGGAAGGTGGAGAGCACCTGGAGACACTTGACAAACAACCAAAGGTGACGCATCGTCTGACAACACCAAACGTGGCACACCAGGAAGGTGGAGAGCACCTGGAGACACTTGATAAGCCACCAAAGGTGGCACATCGCATGGCAACACCAAATGTGACACACCAAGAATATGGTCTGGAGGTGACACAAGATAGCAACGCGACAGAGTTGTGGCTAGTTCTAGGGGCTTCCGCTGTGTCTGGCTATTTAGTGAGCAAATATGTGTTATAGCATAATGAGTCTAAGTTACGGATTTGAGGACAGAGACTACGAGAGCGACAAAATATTAAGAAGAGCGAAGAGACATCTAGACAATGACCCTAAACTAAGCGTGAGCGGTGGGAGGATGTCTGGAGATATAGATATGGCGCTCAGGGCACTCAAAAACATAGCAGATCCAGTCGATGATTTGGACGCTATCAGTAAAAAAGTGTTGGAGTCAGTGTACTTATCACAATACTTTAAAGTGCAGTCCTATAACGTTCTACTCGATTTTAACACCACAAAGCACACCGCGAACACGGACATGACGCAGTTTTACCACAGTGGGACAAATAAAGTGAAAGCCATTGGAAACACACTAGTGCAAAGTATTCAATCCTACGGTCCTATTATTGGTACTGACAGTGGTCATAGCTTCCTATCCCCTACAATAACTCAATATCAACTAGAGGTTGGAATGCACTTTAACTGTCCACGTATGCAGTACTGCGACATATCCGTTTTCGTGGTATCGAGGTTAGCCAAGAGGGTGTCTACAGCAGATTGGGAGGCGATTATCTCAAACGATGATGGTTCTTGGGACAAGTTCATCGGATATAAAGGTGGTACAACTGATAAGTTGTCGTTTGGTGGTGGCCTCCCAGCAAAGGAGTACACGTGTACAATACCAAATAGTATCGACACCACTAAGAGACACATGATATCAATACACTGGCAGATGGGTAACTCGCATGTTAGAGTCAACAACATAAGGTCGACAGACTCAGACTTCACAGCTAACTATAACGAGATAGGGTATCCCTATGGAACAATATTTGCAATACACCGACCAAAATCGTTGCTCGCACCCTACGCGTACCCATCTCTGATAGAGTTCTACGGTATGAAGATAGTCTCTGGCTACATGACGAACCGAGACGTGCTAGTAGTTGGTGGGAAGATGATGGATGAGTATAATATAAAGTAAGATATATGAAGAAGAAGTCAGTTATTGTTTTCAATCACATATCAAAGGACATGTCAGAGGAGGAGACACTAGAGCTCAAACGCTTGTACGCGTACTACCACAAGCTAGAAGCCTGTTACAAATGGAAATATAAGAGGTTGAAGAAAATTAAACTATCGTTGAACATGACTAGCATAGGGTTAACAACAGTAGGGATTGTAGCTGGATCGGTAACTGTTAACCCTATAATCATTGCTTGTATTAGTGGTCCTGGCGTGGTCATCCAAGGCTACTTGGCTAAATCCAACCTGACGAGTAGAGTGGAGCATTGTAAGTTCGCACACACTAGCTATAAAAAGATACTGACACAACTAAGATCGTATCTTAGAGGTCTTCCTTACAACGAGTCAATGTTTCTCTCAGACGTTAAAGTGTTGGACGATAATGTGACTGACTTATGCCCACCAATCAATGGAATGGTGAAAAGGTACAATAAAGTATACGAGACACAAGGGGAGTCCGGTTCCGACCTCCCTTTAGACACAGGTCTACACATAAGAACCAAGGGTGTTTTCCGCATAAAAGACGACGAAAACTGAGGTCCCAGAATGTGACCTCAGAGTCACTTATAATATTACACACAGTGTATTATATATGACGAGCCTTGTCAAAAATTTCAGTTTTGAGAACAACTCAGTCACGACTATTAAAGATGGAGACAACATATGGTTCCATGGAAAAGAAGTCGCTAAGGCACTAGGGTATAAAAACGCGAAGTGGGCTATCAGTGTACACGTTGACGATATATATAAGGCCAAACGAGATGTGTTTGAAGGGGGGCGTGACTCGCGCCCCCCTTTAAACTTGCAACCAAACATGATACTCGTGTCGGAGCCAGGAGTTTACTCTCTAGTCTTCTCGTCGAGACTTGAGTCAGCCAAGAAGTTTCAAAAATGGGTATTCACAGAAGTCCTACCGTCTATTAGAAAGACGGGTCAGTACACACAATGCAACCAGTTATCAATAATGAACGAGACAGACTTGCATTATAATATAGTTAAATATATTAGGGAGTATCATCCAACAATAGTCATCCCAGGGTTGGGAGAGTACCAAGACACATCTACTAAAAGAATAGATGGATGGAAGAAGGGTTACAGTAGCGGACAACCAGATTTGATAGTTCCGCAACTACATAAGAGATACAATGGTTTTGCTATAGAGTTCAAAACACCGAAAGGTAATGGGGTTATTAGGAATAACCAGATGAGGGTATTAAGAAGACTAAGATCACAAGGGTACAACACATTATTATCCTCAGACCAACATGAGATAATACATTTCATAGAGACATATATGAGAGACTCCAGGGCTCTGTGTGAGTATTGTAATAGAAGATTTAGGAGTGAAACCACACTGTCTAATCACCAAAGATACTTTCATAGAATACTCTATCTGTGAGACGACCTGTTAGACGACCTGTTAGATGATCTGTGAGATGACTGTGAGACGGTCTGTGACGAGATATCACGTATGGTATAGATGACTGACAACGAGTCCATACCTATTATAACGTCGACAACAAAGGTCAAAGACCCCAAGAGAGTAGAGGCAGGCAAACGCTTGGCTGCTATATCTAAAGCTGCGAAAGAGAGGAAGATGAGAGAGAGAGTGGTAAGTGAGGACGATAGTTTTAATTACGGATACATCATAGGTACTATTGGAGTGGTAATAGCCGCTGGCTCACTGTATTACACGATTAGTCAAGACAAACAAGTAGTAACCGAAGAGCCTAAGACCGTTGTTATAAAACCGTCACGTAAACTCGACAGCCTCGATTAAAACATATCGTATAATATATGGCATCAATAGACAGAAAAGAACTGATGAACGAGCTATACGACGCAGCCCTTGTGACTGCTGGAGCCGTAGCCGTATCCATGGCATCGAAGAAGGTACTAAAAGAACCGTTAGGCACTCCTGAATCAGTGAAGGGCACCCTCAAGTTAGCGACTGCTGTAGGTGTATCAACGCTACTTATCAAGTGGGCGCAGAGCAAGAAATACTTACCTATTGACCCGTTCTCAAAATAACACAGCGTAATATATAATGGCTAGTGCGGTAGCAGGTGGTTTGTTCAACGCCATAGCATTCGCAGGAGCTGGGTTTCTATTCAGCAAGCTAAACCATACAGGCTACGAGACAGAGATAAAGAGACACAACAAAGCATTGGAGAGTCTTGCGAGAGCGAAAGAAAAGTTCTACGAGAACAAGATTCGTCAGAGAGACAAAGTTCAGGAACTAAGACAACAGTTGTCAGATGCTAATGCAGACATAAACGACACGAACCACGCTCTGGATCAACTAAGACAAGTACTGACGATACAGTATGATGGGAAGACATTTAGTAAAGAGCCTGAGTTATCAGACTATTATAAACCCTCTGACGAGATGAGAGAATATCAAACGATATTCGTCGGAGCTGTCGGGTTACCCGTTGGGTACTTGGTGTACAGAGTGATCTAAACGTAACTATACATGTAGCACTATAGTCATGAGTGCTAGAACTTTGAAGGAGATAGCGATGGAAGCAGACGAGAAGCTTAAACATGACGCACTGGAGACAAATACACATAACGTATTGGAGATACTTTTCGAGAACCAGAAGAAACACAACGAAGCGTTGATGGTACTCTGTAAGAACCTTATTATCCAGGTAAACGAGACCAAAGAGTTGAGACTACTATTGTCAGACACTCGAGATCGATTAAGACAGATCATGACGACACAGCACAATGGGAAGACATTCAGTAGAGATTACAAGTTACCTAACTATTACGCACTCTAGAGCGACACTTAAGTTACCACACCATAGCCTAAAGATACATATAGTATAGTAACTTAGATGGTTGACGAACGCACAATGAGAATGTTCTATGCTGGGTATACGTTGGACGAGATTGAGACGTCAAAAAAGTGGAGTGGTACTACATTAGGGTACACATTGGACGAGATCAAGAACGGAAGTAGGGACGCAAAACCAAAAAAGTGGAACGACACCACATACTGTTACAAGTGTAGTAACCACAGAACCCAAATCGAAGATGGTGTATTTAGTTGTAACAAGTGTGGAGAGACTACCTACGGACGTGTGAGAAACTTCGTACCTAACATTTGGATGTACAAGAAATCGGCTCATAGTTACAGTAAGTGGTTAGATAGAATGTTGACTGGACTAGTTAACGAGAGTGACATACCAACAGTTGTCAGTGATTTTATAGAGATAGTATGGTCTCTTAAAAGAAACAAACTGATTGTTAAGAACATATCGAAATATATTTTCTATGTCATAAGAATATGCTCTAGAAGAGGTATAGAGTTGAGAGGTAGTCTTAACGACCTCAAACCTGGTAAGGTCAAGGTGCGATTCGAGTATAACCTGTATAACGTAGTATACAAGGATCTAGGTTGGGATGGGAGAGGAGATCCGTACTACAACGAGTGGATCAGAAAAGGTCTAGAGAAATAAAACATATAGTATTATATAATGGGAAGACCTAGAATTTACCAAACCAAAGAAGAAGCTTTAAGAGCAGCAAGAGCGCAAACTAAAGTGTGGATGAACACTCACAAATGGGTGTGCGAGACATGTGATAGGCCATACCATGTGACCTCTAAATATAAACACCTAAAGACCAAAAAGCATTTGAGAAGTTTGGAAGCGTGATTACGTTGTACTAGTATAGTAAATTATAAAACGACTCTTTTTAGGTAAGGGTCTAAAGAAATAAAACACATCCTATAGTATATAGACATAACACGCCGAGTAGGATGGAAAAAACGACACGTCCTAAAAATGACCTAGAGACTAGTCGACATAACGTGTCAAGTATGACGGAAAAAACGACACGTCCTAAAAACGACACCTCCACGGTAAAGACCAAGAGTGGTCTTCACCGACAACAAAGTAACACTGGACAAATTCTAACATCACTTTTAGACACACCAACACCACAACCAACAAAACGTCTACTAAAACCAACACCACACAAACGCAGAACGAGGCCAACACCACCACCACGACCAAATCGCCCACAACTTGGGTACAGACAAAAACTAAACGAGTGGTATGATTGGCTAGTCGAACACACACCAGAGTCAATACGAAAGCCAGTCTCTCAAGCCTACAACATGGCGAAAGACAAAATCACTAGCCTATACAAAAAAGCAGCGCAAAAACGTCCTACAAGAGCGCCACCACAAGTACCGACAGATGTCGAACCTTTCTCACCACCAGCACACATTGATAGGAACACGCTCCCTACAGTCACACAAGGGCGAGTAGCACTAAAAGGATACACTAGATCGTACAACGTTGAAGTGATAGACAGTAAGGATCCACTATCACAACTCAACAAAACTAGAGTAGCTGTGGTTCTAACTCTAAGGAAAGACCTAAGACAACTAAGAGGTATAAAACACAACGAGACACTAAAAGTGACTCTAGAGAAACAATTAGATGGAGATAGAACGACGTTTAAAACCGCGTTCTTCAATAGTGTCACTAAAACAGTAGTTAATAGTAACGGCATATATGAAACCACAGAACAGTCAAGCGAAGAGATAGTAAATCGTATAGCTGTATGGCTATCAGAAGGGTCTGGGTGGACTATATACAATATAGACGACCACTACATAAACGTAGTAGTGTACAAACCTCTAAAAGGATCCAGCTACATCGAACTACCGTCGGAATTGAGGAACTCATTGAAGGGTCTAATCAACATAAAGAACAATGACGACAAGTGTTTCATGTGGTGTCACATACTACACAAGAACCCAGTACTCGAGCACCCAGAGAGAGTGTCAAAACATAAGAAAAACACTAACACTGTGGACTACAAGGGAGTAGACTTCCCAGTGTCAGCGAGACAATACAACAAAATAGAAAAACTGAACAAAATAAACATAAACGTGTTTAGGTATGAGGACAAGCAGCCATACCCCATCTACATCTCTAAGGAGAAAAACGAGGACTGTATGGATCTACTGCTAATAACAGGAGACGAGAAACACCACTACGTGTACATTAAGGACTTCAATAGGTTTATGTACAATCAGTCAAAACATGAGCACAAAAAGAACTTCTGTAGGTACTGTCTCCAATGTTTCAGCACAGTAGACATACTAAAGAACCACATAGAGAATTGCATAGTGATTAACGGAAAGCAGGCAATCAAGATGCCAGAAAAAGGAGACAACGTTCTAAAGTACAAAAACTTTCACAAACAACTAGAGGTACCATTCGTAATATACGCTGACTTCGAGGCTATTACGGAGAAAATCGACACAGCAACGCCCTCTAAAGACAAGTCGTACACTAACGCGCACCAGAAACACACAGACTGCGGGTACGGGTACAAGGTAGTCTGCTGCTACGACAACAAGCACAGCAAGCCTGTAGAGACGTACCGCGGTAAGGGCGCAGTCAGAAGATTTATGGATAAAATGCTGCAAGAAGTCGAGTACTGTAAAAAGACAAAGAAGGAACACTTCAACAAGGATATGGTCATGACTTCCGCTGACAAGACTAACTTTAAGAAGGCTACCAGATGCCACATCTGTGACAAGGAGTACGCAAGTGAAGACGTAAAAGTTAGAGACCATTGCCATGTCACTGGTAAATACAGAGGCTCGGCACACAACCTGTGCAACAGGAACTACAGACTGACTGACAAGATACCTGTCATCTTTCACAACCTAAGGGGTTACGACAGTCACTTCATCATGCAGGAGATTAGTGGGCTAGGGTTGAGAATCGACGTCATACCCAACAATATGGAGAAGTACATGGCCTTCATGTTAGGTAAACATCTAGTGTTTATAGATAGTTTCCAATTCATGAGCTCTAGTCTAGACAGTCTAGTTAGTAACCTACCAAAAGACTGTTTCAAGTACACGTCTGAGGCGTACACTGAAGGGTTAGAGTTAGTGTCACGTAAAGGCGTGTACCCATATGACCATATGGATAGCTTCACTAGATTTGACGAGACTGAGTTACCTCCTCAAGAAGCGTTCTACAGCATTCTAAATGATGAGCACGTGTCAGATGCAGACTACAAGCACGCGCAAAACGCATGGAAAACGTTCAACATTAGGAACATGGGTGAGTACCATGACCTGTACCTCAAGACTGATGTGCTACTATTGTCTGACGTGTTCGAGAACTTTAGAAGAATGTGTAAACAGTACTACCAATTAGATCCTTGTCATTACTTCACATCACCTGGACTATCGTGGGACGCTGCTCTAAAGATGACAGGAGTGAAACTAGAGCTGATGACTGATATTGACATGTTTCAGTTTATTGAGAAAGGAATGCGAGGTGGTGTCTCCTGCATCACGCATAGACATGGCAAGGCTAATAATAAATATATGAAGGACTATGATAGTAGCAAGCCTTCAAAATACATAACATACCTAGACGCAAACAACCTTTATGGTTGGGCTATGAGCCAGTACCTGCCAACCGGAGGGTTTAAGTGGGTCAAAGAATTTGACATCAACAGTCTAAACAAATACAGTGACGACTCAGACAAGGGGCTGATACTTGAGGTTGACCTTAAGTATCCAAAGGGACTGCACGACCTTCACAACGACTACCCCTTAGCCCCTGAGAAGATGAGAGTGAGTAGAGACACGCTGTCACCATATTGTAAGAAGATAGCAGACAAATTCGGAGTATCTACAGGTGAGGTGACTAAGCTGGTGCCCAACCTACACGACAAATCGAAGTACGTAGTTCACTACCGAAACCTGCAACTATACATGTCATTGGGTATGACAGTCAGCAAGGTTCATAGGGTGTTACATTTTAATCAGTCTCCATGGCTGAAGAAATACATCGACTTCAACACAGTCAAGAGAACGGCAGCTAAGAATGACTTTGAGAAGGACTTCTTCAAGCTGATGAACAACTCAGTCTTTGGGAAGACCATGGAAAATCTGAGGAAGAGGGTGTGCGTCAAGCTGATGTTTAACAGTGAGCAACTAGTAAAGTTAGTATCAAAGGCAACGATCGTGAGTTGGAAAATATTTAACGAAAATCTGGTGGCAATACACAAGATCAAAGAGACGCTAACGCTTAATAGACCAGCTTACGTGGGCATGTGTATACTCGACCTATCGAAGACACTAATGTACGACTTTCACTACAACCACATAAAGAAGAAACATAATGCTAAGCTACTATTCACAGACACTGATAGTCTCATGTATGAGATCAAGACGAAGGACGTGTACAAGGACATGTTCGAAAGCAAAGAATTGTTTGACTTTAGTGGTTATGACAAGACGTCACCATACTTCAACTCCGTGAATAAGAAAGTGATTGGTAAGATGAAAGACGAGACATCAGGAGTCCCAATAGTTGAGTTCGTTGGATTGAGGGCGAAAATGTACAGCTACATTAAGGAAACAGGAGATGGCGGCAAGACCGCAAAAGGGGTGAAGAAAAGTGTTATTAGAAAGAACATAAGACATGACGACTACAAAGACACCCTAGCGAGTAGAAAACAAATGTCTCACACAATGAAAACCATAAGAAGTATAAATCACCAATTAGGAAGCTATGAGATTAATAAAATATCACTGAGTTGTTTCGACGACAAGAGATACATTTCAGAAGACGGAATATCTAGCTATGCCTATGGACACTACAAAATAAAAATAAAAATAAATACCTAAAACAATATGTCATAAAAAATGAATCAATAAAATATAAATTTATAATTTAAGCAATTTAAACAATTTTCAAATTTAACCAATTTAGTACCAACACGTAGGTCCCACACGGCTGAGCCATGGCAGTCACAAACTTAACCACACACAAAGAACACGGGGTACCAACGCACTCTCCCAAATCGTGTAGATTCCTAACGGGTCTGACTTTTGGAAAACCGTCCTTGCATCGCCGTGTTCTACACTACTCTCCAGGGCTCCAGCGCTCACACACAGTAATGAGCGCTGGAGCCCTGGAGAGTAGCGTAGAACGTGTGGAATCAGTGGAGGAAAAGACAACGAGACTCAACAAAGAGTTGTCGTGGGTCCGCCAGATTAGAGAGCTCAAACGACAACTCTTCGCTAAGAGTAGTGTAGAACGTGAGGAACTAGATGAGAGGTTTAAACACACCGTATTGGGAAAAAGGATGACCAGTCGTAAAAGAGAGTTGCGGCTTCTCAGTCGCCTCGAATAGCTCAAACGATCGACACAAAAACGATAGAACGTGAGGGCACCAACGCACTTATCCAAATCGTGTAGATTCCAAATGGATCTGATTCCCGTAAAATCATATAGATTCCTAAAAATAGACCACGCCCTTTTTTAAGACGTCTCGGCCACGTCCTTTTTAAGACGTCTCGGCCACGTCCTTCTCAAGACGTCTCGGCCACGCCCCTTTTCCAAGACGTCTCGGCCACGTCCTTTTTAAGGCATCTCGACCACGCCCCTTTTCTAAAGGAATTCTTGGAATTATCTCAAAAATAATTCCAAGAACCTGACCTTGAAACTTGACCTTGAAAATATATCTGACTTTTGGAAAACTGTCCTGGTACCGCCATGTCCTATACTACTATTAATCATTGTTTATACCTTCATGAACCAAGCATTTTATATAATTGTAGTGTTTGAGAAGTCAGTTCATTATCTCGGGCCACCTATGGTGGGACCGAGATCTTAAAATGGGCTCTGTTTTTTTTTTCCAATGTCGCGACACGTGATCATTTACATCATTATGATTGGCTTTGAGAACTGAGGGCATTCATGCGCCTGCACCATTACTGCTGTTTGCAAGCTACCATTAGGCGTGCGATTTGTAACACGTTTGTTTACGTTTCAAAAGTTCAGGTTTGACCGGAAATCGTTGACGTTTCAACGTCAAACCAATCAACGTTTGCCATTACTTCAGCGAAGTTTCGCATGGTCATGCCCACACGTTTTGACGTTTCGACAACAAGTTCCGACGAACCAGTGACAAAATGAAAGTATGTATCAAGTGAACAAATCGGGAAGAACTTTTAGAAATGGAAAAGCTATAGAAGGTGATCTTCGACGCCTTATAATCGATAAATGTCTTGCCGCGGGGGGAGACAGGATTTCTATACGGCGATTGCGAACGAAGTTCAAGTGAGTGGAAACACCGTGTCCAAAATCTGGCGACGATTCTGTACCGATATAGCGGAAGGTCCTCTTCAGCGCGGTGGAGATTTTTGCAGTAAACTTACTGCAGGAGATCTTGAATTAATCGAAACTCTTAAGAAGACCAAAGGATCTGTTTCACTTAGCGAGCTTTACTCTATGTTGGAAGATTTTGGAGACGTCGGAGGCGATATTTCTATATCGTCGATATCGCGAGCAATAAAAAGCAAGCTTTTATCAGGGCAACGCTACTCACGGAAACGTATCACACATGTTGCGAGGGAACGCTTTACCGAAGAAAACATGCTCTATACACAATTATTTATAAACTATCTCTCGTCGAAAAACCCGAAGAAAATAAAATTCTTTGATGAATCAGGGGTCAAAACTCCAGACATAGGCACACGTCGCTATGGCCATGCTGCTGTTGGACAACGATGTGTCGAGGTAATACGTAAAATGGAGTCTCCGAATATTAGCCTCAACCTATTGGCGTCTTTGGAAGGACCAGTGTACTTTAATCTCGTAGATGGTGCTACTGATACCATTGAGTTTTTGAATTTCTTTGCTGAAGCATCGGAAGCTACTAACCCGTTGTCTGGACGCCCAGCCATTGAAGTAGGGGATATTATTGTCATGGACAACTGCGCTGTTCACCACTATGATGGGGGGAATATTTTAGAGGAATACCTTGAAGACATGGGAGTAGAGCTCATTTTCACTCCCACCTATTCTCCCGACCTCAATCCAATTGAAATGTGCTTTGCCAAAGTAAAAACAAAACTTAACGGTGCACTTTCTGATGCTGTACACGAAAATCTTAAACTGGCTGTAATGGACGCTATTGAAACAATAACTTCCACAGACATGGCAGGTTACTACCGGACGACGTTGTACCTGTTCCCTGAGTGAATTTTGAGTAAAATTCCATAATATTAAAGCCGGGACTGCATGGACGTTTTATGTATATTGTACATTTTCTTCTTGTAAATTTGTATATACCTGTAATATTATACTGTACTTGAGTACTGATAGTTTTATATATATACAGTGTCAGTAATAAAAATGCCACATTTGGCATTTGGTTCAAATTTAATATCATATGAAATGCAATAACTCGTTGTGCTGTCGTTCAGTCTCAGTTATACTTTAGTATTATTGTCGGTTTCAGATTACTTTTCAACTCGCGGTTCGAAACTTTGCGAAGTTCACAGAGCACGCTGTCAGCAACGTGTGTTCTTTTCAGAAATCGTCAAAGCTATATATTTACAATGACATTTTGGCGCATAGCACTTACTAGTATCTTTGACGATAAATTCTTGAGAAAATCGGCTAACTGTCATTTCATTTGTACAGATATAGTATACTAGCTTTTATATATTAGCTACCCATTTTATATTTTATTTTCTATTTTATATTTTATATTAGCTACCCATTTTAACTGCGCCCGTAGGGAAAGAGTTAATATACAATGGTCGATATTTTTTCGCATCGATCAATTTTATATTTTCGCCTGAATTTTTCTTCATCGTTATAAGTCGGCTAAACAACACACATGTCAAATTTTTAACAAATTTGGTGAATTATTTACTACATTTCTAAACACGGTGAATTTTGACCTTTTGACCCACATGCATAGAACGTATTGTCTTTGTAGTGTATAGATAGCTTGCGTATATATTTAAAAGTATGAGCTCCCGTGCGGGTGGACCGGTGCGGGTGGGATCTCTGCAGAGACTCTGCTTCGGGTAACCCTTACATAATTCCTCTCATTGAGGGGGGTAGGGGGGAGCAGAGAAGGGGGTTCATTTTTTGTCACTGACCATTTTTTTGCTTTGTTAAACTGTATTTACTTTGATTATTTTCAATTCAACAGATAATAAACTGCTTTTCCTTTCACGCTTTTTCTTCGATTATTTTCAATTTACCTATTATTGCTTATTAACTCTTTCCTTACGGCTGAAAAACATCAAAAATTGAACGACCACGTTGTTCTATTGATATCTCTTGAAATAACCATAACTGTTGCGAAAGCTATACATTTTCTGGAAGCCCAATAAACCGGCTTTTACTTGTTCTTTTAAATTTCCCGAACAAAACACATTATGTTAATATAAATTAGCATTAATTATCATAAATCAGGTTGAAAAATTTACATTTTTCCAGAAAGGGCCATCTTGCACGCCCGCGTAGCATCTTGAAAACTCAAAATGCCACCAATCGCAGAGTTGTTCATGAAATCAAATCAAACTTGGCGTGTGCGTGGATTTCATGTACTTGGCGCTTGTCGAATTTCAATTTTTAACCTTGCGTTACCGTGTGCCGTGTTTTTCGATTGACGAGTTTGCGGGTCTTCAGTGACCCATTTTAACTGCGCCCGTAGGTAAAGAGTTAAACAAAACATCAAATAGGAACAAAACAAGTTTAGTACATGGCTTGAGGTTCATTAACTGTTCATGACAACCACAACGTCTTTTAAATCGTTTTTATCATGACCTCTTTGTGCTTACTATTGTCTATTGTCTTATTGGCTAAAATAGTTTCTAAAACTTGACAAATAGACAACCCTACAAGCTCTCTTTTGCCATAAAACAAAGATAACTTATCTGTCTACAATATATGTAAACGTTATTGTGCTACCTTACTTAGTTTTTTTTTATAAAAGCGAAATATCGAACATGCCTTGATATTCGTGTATGTTGTTATTTGATGCTCAAGCGCGCTGTTTGCGCGGAGCCCTTCGAAAACATTCGTTTAATATTACATCAGAAATTTAAATTTTAAAATTACTTCTACATGATCACCAAATTTTATACTTTCCAAAGCCATTCAGCTGACTCATTCCAAGACCATTCAGCTGACATTCAGCTTTCGACCATCACGCATTTGATATCTGTTGCAGTGTTGCTGCTGTATTTCAAAAGTTATCAGTGAGTAATCGACATTGTTTACCTTTGGATATCTAAATTTATTAAATTATAATGCTATCATTGCTACCATATATTAGGTTTTACTTCAATATGAAGTATGAACATATTCGTTGCTTCATTCGTTGGCTTTCAAATTGCCGTATATGCATACGTTGTTCTGCGTTCTTTTACTTGCCCAAGTAGCCCGAGTGTACGCCTGAGCAGGCGTCTTGTTATATATACTCGACGCATTCAAACAAAGTCGGACTTTCAAATAAACCAAACGCATACTTTACATAATATTTTAAATATAAAACAACAACATATACTCTTACTGCTGATTGCAGTCGACCCCGCGTGCCGAATTTTGATGTCTCAACGATGCGAATGCGATGCGTTGACAAGCCAGTTTCATTTAGGGTGTGGTTTATTTATTTTTATGTTTTTATTCCCGTGACGGAGCATGAAATAATGTGAGATAGCATATATTACAGTAAATCTTTAGTATCACTTATGTCAGTTATGATATTAAAAGTTCTTACGTAAACAGGTAAGATGTGGTTTCATAAAATCCAGCCATGTCATTTGCTGTGATAGTCTCAACTGCTTCTGCTACAGCCAACTTCAAGTTGGAGTGAACGAGTTCCCTTAATTCGCCATTCAAGACAGTCTTAATCTTGTTAAAGCAAAGCTCTATCGGATTGAGGTCAGGGGAGTATGAAGGTGTATACAGCAGCTCGATTCCCATGCCGTCAAACCACTCTTCTAAAATTTCTCCACCGTCATAATGATGCGACGACAAGTTGTCCATAACCACTATGTCCCCGACTTCGAGACAAGGCCGACCAGTGTCGATGTTGACGGCCTCGTTCACTTCCTCAAAAAACGTAAGAAAACGTGCAGTGTTGGTGGCTCCGCGGACGATATTATAGTACGTTGGGCCCTCGAGAGAAACAAGCAAATTCAAAGTGTTATTTGGAGACTCTTGCTTTCGTGCTACTTCAACACTGCGCGTTCCAATAGCGCTGTGTCCATACGTCCGAGTTCCCACGTCTGGAATTTTTATTCCCGCTTCGTCGAAGAATTGCAGTCTCCTTGGATAAGGTAGTTAATAAAAAGCTGAGTATAAAATATGTTATCTGGCATGAATCGTTCCTTTGCTAATTTGGTTAGCTTTTTCCTCGTATACTGTTGACCAGAAGGCAACCTGTTCTTTATGGCGCGAGAGACGGAAGAAATTGAAACTTGTTCTCCTCCAAACTGTACTAGTTCCTGGATGATTTCGGAAAGCGATATGGAAGGAGATCGCAGTTTTAAAAATTCGATTAATTCAAGATCATCTTCCTGTAATTTAGCGTGTGTCATGCCACCTTTGTGCTTCGGTAATGCTTGCATTTCCTCGCAGAATTTTTTCCACACAGATTTTATAGTATTTACAGACACACGAAACTCGTTTGCAAATTGGACATAACTTCGCGGTATATAGCCAGTAGCGCGGTCGCCCCCCTCTTGCACAATTCTGTCAATGATGAAACATCTAAAATCTTGATCCAGTGCGACTCCCGTAGCGTAACTTCTTCCAAACTTGTTAACTTTCCTAATCTCCATACTTGTATTATGCGCTGCAAACCCTGCACGCACATCAACAAAACATGTTATTATTTTTCGCGAACGTTAATTAAGGTTTCATGCCATAAACGTGACAGTTTCATGCTTCAAATGTGACAGGGGGCGGGACTAAACGTTAACATTTGAAAAGTAAACATAGGCGTTAAAATCGTCAAGCTTCAAGGTTGAACGCAAATGGTAATATATATATACAAGGAAACTGAAAGTGACTTTACATTACGCCTGGAATCCGTGATGAGGGACTAAACGCCGGTCGATATTATCACCCTCGCCCTCAGGCCTTCGGCCGGCGCTTCGCGCCGGGCGAGGGGACAAAAAAGGTGAGTAAATCTAAGAATTACTATAAAATAGTCTAAAAATATTTAGTAAAAAGATAAGTTTTGATGGTAGATTTAAAAATATTAAGAGAATGTAAAGACTTGATAGCGATCGGTAGAGAGTTCCAAAGTTTAGCCGCCGCAACTGCAAATGATCTGTCACCATAGTTCTTGGTGTTCGATTTAGGGACCAGAAGGTGTTGGTCTGACGATCTCAAGGAACGACCAGGATTGTAGAAGGATAGAAGTTCTCGAATATAATCTGGTGCCTGATGGTGAAGAGCTTTAAAAGTTATCAATAAGATCTTGAAGTCAATTCTTGCTCTTACAGGTAGTCAGTGTAGACGAGAAAGTACAGGTGTAATATGATGAAACTTTTTAGCACCCATAATAAGCCTTGCGGCGGTATTTTGGACGCGTTGAAGCTTTGCGATTTCTTTATCAGGAAGGCCAACTAGGATGCTGTTACAAGAGTCCAATCTTGAAGTAATAAATGCATGAACTAGTTTCATGCAATCATCTTGGTCAATTTTACCAATGTTCTTGATAGCATAGAAGGTGGTTTGCAGATATTGTTAACGTGAGTCGTCATTTGTAAATGAGAGCCTAAGGTCACGCCGAGATTGCGCACAGACAATTTGGGCGGGATGACAGATCCATTTACTTCGATGTTTGAAATCTCGTACTGAGTGGAAAACCGAGATGAAAGGTGTATAACTTCGGTTTTACCTGGATTGCAAGCTAATCCATTCGAGGTGCACCATATAAGGATATCCTTTAGACAGAGATTAAGTTTGGACAGAGCAGTGTTGCGATCCTGGGACGAGTTAATAGGCAGCATACATCATGACGTTGATGCCGTGGGCTGTAATCACATCCTCCAGAGGTGCGAAGAACAAGGAAAAAAGGAGGTGACCGAGAACGGACCCTTGAGGAACACCATAAAGTAGAGGGTTACTAGATGACGAGGCATCTTTTATTTTAACTGAGTGGGTACGGTTCAGTAAGTAGGATTGGAACTCCACAGATGCCATACCTATGGTGGAGTCTGTTCAGTAATAAGGTGTGGTCGATAGTATCAAATGCTGAAGAGAGGTCCAGGAGCACTAAGACAACATCCTGATGGCTGTCGATGGAGTATAAAATGTCATTGAAAACGCGTATTAAAGCAGTTTCAGTACTGTAACAGTGTCTGTACGCTGATTGAAGCTTGGTAGATACAACACGTTCAAGAGTTTTAGAGAGGAAAGCTATGTTGGTAATAGGACGGTAGCTTGAAAACAGTTGATGATCAGTTGCTTGTTTCTTTACAGAGGGATATGTGATGCCTTTTTTAAGGGAGTCAGGGAATAAACCGGACGTTATTGATGCATTCACAATTTCAGTAATTGGACCGACCAAAACATCGATTGATGATTTTAGGAGTTGTGTGGGTATAGGATCAAGTTCACATGATTAGATTTTGAATTAGTGAGGAAGTTCTTCATATAGGTGGTAGTTACTGAAACAAACTCAGAAAGGGAACATAAACAGAGAAGTGGATCCAGAGTAATAGACATGTTCATAGTTAGTAGGTTAGAGTTCTGTAGATTGTCCATAATTTTCAGAACTTTGGATGAAAAGAAGGTACTAAAGTCTTCCGCTAGGGATTGTGGGGACTCATGCGCTGGCAGGACAGGAATTGGTTTTACCGTGAACAATCCGTCAATCAGGCGGAAAAGTCGACTCTGTTCAGAGGATGCAATCTGTGCTTTGTAGTATTCTGATTTGGCTAAATTAATAGCTTCTGTATATGCTAGACATTGATCATTGTACATTTGTCTGTGGATTTCAAGACGTGTACATAGGTATTTACGCTCAGACTGACGTCGTTTGTGTTTTTGCGTTTGTACTTTTGCGTTTATGTTTTGACTTTTGCGTTTGTGTTTTTGGTTTTGCGTTTATGTTTTGACTTTTGCGTTTGTGTTTTTAGTTTTGCGTTTGTGTTTGACTTTTGCGTTCGTGTTTTGACTTTTGCGTTTGTGTTTTTGCGTTTATGTTTTGACCTTTGTGTTTTTGGTTTTGCGTTTGTGTTTTGACTTTTGCGTTTGTGGTTTGCACCTCTGGGCCACCGTACAAATGGCATCTTCGTCGTAGATTATTTTGAACGTTATCTCGGTAAATATTTAACCGATTTCTACGATGGCCCGGAGGTGCAAACCACAAACGCAAAAGTCAAAACACAAACGCAAAATTCAAAACCAAAACAGCAAAACCAAAAACGCAAAACCAAAAACGCAAAACCAAAAACACAAACGGAACTCCAAAAACGCAAACGAAAAACCAGAAACGCAAAACCAAAAAATCAAAAACGCAACACCAAAACCTAAAACACAAACGCAAAACCAAAAACACAATTGAAAAACCGAAAAACCAAAAACCAGAAATACAAACACAAAACCAGAAATACAAACGCAAAACCAAAAACACAAAATCAAAAACACAAACGCAAAACCAGCAAACTAATGCAAAGATTCTCTCCAGGATAACTGGATGAGAGAAACACAAAACACAAACGCAAACCCTAAACCTAAAACACAAACGCAAAACCTAAAACACAAACGCAAAACCTAAAACACAAATGCAAAACCTAAAACACAAACGCAAATCCAAAAACACAAACGCAAAACCTAAAACACAAACGCAAAACCTAAAACGCAAAACCTAAAACGCAAAACCAAAAACGCAAAACCAAAAACGCAAAAACACAAACGCAAAACCAAAAATACAAACCCCAAAACACAAACCGCAAAACCCCAAAACACAAATTCAAAAACACAAACGCAAAACCTAAAACACAAACGCAAAACCTAAAACAGACGCAAAACCTAAAACACAAACGCAAAACCTAAAACACAAACGCAAATCCAAAAACACAAACGCAAAACCTAAAACACAAACGCAAAACCTAAAAAAACGCAAAACCTAAAACGCAAAACCTAAAACGCAAAACCTAAAACACAAAACCTAAACGCAAACGCAAAACCTAAAACACAAACGCAAAACCTAAAACACAAACGCAAAACCAAAAACACAAACCGCAAAACCTAAAACACAAATGCAAAAAACACAAACGCAAAACCTAAAACATAAACGCAAAAACACAAACGCAAAACCACAAACGCAAAAACACAAACGCAAAACCAAAAACACAAAACCAAAAACGCAAAAACACAAACGCAAAACCAAAAACACAAAACCTAAAACATAAACGCAAAACCAAAAACACAAACGCAAAACCAAAAACACAAACGCAAAACCATAAACGCGAAAACACGAACGCAAAAACACAAAACCAAAAACGCAAAACCAAAAACATAAACGCAAAACCAAAAACACAAAACCTAAAACATAAACGCAAAAACACAAACGCAAAACCACAAACGCAAAACCAAAAACACAAACGCAAAACCAAAAATACAAACGCAAAACAAAAAACACAAACGCAAAACCAAAAACACAAAACCAAAAATACAAACACAACCAAAAACACAAACGCAAAACTAAAAACACAAACGCAACGCCACAAACGCAAAACCACAAACGCCACACCTAAAACACAAACGCAACACCAAAAACACAAACGCAAAACCACAAACGCAAAACCAAAAATACAAACGCAAAAACACAAACGCAAAAACACAAACGCAAAACCACATTAGATGACTCATCGCTCTTTTCTTCACGCGGCCTATCTTTGAAATGCAAAATTTATTCTTGTGTCGGCATTTCGAAATAATTTCGGATCTTTTGTTCAGTAAATTGTTTTGACCAGCTTTCATGATATAAATTTTCTCTTCCAAACAAAGATTACATCTTTTTGCTCCACTCGTGTAAGCAGCGGGCTCTTTTCAGGATAGCCCATTTCAGATTGAAAGTCCGGTTTTTTGTTTTCAATTCCCATACGTATTTAGATAATTCGGTTTCGTTCAAGTATTTTTTGTCTGTGAAGGATTTCTTGTGGTTTCTGTATCGTTTTTTAAAACTGTTTGCGGTCATTCCGATATATTGTTTTGTTTCTCTGGGGTCTGTTGTGGTTACGTCGGCTCTGTAGACAATGTTGTTTGCTGAACAGTTGCCTTGGAGGGGCACTCTTCTTTTATCCTACAGTTAGTCTTCTTTCCTCGGTAGCTTCTTGGTTTGGTTAAGGATTCGGGAGTTGTGTTTTGTGATTGCGCTCTTCACATTATCCATGCAGCTGTAACTAATTTTGATAGTGTTCCGGTTAAAAATGTTGTGTAGTTTACTGGATTTGGGGAAGTGCTTGTTGATTAGCTCAAGAAAATTATGACCAATGTTCGTTTTAAGGTTTTTACTGTATGGTGGGCTGAACCATATGATTTTTCGGCGGCGTCTTTTTTGGGAGGCTGTAGTTGTAGGCGGATCGTAGGGCGTCTTCATATATAGGTGCTGCTGACTCGAAGATTGTGCGGTTGGATGATAGTTGAGAAATTCGAGTATTAATAGAGGCTGGGAGTTGTTTAAGTATGGCTGCTGATGTATTGTGGTTCATCGTTTGGCTTGAGTCAGCGATGAAGAGCGATGAGTCATCCAGCCCCCGCAGTTCGTGACGTCAATCGATGACTATAAAAAGAGACATTAAATCGGTGTTCCTCCAGTTGCCTGAAGATCGCTTCCAGCGTGAAACTCCGAGTAGCAAACAAACATTTAAGCGACATTTTCCTATATTAAGCTCTTCCTCATATGGTATCGAGCACTCTACGATAGATCGTGAACAGTTTTATCTTATTTATATTTATTTATATTTATATATATATATATATAATGAAGGGAAATTTCGAGTGTTGGAATATATACATTTTAAGACCGAACCGGGACCAATTGTGAAAAATACAGCTCCAGGCCTTCCGGCTGGAATTGAACCCGCGACCCTGCTATGCTAGTGCAGTACTCTGACCACTGGGCTACGGAAACCGTTGCCGAGAGCCTAGTCACGAGTTCTGTCTGCGGCTTGATGTACAGCGGTGGTTTTCATTTCAATTTTGACGTTGTTGAGTGCTTGACTTTTACTTATTGCTCACGTTGTAAGCAACAAATTATTGGCGTTGTAATAGTATTGTAACCAGTAAGTTATTGGATTGTAATACGTTTTGGAT
Source organism: Chrysogorgia sp. JL179-B06 (assembly GCA_035772405.1). Taxonomy (NCBI): domain Eukaryota; kingdom Metazoa; phylum Cnidaria; class Anthozoa; order Scleralcyonacea; family Chrysogorgiidae; genus Chrysogorgia; species Chrysogorgia sp. JL179-B06. The sequence goes on from JAYKKM010000207.1 coordinate 832,123, forward strand.
TGTAAACGCATGCGTGTAACAGTCAATTACTAGTCCCACATGCTTAGTGTCTCTCACTAATCTATTAATTTAGGACCCCAAGTTGGGGAGTGGATGAAACACGGCCGGGGGTTAGTGTTAGAAAATTCATTAGGCGGTGGGTTAGGATGTTTGTTGTTTTGGGTTTGGTTACAATCCAATAACTTACTGGTTACAATGCTACTACAACGCCAATAATTTATTGCTCACAACGTGAGGAACGGCTGTGACTTTTGTTCCTCGCACTCAATGACGTCCAAATTGAAAAGAAACCCCGCTGAACATCGAGTGAACCGTCGAGCAAACGCCAGAATGACACAAAATGGCGGCACCCAGAACCATAAAATACGAGAATAAAAACGTTATTTCTCGAGTACAAAGAGCAGATACCGTAAAACTATTAATATTTATATTTATACTTAAAGGCCTTTTATTTAAAAGTAATTTATTTTTGGGTACAGATCCCTATTAAAAGATCAGAATTTGACATTTTTAAAAATGTTTAAAAACGTTTTAGGAACCGTTCGTTTGACTTCAAGAATGGCGGGAACATTTCCTTGTTTTATACAGTTTTAGTATAATTACAGAGATGAACACAGAGTTAAAGGACATTGGCAACAAAAATGAAGTTTGTCTAATATGAAAGAACTCGTAAAAAGATAGAGTTAACACCTTTTACAACCTTTCCGTATTTTACTTCGTTTTTTAAATATTTCAGTTTGTTTGATATGTAAATGAGATGGTTTCTGACGTCAGGTGCAGGGTAGAGAATTTTCACACATTAGAATATTAGTTCCATCTTCAAATTTGTTCCACAAATTTACTTGCACAAATTTACTTGAAAATGTACGTATAATAACTCATGATAATGAACGTTGTAAACTTAGCAATCACTGAGATATAAGACTTTTTTAATGAGTGAACATTCTCTATCCTGCACCTGACGTTAGAGACCATCTCATTTACATATCAAACAAACTGAAATATTTCAAGTAAAATACGGAAAAGTTGTAAAAGGTGTTACTCTATCATTTTATGAGTACTTTCATATTAGGCAAACATAATTTGTGTTGCCAATGTCCTTTAAGTACAACTCCCGTTTCTCTTGTTCCAAAATGGAAATGTATTATTCTCTGATGTTTAAGGTGGCTCCCTATGTTTTTATGACCGCGCGCGAGCTGGTTGCTAATTTGACGGGAAATTTGCTGATAATCGAGAAATGTTATGACATCATACGTGTAAAATAGCTAGAAAATAAACGCAAATATCTTGCGTTTCGTTCGGTCAATTGTTTTGAAAAGTTGAAGCTTATACCTTTTTAATTCTGTTTTCTCAACAAATTCTATAAAGGGACACTCCACCCCAAAAACAAGTATTGCTAAAATGAAAGTTCTTTGTCGCCTTACATGGGAGTGGGTATTAGCTTTCTTCTATTCTTTTTAGTTTGAGAGAAACTTAGCTTAGTTTATCGTATTTTTGTAAATCGAATACCGCCATCTTGTTCTGATTGCGCGCGAATGCGGTCACTCCCATTAATTTTTGACGTGATTGAGTGATAGAAACACTACACAAAGAAACCCTTCGCAATAGCATGATAATAACCAGTAGCGAAGTTGGCCATAGCAACTGGTCATGCTATGCAAATTTTGAAACGATTTACATATTCAGATCTTTAGAAATATATTGTTTTCAAAATATGCAGATATTTATAAATTAGCATAGCATGACCAGTTGCTACGACCAGCTTCGCCACTGATAATAACGGCATGTTGTAAAACATGGACTGGACTGGACTGATAAAACATGGACTGATGAAACATGGACTGATAAAACATGGACTGATAAAACATGGACTGGTAAAACATGGACTGATAAAACATGGACTGATAAAATATGGACTGATAAAACATGGACTGATAAAACATGGAGGGTTAGGATCTTTGTTGTTTTGGGGTTAGCGATTATTTGTCATAAAACATGGACTGGTAAAACATGTAACGTGTAGCTGTGAATGTATGATGTCTACATTAACAAATAATCGCTAACCCCAAAACAACAAAGATCCTAACCTCCCATGTTTTAGCAGTCCATGTTTTAGCAGTCCATGTTTTATCAGTCCATGTTTTATCAGTCCATGTTTCATCAGTCCAGTCCAGTCCAGTACAGTCGAGTGTATGTTTTACAACATGCCGATAATAACGTGGTCTTGTGGAGGCTATTGTGAAGGATTTGTTTTCAAAGTGTTTCTATCACTGAATGACATCAAAAATTAATGGACCGCATTCGCCCGCAATCAGAACAAAAATGGAGGCCTTCAAAATACGATAAACAAAACCAAATTTCTCTAAAACTAAAACGATTACAAGAAAACTAATATCCATTGGAAACAACTTTCATTTAAGCAACACGTTGTTGGGGGTGGGAGAAGACAAATTTTGCTTGATGGTAAAAAACATTAAATTTGGTGATATTGACAAAACCATCTGAACATAAACTCTCCACAGTTTTTAGAATTATATATTGAGGACGTCAAAACAACTGATAAGGTCTTTTTTTATTTGGTCGATTCGTTTCGTTTTGGAGATATCTCTCTTCGAACATTGCCAAAAAGCACTATTTTGAATTTCCCGTGAGATATTTGCACAAATGGCAAAAGTGAAAGAAAGATCAAGGTACATAAAATTTTGTAACTGTGCTATGGGTAGATGTTGTGATAAATTAACACGAGGGAGATATTCATAAGCGAACTTTTGCATAAACATTCGGTTTTATTAGTTACCAATCTTACCTAATGTTCATGCACCAGGTTCTATAAATAGCCGTCATGAGGTTATTTCGAGATTAAATGTCCCTCTCGGAACAATGAAAACAGAGGTAACCGTGATATAAGAGTTATTTGCACGTGTATTCTGTTCTGTAGCTATCATCGAAGCAAGCAACATGCCAGATTGATGTGGTGTGTTTGGGATTTCAAATGAATAAAACGGAATTTCACTTCATCACAAGAAATTTTTTATTGCTTCATTTGAAAGAGCATCAAAAAGTAGGACGATATGCTGTTTACCGTTCGTTGATATCTTTTCTAGTTCCAGAATTATAAAGATTTAAAGATGTCAAAATCAAGGGAAAATATGGCCCAAACAAATGGCTGATTCAGCACAAAGTATGACGTCATATGGTTTGCATGTTAGTTTGGTGAATGTTTAAATGAACTATATCTCAGTTACTATGTGTCAGAGTCAAATGATCCTTTGCACACAGATAGTGCAAGATTAAACACAGTTGATGTCACTAATTTTGTTGTCAAGGTAACACTGTTGTACCCAGGCCCCTTGACCGGATTTTATAAAACACCTTTATACTCTGTCTTGATAAGGATAAAATAATATCAGACGTGTACTTGTCATACCTATGCATGCCTAAAATACATTTATACTATAATAATTTGAAAATTATACCCCCAGTGATAAATACAGTGTGTTTTATAAAATCTGTGCAAGGGGCCTGGGTACAACAGTGTTACCTTGATAACAAAATTAGTTACATTATCAACTGTGTTTCATCTTGATCTATCTGTGTGCAAAGGTTCATTTGACTCTGACACAGTAACTTAGCTATAGTTCATTTAAACATTCACCAAACTAACATGCAAACCATATGAAGTCATAATTTGTGCTGAATCAGCAATTTATTTGTGCCATATTTTCCCTTGATTTTGGCATCTTTAAATCTTTATAACTCTGGAACTAGAAAAGATATCAAGGAACGGTAAACAGCATATCGTCCTACTTTTTGATGTTCTTTCAAATGAAGCAATAAACAATTTCATGTCATATACACTTTAACCTACGTCACAGGTTGCTCGTCCCAGGCCTCTTTCGTCTTGCAAATATAGCAATGTTTAAAGTGCCTATGCAACGAAAATTCAGTTGTAAAAGAACTATTATTTGAAACAACTCTTGAAACTATAAAGACTAACCATTTGCAACTTTTTCATATCTCACTTCACTCTTGAGATGATAATGATCATACTTATGACATTACACTGCATAATGACTGATTGAAAACGCTTATATATCCTTGAGATTATGTAATTAAATCACTTGAAATGCAGGTCCATGTGTGTGGATGTATTCAATGACATCAAATATGCAAATCATCAAACGATTCCATGTGATAATGGTAAAGTATGCAGAATTTTTCAATAAGTCATTAGCATTGTGATGTCATAAGTATGATCATTTACATATTAAACAAATCTTAATATCTCAAGAGTGAAGTGAGATATGAAAAAGTTGTAAATTGTTAGTCTTTATAGTTTCAAGAGTTCTTTCAAACAAAAGAGTTATTTTACAACTGAATATTTCATTGCATAGGCAATTTAAACATAGATATCTCCGAAACGAATGGACCGAATCAAAAACAGTAAAATAACTTGTCAACTATTTTGACATCCTCTATACAGAGATCTAAAAACTGTGGAGGTTCATATGCACTTTAATAGCAACATGGCTTTTAGCCAATCACAACACCTTTTCAAAAATTTTACTATAAAAATAATTAAATATAATAGTATGGCAATTGCAATGAAAAATCCTATGGAGCAAATACGTCATAATTTTTACATCTGCTCAAGCAGATATGCGCAACTTTAGGGTTAGCATTTATACACAAGTTAGGGGTAATGTTATCTGGATGGGCTTACGCATGTGTTTATGCGGATTACTTTCCTTTGTTAATGGTGTTACAGGAATAAGTGCATCGGAATCCAACGTTTGACCTGGTTGCTTCGTCGCCTTGACTTCCTACGGGTTTGGTGAGTCCGCCTTGGTGTTCGACGTCCCTCGCATTTTCGCTTTGCGAACACGCTCTCGCCAGTCTCCTTTGATCTCCTGGAAATTCGGGTTTTTCGAAGCCTGACCACTATAGACGGGAAATTAGAAATGTAGATTATTACTGCTATTACTAGGAAATTATTACTATTAGTGGATTATTACTATTATTACAAGGAAATTAGAAATGGATATACACTTCGGATATTCACTTCGGTGTTGTTGAGCGCTCTGTGAAGTAGCGAGGGTGTCCTTTAGCAATAATGCAACGCTCGCTACCATTGTGGCAGTTTGAGCGCTCTGGCCCCATGCGCACTTCACGCTATCTGCATGTTCTGATCGCCAGTGCTGTCCCACAAGCGGTTGTCAATGACGATCGCAAGTGTATAAGTGTCCATCCAGACTCATCCAGATTGTTCCAAGCTACACTTAGATACACTAAGATACAGCGAAACACGTGTCTGTAGAACTATATATATTATACATATCTATACATAGATAGATAGATAGATAGATAGATAGATAGATAGATAGATAGATAGATAGATAGATAGATAGATAGATACATAGATAGATAGATAGATAGATAGATAAGTCTTTATTTTCCTCCACTATTGAAGATTCCCTTATGCTATAGTTATAAGCATAAGGTGTATTATATAAAGTTATAAATAAAATCTAAAGTTGATGTCTCATACAGGTGAATTAGATATAGAATAAGTAAAAATAAATAGTATAATAATTAGTCCTCTAGTATAAGACTAGCTACCTTTCTGCATATACGCATTATGGCAAAGGCCACTATGACAAATTTGTCTCTGCTGTCTATGTCACTATAAAGCAATGGTAATTGTCCAGAAATTATATTTTCAAAAATAATAGAGTCGTCTTGATTAAAAACACTAGAACATATCACCAAGGGCTTCCCAGAGGTTGTTTCTTTCATCGTTGGTACTCTTGCAATCCATAATAAAATGTTTAACTGCTGTTATTCGTTCCATGCCGCAGAGAACACAGCTAAAGCCAGAATGTTTTTCATCTAATGCTTGTAGAAATACTAATGGAATATTGCCACTAAATATATTTACTAAACTGGCAATTGGTTTCGTGTATGTGAGATTTCGCCAAGTCATCTTCCACAACTCAAGTGGTCCCAGTTTGGTGTGCATTCTGCTATAAATGTCTAAACCATTTCTTTCAACTGTTTTGGCTCGCCAGTTGGTCTGCTCTAAATCTCTCACTGCTGCACGGACTATGTTTTTCCATACCAATTTGCTGGGGAATTCCCCATTCGCTATATACACTTAGATAGATAGATAGATAGATAGATAGATAGATAGATAGATAGATAGATAGATAGATAGATAGATAGATAGATAATTTAATATAGTCAAATACATATATGGAAAAGTGAATATATATATATATATAAATCTTGGCAGTTTAAAAAGTGAAAAGGTGGTAAACTGCCAAGATTTTAGTGACGAAATACGGACGTTTCGAGCGGAGCCCTTCATCAGAGTATGACGAAATAAAATATTGTCACAAGTAGAAAGTAGCCAATCAAATGCACGGGAGATAAACAAACTAATAATTAATGAGATGCTAAAAGTTAAATCATTTGTTATTTTTACAGTCGATCAACAAACAGACTGAGGGGGGGGGGGGGGGAGAAATGACAGGTCCAATATTCAAGGGGATTAGGCGATAGTAAAGCGGTAAGAAACAAAATCTTGAAAAGGAATGAAAGTGCATGAGCTAATAATAAAAAAGTTCCAAGCAAACTAAAATAACAAAAAATTTGTTAATTAAATAAAAGAAAAACGTTCGTTAAGACCAAGAAACTCTTGCGGTTTGCGGTTATCGTTACCACCTGAGATATGGGAAGGATGGCACAGACTTTCATGTCTGAAACCAAATGGTTAGAGCTGTTGAAATGGCGGGCTACAGGTTTGTCAACATCATTGTTCCTCACGGAACGAAGATGTTCAGCAAACCTGTCTGAAAGGCGTCGCCCAGTTTCACCGATGTAGATTTTAGGGCATTTATCGCAAGAAATGCAATAAATGATGTTGGTGGACGTGCATGAAAAAATATGACGGATTGTGTGGTCGAATTTGGGGGCAGTAATAACTGTAGTGGGATTGAGAAAAGGGCATGTGTTGCAGCGGGAACGGCCGCAAGAAATTGTTCCCGCTGGTGCCGAGGTATTTTGTTTAAGGGCACTATGTATTAAGGAATCACGAATGTTTATAGAGTAGGGTAGAGTAGAATAGGATAGAGTAGAATAGGATAGAGTAGAATAGGATAGAGTAGAATAGGATAGAGTAGAATAGGATAGAGTAGAATAGGATAGAGTAGAATAGGATAGAATAGAGTAGAATACGATAGAGTAGAATAGGATAGAGTAGAATAGGATAGGGTGGAATAGGATAGAGTAGAATAGAATAGGATAGAGTAGAGTAGGATAGAGTAGAATAGGATAGAGTAGAATAGGATAGAGTAGAATAGGATAGAGTAGAATAGGATAGAGTAGAATAGGATAGAGTAGAATAGGATAGAGTAGAATAGGATAGAGTAGAATAGGATAGAGTAGAATAGGATAGAGTAGAATAGGATAGAGTAGAATAGGATAGAGTAAAGTAGAATAGGATAGAGTAGAATAGGTTGGAATAGGATAGAGTAGAATAGAATAGAGTAAGATATAGTACAATAGGATAGAGTAGAATAGGATAGAGTAGAATAGGATAGAGTAAAATAGAATACGATAGAATGTGATTTTGGGATTCCCTTCGTGAAGCTAAGCGAGACTGTAAGGGTGTTGTACATATATACTTCCAAACAAATGTGAGTAGGTTCTGTGAAGATTTTTGCACTTAGAGACTGCAATATTCGCGAAAGAATAGAATAGTTCGAATAAGTTAGTATTTAGCGAGAGAGAAACCGAACAGTCACCCGTTACCTTTCGATTTGCTCATTCCGCCATAGTTGGATCTGAGCTTCACTTTTCGCGGCGTGATCGTCTTCGTCACTTTCATCTTCCGATGAAACATCGCCTTGTTTTTTAATGGCTTGCCATTTTTGAACAAGCGAGGACATCTTTTTTACTTTCGTCGACCGCATTGGTACACTTGACTTACTCTGGAACGACAACACACATATAATGACAATGACTTGTTGATTGTATTTTGGTAGTAACCGGGAAAGACCGAGATATTTGTTTAAAGTGTCTATGAAGTGAAAAATTCGCTAGCATTTTTTTGTTTTAACGGACAAAGTAGCACGGCAGGAGCGTTCACTGAAAATTACAAGTGAATCTGCTGCATAGTCTTCGAGCTATCAACTCTCAAAATTCATTAATGTTCAGTAGACCTGCATAGTATGCATACGTCACAAGACAATAAACTGCGCGTCTCAGATTTCACCAAAAACATTTAGCCATGCCAAACTTTGAGAGTTGATAACTCGACTATGAGGCAGATTCACTTGCAATTTTCAGTGTACGCTCTTGCCGTGCTACTTTGTCCGTTAAAGCAAAAAATTGTGGTTCCAGAACGATGTAGGTTTTTCGAATAAACATGAAAAAACCCGTTATTCTACATCTTACAGAAGCGTTATCTAATAGCAATGGACTGTGACAAGTCGCAACTTGGCGCGCGGCTCAATTTCACAAGGGTAAAATTGAAGAGTAGTGGATGATGCTGATTTTCCTACCTCCTCCGCAGGCGTTTTTTGGGCGAGGGAGGGGCGCGGGCGGAAAAAAATTGCGGGCGAACAGAGAATAAACGCCTGCCGACTAATGATTTCAAGATGGCGAAGCATTGACGTGATCGTACTCGAGATCGTACATATTTATAGGCGTATTAAAAAGCAATTTATCGAGGAAACTGTTGGGCAGTAAATAGTTAAAACAACTCTCCTTTTTACCACCAAAGCGCTACAATAATGAAAAACTATGGCCCATTTCTTAAAAACGAAGCGACAACTGGTAATTTGCTACTAAACACAAAGCATGAAGGCAAGCATATCAACTAAATAATGAATCATCAGCATATATATTATTTAAAATACATGTAGCATGTCTAATAAAGCATATTCAGTTATACATACAACAAACAAACAAAAACAATGCAAAACACAACCTTTATTAGTATATAAAATATTGTACTTGAGACGCTACTATCACTTTAATATATCTTGTTTTAATCTATACATTGGGTTCAATTAAACACGTTCAAGTTTACAATGGGCAGCTGGTCTACATTTTGCGCTAGATCGTAGAATACCCGTCCAGCACTTTCGCTATTTGTATCTGTTGACAGTTAGTAAAAGCACGGTTAGTAAAAGTGATAAATTAAAAGGGTCAAATTACGCAAAGTTCATCATACACAATTCCTTCGACGTTCGTTCTATATTTTAAACCATTTAATTTGATAAATGTACAAGTACACCCTATGTCAACATCACTGTCTATCACTGCTGTGCATGAAATCTTCGAATTTCTGAATCTCTTCCTCGCTGCTATCCGCCATAACTATCCAGATATAACCAGTAAGGCCCGATAAGACTTTACGAGGCGTTTCAAGTTTCGATGGGTCATATTTCAGCAGATATTTATGGATAACCCGAAGATCGACACTACAAACCCGAAGATCGAACAGTTGGCAGGCGTTTCTTCTCAAATTTCGCGCCCCCGCAATTTTTCCGCCCGCGCCCCTCCCGCCCTCGCCCAAAAAACGCCTGCGGAGGAGGTAGCTGATTTTCCATACTATTTGTGTCGTTCTTGAAGAATCTGAGTATACCATTCAATGTTCAAAAGCTCATTGACAGTTCATGAGCAAAAGAGAAAGGATCCAGATACAGTGTTAAAGTGTGGTGCCCTGTGGTGTTCGTTAAAAATCTGCCTACATGAAGTAGATGCTATTGATTCCGAACGAACGAACGAACGAACGAACGAACACACGGAATATAAAGCGTTGCCAACTTGGCAGGGGGCACCGCAATCACTACCGTGTCGGTGATTTTAAAGGTGATGAAAATTATCCTGATTGATATAAACTTTATCTTTGATTTTCTCAGCTTAGACAACATTGATTTTCAAAATTAATACGCCAATGAACTTATCAATAAACTCGCAGCACGTGTTTTATCAGATCTAATACACTGCTGCGAGTTTATTAAACAGTACTTCTCAAACTCATTAATAATTCATTAATAATTCATATATTACTTATAATATCCTTTAAAGAATTTAAATTACCACACATAGCAAGGAATAATGTTGAATGACGATTTTTTATGTTTACTCAAAATATCTACATCGTTTTGGATACCAAAACTAATGGCAAGTTGTAAGAAAGCAACAACTATGAAGTTCAATCACGGTTCAATCTTCATTTAAATTACTCGGTCTTTCCGGGTTGCTACTTCGTTGCTAGGCAGGAAGTGAACTGACCAATCAGGTGCGACATTGGTTGAAAAGCGCATAATGACTTACATCTTCCTAAAGACCTGTCTACAGTCTACACGATACGATTTTCCTTACGATTGTCAGGCTGGCGTATGTGATTGTTTCTACACGTAGTTGCTGTTCACGATTCGCTACGCAATGTTGGAAAACGTCTTTTGCATGAACCGGTAAGTTCCGATTAACTGCAAAACATGACCGATTAATTTTTAAATACATAAGCAGGTTTTTACAAAGGGTATACACGTTTGCGTGAAATAATAGGCACGTATGTTATGTATTTAGACTCGGTAATTCCAAATCTGTTTTCAGAATTGAAATCGGTTAAATATTGGCCGTAATACTCAAAAATTAAAAAATTAATTTCTACGTCGAACCGCCTTTTGCAAATTGTGATCAACAAATTAATACGGCGTGGGAGGTCTGGGGACCATGGATGGGCAAAATCCCGCAGTGTTTGGATGAAACTCTTGGGGAGGAGCTTGAAAAGGCGAGCGAGGGATTGCAGATTCGTATTTCTAGTTGTAAGTTAGTCACATGCACGAAGATGACAATCGTAAGGAAAAATCGCAGCGTGTAGATGGGTCTTAATCGGCCGTTTATGGTTCAGATCATGGTCGTGGTCATGATCATGGTCAGTCGCTATCGTCATGTTTATGGTCGTGACAACAATCCCCACAGCACATATATTATTCTAAGTATTAAGAAATAAACGCCGAAAATTTACATCTTGTCAATTCAACATTCGTGTCTAACACAAGTGCCTATCCGGGGTTTTGGGATTTTACATTTTTGTGATCTTTGGAATCGGGTCGCCACCTACCTATACTATCAAGTTTTGTGATTGGTTGATTAAAACAATAGAATCAACCACAAAGAAACCAATGTCCTAACCCTAACCACTTTTGTTCCATATAGCCAATCACAAAATCTGTTCATTTTAGGTACGTATTTACTCTTGGAATTCTTGAAAGGAATTGTAAAATATCCTGTGTCCCGAAAATTTCATCTTCGTACCTTTTTCGCCTGCTAAAGTTGATTTATTATTGAGAGGAAATGACGTTTAATGTAGGGAGCTGCAAAAACATTGCACAGTGATCCAACAGTGAAATACAAAGAAAGTTTGGGAATTGAGCGAATTTTGTCTAAATAGGTGGGTTTAAAGCTCATAGTTGTATTTCATTGTTGTATCAGTACTCAATGTCTTTGTGACTTCACATTAAATATTTATCTGATAAAAGATATACAGACATATCGAGACTGCTGATTTAACAGTACGTTATGTCGTACAGTTATCAACAAAAATTAAGTTTGTCTAATATGAAAGAACTCGTAAAATGATAGAGTAACACCTTTTACAACTTACCCGTATTTTACTTCGTTTTTCAAACAATTCAGTTTGTTTGATATGTAAATGAGACGTCAGTCAGGTGACGTCTGATCAGGTGCTGACGTCAGATCAGGTGCTGGGGGTAGAGAATTTTTACACAATAGAATATTAGTTCCATCTTCAAGTTTGTTCCACACATTTACCTGAAAATGTGCGTATAATAACTCCTCATGATAATGAACGTTGTAAACTTAGCAATCACTGAGATATAAGACATTTTTTAATGAGTGAAAATACTCTACCCGGCACCTGACGTCAGAGACCATCTCATTTACATATCAAACAAACTGAAATATTTCAAAAACGAAGTAAAATACGGAAAAGTTGTAAAAGGTGTTACTCTATCATTTTACGAGTTCTTTCATATTAGACAAACTTAATTTTTGTTGCCAATGTCTTTTAACAGGATGATAATTCGGAATTTGTTTTCGGAATTTGTTTTCGGAATTTGTTCTCAAATTGACGGCTGGTAAGACTTTTATTCTATGCATCGACTGCCGCCATGTATTTTAAAGTAACAAACCTTTTTCTTTTTTGTTTTAACTCCGGTTGTTGTTGACATATGGACGGGTGACGATCGGGAATTACTAGAATTTTTCACCTACACAATAAAAGTAAAAGGGTCATGTTACACAATGCAAGCAAGCATGTTGATAACCGCGTACCCAGGGTCGTATCTCCGTTCTCCCCGCCCCCCTTGCTGCGAAAAGTTCATGCTAAAATTAATCACTTGTCCAATGTTTTCCCATAATATACAACAGAAACTACGGCTCTATGACAGTAACTATGAAGCCGGAATTAGCGTCTGTAGGCCGTATTGGAGTGACCACAGTGGACTATGGCCGCCACGTACTAATCTCGGCTTCATTATTGTAATGGAGCCGTAGTTTCTGTTCTAAATTACGGAAAAAACGTCGACAACTGATTCATTTTAACATCTTAAAAGATCAGAGACAGATTATCTCTCTCGCCTACAGTAAAAGTATATAGCGTGGTTCATTCAAGATGGCCGCTGCGAGATTTCCCGGCTTTTCGCAGCATCCAAACAGTAGTTGCTCGATCCAGTCTTTATTTAGAGATCAGTGGAAAAGACGCTGGGTTCGGTAGGACACGTGGCTCCCAGAATCTGGGTTGGGTTCTAACAAAACAATACCGTAAAGTTCCCACACTAACAACTTCAGGCAAAGGTGGTTGCATTAAAGTGTCTATGAAGTGAAAATTCGCTAGCATTTTTTTGCTTTAACGGACAAAGTAGCACGGCAGGAGCGGAGTCTTCGAGCTATCAACTCTCAAAATTGGGAAAGACTGGGATTGATATATGTGGTATATGACGTATGCAGATGGTTCATTAATGTTCAAATCAATTGTTCTTATATGCATAGTCCACCTGCATACGTCACAAGACAATGAACCGCGCGTTTCAGATTTCACCAAAAACATTTAGCCATGTCAAACTTTGAGAGTTGATAATAACTCGAAGACTATGAGGCAGATTCACTTGAAATTTTCAGTGCACGCTCTCGCCGTGCTACTTTGTCCGTTAAAGCAAAAAAATGCTAGCGAATTTTTCACTTCATAGACACTTTAAAACACCATCTTGTTACGAAATACAGGTAGGAAAAGGACTAAAAGATTTGCGCAGAGAACTGAAGAGGAAACTGGAACGTCTTACTCATACGGCAGACGATACAATTTAAGACAAGTGGGCATATAAAAAAGGCATCGCAAGCACTAAATAGTGAAACTTTTACTACAAAACACCAGCCATGGCCTTCTTCTATGCTTGAAGTGTCTGATTTTTAAAAAAACAATTGCCATCTGAGTCAAATTTTAGGTCAGGTCCCTCCTTAATGTTAAAAAAACATTAAATTTGATGATATTGACAAAACCATCTGAACAACCCTACATTTATTTCACTGATTCCCAGAAGACTTTTCTCAACTTCAACTTTCAACTTCAACTTTATTTGCCACAATTCATAATAAATTACATAAGCAAAACAACTCAAAATAGATTAATTAGTGGCGAGGACGTCTAGAAAATAGAAACCATCCGGCTTATTTGAATTTAGGCTTCCTCATGAATATTACATTATATCAAAATTAGTACAATAAGTTTGTGAACACGCTAATATTTCAACTAAAAAGTATCAAACAATAAAATAAATCAAGATGCATACACGTTTCCATAATCAGAGCGAAGAAATGTTTTTAGTCTTGACACAAATATGGAAACAGAAGCTATATTCATAACTTCTTCAGGTAAGGACTTGTAAAATTTTGGACCATGAAATCGTAACGAGAACTGTCTTAATTTTGTTCTACAAAAACGAGTTCGAAGAGTGTTGGCATTCCTAGTATTATATCCATGCATTTGACTATTAGAGACAAACATACTATTAAAATATTTTGGGAGAAGATTATTTTTTCAAGAAAAAACAAGCTGTTTTTTTTTGTGACGTTTGAAAAAATTTCATCGAAGGAAACGCAAGAAATGGCAGAGAAAAGATGAAAAATATAAAAACACCTGTTATATTTTAGACTCGCTGTTGTCATAGCGACGATCTTGAAAAGGTAAACAACAACACAAAAGTAATTGCGAGAATGTCACCAATCTTAAAGAATTTCATGAACATAAGTCACAAGGGGAGAAAACTAGGCTTCCTTAAAGTGCCCCTAACCTCAAAATGTTTTATTGTTTTATTTGGAAGAACTTTTAAAATGATAAAGTAACTTCTTTTGAAGATTTTCGTTTCTTCGCTTTCGTTTTGAGATATATCAGTTTGTTTGATATTCAAATGTCCGGAATTTACGTCACACATGCATAATGACTTATCAGAGAATGTTATATATCTTTGCGTTCATCAAATAAAAACACTAAAGAGTGAATAACACATGTGTGTGTTTCTCCCACAACACCATACTTCTCGATTTTAAAGAATTTCGTTCGAGAATGAAAGAGATACACACAATAAGTCTCCAATAAGTCATTATGCATGTGTGACGTAAATTCCGGACATTTGCATATCAAACAAACTGATATATCTAAAAAAGAAAGCGAAAAAACGAAAATCTTAAAAAGAAGTTACTTTTTCATTTTAAAAGTTCTTCCACATAAAACAATAAAAAAATTTGAGGTTATGGGCACTTTAAGCGCTTTAGTCCAATATAGTTATGCATTATGTAGAAAACCTAAGGAGCCACATTAACATGCGGTAAATTGCGTTCTCGTTTGATCTTTGCCTTACGGTAAAAATATAGGAACTAACTTGTGCTGTGAGGGCTCCTTGTGATTCATTCCCAACTATTGCATCCAGGTCGGAATAATCAAGCAAGGCACGTTGAGAGCCACTGAAATGAACGGGTCCAGACTGTACGGCCAAGCCAGGGGGAACGGCCTCTTGTTGCAAACTACAATAAAGAATGACAACAAAAGGTGGACACATCATGACATGTCGAGAATCAGGTTTAAATTTTTGGTTGCGGATTTAAAAAAAATTGCGTCCACACGTAGCGTATTCGAATCACACTAGCCCGACCAAACGTATACGTATATTTCCTAATCCGCAACTGCGTCGTCTAAAGAGCATGCGCACAACTCAAAACTTGAGCCTGCCATAAAGGCTGTTGGCGCCATTTATTAATCGAAGTGTGAAGTCCAGGGCCGTACTCAGAGAATGTTACAGGGGGGTGCAAGCTCATTTCAACCGACTGACACACTAGCTTGCACCGACTAATCGAAGCTTGTCAAAACAGTGGCGGATCCTGGGTTGTTCTTAAGAGGGGGCGCACATGAAGAATCGTTGTGGTGTTTTGGGGGGTGCGGGGCGCCCAGGAAATGTTTTAATTTTGCAAAGCACAGAAGTGCTTTTCCGGCGATTTCTGATAATAATTTTTGCGAAATTAGGGCACCACGGCATCGAGATTATAAAACACTTTGATATAAATTCAGAAGTAGTACAGAACCAATATATACACTTTAGCCTTTAGGCGTCTGAAAACGTCCATCGTTTTATCTTGGAACCCATGTTAAAATATCTATGAGTGCATGCAATGAAAATTGGATAAGCTACCAAAACAAAACAAATCGGTCATATAATATTGCGTTTATCTCTCCGATTTCTTCGTCTTGACATGGTAAAAAAAAGAAAACACTTGTTTGCGGAATTTTAAAGGGAGCGTTTTAAAGGAATTTAAAAGATTTTTGGGGGCGCGCACCCCCCCCCCCCCCGGTAGCGCAATAAAAAATATGCGGATTCGATTATCCACACGAGGCCGTCTTTACAGCGTATTCAAAAATGTCCACTCTGGGAAGCGTTTTCAAAAAGTTGCGGATTCATCAATCGAATTCGCCGGATACGTGTGGACGGAAGGCGAATCCGCCAACGAAAAAGCTGCGGATTCGACAATATCCGGATACGTGTGGACGGGGCCTTAATTCCATCGAACATCGAGATTCTCGGGAATTAAATCTCACTGTGCAGAGCCGATTAACGGCTAGTTTTTCTCACAATTCACCATCGGGTCTGTCTCTTCCTCGTGTTTCTGCTCTCTCGTCCTCGTTTATCATGGCAAGCTCTTCTAAAAGTATCGCTTGGGAATATTTTAAAATTATTGCTAATGACGAATCGAAGGCTGAATGTCTGGTTTGCAAAGGCAGCGGCGGCCGTTCTTTGTTGTCACGAGATGGAAAGCAGAAGAAGCATTTCACGTCAACCAACCTGAGAAGTCATCTGCAGTCGCTACATCCCAGCAAGAACATTGAACTGGCAAGCACGGTTCGATCAGCCAAAAGAAAAGATGATGCAGAAGAAAATATTGCAATTTTACAAAAATAAAGGAAACTGACTATTGACTGTTTTCTGTTTGTTTTGTTGCGCTCAAAATACGAGAATGGGCTTCCTCTCAACGATCGTCAGGTAAGCAATCATCGCAAGCATCATCAGGTGAGCATCAGGTAAGCAATCATCGGTTTTGCCGAATAATCGGTATCGGCAATCGGCTTTTTTAAACATCGGCTCACTTCTAACTGTTACCCTCGGGAACAGTCATTAAGTGTCTATTATCCCAAACGGCACAACCAACTGGAGAATAAGAAACAGTTTGTATGCTAATTTCTGTTTACTTACACGATAGATTTTGAAGACTCTGTCGTGGAAGGCAATGTGGAAGGCGGCGGCGGAGGCGGTACGACGACAATAGTCTCGTCACGCGGCGGAGGGGGAGGCGGAACTGACGGTTGTTCTGGAGGTGGAGGTGTGGGAGGTGGTGATTCACCCGGGGGAGGAGGTGTTTTACTGCCTGAAAAATAAAAGAAATTAAGTCAGTTTATAGTATAGTGGTTACTTAAAGGGGGAACTGTACCAAAAAAATTAATTAGTTTGATATAAAAGGGATTTAAGTATAATGTTTAGAAATGTTAATAGTTTTACGGTATCTGCTCTTGTACTCGAGAAATAACGGTTTCATTCTCGTATTTTATGCTTCTGGACGCCGCCATTTTCGAGTTTGTTCGACGGCTCAAGATTGATGTACAGAAAAACTTGAAAATAAACACCCGCTGGACCTCGAGTCTGAGCCGTCGAGCAAACTCGAAAATGGCGGCGTCCAGAAGCATAAAATACGATTTCTCGAGTACAAGAGCAGATACCGTAAAACTATTAACATTTCTAAATATTATACTAAAAGCCCTTTTATTTAAAAGTAATTTATTTTTTGGGTACAGTTCCCCTTTAATTTAGTTTATTAGATTTATCACTCTTTTAGGTGAACGGACTAGAAGAACAGGCTAGGTGAACAGGCTAGAAGCCCAATTGATGGGGGTTCCGAGGGCCTACGATTTAAGGTCGTTATCCGAGAAGACCCGAAAGTCTTACCATTTGCTGGTATTGCAAAGCCAGCACTTTCTCCTTGATTATTTTTAAAGTGCATATAACGTCTGTGGGAATTTAAAATATATGTAATATATGGATTCTCCTGAGAAAAATTGTAATATATCTTGTCAGCCGAAAATTTCATCTTCATACACTTTTTTGCTGTTAAAGTTGACGGAAACGACGTCATAGCGGGCATCTGTAAAGAGGTTTTCATATAGACAGATGCCCGCTATGACATCACTTCCGTCAACTTTAACACCAAATAAGTTTATGAAGATGAAATTTTCGGCTGACAAGATATATTACAATTTATCTCAGGAGAATCCATAGATTACAAATATGTTAAATCCCTACAGACGTTATATGCACTTTAAGACCTGTGCCTCCCAGCTCATTAGCTGAGAGATCTAGGTTTGGGTTGAATTTCCATATAAAATCCCGAAATGACGTCACATAGACTATCGGTAGTAAAAGTCGAAATTAAAATCAGCTGTTATTTCTAAAATAAAACATTATCGTAAGAGTTAGGGTTAGTATATATTAGGTGGAGGGTTAGGGTTAGGATTAGGGTGAGGTTTGGGTTAGCCATTATGTTTTAAATTTGGGGATATTTATATGGAAATCGAGCCTAGGTTTGTTTAAAGACGATAGATAATAAAGGTAAAAGCTTGTGGGGTCGTGTGCTTACACTTCTATATACAGTGTGTATAAAAAAACAGAACCGGCATAAAATTAATTAATATTCTTTTCAAATAACCCATTGTGGTAGTTTGAAAGCCCTATAGACACCTCTGAACCATAGCAAGAGAAAAAGCTTTTAAATATTTTCACCATGCATGCACTTAAAGTTATCTTAATTACCCGAGATGTATAAGACGCATTCGTGGCTCAGAGTGTCTAGGGCTCTCAAACTACTAAAATAGGTTGTTTGAAAGCAAGCCTGCATATTAACGGCCGGTTACGGACATTGTCCGGTACAAATATCCCATTTCTAGAGATTTGACAGTTAAATATTAATTCTGTCTGTCATTTTGTCCGACGCTCATCTTGTCCGAAGATTAACTCAACTTTTTGTGAAAGTTAAACATTTTTGTGTTCAATGGACTCTGCTTTAGATTTTGTGTTGTACAATCTCAATGAGAGACACTACGCTAAGTTTTGAGACATTGCGCTAAGCTTTGGAGACATTAAGCTTTGGAGACATTGCGCTAAATTATGAGACGTTACGCTAAGTTTGGAGATATTGTGTTATGTTATGAGACGTTACGCTAAGTTTTAAGACATTGCGCTAAGTTATGAGACGTTAAGCTAAGTTTGAAACGTTACGTTAAGTTTGAGACGTCGTTACGCTAGGTTTGGAGACGTTACGCTAAGTTTTGAGATGTTACACTAAGTTGTACCGTGACAAGTACAAATTTTTGTATGTCCGTTGCAAATTCATTTGTGCTGGTCATTCTGACAGGTACAGCGAAAATAATTATTTCCAGGCTTCTTTGAAATAGTCTCCTTCGCAGCCGTCAGTTCGAGTTCGTTCTCACTCCCCTCAACTACCGGCTGCTTACCCGAGCAGCAAATTCCTTTCCAATTGTTGACCAATCAGTGTCAGACTTCCAATATCTGGAAACCTGACCTTCGACCTTGAGCTGACCGTTTGAAAACTAGTAGTTCAGTAAAAAAATTTTGTAAATAGAATCAATATAAAGACGATGTTGTATTATCTGTGAATTACAATATGAATACATGTACATGAAACAAAGTTAAAAGCGCCACTACCTGGAATATGAAACAATATTCTTCGTAAATTTTGTGAAGTTCTAGGCTAAACTTATACAAAATATAAGCTTTATTTAGCAACACCATGCAGCCTTTATTTAGCACGACAATGGTGTAATTTCATTGGTCCATGTACACAGCAGACGTTAGTACATGGCGAGGTATTAAGCGAGCCATTAGAACGTCTGCGAGGGAGGCTATGTTTGAAAGGAATATTAATTAATTTTATGCCTTATTCCAGCGTTTCCGCTATCCAACACATACCATCCGCATGATCCTCGAAGTCATCTTGATCGGTACACGGAGAACTCGGGTCGTCGTCAATCCTGTATGGATCTACAATGACAAAGATTGTTTTAAAGGACATTGACAACATAAATCACAAGAAAGATAGATAGATAGATAGATAGATAGATAGATAGATAGATAGATAGATATCGATAGATAGATAGAGTAAATATTTATTCAGGATATAACACTTCAGAAATTACAATGTTCTGTCAATGTGTGTCCTGACATAAACTAAATTATACAATATATTAATAATCAATAGATATACATATTCTGGTAGTAGTGTAATAAATAATTATTAACAGTAATGGTTCTTCACTAATTTAACAAAATAATTTAAAAAATAATTTAAAAAATTCAAAATTTTGACTTTATGATTAACAAACAGGTTTACGTAGGTAATCCAAGTAAACAAAACTTCACCAAAGACAATCCTGTCATCCGCCATCTTGTTGTAATACTTTTCCTAATTTACTGCAAAGATGGTGACGTCACACTCGGGGTAAACCTGATGAACCTATTCTGTGGGTAGCGAGTTTCCGCGTTTTAAAATGGTGTGATTCGATTGAAAAAGGAAGATATTCACAAGAATCGAGTTTCAATCTTATAAAGACACGAGGTGGCTAGATAAAAATTTCGCTTTACCCGTGACGTCACACGCATATCGACTCGCAAGTGTTTTGAAACTAAGCAAAACAGTTGAGAACCTTAAAACCGAACATACCTTGAGTAACAACGGTGGAAACAGTATTTTGAGCAGTCGTAATTGGATTGGTGATCGAGACAGTAGGATTGGTCGCAAATATTTGATTATGATCAGCTGCTGCTGCTGTCGTCATATTGTAGTTAGCTGCTGCCGTCGTCATATTGTAGTTGGCTGCAGTACTTTGAACAATACCAGAGTTACCTAGACGAGAGAAAATGTTGGAGACACAGTGATTCAGAACAGGGGCCACCACGATGAAATTTTTTCATGAATATGACACACTGCTACGGTAAGTACGTCGCTTCTTGAATTATTATTATTAAACACTTAATGACCGCCCGAGGACTGCCGCATTGGCAGTACATATACATATATCAATCGAACCAATACATCATTGTAACCTTCGCTCTCCATCTGAGTCTCGTTAGCTCAATGGTTAGAACGTCGCACCGGCAATCAGAAGGTTACAGGTTCGATTCCCGTCCTGGACTCGCAAACATTTGTCTGAGGATACGAGCTTGACGATCGTCCATGTATCGTGTGTCTACTCCAAACTCCCATATTCTCAGAACATATCTCCCCCGTGCTTCGTAATCTTCACTGGTTGCCAGTGAGATCAAGCATTGTTTTTAAGGTACTAATAATTACTTTCAAAGCTTTACATGGCCAGGTTCCTATTTATATTACTGATTTACCAAGTAAATTTAAAAAACTCATTAATAATTCATAAGGAAAATACAAAGGAAATCAGTACCGTGTCGTAGGATTTATATGTGATAAAATTTCATCCTAATTTACATAAACTTTAGCTTTGATTTTCTCGGCTTAGACAACATCGATTTTCAAAATTACTTCGCCAATGAACTTATCAAATGGGTCGTTGTTCATGCCGTTTAATAAAATCGCAGCACGCGTGTTTTATCAGATATAAAACACTGCTGCTCGTTTATTAAACAGTACATACACCTACTCGTGCTTTGAGATCATCTGACCGAAATCTGCTACTTGAGCCAAAATCTCAAGGAGACAGAAGACTCATGGAGACAGAACATTCTCGGTTGCCGCACCAAAAACTGTGGAATTCATTACCACAGGAAATTAGAAGCATTGATATGTTAAGTAGTTTTAAGTAGCAGTTAAAACATGAGCGGCCGATGTTTATGGGCAGTTACAATGGCGAGTCGCAGGCGAGCCGTTGTAACTGCCCATAAACATCGACCGCGAGTGTTTTAACGAACTTGTAAAATGAGTAGAATATATAATACATACTTTATTTGGAAGTTGTAGAAACGGTACAAACAAATTATTTTAACTCCGAAAAAGCTCAATTTGAGCAAGTTAACTTTGATAAAACATTGATGTTTAATTAATCAGCAAGTTAACTTTGATAAAACATTGATGTTTTATTAATCAATGTTTTATCCTGGGTTAAAGATGCTGATTAAATATTAATTTCTTTTGAATTTTCTTCATGAATTATTAATGAATTTTACAAGTCAGCACTTAAAGTGCCCCTAACCTCAATTTTTGTTATTGTCTTATTTAGAAGAACTTTTAAAATGATAAAGTAACTTCTTTTGAAGATGTCCACTTCTTCGCTTTCTTTTTGAAATATATCAGTTTGTTTGATATGCAAATATCTGGAATTTCGTCACACATGCATAATGAGTTGTCAGAAAATGTTATATATCTTTGCATTCATGAAATAAAAACACTAAAGTGTGAATAAAACGTGTGTGCGTTTCTCCCACAACACCAAACTTCTTGATTTTAAAGGATTTCGTTCGAGAATGAAAGAGATATACACATTTCTTCAATAAGTCATTATGCATGTGTGACGAAATTCCATACATTTGCATATCAAACAAACTGATATATCTCAAAAAGAAAGCGAAGAAACGAAAATCTTCAAAAGAAGTTACTTTATCATTTTAAAAGTTCTTCCAAACAAGACAATAAAACATTTTGAGGTTATGGGCACTTTAAGACTTTTCTTTTTTAAAATTAATAGTTTTTTGTTCATAGTGGTAATATATGTAGTAGGCTTTATCTTATAATGAATTACTGTAATTAGTTTAAAACTGTAATTAGTTTTAAACTGTAATTAGTTAAGAAAATATTGTTGTAAGAGCATTGAGACTATTGTATAATGCTCCTAATACGTCTTTATTATTATTATTATTATTATATTCACTACAAAAGTGTATATTTACAACGTACCCCATATTGCCGGTGTAGCTAGGTTAACATTGGCCATGACCGTTGATGATGTCGTCGTCGTCGTCGTCGTCGTCGGAGTAGAACCCATGACAGAGACTTGCGGGTAGTCCCACTGCGACTCGCCAGTTTTATCATCCGTGTAGAAATACCTTTTGTACGAACTGAAAAAACAAAGGGGGAAAAAAACGCAGAATAAGTTGAGGGCCTGGTTAAGATCGTATAGACTGAGTTTCAAATAACACGTTTTTGGATGATAAACTATAAGAGATAACGTTAACAGTATTTATATACAGTAGCTGGTATCAAGTGAACGAAAAACTCAGGAACATTAACGGGAAATATAGGTTCGAACATACAATGGGATTCGGCTGTGTTTTCGCGTTTAGCGAGGAATTCAAGTAGAAATTATTGTAAGTAGAATTGCAATATGAAATTCAAGTAAAGATGAAGGTGACGAACTGACGGAGTTGCGTAAACCAACAGATTACTGACAGATTTCAAAAATGTGATACAGCTGTATAATGACACGATGTTGAGAAATTTCATGAAATATAAAGCCAAATCGGCGGAAAAAGCCTTGGGCGATCACTCTATACAGGGCAAACCCTCCATCAATTGTTTCCCAGGTTTTTCGTCATGTTGATAACAGCAGCGTTACATACTTACGACCGAAATACCTTTCTCCTGTGGGCGTCCTCGCCTTCGTAAAGCACCAGCACGTACGAAACTCCAGAGAGACACTCTTTGCGTCAAGCTCCGGACAAAAACAGCCTTCACTAACCTGACAAATCCCATCCTTGTTCTATTTGCATTATTTCGAAATTATCTAATACAGTTTCTCTCGTTAGAATCATCTTCCCAAAGAGTTCTGTCACTGCAAATCGATATCCGCAGTAGAGACGACGGCAATGCGGGGCCAATAATTAGAACTTCGTGCACTTTACCGTTTCACTCTCTAACGAAGTTCCTTCGCTCATAACATTAGACCGCTTATTATTAACGGGTTTTAATCTATTGTGTGGGATTTCTATTCACGCTATTGTAAACGATTTATATTTGCACAGTGTTTCTAATTAATAAGTAAATCTACTTCGTTACTTGGAAGGAATTGTTGAGAAGGTTGGGACACTTGATAGGGCAGAACAGATACACTATCTTCCTCATCATGCCGTTGTTCGTAAAGAGGCAAAAACCACTAAGGTTAGAGTAGTGTACGATGCTTCAGCAAAGGAGAGTAAACATAGTGCTTCGTTAAATGATTGTTTGCATGTGGGACATGCACTTTCTCCCTTGTTGTTTGAGATATTGTTAAGATTCAGAGAAAAGAGAGTGGCTTTAGTGGGGGATATAGAAAAGGCTTTTCTTAACATATAGAAGTAAGCAAGAAGGATAGAGATTGTTTGAGATTTCTGTGGGTGAACGATGTCAATAGTGATTTAGTTGAGCCAGTTGTGTATAGATTTTGCCGTGTTGTATTTGGAGTGAACAGTTCACCATTTCTCCTGAATGTAACATTGTAGCACCACTTACATACATTCGAAAATGAGGACCCAGAGAATATCAATTTACAGCTTTTCCATATTTCATTTAGTTCTTGAGATATTTAGACTTATGTGATATTCAAATGAGATGACCTATGACGTCACATGGTTTGCAAAACATTTTAACATTTTGGAAAATCGTGTATATTTTTAAGATTGTTGAACGAAGTCACTTGAAACCTTGAATGTGCATACAGACCACCAAAATGGAGAAAATCGTTCTAATTTTATGGTGGCCATGGTAAATGATTAGATTCCAGTCCTCATGATTTCCCAAACAAAATTATTTGTTTTCTCTTCGCTGGGAAACATTTTCAAATTGGTACTGGTTGAGTAGATTTAAAATGGAATTAATTTGAAATAATTTGAAACTAATTTGAAACCGAAGTTTGACGTTGATGCAAAGCCTACTATGTCAGAAAACGAAGATTTTCTTCAAAGAGAAGTAGAGGTCTGGGAACTATATTATTACTATTGTAACGTTAGAACTTAAACGATATTATTTCGTTTAATGGTCTGTATCGACATGCAAATTTTCAAGTGATTTCATTCAATAATCTTAAAAATATACACGATTTTTCAAAATGTTAAAATGTTGTGCAAACAATGTGACGTCATAGGTCATCTCATTTGAATATCACACAAGTCTAAATATCTCAAGAACTAAATGAAATATGGAAAAGCTGTAAATTTATATTCTTCGTTATTTGAAGAGTTCTTTAAAATAAGATAAACGTAAAAAAACCAGTATTTACTTGTAACGAAGTATATTTTTCAACAAATACTTTTTACTTGTAATGAAGTAAAATTTTTATTAAATAATTACTTTTTTACTTCGTTATACTTTTTGTTTTATCGGCAAAGTAAAAAAGAAATTCGGAACGCGGAGTCGCGAAATACTCGATCCACTCTATCCATCCGCTGGAGAAATCCACTCTATCCATCCGCTAGAGTGGAGAAATCGCGTGAAGTTGGTTTTGCATGTGCATGTGCACGTGATTGTCAACTGTCGAGTTGGCGCCGCCAAACAGCGCCCAGATTAAAGTACAGGTTATCAATTGTCATTTTGTCATGTTGGTTGGTGGTTCAAGAATATATAGTTTGTCTATACTTTTACTTTTACTTAAGTAAGATTTTCAAAAACTTTAGCAACATTTTCAGGCCATACTTTTACTTTTACTTAAGTAGAATTTTCTGGCCATACTTTTACTTTTACTTGTACTTAAGTAAAATTCTCAAGCCATACTTTTACTTTTACTTAAGTACAAAATATCAGTAAAATACTGTTAATGGGAGCGATCGCATTCGCACGCAATCAGAACAAAAATGGCGGCCTTCCATTTCCCGAAAATACGATAAACAAAAACAAATTTTTCTCAAACTAAAAATATTTGAAGAAAACTAATAAGTACCGATTCTCATGTAAGGCGACAAAGAACTTTCATTCAAGCGACACTTGTTTAGTGGGTGGAGTGTCGCTCACATAATGAAGTTATAGTCATAGACCCGTTTCAAACGTCGAACTTCTCATATCGAAATTCTCATTTTGGGACTTTGGTTTGACGTTGAACACAGTGGTTTGACTTGCCTAGTTCATCAATGATGTGGCTGACAACGATCTATGGATTCTTCATAAATACGCTCACAATGCTTACAAATGCAGACGCCAATCGCGGTAGACCTACACTAAACGATGACGAGCGATTGCGAAACGGATTGGTCCGCGATCTCGAAGTGATTAAAAAAGTAAACACGAGTACATTGAACTTGAAAACAATCGTATACGAAAACTCTCGCCTTAAATGTGGCAATAAGCCGCACTGAAAAGTGTCATTCAGAATATGTTCCATAAAGAGTGAAGACAGAAATATGTTCCAACAGTAAATATGCTGTGTCGACAAGCTAAATATAAGTAAATATGCTGTGTCAATATCCTTCACACAGTTGTTCTCATGAGCCCGAGTTAAGGCATGATAAGGCCCCTCTTGTTACTTGGGCTACTATGGTAGCACCAAGTCTAGATTTCGGCATCCTTATTTTACAGTGTTATTTTCCTTTCTATGTCGCGATAATGGCTGACTTCACAGGAAATGATGTCAAGGCAAGGACGCGAAGTCATTGTACACTGATTCAATAGTGAAATACAAAGAAAGTTTGACTCTGAACTTTATTTAGACAAAACAGAACAATCTTGTTTAGACAAAATTCGCTTAATTGCCAAACTTTCTTTGTATTTCACTGTTGAATCACCATGCAATGTCGTTGCGTGTCCCTACTTTGATGTCATTTCCTGTGAACAGTAAATCAATTTCAGCAGGGAAAGGCATGGAAATATAACGATTTTTTACAATTCTTCTATTTTACAATTCTTTTATTTTTCAGTTTTTAAATGTTCAATATGCATTTAGAACATATGGCAGAATTTTTTTTAAAAACGTTTTTTTTAAAACGCCACTAAAAGAACGAACATTTCAACCAGAAAGTGGGCACTTCCACGTGCGGCTGAATACCACGTGACTTGTTGGTGTGACGTCAAGGTGTTAATATTTGCAAGTAGTGTAAAGATGGCAGAAATTAACGAGAAAGCTCCTAAACCAGGTGCGCCAACAATCAGTCACCCAGGTGTCAGCGGTATATTAAATTTCTGTTGATCTGTTCATTTCTTAGAGGACATGTTTAAGACATTGTTTCTTTCTTTTTCGTAACCAAAATGTGGTTAATACGTCAAAACAGTCGGAAGTAACTCGTGGCGGCCATCTTGTTGGGACCACGTTATATAGTTTTACTATAGGTGACAGAAACTATCTGTCTCTGATCTTTTAAGATGTTAAAATGAATCAGTTGTCCAAGGTTTTCCCATAATATAGAACACAAACTACGGCTGCATAACAGTAACTATGAAGCCGGAATTAGCGCGTGACCGCCACGCACTAATCCCGGCTTCATTATTATTGTAATGGAGCCGTAGTTTGTGTTCTAAATTAAGGGAAAATCTTCGACAACTGATTCATTTTAGCATCTTAAAAGTTTTCTTAAAATATTGTCTCTGTGGTCCATTCAAGATGGCCGCCGCGAAATATTCCGGCTTCATTTTTTCGCAGCATCTCAATAGCAGTTGCTCGATTCAGTCTCAGTGGCTACAATACAACACTAGTTGCCGAATCGCTTAATATTTTTTTATATAAACACTCTCTTTCGCTTTCTGTTTGTCAA
Source organism: Chrysogorgia sp. JL179-B06 (assembly GCA_035772405.1). NCBI lineage: Eukaryota > Metazoa > Cnidaria > Anthozoa > Scleralcyonacea > Chrysogorgiidae > Chrysogorgia > Chrysogorgia sp. JL179-B06. Next base: position 859,449 of record JAYKKM010000207.1, read on the forward strand.
ACACCTTGACGCCATCAATACACTTTCGAGTTAAATTCGGATAGTCTCTGATAGATTTTTAAATAAATTGGTCGATTTTGACCTACAAGCTCGTGCGTCAGTCGGTTGAAGAGAGCTTACACCCCCCTGTAAAATTTTCTGAGTACGGCCCTTTCAGTAAACGTCTGTGAGTAAACGTGATACAGGCCAGTTTCTTGCGTGACGTGTCCAATAGGAAGGCAATAGTATATTATAATGTCTAGCCTGGATCGGAGTGAGATCGGATGCAGGACGACGGTAGTCGGATTACACAAGAGGGATTCAATCTCGCGTCTTTCACACATGGAATTCATTATTCCAAAGCAAACAGACAGACGATACATGGACGATCGTACGGTGGCTCAGAAGGGACATGATCCTGTCACTTTTTTTGGGCGGAGGGAAACGTGAGAAGAAAATGCATATAAATTGAAAAGTATTCCACTAAAACAATTTTACTCCTTTACTCTTGTTTAACATTGGCAAAGTTTGAAAAGAATTGAATAAAACGCAGGCCGTCCAAATCTATTTTAATGGAGCAAATTGGGGAAATTTTCTTTCTCTTTTAAGGACGATAAAGGATTTTGCGGGTTTTTTCCATTTCTGTCATTTCCCCCGCCCACAATTTTAATCCTCTTATCACCTTATAGATTGTAAACCAATCAGATGCAACTTCATCATAACTTACACCCCACGTGCGGTTACCAGACAATATATGCCGGCGAAGTGCAAATACAAAGATGGCAAAGTAATATCTAAACTGTCGAAACGGAGTAAAAGATGTGTTGTGCGCGACGAGGAAGAAAGTTCCAATGACCGAAGACAAAGTGGAGCTGACTGCAAACAAGTTCTTCTTGTCGACACGAGAGCTATTGGGTATATGTTTATTATTTCCGTTTACCTAGATTCCCGTTTTTGCGTGTAAAAGTTCGTATAACTCACTTTTAAATAAATCACTTTCAATACAAGTCACAATCCGCCAGCCCTTGTTTCTCGCTCGCCGCGAAGTCCTTTCGCACGACAGACGTTTTTCTTTTTCGTCTTTGGCAAAATGGACTTGAATTTGTTTTTTGTCCCTTTGATTTATTGGGGACATTTGCATATCAAAGAAACTGAATTATTTCAAAAACAAAGCGAAGAAGCAAAAATCTTCAAAATAAGTTACTTTATCATGTTAAAAGTTCTTCCAAATAAGACAATAAAATTGTTTGACGTTATAGACACTTTAAATGTAATGGACGATGTTTAAACACTTCAATGTTTAAACACAGTTACAAACAAACAATGCGAAGGACTAATAAGAAGAACATCAAATCCAACGGGTTTTCCACTTTTTTTTCTCCCACAATATATTTTGTATCAGAATTACCCCCAAGGTGCAAATCATTGTGGTATTTACGAAAGGGGCGAGTACCAGAATTGGAAATGTTCGAGAGTGAAGATGCAAAGAAAATATTAGAAGAAAATGAATAAAGGAGACCAACCGTGCCATCACCAATCAAAGTGAAAACCGAAAATAAAAACCCAAGAAATGAACAATAAACAACAGACGGTTTTCACTCACGTGGCAAACTTTATTTCATAAAACTAATACAATAAATTTGTTTAAATCTGATGTAGTATTCGGGTTCGGGAGATGGAGGTTTTGCAAGCGATGCACGTGGTTTTATGGTTCGTGGTTCTTAGATTTTGTAAAGTGTATATGATATCGTGTGGTTTGGTATAGTGTGGTTTCGTATGGTGTGGTTTCGTACGGTGTGGTTTCGTATGGTGTGGTTTGGTATATTGTGGTTAGGTATGGTGTGGTTTGGTATATTGTGGTTTCGTATGGTGTGGTTTGGTATATTGTGGTTTCGTATGGTGTGGTTTAGTGTGGTGTGGTTTCGTATGGTGTGGTTTAGCGTGGTGTGGTTTCGTGTGGTTTCGTGTGGTGTGGTTTCGTATAGTGTGAGTTCGTATGGTGTGGTTTCGTATGGTGTGGTTTCGTATAGTGTGGTTTCGTATAGTGTGGTTTCGTATGGTATGGTTTCGTATGGTGTGGTTTCGTATGGTGTGGTTTCGTATGGTGTGGGATGCTATGGAATGGTATGGAATAACACGGCATGGCATATGTACGATACTGTGCGGTATATGATGATGCGCCATACCAGCGTATTACAAACCAACAATGATTCACCACGATGTATTCAACGCAATGTAATGTGAGGTGTATGGTGCAGCTTGCTCTGATATGGTGTGCAGTACTGCGAATGGTGCACTGGACAATCGACAAGTGCATGTGTGTATGGCACTGCTAATTGTAGGTGCACGATGTCATCAATGGTTATGCACACCTTTTGCGCTTTTCTTTCCCACCGTACACACATGTAGGTGACTATTTCCTGCCGCATCTGGACATATAGATACACACTATACAGAACGCACAAACTCTTTACATTGATAACGGCTGTCCGTCTGCAACGTTGATCTGAGGTTACCTAGAATAGTGCAATACAAGTATCTTTCGTTACTAAAACGTGGGTGTAGGTTACTGTACCTGTCCCAATGACAACTCCAGCCATCCGGGGCAGCAGATTTCTCGTGTCCTTTCAAATCCTCGTCCGCTTCGCGTAACCTCTTCACCAAGTAATGGCTGGCGAGTCCACCTTCCCGCCAATCCTTGATTCTCGTCTAACAAAGGAACCCGAGACAAAGTTCTTGGATTAGATCGAAGCCCTTTGCTTTGCTTTGACTCAACATATAAACGCTGTATGGAAATACGTTACATGTACTAAGGTAACTGTAATATTTTTCACGAGCTTTATTGCTTGTATTGTTTATTGCGATGTCATACAAAATAAAGTCGATGCTATTCAACAGTTTATTGTTTCATACATATCAAGTATGTATTTCATATTTATATCGTCGATCATCTATGATCATAAGTGCGGCCATAACAAAAGAAAATAGCTCATTTGCAATCATTTGTGAGTCAAATTTGGTTTGTTTGTCCGCATTTTGAGATATTAATAGCAGCCAGACGCTATGCTATTGAGCTACTGAGACTCAGATGGAGAGCGAACGTTACAATGATGTAATGGTTCGATTGATATACATTGTATGCACTGCTTATGCGGCAGTCACTATATATATATATATATATGGGCCCACAGTAATTAGCGTTGAACTGTGGTTCCCCTACCAGTTTGTTCATTATTTTCTTGTATTGTAGTTCTTGTTAATAATTCATTAATAATTCATGAACCAAAAACAAAGAAAATTTGTCATTTCATTTTCACTTTATTTCATTTTAATAATTTTATTGGATAACAATTCTTGCCATGAAAAAGACAACAACAAGAGATCCAAAAGGGAAAACGCGAACGGGACTAAAAGTCGCATGCGAGGCGCCGCCCTCTTAGATTAAAATAAAATGTGTTCTATGTCATAGAGGCTCTATGACAGGGACAGTCGCGAACCAGTGTCCAGGTACACGGCCAATCTATATCAAAAGTAGAAACAACTATACTAGATAGTATCTGTCTTACAAAGTTCTTAAATGACATAGAACTGGTGAAACTACTTGGATTGGCTAATTTGCAGACAAAGTTCCATAATTTGACATACGCGGATAAAATATGAGGCTTGGAAATTTCTTGTTTTACAAAGTGGAGTTTTAAGGTTGGCAAAGTTTTGGCTCAGCCTGGTGCAGCCTTGAGAAACAAACGTAACAAATTCGTGGATATTTAAGTCAGTATGCCCATGACTTGAAGACGAAAAACTAACTCTGTGACGGACAACTGGATGTGATCTTAATTAGCATAGGATTTTGACGATTTCAACCTCAAATTTCTCTGTAAATACTGACTTCTTTGAGTTTGAGATGCCATTTCAAAGCCTCCAATTCGGACTGGATTTCAAGTCCTTGCAGTTGGTTACAGTCCGAGGTGAAATCTCGGCCTACAACTAATTGCGCGGACTTGAAATCCCGTCCAGTCCGCATTGTCAGCTTTGAAAACTAAGGCGAAGCCGAGGTTTTTTAACAAACTTCGAGGTGTTTGGATATCCTGATGAAATACTCTTCCGAGTATTTCATATTACATCTCAAACAAATCAGTATTTTAAGAGAAAATCGAGGTGAAAGTTGGCTTAATTTATGCAATTTCTTCCTCCAATATCCAAACCTCCGACTCGGTGCTGATTTTCTGTTTTCCGCTGATGAATTATTAATGAGTTTGAGATATACCCTTCTAAAATTCATTAATAATTCATGAGTAATTAAACCAATAGCATGTAAGCATTCGGTCACATGATGCTGTTTGGATACCCCGGTCAAACACCGCCAGACAAAAGATTTCAGCTGCATACGTAATTAAGATATTTGATCCAAACACTAGTGTTTGGATCAAATATCTTAATTACGTATGCAAAATCAAGTCAGCAAACAAATTCACACACAAAATTCCTTTATTCACTCTTTGTCGTCTACCACAAATCTAATGTTACAGCCAGTAAACACACACTTGTCCAGTTTAATACTCGCAGAAACAAAACCCTCTACCATGCATCACAATCATCTCAACTCCACTATTTAATTTATCATTATCTATTCATCGTGGAAAACCCACTTCAGTTATGCATTGTGTAATATCTCAATAGAATTCCTAATTACGATATCCTTCGTTAGAAATTCTATTCAAATCAGCAAACGAAAACATTCTCTTACCTCTCCATTCATTTCAGAAGCTATATAAACAACTCGAGCTCGTGTCCCACCGGGATATCCAAACACTCGAAAACAATGGACAAAAACACTCGCGCTGCGCGCTCGTGTTTTCACCATTATTTTCTCGTGTTTGGATATCCCGGTGAAACACTCGCTCTCGTTGTTCATATATTACATGTCAATCGAACCAGTACATCATTGTAACCTTCGCTCACCATTCGAGTCTCGGTAGCTCAATGGTTAGAGCGTCTCATCAGCAATCAGAAGGTCACAGGTTCAATCCCTATTCGGGACTCAAAAAATAATAATTTCTGAGGATTTTAGCTTACTGTGTAGTAAGAGAGTGAAAAACAAACGGTCTTCGTTCGAAACGTTAGACCTCCTATACACTATTTCGGCAGTACACCAACCTTCCAGTCCCAGAGTATTCATGTATCGTAATTATTCCTTCAAAATTATTTCGAAAAACGAGACATTAGCATGGATTTTATTTGGGTTTTATTTTCAAAATTACGGCGCCAATGAACGTATGAAATGATTTTGTTTAGAAGACATTTAAAAACCTCGCAGTACAGGATTTTTCGGTTCTAAACCACTCGAGTATCGCCTCGTGTTTTATCTCGATAAAGGATAGGGGTATCTAGTACGTATTCCTTATAAGGAGGCGCAAATAGAAGGCATTGACGAGCAAATAGAGTGAATTAACGAGCAAATAGCTAGCATGTTGAAACCTTGTACCAGCCTCCTAGTTAATTGGATTGTAACCGACCCCAAAACAACAAAGGTCCTAACCCTTTGGCAAACGTTTTCTTGAGAAATAAACCACCCCCAAAGCTATAGAATATATCAAAGGAAAGTTAAATGATCTATTTACAACATACGTACAGCTTTATCCCGATAACTAGTCTAACTTAGTTCTCTTTAAAAGCGCGGATAATCGAACATGGCCAAAAATATAATTTTAACTTTCGGCTGTCTTCGACGAACGTTTTCTTGGGAAATAATCAACTCCTAAAGCTACAATATATATTAAGACAAAGATAAATTATCTGTTTACAATATGCGTACAGCTTATCCGGCTAGCGAACGAGTTTTCTTAAAAAGAGCGGATAATCGAACATATCGTAACGTGTTAACAATCTCGCATCCAGTGGGCTGGTACGAGTGCCATGTATTTGCTCGTTAATATATGGAATACGTACTAGAAGTACATACCTGTATGCGATAAAGCCCTCCTTCGCGGTTTTTAAAGTGTATATAAACCCTCCACAGTTTTTAGTTCATTGTATAGAGGATGCGAAAAGAGCTGATATTAAGTTATTTTACAGTATTCGATTTGGTCCGTTATTTCCCGAAATATATCTATCTAAACATAGCCAATTGAATGAAAAGGCCGCGCGTTGTTATTCTTAAAAGGGGCCTGGAAGTCAGGAACGATTAGATCTCACACAACAAGGATTACATAAGTGTTTTGACCACAGAGTTACCAAAAACTATATCCCGCATTACTACCAAAACACACAAGCTTGAACTGATAGGACGCAGTTTTTGGTAATCAGAGATCAGTGAGCGAGCGGCGTCGGTTCCTGGTTCCCAGGCCCTAAAGCATTGAAAACATTATCGCCAATTTCTGGCAGTGAGTCCAAAATTAGGCTTTTTGGAAGCAAATATATCGGGAACTAACGGACAAAATCAACTAAAAACCGTGGAGGGTTTATATGCACTTTAATATATATATATATATATATATATATATATATATATATATATATATATATATATATATATATATATATATATATATATATATATATATATATATATATATATATATATATATATATATATATATATATATATATATATATATATATATATATATATTTATATATATATATATTAATGTATATTAATGTATATTATATATAATGCGTAAATAAATTAAATAAATTAGCCTTTTTGGTCCACGGACTTACCTCCATTTGCAGCAACACGATTTGCAATTTATTGAGACCATCTTTAGTTATGTTTAGGAAATCCAGTTTACTTGTAAGTAATGCACTCAGATCAAAAATTTCGGACTAAAATGAAACAAAATTGACGTTTTAAATAATTTACCGTGTATTTAATCGCATATGGAGAGAGTAAACTCTCTTTGGAACGCAGAATATTAAGAATTTGAAGTTTGTGAACTCGTTAAGATAGTAAAATTAATAATAATTATTATTATATGGCACAAGCTACTTCCGGAGAAATTGCATGCTCTGATTGGCTGAGACACGTCACATACCGGTCCGTAATTCCAGGTAATGGACCGGTCCGAATTACGGATTTTGTCAACCATTTTGTTTACAAAGGAACAAGCCGAACAACGATAGGAAACTTTGAAAAGCAGCAAAAATTGAACAAATTTAGTAAATTAAGCACTAAATCATGTACGAGTCGAACGATGAACAATCTAAAAGAGACTCTTGCTATCATGAAAGCAATAGAAGAACAAGGTTGAAAATGACGATTCTGTCACTCAAAACGTATGTAAAGTATGTTATTTAAAAAAGTCATGCCATATAATAAACCTCTTATTAACCTCGACCGCTTCCGCTTGGTCATTACGGGGGAAAAAATCAGGACCTCGCTCTTTTATGTACGAACTTGTCAAGACCTCGGTCTGATCACATACTCTGCTGTGGAATCGCGGGCTCGTCTGGAACAAGTTTTGAGCAATGGCGGACAAAATTTGGGCGACTTTGGAGGTTAAATTTCTTGTGATAGAATGTTTGTTCATTTTTTTGGCAAATGCGAACATTTATTAACCTACTGTAAAATGATGTTCTGTAACAAAAAATGCCAGGAAACGTAATATGGTATTTCGTCGCAGGGGCATTTTAACAAGTTGGGGCATTTTAACAAGTTGGAACATGTAACTTGATAACCTTGCATTTCAGAGCAAATAATTTCCAACTACATTTCTCTGTTGAAACTCACCGTAAGTTTATCTTCCTCTTCGTCTTTCGCATTGTCGGTGTTGGCAGCAGATTGTACTGCAGTATCTGAAGAATGTATAATTCTTGCATGAATGTATAACACTCTGAATGTATAATTAATTAATAAATAATATGCATAAATGTGAAAACAAAACAGGATTGAGAACCCAACACGCGTTCGGAAACACCGTCATCCACACCTTAGCCTGCGTGGCAGCCGGCAGGCGTTTACGTTTGGAGGGGCGGAATTGGGGGCGGGGCGGAAAATGGAGAGGCGAAAGTAATGCCTGCCAAAATCCTATTCATAAAAGCGTACAAACTCCACCACCAAAATTATCAGCTAAATTCCCATTGGTTCATTCGAGTATTGTGTAAATCATTCGAGTATTGTGTATGTCGTGGCTATTTTGCCTACCGAATTTGGAAAAGTTTGATATTCTACATGTTAGTGTTTGTGATCACGCAATCAAAGCTATCCCTTCACAAGACGAATAACGATAGACCAACTTCGTCTGGTTGTCTTGCCAATTGTCCGCTTCAGAGACTAGATAGTGATAATCAATAGTCCCTTGGAGCAGCAGCACTTTTACTGTAGGTCCTTCGCGATCGATATCTCACAACTTGTTTCGAAGCTATGTTATTACTTGTCGCGCAACAAAAGACCTCTCCTATTTGCAATGCGATGTTTATTTTTTACTGAAGCTTAATTAGTGCATATCTTTTTATTGGTTGTTTTGCGAACTGCTAAGAAATTGGAAATCCTTACTATATAGAAGAAAACAGCATCGTTGTACTTTTATATATAATTGTATCAATAACAATATTGATTATGATTTCAATCTGACATCAAATGGTTATTTTCATAATTACAACACTAGAAATCGTAACAATTTTAGAAAACCCAGTGCTAAACGCCAATGGGGCCATCAGACAGTTGTTGCGAGGGCTATTGAAGACTGGAATGATTTAGACTTAACATCGCGAATGGCTAGTGTGATTGAATTTAAGCGTGCCCTTAGAATAAAATTTTAGTTTTATTTATATTGAATTTAAATTTAGTATTGTTCATGATGCTATATTTTTGTAACCTTCCTTACTTTATATTTCTTTATTTTTTTTGTAATAGTGTAGCCTTTTGTAATAGTGTAGTACCTTTTCTGCAGGACCCTGATGAAAACCACTGAAAGGTGATTCAGGCATTCCTCAATAAAGATCATCATTATTATTATTAAACAATGTCAATCATGCTAATGAAGTTTGTTACTTTTGCCTCTCCATATTGTCCGCCCCCAAACGTAACGCCTGCCGCGCAGGCTATCCACACCTTTCCTTTATAGTAGCTACGCCTACATGTAAACAGAGCTTTTTCACGTTGATATCATCCATATTTCTTTATAAAATTTGAAATGATGTGTTCCGATTGGCTAAAAAATACGTGTTTCTATAACTGTATAGAAACACGGAAATTTTCTCGCCATTTTTGAATTCAAACGAAAGGTTGCTAAAAACGTTTTTAAGGTTGTCTTGGACAAAATTATTTAAAACAAATTAATTTTCAAAACTATCAAATTATACATTATTAATCATTGGTTTTTCGTTTCCTGATGTTAAATTTTTTATTAGTGAAGTGAAAAGGGGATAAATATTGGTTTTCAGATGATGAGGCGACACAATGGAAAACAATGAAAACAATAGAACGGAATACAATAGAATACAATAGACAATACAAAGTGATTTCAAAATTTTAAACTCGAATTTATCAAACCGTTATTTTATTAGACATGGGACGCTACGCTACATTCAATATTAATCGTATAGACATCAAATTTTCAGAATTTGATCATTGTAAATAGATCTCAAACTTAAACCTCAAAAATTTAATACATGGTAAATATATGTTTTAGAAAATTCCTTTTTCTCGACTGTGTTTATCCGAATTTTGGCATTGTTACAAACAAATTAAATTTTTGAGATAAATATATATAAATTTATAATTTTTTGAGTTTTACATGTTGGATATATCTATTGGTAGTTTTATATTTTCTAGTCTTTACTTCTCTTGCTATTCTGCCCTGAACAAGTGCCCTCTATTACTCTGTTGGGGGTCGTTTCTGGATTACCATGGTAACAGCACGTATAAAATTGACTCATTTAGTGTCAGCATATAGTATCCTATCATTTCCAATCATTTATCATATATCATAAAATAAATATCATAAAATAAATATCATTTACATTTCCATAAAATTTATTAACATATATAATTATATAATTATATTATTATTATAATTATAATTATAATAATAATTCTATAATTCTATAATTCTATTATATATAATGGCGGCGGCGGTAAGAAGCGGCGATAAGAGGTTTTGATGACTGAAATGGCTGAAACATCTCAAAGAAGAAGGAATAGTATAATCTGGACAGATCAGATGGTTTCAGTTTATTACAATGTAAATTCACAGCAAAAGAATGTGTTAAGAACGATGATCCTAGTTGTTATGTGAGAGGACGAAAGCTTGGATACATGGAGATTATGAAAAATATATGGGAAGTGAGAGGCTACGAACGTTTAGGTTTATCGGCTCAGAACCTCAGAGATAAAGCGGCCTACGCAGAGAAACGTCGACGAAATGTAAAAGAAACAAATGGTACAGATTCGTCAGGGGTCAAAAGGAGTGTTAGTTCAACCTTGGTTGAAGAAGAAGATGAAATAAATCTGCAAACGGCCATGAACGAACAAACACAAGCCCAAATTTGCATAAGTGATCAAGCAGAAATTTGCATAAGCGATCAAAGTCAGGCCCAAGGGTATATTGAAACGACTCTCTTGAGACCATTGGAATCAAAACATGATTTACATGATGCTTTTAAAATAGCCCCGGTACGAAGCCAGTCAAGTACATCACCAAATGGTCTCCGCGAACCTGTAACTTGTAACATCATGAGTGATTCAGCCGAGTATTGTGTTTCTGAAGATGAAGCTTGTTCAAACCCAATCCGCCCAAATCTACCAGATATCAGTGTGCTACCATCCAAAATCAAGGACAAGAATTGGGGGAACTTGAGCTACCAAGGTCTGTATGATAATATTACCGAAATTTACAATGAAATTGTATATTTTAGAAGAAATATTTTCAAGATACCTTCAGGAAGAGCTTGGAAAAGCTTTATCGAAGAGCTTACATTCTGGCTAAAGCAATTCAATTGCAGTTCAGACCTGAACTCAATTGCTTTGAAAGCTTTCATGGTTCTTCCTTCGCTCATATTACAAAAACCTTCAGCAACGTCCAAAGTTAAAGAGCACAGTGCAGCCATTGATCGGAGATTAGCTCTCTGGAGACGCGGAGATTTAAATCTCTTGATGAAGGAAATCAAATTCATACAGAAAAAGTTTGTAACCTCGAAGAAAGCTAGAACTATTGATGATATCTCTAAGGTCTTTACAAAATTGATCATGCAAGGAAAGCTATCTGCAGCACTAAAATTTCTGGATAGGGAAAGTTCGTCGGGCCTTCTTACTCAAACACCTGAAGTCTTGGAAGATCTGAAAGCAAAACACCCCCAGGCTTCAGAAGTTGGTGATGAATGTCTTCTGCAAGGCCCAGTAAACCTTGTTCCAACTGGTATTTTTGAGGTAATTGATGAGCAAAAGATCCACCAAGCTGCCATGAAAACGAAGGGCTCTGCAGGACCCTCGGGTATGGATGCCGAGCTATACCGCAGAATTCTATGCTCAAGAAATTTTAGCACAGTGGGGAAGAAATTGAGAGAAGAAATTGCCATTTTGACCAGAAAGTTGCTAACAACGAGTTATCATCAATCTCTCCTAGAATGTTACACAGCCTCCAGGCTTATTCCACTCAACAAGAATCCCGGAATTCGACCGATAGGGGTTGGGGAGGTACTGCGGCGAATAATTGGCAAGACTGTATCGTGGAGCCTAAAGGATGAGATTAAAGAGGCAGCTGGTCCTTTGCAGGCTTGTGCTAGTCACAGCGCGGGTGCTGAAGATGCAAGTAATGCTTTCAACCAAATGAATAGATCTGTTGCATTGCATAACATCCAGATAACGTGTCCGGAAATGTCACTGTACATCATCAACACCTATCGCAAACCTTCCAGGTTATTCATTTCTGGTGGGGGTGAAATCCTGTCACAAGAGGGTACTACGTAGGGTGACCCGTTGGCCATGCCCTGGTATTCCATCAACACATTCAGTATGATCCAATGTTTGAGCCTCTCCGTACCTGATGTCAAACAAGTTTGGTTAGCTGATGACTCCGCTGGAGGTGGAAGAATTAGATCATTATATCTCTGGTATAAACACCTGAGCATGGAAGGAAAGAAATATGGATACCTGGTTAATGGCACGAAGAGCTGGTTAATAGCGAAATCACAGGCGCTGGCAGATGAAGCCCGTAGAGTATTTGGAGAGGAAGTTAACATAACAACTGAAGGCAAACGACACCTAGGCGCGGTGATAGGATCCAAAGAGTATAAAGATGAATATTGTAATGAAAAAGTCTCAGTTTGGAGGAGAGAAATCGAAACACTTTCTGAAATTGCAAGAAGTCAACCACATGCAGCCTACATTGCGTTCACGAAGGGATACAGGAAGAAATTTACTTACTTCATGCGCACAATCGAATCATTCGAAGACTACGTTGATCCAATCCACGAAGTGCTGAATGAAGTATTTCTGCCGACAATTTTTGGGCAAGATGAACAGTTTCCTGATGAACTCGCGGAACTATTCACATTATCACCAGCTCAAGGTGGTTTGGGTATGCCAAACCTGAAAGTCGAATCTCTACAGCAAACGCCGCCTCAACCCTGATAACAGCATCACATGTAGAATCGATCACAACACAGAGCATAATGATGGAAAAAAGTGAGCCATCAACTAATGACCTGAAAAAACATCAACAGGCGCTGAAAGCCGCATCTCTAAAGAACAAGATGGAAACAATCGACGCATCTCTAGCTACTGACCTGTTACCTTTGGTGAATCAAGCGAGAGATAAGGGAGCCAGCTCGTGGCTTAATGCAATCCCACTCTTGAGGAACAGGGCCTTCGTTTGAATAAACAAGAATTTAAAGACTCCCTACGTATCCGCAACAACCTGCCATTGTCCGATTTACCAAGCTATTGTCCATGTGGTGAGAGTTTTTCAATCAACCATTCACTGTCATGCAAAAAGGGTGGCTTTGTGGCGCAAAGACATGACGGAATTCGAGACCTGCTGACATCTGTAATCAGTAAAGTTTGCAAGAATGTGGAATCAGAGCCACATCTCCAACCACTTGACAACGAGACTTTGAATTTGAGATCGGCAAATGCTAGCTCTGAAGCAAGATTGGATATTAAAGCCGGTGGATTCTGATCGCGTGGAGTTACAGCATTTTTTGATGTTCGAGTTACGCATGTAAACTCCGCAAGCAACAAGAATAAACCTACAGCAAAGATTTTTAGAGAACAGGAAAATGAAAAGAAGAGACAATACCTACAAAGAGTTTTGGATGTTGAAAATGGAACTTTTACGCCTCTCGTATTTGGGACCAATGGTGGAATGGGAGTCGAAAGCACTTTATTCCTGAAAACATTAGCGGAATTGTTAGCAAGGAAAAATGGAGAGCAATACGCCATCGTTGTAGCTTGGCTGCGGACACGCTTGTCGTTTGAAATATTACGATCCGTCCACCTGTGTGTAAGAGGCTCGCGAGTGCCTTTTAGGAAACGAGATGAAGGAGAGATGTTAGAGGATTTGCAATTAAATGTAATCGCGGCGGGAATCTTTTGAAATTTGTTATTGAATTTTTTTACTTATTTCTTATTGTATTATATTAAATTAATTTATAAATTTAGTTCCTAGGTTTCACTAATATGAATATTTTTAAACAATTTTTAACTATATAATATATTGTAAATATAATTATATAAATATAATTATATAATTATAATTATATATAATAATATAATTTATTATAAGTAATACCATGACTTGAGGGAAATTAGCGATTAAATTGCCCGCCGCCGAGGGAAGATTTGTGAAAGTCCGAGGGCGAAGCCCGAGAACTTTTACAAACCTTCCCGAGGCGAAGGGCAATTTAATCGCTAATTTCCCGACAAGTCATGGTATTAGTTTGTAATATTATGATCGCCGAGGATAACTTTGAGAACCTTATCCAGCCCGTGGTTGGAGACAGAGTTTTTGTCTACTAAATTTCCCGTGCATTTGAATGAGGGAAAATTAGAAGACAAAGAAATCCTTTGTGTTCTACTAAATTTCCCTCATGCATATCATAGGAATGAGGAAAAATTAGAAATTTTCCCTAATTTGTATGCATGAGTAGTTTTCAAACAAATAAACGTGAGGAATTTAGCGATTAAATTTCCCTGCGAGAACAAAAGAAACCGAGTAAATCATGGTATTATTAACATTAACATATCATTTATCATTTCCAACCCTATCATTTCCTATCAAAATATGTTTGAAAATACAAAAATTAAAGAATATTATTATTTTTGTCCAAGACCGGACGAAAAAATTCAATCTCATTGCTCAAGAATCAGTAATCACTAGTAGTTGAGTTTGGGTTAAAGCTTGAGTAGTAAACAATTTACTATATTGCGCTCAACTTGCAATGCGAAATCTGGTTGCGTGACAAGTTGCACGTGCGGACATCAACAGACGTTGGTTAAACAAGTATAGGCAAGAATTAGCCAAAGATGCCAAATGACCCGCTACTGAAGTTAACGTAACCTCAGAACGAACAGTTGCTGTTGAAACTGTCGAAAAAAAGTTGGAAAACTAACTCTTTGGCATCTTATGAGGGAAACTTGTGGCTGTCGTATGATATCGACGGAAAATTTGCGCGAAACCTTCAATGTACTGTTTGCACTGAGTACGAGCAACGCATCAAAGGGATGAAATATTTTAACCGTACTTGACTGTTTTTCATCTTTTTCTTGCCAAGGAAATATTAAGCATTTTCTTGAGAATGATTATCTGGAAACTTACCTGCACAAGTACACTTATAAAATAGGCCAATTGCTCAAATAAAAAAAATAACAAAAACAAAAGATGACCGGCAAAAAATCGTCTGTGACCGGTAAATTTAAATATTTACCGGTCATGATGACCGGCATACTTTCAAGAATTATTTCGAGGCCTGGTAATAGGCACAACATTGCGCTCAACCTAGTTCGGGACAAGCTGCAGTGATGTGTGTTGATTTCACACTGTAGCGTACCTTTTTCTGGTTGTGCAGCCTCCTCGTCGGCCTTATTATGCAGGAATGCCTCTGGGGGTAACAGTGGCACATCACTGTCATCCAAGGTCTCCTTATCCTCGACGTCACTATCCATCTCCATATCATCCACCGGTTCCTCAACGTCCTTAGACCTCCCTTCCAGAAATTCTACAACGAAAAGAATAGAAACGAAAAATGATAAAATGCAAAAAAACAAATATCTCTTCTCGAAAGCATATATGCTTGATTGTGAAAGTCAATCCTCTTAAGGTGGCTTTCTATACAGTAAACACCCACGTATAAGAACCACCATTTTTCAAGTTAGCCTAAAAAGGTTCTTATATAAGTGATATTTACTGGTATTTAGGCTATTAGGTTCTTAAATAGGTTCTTATTTTTCTCGAGGAAAGGGTGCTTGCTGTTTGTCCAACAACTAGCTCAAAATGGGTGTGGCCCATGACTATGTTATTATACAATGACAATGTTATTTTATGCTGGATAATGAAACATTTTAACCCTTTATACTCCTGCAGGACTGGAACTATAACACAGTTCACAGTATGGTGGTATGTATTGGTAAACAATCAACCATTAAAAATGCCTACTTGTTAGCATTGCATTACAATTGTTATTGTTGTTGATGCTGGCATCAATCATCATTCAGGATATTCAACTGAAGTTTTTCAAATAAGAACCTGTTACAATTTTTAGGCTAAAAAGGTTCTTATAAAATGGGGGTCTAAAAGGCAAATTTTAGCCTAAAGGTTCTTAATTCACCGGTTCTTATGCGCGGGTGTTTACTGTACTATAGCTAGCGTTTACTAATAACACAAATTGGCATCTGAGCATCTTACATGTTGTCACAATTTAGATAGCGCAATTTACTGGCTTTCGAACTGTAAAATAACAAAACGTTTTCAACAATGACGTTTGGAATTGTGCGAATTTTCCTCTAATTTTTTAAAGGACATTGGCAACAAAAATTAAGTTTGTCTAATATGAAAGAACTTGTAAAATGATAGAGTAACACCTTTTACAACTTTTCCGTATTTTACTTCGCTTTTGAAATATTTCAGTTTGTTTGATATGTAAATGAGATGGTCTCTGACGTCAGGTGCAGGGTAAAGAATTTTCACTCATTAAAATATTAGTTACATCTTCACGTTTGTTCTACAAATTTACTTGAAAATGTGCGTATAATAACTCCTCATGATAATGAACGTTGTAAACTTAGCAATCACTGAGATATAAGACAGTTTTTAATGAGTGAAATTTCTCTACCTTGCAACCAACTGACGTCAGAGTCCAACATTTACATATCAAACAAACTGAAATATTTCAAAAACGAAGTAAAATACGGAAAAGTTGTAAAAGGTGTTACTCTATCATTTTACGAGTTCTTTCATATTAGACAAACTTAATTTTTGTTGCCAATGTCCTTTAAACAGTATTATCTCGTATTTCCAACGGTTAACTTCTTTGTTTGCAACAGCAGTTATATTATACTATTGGATGTTTTATAAAATATTAAGGGGAATTTCAAATGCATTTTTTTAGATATTGATGTGTGTTGTTTTTATGAATATTTAACAACTAGTCACTGGAGTCGAGGCGATTATCGGTGAAGGTAAATATAACGTTAGTCACCGAGACTGAGGTGACTAATTGTTTTAGTATAACGTCAAGCCTAAACTGAATATCCAATTGAGAAGTTTTAAAAAGACAGTTTGAACTGTTTTAGATATAATTTGTAAATCTCAGAGTTACTGGCCAGTCAGCAAATCAGAACTCGTTTAAGCTCACAAATTATACTAAGTCTTTATAATTATTGTACCTTCCAAAAGCATTTCCGCAAATTCTGCCTCTGAACCCTGTTCACCATCACTGTCGTATCTGGCTTTCTTTGAAGGCGTCTCTAGGTCATCATCTTCTTCCTCGTTTCCGCTCACCTGTTTAGAACTATATGAACATTGAAATAATATTTAAGAAATATAGATCTTCGAAAAGGGACTACAACACGTTTAACAATCTCACCGCATTTCACAAAGAGACGCAGAGATATGTGTTTTGTTGTTAGTCATTTAGTAATAGTCTAATGAAGCTGCAATATAGTCTAAAACGTGAATACAAAACAATTATACCATGAGCTAACCAGGTGCGTAGCACCGAGTGGCTATTATAGTTCATATGCGGCGAGAGCGAATGCAACCTCGTACCCAGGGCATTTTGCCTCCACGGCGGAAGGTCGGCGAAAATGGCCCTGGGATCGGCTGGTCCATTCTATAATGCGATTGGGTTGTCATAAAACTCAATTAATTCAGCCGAGTATAATTTATTCATCTAAATCTGAATGCTGTCTTCAAATTTTACAGCAAATTTGAAGTGATAGCTTTCGCTAAATTGGATATATGCTTCTTCATACCTTTTGTAAGAGATAACTATGGATCATGGATGTATGGTGGATTATTAAGCTTGTTAGCTGCTTTTATGCCGACGAATGCTGACATGAACAACTCTGAAGCGCATTGAATATTTCTCAATTGTTCAGGTCAACAAAGTAGACAAAAGCAATGGAACAAAGACCACAAAAATTATCATATCTAAACACCCAGAAATTCTGGGTGTCATGTGACCAGCCGATCCCAGGGCCATTTTCGCCGACCTTCCACCGTGGAGGCAAAATGCCCTGGGAACGAGGTTGAGAGCGAATGGTATAATTGTTTCATAATATAGCAAAACATTTTAAGATAATAATGCAAAACTGCATATCACAGTAAATAAATTATGTAATTGAAAGCAACGATCTTCCGCCACATATACTTCATTACTTCCGTCATACGCAAAGTTGTCACGTGAGAAAGGTTTCTCGCTGAGTTGAAAACAGGTTCAGAATTTTGTCTGAGAGCCAGAATTTCGTTGAGATGGTTCAATAAAGAAAACAAGTTCATTTGAAAAGACAAAAGGTGGGTCAGTTTTTACTTATTGTATCACGGTTGTGAATATTTGGGCTTTTAAGAGGAGAAAAAGGTAAACAATAAATTAGCGAAAATCTTGCTTTGTTGTTTTTCGATGTTTATCACCTAAAAATAACAAAGTTTTCATTCATAATGCTTTATTACTTCAAAAATTATCTTTACTGAATAATAATCATAATATTTGTAATAAATATGTGTTGCACGCCAACTTTTATCCTATTTATTTTGTCTGAAAAAATATTATTACAGGGATGGATTTACTGGGGGGGTGCGCAATATTTATATTTTTAAATTTTAATTCTCTTCTGCTTTTCAAAAGCATACTATGAAGTTAAGAGAATAGAATCTACTGTAATACACTATTAACTAATAACTATTATATTTATAAACTTCTCCCTGTCCCTCAGTCCCTGCGTCGCGAGGGGGAGTGCGAGGGCTCTGGGTACAAGGCTACAACTAGCTACTCAGTAACTAAGTTGTACACTTGTACAGTTGTACTGCAGACTGCATGGAGGCTGTTTTGCCAAATTGCCAGAATACTGATGCAGTGATGGGCGGGCGGCACGCATGACCGCCAGAATAGTGATGGGCGCGTGGTGCGCATGACCGCCAGAATACTGATGGATGCGCGCGCATGACCGACACAACTCGGCACCAGAGCACCCCCCCTACCAGATCATGCTGGATCCATCCCTGTATTATTATCAAGTCAAGTGCTGCATACAAATCATTCGGGTTTTTCAAAGCGTTAAGACGATTTTTTAAATTGGATTTTACATCGTAACTTTGTAAATTTCGCATTTGGTTAATGTATTTTCTGTTGAATATTAGCCTTATTCCTCTCAGTTCATGTTTTTCGCTACCGTGCGTGAAAGAAACAGCCAGTTTCATCTGCAATAGGTTAAGAAACGTACGCCGCCATTTTGTTTTTTTTCATTACTATAGATCAATGATATATGAGCTGATAGCTTGCTAGTATAAGAACCAATCAGAATGTACAATACAGTAAAAACCCGCGTATAAGAACCTAGATTTTAAGAACTTGTCAGGCTACGATTTTTCATTTAGACCCTTTTACATAAGAACCTGTTTTAGGCTAAAATTTAAAAGCAGGTTCTTATTTTATCAAATAGAGTGAAAACTAAAAATTTATAAATCAAAGAAAATAAACTTTACAAAGTAATGAAATGAGCCACAACCAGACAAATAGTGTATATATGTCTACAGCTGTATACGTTATTTTGTTCCATTGAATTTACACAGCTGTAAGCTGTAAATTACATACAGTGTAGCTTTAAAGTGCATATAGGGTTTGTATTTGCTTAGATTGCAGTCATTTGGATAACATTTATGCATAATTTATATATAAATAAGAGACCACATTTAACAAAACCAAGTCGCTTTTTTCTTAAAAAAATAAGAACCTGTTTAAGAACCTAAATAGCCTAATTTTGCAGTAAACACCATTTATATAAGAACCTTTTTAGGCTAACTTGGAAAAATCTAGATTCTTATACGTGGGTTTTTACTGTAACTCATATATGGTGGATCATGGCTATATTGTAACTCTATTTATCTTGTTGTCTTGTTTAAAATTAAAACGAAAATTAAGTTTGTCTTATTTAAATGAACTCCGCGTGAGATATTTGGACTTGAGAAGACAAATGACGTAAAGAGCATTACACATTTTTAGGAAATTTAAGAATATCTAGCGGATAATAAATCTTTAATACGGTGATGTCTGGCTAGCAACCTCGATGTTATTCAGTTTCATATTCCAGGTAGTGGTGCTTTTAACATTATTTCATCTACATGTATTCATATTGTAATTCACAGATAATACAACATCTTCTTTATATTGATTCTATTTATGCAAAATTTTTACTGAACTACTAGTTTTCAAACGGTCAGCTCAAGGTCGAAGGTCAGGTTTCCAGATATTGGAAGTCTGACTCTGACTGGTCAACAATTGGAAAGGAATTTGCTGCTCGGTTAAGCAGCCGGTAGTGGAGGGGAGTGCGAAAGAACTCGAACTGACGGCTGCGAAGGAGACTACAACCATACTGTATCTCTGTGAGACTGTTTTTAGTTAAAGTGTTTATGCAGTGAAAAATAAATGCCGAACTAAAATAAACTAATAATTTCCCAACGCAACCAGGTGATCAATCTGGCTTAAACGTTTTTTGAACGTAACTTTAACCTAGGTTTAACTTTAACCATGGTTTGAACCTAGGAGTATCATTAGATGTGCGAAGTTGATCGTGCAGGTTGTTGTAGTCTTGAGAAAGACTATTGTTGGTGACTGACGTTTCGACGGCCTCAGCGGCGGTCATCTTCAGAGTCAAGTAAAGCGTGTTTGTCAGAGTTTGCCTGTATATACGTCTGGTTCATTACGTCATAGTTTGTTTGTGTCATAATTAGTGTGAGTGGGTGTTGCGTCATGCGTTAGGCGCATTTGACTTACATTAGAAAGTTGGTATACCAACTTGGAACATAAACCACTTAACAGATCACAACAATTACCGACATCATACAAAAGATTTCTTCGCATGCACCAACAAACAATAGACTTACCGACAAACAATACACCCACGCTTAACGCATGACGCAACACCCACTCACACTAATTATGACACAAACAAACATGACGTAATAAACCAAACGTATATATAGGCAAACCTGACAAACACGCTTTACTTGACTCTGAAGATGACCGTCGCTGAGGTCGTCGAAACGTCAGTCACCAACAACAGTCTTTCTCAAGACTACAACAACCTGGACGATCAACTTCACACATCTAATTTAAAAGTAACTGTCCATGACCCAACGTTTCGACACTCCAATCTAGTGTCGTCATCAGGGGTGATCGTTGTAAGGTTAGCCATATTTATACCCTCATAGAACCAATGATGATGACGTTATCTATTAACAAGATACAAATAAGCTTCTGGTAATAAAAACCACCGTCATAAGGATCCTAACTTTACAACGATCACCCCTGATGAAGACACTAGATTGCAGTGTCGAAACGTTGGGTCATGGATAGTAAGTTTTTTTGTTGTTTTTTATCGAGTTTATTTGGATCAAATAATTATTTACATTAAAATAAATATAACTGGAATATAATAGTAATATTATAATATAGCATAATAATAATGGAAGTAATGATGAAGATAATAATAGTAATAATAATAATAAAAAAGTAATAATATTAATAATAATAATATATATATATATATATATATATATATATATATATATATATATATATATATATATATATATATATATATATATATATATATATATACGCCCACTACCCTTGCAACGCCCACTACCCTTGTGGTAGTTTGAGCACTCTGGCCCTATACCGCTTTACGCTCTCTGGATGTGCGCATGACCGCTGATTATCCCACAAGCGGTTGTCACCGGCAATCGCTTGTGTATAATTAGTTCTCATGCCCATGTCTAGATTGTACCAAGCTACACTGATGAGCTGTGGAACAGCGAAACACGTGTCTGTAGATATTGTACTATATATATATATATACTAGAAATACGAATTCGCAATAATCCCCTCGCCCGCCTTTTCTACCCCCCCCACCCCCCCCCCCCCTACGGGAATTTCTCCATCCATGGTGCCCAGACCTCGCACGCCGTGGCCGTGTATTTCTGTTTTGCAAAAATTCACAATTTCCAAAAGCCTGTTTCGTCGAAGAAATGTTTGAACGTTATCTCGGCCAATATTTAACCGATTTAAACTCTGAAAACAGATTTGGAATTAGCGAGTCAACATACATAACATACGCGTTTACTATATTACGAGAACGTGAGTACCCTTCGTAAAAAACGGTTTATGTACTTCGAAATTAGTCGATTATAAACTGGTCACTTTATCGTATATTATTTTGAACGTTATCTCGATCAATATTTAACCGTTTTCAATTCTGAAAACAGATTTGGAATTAGCGAGTCAAAATACATCACATATGTGTCTACTATATTACGAGAACGTGAATACCCTTCGTAAAAATGGTTTATGTACTTAGAAAGTTAGTCGGCTTTGTCGGCTATGATTATCTCGATCAATATATAACCGTTTTCAATTCTGAAAACAGATTTGGAATTAGCGAGTCAAAATACATACTCGGACACGGATTTCTATTTCCTCAAAAAACTATGTCTCTTGTGACGGTTCAATTTAATCTGAGTATCTAGTTACCAGTGCCACATTTTCCGATGCCGCGCATGAGGACGGTTGATCATATATATATACCTATAAACAGATCCTAGATCTAGGAACGGCCAATTGGATCTCGCGTGTTAAGGGACTAAACGCCGGTCGATATTAGCACCCTCGCCCTCAGGCCTTCGCGCCGGGCGAGGGGATTAAAAAAAAAAAATTTTTTTAATTATTAAACTAATAATAATGAAAAAAAAATAAAAATAAATTAAAGATCCCAAAGGGTTAGGTGCGAACGGGACTTTAAGACCCATGCAAGGCACCCACCCGAAAAGTGCGGGTTTAATGTTTGAAAAGTTTTAATGTTGCGTTCAAAAAACCTTTTAAAGGACATTGGCAACAAAAATTAACAACTTTTCCGTATTTTACTTCGTTTTTGAAATCTTTCAGTTTGTTTGATAAGTATGTGATCATTCATATAAGACATTTTTAATGAGTGAAAATTCTCTAGCCTGCACCTGACGTCAGAGACCCATGTCATCATGGTCTCTGACGTCAGGTGCAGGCTAGAGAATTTTCACTCATTAAAAATGTCTTATATCTCAGTTTTGCTAAGTTTACAACGTTCATTATGAGGAGTTATTATACGCACATTTCCAAGTAAAATTGTGCTACAAACTTGAAGATGGGACTAATATTTTAATGAGTGAAAATTCTCTACCCTGCAACCAACTGACGTCAGAGACCATCTCATTTACATATCAAACAAACTGAAATATTTCAAAAACGAAGTGAAATACGGAAAAGTTGTAAAAGGTGTGAGTTCTTTCATATTAGACAAACTTAATTTTTGTTGCCAATATCCTAAGCTAGAGTAGCGTCAAACTATGTCTGATTTATCACCTGGTTGCGTTGGGAAATTATTTGTTTTTTATAGGAAGACGTACCTTTCATTTTCTTTAACTTTATCTTCCTCCTCTCCACCTTCATCCTGCCAGTCATCAACGACGACAAACTGCTCATCAATCTCACGGTTCACATCCGGAGAATTTTCAGGAGAATTTTCAGGAGAATTAGAGACATTCTCTGGAGTAGGAGGATACTCCGGCGTTTCTTCAGCAACAAAATGTTCCATATTCTCAGCAGAGAACTGATCAAGAATCGACTCGTCTAAAAAAATAAACAATTATAAAATCATGTTCTAAGGATTTATGGTGAAGGAAAATTTCGAGTATTTTAAGACCAAATCGGGACAAGTTGGAACTCGTGACTATAGGCTCTCGGTAATGCTAATTTGGAATCCGTGGACGGTCGGTAGCATCTTTGGTGGTCGGTAGCACTTTTAATTATGTATATGGTTCACTTACAATGGGATTACACAAATATTGATTATCAACTGAATATTTCAAGTTCGCTTGCGTACTGCTGAGTGGTGGTCTGTGTCATTGACTTTTTACTAGTGATGTCGGCCGGGTTCGAGTGTTGGGTGAGTATAATTTTCCCATTTTTTTTTAAATTTTTACTTTACTTTTTTTCTTTTTAATAGGATTAGGGTTAGTTTTAGGGTTTGGTTTAGAATATTATCAAAAAAATAGTCGCGCGTAAAAACGTCCCAAATGTTAGACGGTCGGTAGCTAGCATCTTTGATGGGCCTCAAATGCGCCTCGGCAACGGCCTCCGTAGCTCAGTGGTCAGAGCACTACACTAGCATCGCAGGGTCGCGGGTTCAATTCCAGCCGGAAGGCCTTGAAGTTGCATTTTTCGCAACTGGTCCCGGTTTGGTCTTAAAATGTATATATTCCAACACTCGAAATTTTCCTTCACCATAAATCCTTAGAACATGTAGTTTAATCGAGTGAAATGCCAAATATTACTTGTAATTATAAAATCAGTTACTTGGTACGCGAACTCAGAATGGCCGCTAGCCGTGTTTAGATAACGACCTAAGGGAGACCCCCTGATGTTGTTAGTGAATTTTGTCTGACCCCCTCATGTGACATGTAACTTATTGAAAACGCTTATATATCCTTGAGATTATGTAATGAAATCACTTGAAATGCAGGTGCGTGCCAATGACATCAAATATGCAAATCATCAAACGATTCCATGTGATAATGGTAAAGATATGCAGAATTTTTCAATAAGTCATTATGCATTGTGATGTCATAAATATGATCATTTACATATTAAACAAATCTTAATACAGTAAAAACCCTAGTATAAGAACCTAGATTTTTCCAATTTAGCCCAAAAAGGTTCTTATATAAATGGTGTTTACTGCAAAATTAGGCTATTTAGGTTCTTAAACAGATTCTTAAGTGTGGTCTATTATTTATATAAATCATGCGTAAATTTTCTCCAAATGACTGCAATCTAAGCAAATACAAACCCTATATGCACTTTAAAGCTGCACTGTATGTAATTTACAGCTTACTGTGTGTACATTCAATGGAACAAAATAACGTATACAACTGTAGACAGTCTCGTTCTGGCTCATTTTTATTACTTTGTAGAGTTTATTTTCTTTGATAAAATAAAAACCTGCTTTCAAATTTTAGCCTAAAACAGGTTCTTATGTAAAGGAGGTCTAAATGGAATATCTTAGCCTAACAGGTTCTTAAAATCTAGGTTCTTGTATGCGGGTTTTTACTGTATCTCAAGAGTGAAGTGAGATATGAAAAAGTTGTAAATGGTTAGTCTTTATAGTTTCAAGAGTTGTTTCAAATAAAAGAGTTGTTTCAAATAAAAGAGTTATTTTACAACTGAATATTTCATTGCATATAGGCACTTTAAACATTCAGTACTAATGACTTCAGCTTGACCATCGTTCACCGTCTCAAACAAACTGATCTTGTCTAGCAACTCTCATCGACTCTCATGGTCTTACTGACGAGAAGATCGAATGTGGAAACTTACCTTGAGGCGTGCCATCACCCGGTTCACCCCCCTGACCTTCGGATTCGAATATATCTACGACGGGGTTAAGCAGACGTTTCGCCGGTCTCGACGTCAATTCAGATGTGGGACTATCGCGAGGAGAACACGTGTCAGGCTCAGGAACCAACGGGTCAGGGTCTGGTTCCTCCGGAACAGCGATAGGATCCGTTGGCAGAGAACCACATGGTGACGAGGGGTCACTTTCATCGCCACCTGCATCGATGGTGGGCCGCTCAGTTTCGCATCCTAACGAGATGACCGCTGGTGGTTCTTTGGGTGGCGGCGGTTCTTTGGGTGATGGCGGGCGCTCGATGGGCACGGGATGCTGCAGCTCAGCTGTCTGCTCCACAGGAATACAGTTTTCGTCGGCGGGGGCACCCTGAGGGATCTCCGAGAACGAAGACTGGTCGAGTTGTTCCGAAGCGTCTATCGTGACTGGCGTCGGGAAAACTTCGGAGGTGGTTGCCGGTGGTACATCCCAAGATACTTCGTTAGTTAAGATGTTCCAGTAGTAGACGTAGTTCGTGTTTGAATCACAAACCTCTTGCCAAGGATGGGAGACGGTATAGGTAGCTACAGTTAACATGACAAGAGATATAGTAAATTGTTTTGCTACTCAAGCTTCTCTCTACACTGCTCATTACACCGGCTGTTGTGGTCCAGCGGTTACCACACATGTCTATAGTTAGATACCGAGAACGGAGGCTCTCAGCAAGATACATCCCGATGGGCCGTAGACTCCTAGGGTGCATCTGCCATCTGGCTAAGAGCCGACGTTCGAGGTATCTAACCGACTTAGTTCATATTTGAGGAGGTATAAGATGAAAACAGTCTTGAATGTGGAGGTCCTTCGTTCTTGGATTTGACGAGCGATACGAAACTAACGAAAGGAGTTAAAAGAAACAGTGATAACAAATGAGCAATTAAATCGTTTCCCAACACAACCAGGTGATAAATCAGACATAGTTTGACGCTACTCTGGCTTTGAACGTAACTTTAAAAGTTACTGTCCATGACCCAAGGTTTCGACACTCCAATCTACTGTCTCATCAGGGGTTGAGATTGCGTGGGAAAATTCCAAAATTATTACCACTAATCCGCGGTACCATCAGAGACGTTGTCTGGAGGCTTGGCATAATAATAATAATAATAATACATCCATATTTATACAGGTTGGTCTTGTCAGCTATATAATAGCTGTTGTCAATAAGAGACCTGATATCAATATCAATAGCGCCCGCGCCCCATTGAATCGCGTTGACGGTGGCTTATTTCCAGAAGTTTATTTGCATCTTGTTAATAAATAACGTCATCATCGGTTCTATGAGGGTGTAAATAGGGATCCTAACCTTACAACGATCACCCCTGATGAAGACACTAGATTGGAGTGTCGAAACGTTGGGTCATGGATAGTAACTTTTAAAGTTATATTAAAAAAAATTGTGAAGCCAGAGTAGCGTCAAACTATGTCTAATGAACAATTGTTGTAAAAAAATAAGGTTTAACGTCTTCGTCAACTGGTAGAATATGTAAATACCTTCACAACCGTTCACAAAAAAGGTAGACGCAAGGTAAGTAGTACTCAAAAGAACCCCTAGATTCATTACATATATACAGACAGCTCCAACGCATTATACCAGGTGGATTTACTGGATTCTGAAATCCAAGTCAGGCGAAATGGAGATTTTCTATTTCATGAGTTCGAGTTACGAGTTCGATTTTCGAGTTCAGATGTCGAGTTGAGATTTTGGTCAGCGGTAATGCAAAGAAATGAAATCAAGCTTCGTCGCTTAGATGGCGGAAGGTGACGGAGGTCAACAACCTCGTTCCCAGGGCATTTTGCCTCCATGGCGGGTCGGCGAAAATGGCCCTGGGATCGGCTGGTCCATTCTATAATCCGATTGGCTTGTCTATAATCCGATTGGCTTGTCATCTAAATCTGAATGCCGTCTTCAAATTTTACAGCAAATTAGAAGTGATAGCTTCGTTAAATTGGATATATGCTTCTTCATACCTTTTGTAAGAGATAACCATGGATGCATGGTGAATTATTAAGCTTCTTAGCTGCTTTTATGCCTACGAATGCTGACATGAACAACTCTGAAGAGCATTGAACATTTCTCAATTATTCAGGTCAACAAAGTAGACAAAGGAAATGGAACAAAGACCACAAAAATTATCATATCTAAACACCCAGAAATTCTGGGTGTCATGTGACCAGCCGATCCCAGGGCCATTTTCGCCGACCTTCCACCGTGGAGGCAAAATGCCCTGGGTGTCAATATAAGTAATTCTATTAGCAAATTAAGGCTTTTATGCTTGATATGCGTTTTTAAATGCTATTTGATTTGAAGGAATGATTAATTTCCGTGTTATTAAAAATTAAAAAGGTTATTGACAACGATTGTTCACCTGACAATGACAATGTAAGGGAAAGGTGCGTATTTATATTAAGCTTAAAGTGCCTATGTCACAAAAAATTTTATTGCATGTTTGGATAGATGAGCAAATTATACTTTAAGTTCTTTTCTAGTTTTCGATTTGCTCTTTTAGTTCGCGAGATATAGGCACTTTAAGGCCGGTTTTGGAAAAAAGCCGCAAATTGCCAGGGGCCTGGGACGATAGACGTGTGACGTAGCATAAGGACTTTGTTTACGACGTGCGTTATGCATTCTCTATATTTTTCAATATTCATTCTCTATATTTTTCAATACGCGTCTATCGGGCATTTTGCTTCACTTTGCAATAGAAAGCATAATAACAACAAGCAAAAACACGCAGTCGATGTCCTTATGCTACGTCACACACTGTCGCGCCAGTCCCTTTCACGCATTTCCTACGGGCGCGTAAATTTTTCGCAAAAAGCCGTTTTTGGCATGTTTAGAGATCTGTATCTCGGGAACTAAAAGAGCAAATCGAAAACTAGAAAAGAACTTAAAGTATAATTTGCTCTCATCTATCCAAACATGCAATAAAATTTTTGTGACATAGGCACTTTAATGTTTAATAGTGTACCGTAAACTGCGGAATATAAGCCCGGGCTTATACAATTTCGTAAGGGGTTTTGGGTGGGCTTACACTGGGGGGGGGGGGGGCTTATAAGCGGAATAAACATACGGCATTATCAATATACGTTTTTTATTTATTGGTCTTTAATTAATCAAGCACCTAACTTTCACATTAAATCAACAAAAACACATACCAGTTTTCTAAACAAAACAAAGGTAACAACCCGAATGTAACTAATAACTCAACAAAACGGACGTCCTACTTGGAATTCATCGTGACAAATATTATTAAACAGTTTTAACGTCAGTCTGATATACTGAATAAACTGTTACACCTCCAAAGCCCAAAATTCCGTAAGATTACATTACTAGTAAGAGAGATGGGGTATAGGGGTGGATAAACGTTGATTTTTAGAGGGGGGCTTATATTCGGGGGGCTTATAACCGGAATATAATTTCTGTTTGTGGATAGATGGGCTTGTAAACGGGGGGCTTATAAACGGGAGGCTTATATTCCGCAGTTTACGGTATACGTGTAATAAACACTTTTATATACGTGTAATAAACACTAAATTTCATAAAGTTATTAAATAAGTAAGATAACTTAATACTTAAACAACCTCTGAAGTTTTCCGGGTCAACGGGACGAAAGCTTAGCTTCAATAAATATTTTTTACATAGAGAAAATCCACAAATTGTTTTGAATTTTTTAATAAACTCTCCATGCAAAGCTTCAAGAACCATATTAACTTAATACTGTAGTTAACCTATTATAGATACATGCAGTTTAGTGTACTCAATTGTATTTTACTTGTCATTATATGGCATAACTATAACTCGTATAATATGCACTAAATTGTAAATAATTCGAAAATCTTGTTTTATGTTTCCAGCGTACACATTTTTGTGCCTAATATCCTTTTAAATTGAAGTCAACATCGAATTTTTAACGGGAACTCGAAATTTGAACTCAACTCGAAATTTGAAGTCGAACTCATGTTTATTATATTATTGTTCACGTACTACCACTTTTGTGCGTACTTTTGTTATAGTTTATATTGTACTATTTATTTGTTATAGTTTATATTGTACTATTTATTTGTTATAGTTTATATTGTACTATTTATTTGTTATAGTTTATAATATTGTACTATTTATGTTATAGTTTATTTTGTACTCCTTGCTCATAGTTTACCCAGTATAGTTGTTAAATTAAATTGTCTTACCTTCTGAACTGGAATACGTCTCAAATTGAGTTTCCGCTTGGTGTTCCTGGTTTGCGTCGCCGGCTCCAGACATCTCTTCTAAAACATCAGCACTCTCAACTGCTCCTGCATCTTCAGTACCGATCGCTTCAATTTCCTAAGAAACAAGACACCCGCTAGGCGTTAACTCGGGATACTAGTTCAGCACGATTTAATAACACATTTAAAGTGGTACTATACGATCAAATTTTTACCTATCGAGATTTTTACGTATTTATAAAGCAGAGCGAACGTAACAACTCCAGATTCGGAGTCAGAAAAATAATACTTGCAATCGTCGAATCGCAAAATGGTTTCGACCGAGTAATATTTAGCAGCTTTGCTTTATAAATACGTAAAAATATCTATAGGTAAAAATTTGATCGTAGTACCACTTTAAGATCGTTTAATTGCAGAATTAAAGATCAAATTATTGATCTTGAAAAATAATTGAAAAAGAATTAAAAAAAAAAAAAAAATTAAAAAAATAAAAAAAAATTAAAATCTTGAAAAAGAATTGAAAAATAATTAAAGATCATTTAATTTCTAATGATATAGGTGATATTCGCTAAAATTGAACTTTGAATTTTCACTTTTTTATAATATCGTACTTTAATAGGTAAATTGGAAGAAAATCTCGATTTTGTGGTAACCAGGAAGAAATCTGCGTTGCCTCTATATCAGAAAGTCATCAGCACTAGTAACTATCTACTTGCCAAGTTTCATGCTTGTATCACAAAACGAACGATTGAGGCAAAATTTCGGGATTAACCGCCGCTCAGTTTTGCATTGCGCACATACAATAATCAGTGTTTTTATGGCCATTATGCAACACTTCAAAAAATTCCGACCATTTTAGGACAATTTAGTGCCAAATCTAACAATGGCCGCTTATGTATTGGTATAGGGAAGAGTTATAAATCAATTTTTTTCGGAGTACGGTTACACAAGTCTAGCCAGGGCTCCCTGTGCAAGTAGGTTTGTAAACTACTTGATAATGCCGGCTTAATGCCATAGTTCTTAAAGAAGGTCGGTGACCATAATTTTTTCCTTAATAATTCGTTTCTTCTACCGCTTTTACGTGTTATAACAGAAACTAGAGAAAAATCATTTCTACAACTTAAAATATTTTACATTTTTGATGAATGTTTCTTCAAATAACATATCAAAGAATATGGGAAAACAGGGAAATGACCTTTCTTTATCATTATAAACCCGTTAGCCGTTTCTTTTTCCTTAAAATACCATGTTTTCTTTAATAAAAATTATCGTTGCGAAAACTAAAAAAATTATCTTTGTCAAAAGGTTCAAGAAAAAGTTGTGCAATGCGGTTTTTACTCAACTCGTAAATTGGTCACAATGACGTCACCATACTGAGTAAAAGGCGATCTGCGATATGCCATATCTTCTAAACAAGGTCGGTGACCCCAACTTTTTTTTTTGGTTTTAATATAAGTATGTCAATAACTTTAAGACTGGGAAGTTTCAGCAAATTTTCATTTCGGAAAGAATTACTGAGGAATTACCTTAAAGTGACTATGCAATGAAAAATTCAGTTGTAAAATAACTCTTTTGTTTGAAAGAACTCTTGAAACTATAAAGACTAACCATTTGCAACTTTTTCATATCTCACTTCACTCTTGAGATATTAAGATTTGTTTGATATGTAAATGATCATACTTATGACATCAGATTTGCATATTTGATGTCAGTGGATACACGCACATGCATTTCAAGTGATTTCATTACATAATCTCAAGGAGCGCAGCGCAAGCATTTTAGATATGATAAAACGCGAGTTCGAGTGTTTTAAATAGCTTCAAAAACAATTGATTGTAATCACTAGGGAGTGTACTGGTTTTTATTTTCTATTAGAGGTAAATTGGGTTGATGTATGAAATGCAAATTAGCAGGAATTTTATATAAAGTTCGTAAAGACTTTATATAATTTTCATGCTGATTAGTATTCATGGGATTTTATCAGGTATAAAAGCCTTGCGCGTGACTAAATACGGAAATGTGATTGGACAATTTGGTTAATGAATATTAATGAGTTTTTGAAGCAGTATTTAAAACACGAGAAGGAGCGTTTTATCATATTTAAAATGCGAGCGCGCAGCGCGAGCATTTTAGATATGATAAAACGCGAGTTCGAGTGTTTTAAATAGCTTCAAAAACAATTGATTGTAATCACTAGGGAGTGTACTGGTTTTTATTTTCTTCTATTAGAGGTAAATTGGGTTGATGTATGAAATGCAAATTAGCAGGAATTTTATATAAAGTTCGTAAAGACTTTATATAATTTTCATGCTGATTAGTATTCATGGTCATGGATTTTATCAGGTATAAAAGCCTTGCGCGTGACTAAATACGGAAATACGATTGGACAATTTGGTTAATGAATATTAATGAGTTTTTGAAATATATATAGTATATATTTAAAGTGGACACATAATCTCACTTTCTATAGCAAATATACTAGAACAAACCTTAAAAAAATCAACGAGCTTTGAGTCAATCTGAACGTCGTTGGCTTGGTTTGGCTGCTCAGATGTGACGATGACACTATTTGGAACGGGCTCATTTTCTTCTCCTGGGTCATGCTTTTCTTCTGTTAAATTCATAAGAAACGTTTGGTAAATATAAACAGGTGCAGCGGGGGGCGGGTACTAAGGGTGCCGTACTAAGGGTACCGTACTAAGGCTGCCGGGACTGTGAGAAGTTGGTGCATGCATTCATAACATCAAAATTTGACAGCTGTAATAGCATCCTATATGGCTTACCAGAAGCTGAATTGAGCAAGTTACAGCGAATTCAAAATACAGCTGCTAGCCTGCTAGACTTGTTGCAGGGGTTAAAAAATCGGAGCATATCTCCCCTGTGCTTCGTAATCTTCACTGGTTGCCGGTGAGATCACGGATTGTTTTTAAGATGCTAATAATTACTTTCAAGTTTCAAGGCTTTGCATGGCCAGGCGCCTGTTTATATTACTGATTTGCTAACTAAATATAAACCTACTCGTGCTTTGAGATCATCTGACCGAAATCTGCTACTTGAGCCAAAATCCGAAACGGTGACTCATGGAGACAGAACATTCTCGGTTGCCGCACCAAAACTGTGGAATTCATTACCACAGGAAATTAGAAGCTTTGATATATTAAGTAGTTTTAAGTCAGCACTTTTTTTAAGTCAGTTTCTTTTTTAAAATTAATAGTTTTTTGTTCATGGTGATAATATATGTAGTAGGCTTTATCTTACATTCTTATAATGAAACTGTAATTAGTTTTATAAGTAAAATTAAGAATATATTGTTGTAAGAGCATTGAGACTATTGTATAATGCTCCTAATGGCTAATACGTCTTTTTTATTTATTTTTTGTTCACACTAGAGAGAAATCAGTTTAGGGTGACCACGAACTAAACACGTTTCACACGAGCATTCAGACTGGGACGCTCAGCACGCGAATCATGATATCTGAGAGTGTAAAAAAGTAGAGTGCTGTGTATGTAATGTTTTAGTCTAGATATATGTTGTAAAATAGTGACTGTCGTGGTGACAAATTTAAATATCGCTTTATACATTTGTAATAAGTTTAGAACGTTCTGAAAATTAAACTGCTTATTTATAAACACATTTAACATAATCTAATAATGGCGTAATGTTGGAGCAAAGGATGAGAAAAAGAAACGAGTTCTTAGAAGTGAAATGAGTTCTTAGTTTATCAGGAGACGTAGCACTCGATAAGTTGTCTGCCGAAATGCATCGTGCTCTTTTATTTTAAGCCTATTTATTTCTCAAATCTTTAAACAGTTCTTCTAAGAACTCATTTATTTTTCTGCTTCAACATTACGCCATTATTAGATTTTGGTAAATGTGTTTATAAATAAGCAGTTGAGTTTTCAGAACGTTCAAAACTTATTGCCAATCACCATGGTCACACGAATATGACATATCACGAATATCAAGGCATGTTCGATATTGCGCTTTTAAAAAAAAAAACTAAGTAAGTTAGCACAATAACGTTTACGTATATTGTAGACAGATAAATTATCTTTGTTTTAAGGTATAAGAGAGCTTGTAGGGTTGATTATTTGTCAAGAAAACGTTCGACGTATTTGGATTAAATTACGATGCTGGTTTTGAAGATGGCGGACAAATTATATTTTTGCATATAAATAAGGCGCTCCTCTTCGAAAGTTTTGTTGAGAAAAAGTAAACAACGCTTTACAATGTCTAATGCACAAGTTGTTTGACTTGTCTAATGTCTTCTAACCAACGGCAACAAACAACAAACAACAGTTGGTAAGTTGCATGTTCGGCAACGACAGAAATCCCTCACGAAGAATGAGATATCATTGTTAAAAGCATTCAAATACATGTTGTATCCTTGTACTGAGACATTATCGATGGTGGTCGAGTTCCACTCGATAACTGGAATAGTTTGTGCTGTTAACATCACTGATAAACTGACGAAAGAGCACTGCTTTCCTCGAGACTGGCCACTGAAGAACATGCGCACTTGAGTCATTTTCGAGCTCATATATCGATGACGTAATGCCGACAAACGTAACAAACTACATAGCTCGGAAAAAGGACTGGGCACGAGTTAACACAGAGGAACGTCAAGAATAGTGTGCTGCCTCCCTGAGAGGAGGCAGCAATGAATCGAACTTTCACCTCGATTTTCTCGTAAATACCGATTTGTTTGAGGTGCTATATCTGAAATACTCAGGATATCCAAACACCTCGAAGTTTGTTAATAAAAAAGTAGAGTGCTGCGTAGACAGCGTTTTGAATATATAGCAAAGTGAAAAGGTGATAAACTGCCAATAATTTAGTGACGAGAAACTGACGTTTCGAGGGGAGCCCTTCATCAGAGTAAGACCTGGCTCCGCTCGAAACGTCAGTATCTCGTCACTAAATTCTTGGCAGTTTATCACCTTTTCACTTTGCTGCTATTTGTTAATAAAACTCGGCTATCGCTTCATCAGTCTTGAAACCCCTGCGAGTTATCGCAACGAGCTACATGTGGTGGAAATACAGTGGAAACCATGCGAGTACCCGCAGCTATCGTGCGAGGACTGGAAATCCGCCTTAAGTCTATTGTGCAAGATATCGATTGACACCATTGTGAAGGATTTCGTTATTATTAATGGTATATAAATCGCCATACCTTCATCATCACTGTCATCAGCATACTGTCCCAACAGTCCAATTCCTGTAAAAATAAAACAGTGCATAACTCTTTCCTGTTCGGCTGAAAAACATCCAAAATTGAACTACCTCTTTGTTCTATTGATATCTCGGGAAATATCCATAACTGTTGCGAAATCTATACCTTTTCTGAATGTCCAATAAACCGGCTGTTACCAATGCTTTTGAATTTTCCGAACAAGACATATGATAATATAAATTAGCATTAATTATCATAAATCAGGTTGAAAAACTTCCATTTTTCTAGAAAATGCCATCTTGCACGCCCGCGTAGCATCTTGAAAACTCAAAATGCCACCAATCGCAGAGTTGTTTATGAAATCAAATCAAACTTGGCGTGCGAGTGGATCTCATGTGCCTGGCGCTTGTCGAATTTCAATTTTTAATCTTGCGTTACCGTGTCCCGTGTATTTCGATTGACGACTTCGGGGTCTTCTATGACCCCTTTTGAGTGGGCCGAACAGGAAAGAGTTAAAAGGGAACTCTCGTCAAAAAACAAATTACTTTTAAATAAAAGGCCTTTTAGTATAATATTTAGAAATGTTAATAGTTTTACGATATCTGCTCTTGTACTTGACAAATAACGATTTCATTCTCGTATTTTATGCCATTTTAGAGTTTACTCGACGGCTCAGACTCTATGTACAGCGGGAATTTATTTTCAATCTTGACGTCATTGAGTGCTACAGGTGTAGGAACAAAAGACAAGCACTCAATGACGTCAAAATTGAAAAGAAAACACCCGCTGAACATCGAGTTTGAGCCGTCGAGCAAACTCTAAAATGGCGGCGTCCAGAAGCATAAAATATGAGAATACAAACGTTTCTTGGACAATGGGGCGATCCTTGCGGATCCTACGATCCGCAAAGTGCCTTCAATTTCTCGAGATTGGAGCGATCTTGGTGTCTTCACACTAGTTCAGAGAGGTGACAAATATCGCAACAACAACCTTCTGCCTGCCTGGTTACGTAGTCAGGCAGCTACCATTGACACTTTTAAGTCTTTATTGAAGACATACTTATTCACTAAGATATATAATTAAATTACCAGCTTTTGACATAAATTTACTGATATATATGATACATTTTTAGAAGTTTTGTAATTACGGTAATTAGTTTTATCAATATTTAGCTTTGTAAGATTGGTATGCGCATATGATTATTATATAGAATATGCGCAATATAAATTATAAATATTATTATTATTATTATTATTATAGTGTCATTAAAAGACAGCTGTTAATATTTTTTGTCACTTGACACAAGTTTTGGTGCTCGGCATATTCAGACGTAGGATCTTGAGGAAAAGCGGATTTTTTAAGATGATAAGTGAAGGTAGCAAGGTCAATCTCGTTACTTTTAAAGGACATTGGCAACAAAAATTAAGTTTGTCTAATATGAAAGAACTCGTAAAATGATAGAGTAACACCTTTTCCGTATTTTACTTCGTTTTTGAAATATTTCAGTTTGATATGTAAATGAGATGGTCTCTGACGTTAGGTGTAGAGTAGCGAATTTTATTAGAAATGTCTTATATCTCATTGATTGCTAAGTTTACATCGTTCATGAGGAGTTATTATATGCATATTTTCAAGTAAATTTGTGAAACAAACTTGAAGATGGAACTAATATTTTAATGAGTGAAAATTCTCTACCCCTGACGTCAGAGACCATCTCATTTACATATCAAACAAACTGAAATATTTCAAAAACGAAGTAAAATACGGAAAAGTTGTAAAAGGTGTTACTCTATCATTTTACGAGTTCTTTCATATTAGACAAACTTAATTTTTGTGTTAATATATACATTGCTGTAGTAAACAGACGATACGTGGACGATCATCAAGCTCATATCCTCAGAAAAATGATTCTGAGTCCCATACAAGAATCGAACCTGTAACCTTCTGATTGTTGGTGGGACGCTCTAACCATTGAGCTAACGAGACTCAGATGGAGAGCGAAGGTTACAATGATGTACTGGTTCAATTGATATACCGGTATGTACTGCCTATGCGGCAGTCACTTGCCAATGCCAGTTAGAGACCAGTCCAGATAAATTTAATATGTTTCAAACATTTCGTTCAACGAGAAATGTTCTTGCTCTGTCTATTTCAATTCAAATGTATTAATATCTAAGAGTATAACCTATATCCATGTTTGTGGATCTGCTTGTTCTTTTCAAAATTCAACATATATACCGTATACAGTAAACACCCACTATGAAGAACCTACATTTTTCCAAACCAGCCTGGGATAGGTTCTTATATATTTGATATCTAACAAAAAATCAGGGTGTTAGGTTCTTATAAATTGGTTTGTAATTATTTTACCAAACTGGAGAAAGACAACTCAAGTATACTGTATATACTGTATACTGTAGCACTTTATCTCTTTAATGGTTTGTTTAATCCCTATAAGAAAACAGTAAGCATCTGCAAACTGAACAGGCTATAACTTATTGTGATCTGAAATACTGGATGTACCGAACTAGAATTTTGAGATCTACGTCAACATGTAAATGCATTGTACATTATTGTATAAAAGATAAGGAACTGCAACCAGATGTTGGTGTCATCCTCATTTGGGACTTTGCTACAGTAATAATAATAATAATATACAGCTTATATAGCGCTTATACATAGTGCTCTAAGCGCTTTACAATTTCCTAGTAAAATAAAAATAAATACTTATAGGTTACTCAAAGGCTTGTTTGAAGAAATAAGTTTTCAATCTAGACTTAAAAATAACTAGTGATGGACTGTCTCGAATATCTTCTGGTAACCTGTTCCACATCATAGGGGCTGCAACTGAAAAAGCCCTGAAACCATAGGTCTTTAAATTGTATCTTGGGACCACTAAGCGCACTGACGATGACGATCGAAGCAGTCTGTTAGGTTTATAAATTGTAATAATGTCTCGCAGATAAGATGGAGCTAGACCATTAAGTGCTTTGTAAGCAAGCAGTAAGATCTTGAACTGAATTCGATGGTCTACTGGTAACCAATGGAGCTGAATAAGAATTGGAGTTATATGTTCGTATTTTCGCGTGTAGGTGATGAGGCGTGCAGCGGCATTCTGAACAGATTGTAATTTCTTTATCAAGTAGTTAGGGAGTCCATAAAGAAGAGAATTACAATGATCTAGTTTCGTCGTAATAAAAGCATGAACGAGGATTTCGGCAGCATTAATACTAAGGTAACGTCTAATTTTGCTGATAGATCTTAGATGATAGAAGGAGGACTTGCATATTGCTTTGACATGATCATGCATCGAGACAGTACTATCAAATATAACACCAATGTTTCTCGCCGACTCAGATGGGCAAATAACGTCAATACCAATAGTCAGCGAGTCTAAAGATGGTTGTGGTGTAAATTTTGAGCTCAAGAGTAGAAGTTCTGTCTTTTCACTGTTCAGCTTAAGATTGTTGTTAACCATCCATAGCTCGATATCACGAACGCAAGATTCTAATATACATTTTGCGTTAACCATATCTTCGTTTGCAGAGGATTTAACGGAGATGTACAACTGCGTGTCATCTGCATACATATGGTAAGACATGTTATGCCTTCTCATGATGTCACCCAGTGGAGATGTATAGAGTAGATACAGAATGGGCCCAAGTACCGATCCCTGAGGAACTCCACATTCAACATTCCTATCAATTGAGCACACACCATCTATGCAAACAGATTGTGTTCGGTTGCTAAGGTATGATTTGAACCAATCCAGAGCTTTTCCTCCAATGCCAAAACGTGTAGACAATCTTGACAATAAAATGCTGTGATCAACCGTATCAAAGGCAGCAGATAAGTCGAGAAGAAGGAGAATCACATCACAACGATCATCGATAGCACGAAGCACATCATTTTGTACCCTAACCAATGCAGTCTCAGTACTATGGAATGGTTTATATGCCGACTGATAGAGTTCATTTAGGTTGTTTTCAACCAGATGCGTTTGTAGTTGAGACGCAACAACTTTTTCAATTGTCTTTGAAATGAACTTTAGATTGGACACTGGTCTAAAGCTAGCAAACAATTCATAGTCCAAGCCAGTTTTTTTCAGTAGTGGATATAAAATTGCTTTTTTCATACTGTCAGGCATAACAGCCGTATCCAATGAGATGTTAACAATTATTGTAATTATTGGGAAAAGAATACCCAAGCAATTCTTGAGTAAACATGCAGGAATTGGGTCGAGCATACATGACTTGGATGATATCTTAGTAATAAGACGAGAAATTATTTCTTCAGTGATTGGTGTAAAGTTATTGAATTCAGATTGGCATTTACCACTGTCACCATGTTGCACCAGGACTTCAGAAGGCGTATGACGTAAACGCAGGTTTTGTCTGATAACAGTGATTTTATCCATAAAAAAGCAGCTAAACTTGTCAGCAAGATCCGCGCTTGAATCACATGATGGCAGGTGACTAACCAGGTTACGATGGAGTAGTTTGTTAACAATCCTGAAAAACGACTTTGGATCAGATTGGCTGTCTTCAATCAAGGTAGAATAGTAATTCATTTTGGATGTGAAAACAAGCTCATTGACTTTTCTACATTGATTAGCGTACAGTTGTCTATCAACAGTTAGCAAGGAATGACGCCAACGTCGCTCCAGTTTACGCCGAATTACCTTCTGTGCAGTAATTTCGTCCGTGTACCATGGCGAAGAAGGGCGTAAGGTGATAACACGCTTGCGCAGGGGTGCATGAGCATCTACCAGATTAGATAAGACGTCATTATATTGATCTGTCACTTCAGACAAATTAGACACAGTAGATGTAAATAGAGTAGACTTCTTTAGGTCTTGACAAAATAAATCAATGTTAATATTACGAAGCTTGCGATAAGTTACCTCCTTCTTTATACTGCATGGGACATCAAATAGCAAATTATAGTGAACCGCGAAGTGATCGGAGATAACTGGATCTCTAACAGAAAAAACTGTCAACAATCAATTCTTCTTTCCTTGTTATCACAAGATCTAATGTATGATTACTATTGTGAGTAGGAACACTTATATGCTGAATGAGATTAAAATAATGCAGTAGATCCATGAACTTTGAGGCTTGTTTATCCGATTTAATCTCAACATGAAGGTTAAAGTCACCAGTAATGAGTAGATAACCAGGGCAGGTAACGAGTTGTTCAAGTAAGGTCGAAAATTCCGTAAAGAATAACCCCACACTTTGTCCATTGCTCGTGGATGGCGGGCGGTAGACAACGATGATACAGACA
This sequence comes from Chrysogorgia sp. JL179-B06, assembly GCA_035772405.1. Taxonomy (NCBI): domain Eukaryota; kingdom Metazoa; phylum Cnidaria; class Anthozoa; order Scleralcyonacea; family Chrysogorgiidae; genus Chrysogorgia; species Chrysogorgia sp. JL179-B06. The sequence goes on from JAYKKM010000207.1 coordinate 899,223, forward strand.
TTATATGAAGATGCCTGAAGAACCACTTCCATGAATTCAAATGACTTAAAATGCATTGTTGACTGTTTTTTCATCTTGAAACATTTCTTGTAAAGTAAACCCACACCTCCTCCCTTTTTCACAGCTTTTGAGTTACCAGTATTTCTGGGAACATGATTGAAGGCATAGCCATTTGGACAGAGTTCTTCTATAATAGCAATAGATTCACTGGTAGAGGTTAACCAGGTTTCTGTTTAAAGCTAAGATTCCAATGCGACGTTCCACAACGTAGTCTTTAATGATCAGTGCTTTATTATTGACTGATCTAGCATTTAACAGGCAGAAATCTATAGGCTTAGAAGTTTTTAGAAGAGGGCCAGGTTTGCAAATAGGTACATTAATGAGAGTTCTAGGTCTATAATGCCTTGCAAAATATGACACATTTCTTTGCGGTTGAACGCGTGTTCGAATTAGTGTTGAAATAAAGATGTTGTTATTATTACGATTTCTGTTGGCTCTTCCTGCACGTTTGCCACGATATTTCAGCAGGGAACATTCTTTCAGGTTGCTAAGAATCTTCGTACTTGTCCAATGATTATAGCATCGAATAGAAAACAACTTACTTCTTTCATAAACAAGTCTCTGCGACCGATTTGCATAACTATAAGGTACACAATGGCTGTCAAATTGTAAAATCGGAGATGCAGGTTTCAAGGAGTTCGCCATATCATATTGATGAGATCTAAAGGTATTGTTCTGTTTTAACGGTATTGAAGGGCCAGGATTCTTGTGGATATCCATAGAGATAGTGAGATCTTTTATTCGGGGAAGCAAAATGCAAACACTGCCATGTTTGTACCACGCGAGAATGGGACGGCTCGATGACTTTGCCGCTAAGGATTTCTTGAAGTATATTTCTCGAGCAGCAAGACATACGCTTCCCGGCTCCAAGAACAGCAACTCATATTTCTTATGATGCCTATTTTCAATAGATAGCTTCAACAAAAACACTATTAATGGTATTAAAGGTAAAATTTTACGAGCAAAATTTGTGGCGGCCATCATGGCGCTCTTAAGTGGAAAGTCAAAATGGGAATTATAAATTGATTTTGTGACATAAGAACCTATTTCAAATATCAGGCTCAAACAGGTTCTTATTGAGGGGGGCACAAAATCCCTAATTTCAGCCTGAGGTTCTTATAGGTGGAAGGTTCTTCATAGCGGCTGTTTACTGTATATAATGTTTCAGATACATTTAGGGAGGGTGTTGGAAATAATTATATTCGATGCACAGGCTGTAGTGGATGGGTACACAAGCGGTGCTCAGGTGTGAAGGGCTCACTGGCTAGAGTTGTGGATACATTTGTTTGTAAGGTGTGTGAAAGAGCAGAGGATGGAGAGGATAGTGACGTAGATGAGAGCATGGATCTGGGCAATGGGGTGCATTTAGAGAATGTTAAAAAATTTTGTTACCTGGGGGATATGCTGAATGGGGGTGGAGGAGCAAATTCAGCATCTGTGGCAAGGGTACGTTGTGCATGGGGAAAGTTTAAAGAGCTCTCTGGGATCCTGACAAGGAAGGAAGTGTTGCTAAAGCTGAAGGTGTATGTGGCCTGTGTGAGGAGTGCTATCTATGGAAGTGAGAAGTGGGCCATGACTGTGGAGCTGAATAATAGACTGGAGAGGACAGAGATGCGGATGGTGCGGTGGATGTGTGGCGTATCGCTGAGGGATAGAGTGTCTAGTGAGGAGCTGAGGGAAAGAATGGGTATTGAATCGGTGTCTAACGTGATAAAGAGGAGCCGATTAAGGTGGCTGGGACATGTGCTGCGGAAAGATGATGGTGACTGGGTGAAGAGGTGTATGTCGCTTGAGGTTGATGGTGCAAGAGGAAGAGGAAGGCCAAGGATGACATGGAGCCAGGTAGTGGAGAGGGATATGAGAGAGAGTGGGCTGAACAGGGAAGATGCACATGAAAGTGGAGGAAACTGTCGTGGGGAACCACCGGCCAACCCCTGCGTAAGCGGGGAAAACGGCCGTAAAACGTCTGTTGTTGTTGTTTTTGTTTTAGATACATTTAGACAAAATAACTGACCTGATATAGTTGTTGGGTTGATCTCTCTTACATGTACCCCCGAGTTTGACTGTGGGGCTGTAAGTAAAAGAAAAAGATTTGTCATTGAACCAATTTACCTTGGACTGGACAAAATGAAATCAATAATTGATAGAAATCGATATCAATTTAATGTCAATCAACTGATGTTAATTCACTGATTGATATTAATAATCGATTAACAATCGACGAAGGAGGTTTTTGTGACCTTTCGATTGACATCGATTATCAATAGCAATCGATTAACTCAATCATGTTCGATTGGTATTCACAAAACTAAAGCCTGGATCTAGTGAGGAAGGCAGTCTAATGAGTTGATGCAAGCTCATGCATGGTCTAGTGGTTACAACACATGTTTATGAGCTATCATGTTAACATGTCTATCACGTTACCCCAGAAGGAAATATCGTTACCCAAGAACTAAAAAATGTGAAATATTAAAACAAACGCTTTTTTCGTGATGTCTTTCCTCCAGACATTTTTGTAATTATTTCAATGGTTCTTATTTTGCCAGAATGTTCTTTAATTATGTAAATGGCGCCGTTTGCTCTTTTTCTTATTTAGCCAATGAAACGTAAGAGAAGCCTTTCTAACGTGCCGTGTGCTTGAGTCATTTACTGGCTTTAGTGTTCAAATGATGTAAATAACTTGGCAATGTTAAAGTTAAATTAAGTGCTTTTTTGAAAACAAGGGCTATAATATAATAAATGGCTTATTAACAGAGCCAATAACATACAGTATATGCACTAGCAAAGTTTACAGACTCTGTATCCCATCATTGTGCGAGAACTAGGTTGTTTGATTTGTTGAACACACATGGAGATCGGCTTAGTTTTATGTCATATAATCTTCCGTTTTCATTATTATAAGCCCATGTGACAGTAATGATGGCTGAGCCAGGTACGAGTGTCTCACTAAAAAGTTTCAACAAATGGCCCTTTAAGGACGATTTTGAATACTTGCGGTAATGGTGGCGTAAACCTGTTTCCCTAAACACAGATCTGCGTAAACGATATTACCGCCCCATTTAGTTTTGAACAGCCTGGTATTAAAAATGGTTTCTTGAGAAACATATTTCAATTTTATGCCAATGCCAACAATGGAGATGAGTGTATGAATTTTGTTATAATTCAATTCCAATAGTAAGTTAATTCAACCAACATGTTGAAGAAAGGATGCTTAAATTAATGCAAACTTAAGACAAATTACCGGATAACTAGATACGTTTTAACTTGTTTACGCACCTATCAATGTTAAGCCCGAGGGGGGGGGGGAGGCCGGGCAGATGTGGGGGATTTGAACTCCGTTGCTATCCACAGATTCGAGAATTTGATAAAAAGCCCGGACCCTGGACTAGTCCTTGCGGACAAATTGGTGGCCATCTTGGATATTAAAACAAATGTAACACAAGGAGACCCGATCTGAAAAACTTTTTAATACTGTCAAGTTTTAGCAACCAGTTGTATATTGAAATTTTTGTTGCAAGGCAAGCAAATAAAAATGGCCTTTGTCAGATCCACCTGTTAAAGTGTTGTTTGTATGACGTGTGATGGTTGGGAAAAGTGTATATAAATGTGGCAGTGCAATATTATTTTGTTGATGTGGCGTGAATTTGTCCTAGCTTAGAAACTACTACAAAACCACAACTATATTATCGCATTGATATATTTTTATTTATCTCAGAATACAAAAAGCATTTGTCAAGAAATAGCAGGACTTGGGCAGATGGGGGGGATTTAGTCTTGTTTGACCCATATTCTGAGCTCCAGGGAGGGGATTTTGACCAAAATGTCTTCTGAAAAATCAAATCCCCACATCTGCCCGGCCCCCCCCCCCCCCCTCGGGCTTAACATTGATAGGTGCATTACACAGATATAAGCTTCAGCTTCGCTTTTACATTTCCTATACTTAATTGGCTATGCTATCAGTAGGACCAACTGGCCACCTACCTTCTTTTCGCCTTGAAACTGGCTCGATCTGAAGGACTGTTCTCCTCCTAGAGGCTGAACCAAGAAGAGATTTTTCTTTGTTTTTTCTTCCCATCGTCCTACAAAAATGTTTGGCTTTCACATCAGCTAATCACTGATCAGTGCAATTTCATCGTCTCCGACTCTGATCTCATTTCCAGACAAATACTACGACGTTTTATACTTTTCCGTCGAAACATTTCACAACGGAAAAGTGTAAGACATTGATAATACTTACAAACCGCAGACGAAAACAGTTTAAATTCCAGTTATGGACAGTTACACGTTTAATCACAGTTTTATAAATACTCCATGTTCAAGTTATCTTCCCGAACGAGGGAGGGCGAGTCAGCGATATATCAGCGGTTTCGCATTAAAAAGTTCTTGAAAACAAAATCAGATACTCCAGGAGGAGAATATTTCTTGCCAAGATGGGATAGATTTGCCGTATAACTAAAAATTTAGTACGATAACTGGAACTATAAAGGATCGTTGATGATGTTTAGAATTACATAACGCATATCTATTACATAGGGAGATTTAGATTTTAGACCACTGACACCACCTCCCCTGACAAGTAAAATCGATAAAATCATCTGACATTAGCCAGATGGTATTAACCAGAGTAATAACATGGTCACCTCGTCCTCGGTTTCTTTTGTTTTAACAGGAGTCTACTGTCGTATTTACCTAATGAATACTGGATGAGGGATATTTAGTTCTATGAACATCCCTCATCAATATATTCATGAGGGAAGTTTAGAACTAAATATCCCTCATCCAATATTCATTAAAAATATGCCTCAAAGAACTAATTGATTTGTTCCTACTCCACAATGTATGTCTTTTGGTGCTTAAAGAACTCGGTTTTCATTTGCTTTGGCAACTTCTTTATCGCTCACAACAGGGCCTTTTTTAAGGATTTTCCCGTGGCGGGGGGGGGGGGGGGGGGGGCATTTTCCTAAAAGGGACATTCGTGGCCAAAATATTTGTTTATATATTTGTCTGCCATTTTATTTAAAAATATTTTTTCTTCAATTCATGATCAGTGGGGGATCCAGGGTTGTTCGAAAGGGTAACGGTAATCTACTAGGGGAGTCTGGGGGCATGTCCCCATAGGAAAATGTTTAATTTTGCAAAGCCCAGAAGTGCTTTTCCGGCGATTTCTGATAATAATTTTTGCTAAATTAAGGCACCACGCCGTTGCTAAAAATGCACTACAAAGGGGCATCAAGATTATGAAACACTCGTTAATATAAACTCCCCCCCCCCCCGCCTAGCCTTGGCCAGAGGGGGTGCAGGGGGAGTGCTATTTTTCATAAAGCAAAAAAATATTAGAGACAAAAATGAGATACAGTAATTTGAGTAATAACATGCAGTAACTCTGACACTGCCAGACAGTCTGTTGATGGGTTTAACTTTATATAGAGTTGAACTGTTTAAAGTGCTTATAAACCCAAGATTCGGATAGAGCATAAAAAGTTAGTTAATAAGTTCTAGATTAGTTTTTGCGTTAAACTTTTAGTTTCGGAGATATAAGGGCTCAAAGTCACAATTTGTGAAAAAAAGTAGCGCAGGCCGGGAGACTGGGTCCGAGGAACGTGTTATGTTTCAATACTTATAAAAATATATTACAATTCGAGTAGACAAGGTAACATGGAATAATCCGGTATATGTAACCGGGTTTATAATTTTGACTATAATTCAAAGTTCAGTATCATTATGTAGTGGTTCATTACTTAGTTTCTGGTCAAAACATGATTTTCTATATCCCGGTTCTATATACCGTTTTCCGGTATATGCAACCGGGTTTATAATTTTGACTATAATTCAAAGTGTATCATATTCAATATACAATATCGTTATTAGTATGCATTATTTCATATACAGCCGAGTTTCTTTGTTGACTATAATTTTACGGCAAATACTCCATTTACTATTTTAATACGCATTTCCCGATAAAAGCACGATTTGATGTCTCTGTTTTCCATATATACCGTTACATCCGGGTTAGATCTAGTAAGTCTACTAACCATAAATTATAAAAAGGTTTTGCACGAATTCAAAGAGTATATATATAGATATTATATATAGATATAATGTATCTCTTTATGTGATGATAGCGGTGGACTAATATATATAAGCTTCTATATCCATCTAACATGAAGTACCTTAATATTGCCCGGTTGCAACGGTTGCATATACCGGAAAATGGAAGCGAAATATACCTGTCTTTGCTTATGCGCCATCTTGTATTCTGTGTGAAAGAGTTGTAGTGAAATATCATTGTTTAAATTGCGGATAAGTTGATCTAAAATGCCTAAACAACGTACTAGCTATTCAAAAAAGCGAAGGTTTAGTGGAAATCAGCATTCTACCATTAGAGCGTTCCCGAATGAGCGGGAGGGAATCGTCCCAAATATCGACAACTTCTAGTGGAGAAAATGTGCCAACGACACAGTCTGCAGGAAGTATGTCTGACACTTCACTGTCAGCATCAGCACGGAAAATCGATGTAAGTCGCCGGGAGATGCCAGAATTAAGTGAAAATGAAGTACGTGGCTACCGATTTGTAAACCTTGAGATTTTGGGAACTATATTTAAACTATTACCATGCAAGGAATGCTTTGAATGCCAGTTGATGCTCGTTGAAGACGATTCCAAGCGTATGGGATCTGCCTCGTGTCTTTCAGTTTGCTGTAGCGCGTGTGGATGGTCTGAAGCATTCTATACCTCTGTAAAGCTAGGTCATTGTTTTGAAATTAACAGAAGAATGACCTATGCCATGAGGTCGATTGGTTGTGGGTTATCAGCAATGGAGAGATTTTGTTCTACAATGAACATGCCACCGCCAGTTAATCCACGAGCATTTAACTACCACAATAAGGCTATACTATGCAAGATGCTGGCCAAGAAATTCACAATTTGAACACTTCAGAAGTCAATAAGGCTGGGATTCTTAAAACAGCTGTTTCATGTGATGGAACCTGGCAAAGAAGGGGTTTTTCGTCGTTGCACGGTTGTGTTACTGTTATATCCATGGAAACAGGGAAAGTTCTTGATATCGAACCCCTGAGCAAAGTCTGTAACAATTGCAAGAAGCATGAGGGAAAGGATGATACAGAAAATGAACTTTGGAAAGCAGAACATGCACCAAAATGCAAAGCCAACTACAGTGGTTCGGCACCAGGCATGGAACCAGAAGGAGCGAAACGGATTTTTAACCGCTCAGTAAGTTCTCTCAAACTTCAGTATATGACAAGTTATTTGGAGATGGGGATAGCAAAAGCTTCAGTGCTGTAGAGAATACCTACAAAGAGGAGTGGTGTAGTGGTAGTCAAAAAAGAATGTGTCGGACATGTACAGAAACGGCTTGGGACGGCATTGCGGAAACTGAAGAAAGAAAAAAAAGGATTAGGTGGAAAAGGAAAGTTAACCGATAACATGATTGACAAAATGCAAAATTATTATGGTATTGCTATCAGGAGCAATAAAGGTAACCTTGAAGCAATGAAGAGCAATATACTTGCCACACTTTTCCACTGTGCTTCCACCGATAAGCAGCCACTTCATACCTATTGTCCCGATGGTGAGGATAGCTGGTGTGGCTATAAAAGGGATAAAGCCAAGGACACTAAAACTTATAAACATGGGAAGGGCTTGCCTCTGGAAATCATTGGTGAAGTAAAGCCTATTTATGCCCGCTTAAGTGATGATGACCTCTTAAGGAAGTGCCTTGATGGGAAAACCCAGAACCAAAACGAGGCTTTTAATGGAATGATTTGGCAAAAAAAAACTGTGTTTGTTGGATCTGATTCTTTAAAATTGGGAGTGTATGATGCTGTAGCCCACTTTAACATTGGTGAACAGGCCACTATTAAGATTTTAGAGGCCTTGGAAATGAAACCAGGAGTCCTTAGCCATGTTGGAGTATTTCAAGCAGATCGTCTTCGGGTAAAGAAGGCAAACTATAAAGAGAAAGAATCCACCAAGAAGCGTCGAAAGGTGCTTAGAGGCCAAAGGAAGAAGGTGGGAGACAAAAACAAGCAGAAGGAAGGTGAAACCTATGCTGCTGGGTCATTTTGAGAGGTTGTGGTCCTTTTTCTATTTGTGCTGCACTGTATTTTATGAAGAATAGTCGTTAAAAAACGTTTAAGCTTAATTTTTTCAAATTGTCCTTTCCCGAGATGCCAAAAACTCTCCTGACCTCAATATATATCCAATCAGTGTCACATTTTCAGTAATTTATTATTACTAATTGAGCTATGATGTGAACCTAAAAAATCACATACCTGAGAAATACATCATTGTGTAAAACTCTATTGTTTACCTTCATTTACCCCGATTTTAGAATATTTGCATTAGATATAATAAAAAAATTTGGTAATGCCTTAGATGTTAACTTTTTTAGGTTCACATAATAGATACATGCATTGGGTATCTGTTAAATGTGTTTTTAAATCTGTCTGAACTTTACTTTTGATGTAATCATTTTTGGCGCAAGTACTCTATATTGCGCAATATAAGGGCGTTGCTTGGTTACCATGGCAACAACACATATACTTTTTTCCAAAAAATGGCACAATTTGCATGTTTGAGCCGTTATATCTCCGAAACTAAAAGTTTAACGCAAAAACTAATCCAGAACTTATTAACTAACTTTTCATGGTCTATCCGAATCACCAAAAACCCATTTTTTGAAGCCTACTTAATTATCTCTATTGCATTTTATTTGTGAAGCGTTCGAAAAAATCCAGTTTTCTCCTTGATTTCCTCAGTGTTTAGATAAACCGCGTGGGAAAAGTACTGGGAACGAGGTTGTTGTTTGGACTACTACGAAAACCACCGATGTGTGGTCACGGCAGCAAATAACGTATCATGGCACCGCCCACAAACATATGCTGCCACGCCCACAAACATGTAAGAATGCGTAGTGAGCACCGGCAGTGAGTGAGTCCATTTCCCAGTTTCAGTGAGCGGGAATGCTAGAAATTGTGGTATTGATTTGAAACATAGCATGTATTCGCAGTTGTTTGTTGGAAGAAAGTATGAATTTAAAGTGGAGTACAGTAGCTGTGGAAACGCCGGCAAAGAAAAATGGGCAAAATTCTTCATGGAAGAGACATGTGTCAGATCTTTAACGATGGAAAGCTTAAATCAACGCATCAAGGAAAAGTGCAGCTTCTTGCCTTCAAATTTAAAGTACATGGACAGCGATAAGGATTGGATAGATTTGAGTAGCGAAGATTCAGATTCTTTCGTAGACATGATTGAAAGTGCGCAAGCCGTACCAGAAAGAGAAAATCTTTATCGAATAATCTTAAAAGTATCGAACACAACATCTCCTCTTGTGCTAATTCACGGTGATCCCGTCGCCAGTAAAAGATTTCATTCACCTTCTCCACAAAAACCTAAGAAACGAGTAAGAGGGAGACTGGACTTTGAAGATATAGAGTCCAACGGCAATGAAGATAACACAAAAACAGGTAACACTATGTATACAACACCAACGCAGAAGTATTTTGATAAATTGCACCGTGACATATCGCTTCAACAATCACTATTTCAAGAGAAAGATCGTGAAATTAGACAGCTTGAAGAAAGTTATACTAATACTCATACAGATAGTGGTCCAAAGTGTACGAAGTGGTCATAATAAATCGAATTGCATGTTTCCACCATGTGTGTCAGCGTCCATATGCAATGACATTAAGCGCCATGCTGATGAAAGCAAATATGTGAAAGCAAAGAAAGATGAGTTGAAAGCAATTAATGCAAAATTAAATGCTATGCTGGAAGAATCGAAGTCGAAGAAACAAATGTACGAAAAAGCTCGGAACACGTTTGCATCACAAGTACAGGCAGATTTGATTAATAGTAATCAACAGAAGTACTTGAGGAAAACACTAATTGGCCAGTCTGTTCCTAACTGGTTGGCTGTTAACTCAGACATCAGAAAACTAGAAAACATTTGTCGGGGAAAAGTGCCTCCTAAGTCAGAAATTCAACATCTAATTAAGCAGTTTGACGAGGGATTTTGTGTTCTACAAAGTTCCGACCAAAGTAGCAGCACTACACCATGTGTAAACCCTGTGAAAGCTTTATGGGAGATGAAAGGTATACATTTTCCTGGTTCTCATGCTCTTCCAAACCAACAGTTTCCATCTGAATTTGACGGGGCCAGTGCTACGGTGAGTGCGTCACAATTGGATAATTTGGGAGAGCCTAAAAGCAAATTTGATGAAGATTCATTTTTGGAAATAGGATTAAAGAAGAGTTTGGAAGACATTAATTCAAGTACGCCTAGTACTGCACTCCGCGGATGCGGATGATTTTGAAGGGTTAGATTTGCTGTTTTAAAGCAGCATACATTGTAGATCGTGAGGACAGAAGTAAATTGAACTGAAATGCCATAGATGCATGGTTGCGTAGTGCATGTATATATTTATCAGTAGTATAAAACACTGTTGTTTATACCTTGACTTTTTTGGGGTATCAGAAGGCATGAGGAGAAATACGTTCATATTTTATGTTGAGTTTAAACGGTGTTTAATTTAAAACAATTCGTGCAGTTTAATGAATTAACAAGCGAATCATGGAAAAATGTTCACATTTAGAAAATAAATTAATGAAATTTTGGCGAGGTTTTGAAAGGTTCCGCCCTGTCTCTGGTCATTTGTATTAATTGTATAAGCGTGGGAACATTTCAACATGCAGGCTTTGTTTGTCAAACGCGCACGCCGCCTCGGCTCTTGCTCGCTCCAAATAAAAACCTCTGGACCCAGAGTTACTAATCGCCAAGGTAACGTTTGTAACGTTAATAAACCGGAATTTATTCGCAACTACAAACGCGCAGCCTTGCAACTGTACGTTTTGTGTTCAGGCGCGGCAAAAACAATAAGAATCGCTGTATAAACAAAGACGTCGGGCTACTAAGAAAAACAAGTTATTGACTCTCGTAATTTCCGTCATGATAAAATGTATTACATTTTTTAATAGATAAATTTTAACAGCACAATCTTAAATGAAAATCTTAACATGAATTCGTGAACCGCCAACCCACAGCTATATAATAAGGAACCGAATTGGATTACTATATATTGAGTTATTTAATTATAGCAGTTCCTATTTTACAACTTTGGCTACCGTCTGTTGAATACAGTTTTGACATGCAGTGTACATTCAAATATCAATGTATCCAGTATGCTGAAAGAATCCTACCATATCTTGTGGTGTTATTTCTTTAAGCGCTTCATAAACAGCGACGTGTAAATTGGTCCGCAGAAGCTCGCGAAATTCATACCTTCGGAGAATGGTTTTCAGCTTGTTGAAAACGTTTTCTGTAGGATTGAATTCCGGGGAGTATGTTGGTAGATAAACGAATGTGCACCCGATATCGTCAAGGTATTCCCCGAGAGCCTGTCCTGCTCGATGGTGATGAATGGCAGCGTTATCCATAATGATATGGTCGCCATATGAAAATGCTGGTTTACCACTTGGAAGAACAATGTGACTTGTTTCCTCAAAAAAATTTAGAAAGGTAGCAGAATTGCTTGCGCCATCAATTGTATTTGCATAAATTACGCCATCCAGACCACACAGCAAGTTCAGAGTTATATTAGGTGAGTTCATGTTTCGCATGACTTCGACGGCAGGTGTACCAATAAGGGAATGACCGTAATTTGGTCTACCTACATCTGGTAACTTAATACCTGATTCATCAAAGAATAACAAATTAGATGGATTAATCGTATGAATATAGTTTAAAAAACTCTTGACAATAGTTCATGTTTGTAGCGGTGAATTTCTCAGCCATAGGACGAGTCATCCTTTTCCAAGTCCACTTTCCGTCGTTCATATCGTTTTTGAACGCTCTTTGCAACGCTGTCTTTGACGTTCCACCAGCTACATCGCAAAATTCATTTACATTCCTGTAAACTTCGCCTGTGCTCGTAGAAGGCCTGTGCGTCTTTAAAAGTCGCACAAATTCAATATCCACTTGTTGAATATGCTTAACTCCCCCAGAGCAACGTTTAACACTTGTGTCCCCCGTGTCAATAAAACATTTCCATACCTTACGAATCGTATCGCTTTTAACTCTATATTTCATCGCTAACGCTGTGAAACTCCCTGGGAAATAGCCTGTGGCAAGGTCACCTCCTTGTTCAATTATATCTTGAACAATATTTCTCTTTAAGTCCGTGTCAAGAGCTTTTCCACGTTCGTATACCCTTCCAGACTTACTAAATTGGGCCATCGCAAACAACAAAAAGACGCAAAAGCTATTCGCATTCTTACATGTTTGTGGGCGTGGCAGCATATGTTTGTGGGCGGTGCCATGATACGTTATTTGCTGCCATGACCACACATCGGTGGTTTTCGTAGTAAGTATTCTGTGGTATAGTCAACGAAATCTCGATTTGTGTAAATTTGTGTTTGTCGAGATGTTCAGTTTTATGACGTTTTGTGACGTATAAGTTTTATCACGTAACTTGTCAACGCTGTGAAGTTTGAACGATCTGTTCTGCCTTCTGAGTGAGGAAGTATTCTCTTGTCAAGGACTCAAGGTAAGACGACTAAGATAGTTATGTATACTTAATTTTCTTGTTAAACGCTCACCAAACGGAAATATGGCTCAGTGACTGCGAGGTATCTGAGATTTCTTGCCATCATAGCATCACTTGTAACTTGTCATGGGCAAACTTGTCAATTTGTTTTGTTTGTGAATACAGTTTTCCTTGTATTTTAGGTGTATATTGGTGTGAGTTCATTGTTTCTCATTCATGCAGAACAATGCACATCCGTGTCCCTCATACACAGCTGTGACATATAAAGCGACAGAATATATTGAACTGCATTTTTATTACAAGAAACAAATTCTGATTAACTTAGTTTATCAACTGACAACTGTTATAATGTCAATTTTTTGCGTTCATATTGAACTGCATTTTATGCAAGAAACAAATTCTGATTAACTTAGTTTATCAACTGTTATAATGTCAACTTTTTGTGTTCATATTGAGCTGCATTTTTATGCAAGCCATGTACAGACAACAACCTGTATGTTATACAACTATTTTATCTTTATGTTCAATTGCATTTTTATGCAACTGTCCAATTTACATCTGTTTAATATTACACATGTTCATGAACTACTATATTGTGAATAGATGTTGAGAACGGTTACAACACAAGGGGGGTTAACAAGGTTGAGGCAGATGTGAGACATCTGCAAATGTGCCAGGGCCAGATTGTGAGTACCTATGCTCCAGCAAGCTCATTGTGAGCTGGCCTGAGCTCCATATATATGTGCTGAAGAACTCACTGCTCTGGTATTACCTAAACCATAACCGCATGGGTATGATGCTGTACTACCTCCACTGCTGCAACTTTGACTTCTCATTTTTGTAATTTTGCACAATATCACGACAGTGCCTTGGATTTCGAGGCAGCACTTCCCTTGCGATAGTAACTTCTAGTTCTAGTGTCTATACACTACTTGTGAACATTTGATTTTGAAAATATTTTGTAATTTTTATCTACATGATACATACATGCTACAGTTACAATTAACCCGAAGAGAAAATTTTCAAGATTAACGTCAATTTGGTTTGATGGCTTCGCCACTGCAGTTTGCAGTTCTCCTGCTGGTGTATCTAATGAACATTTTTACGTGGAACCGCTAACATATCGCTGACTCGGACTCAACGTCCGTGGAAGAGTTATACCGTGCACAGGGAGTTCTAGCTAACTCGGTCTAATTAATACCCGTGGGGATTTAACATATTTGTAATCTATGGATTCTCCTGAGATAAATTGTAATATATCTTGTCAGCTGAAAATTTCATCTTCATAGACTTTTTGGCTGTTAAAGTTGACGGAAATGATGTCATAGCGGGCATCTGTCTATATGAAAACCTCTTTAGAGATTCCCGCTATGACGTCATTTCCGTCAACTTTAACAGCAAAAAAGTCTATGAAGATGAAATTTTCAGCTGACAAGATATATTACAATTTTTCTCAGGAGAATCGATAGATTACATATATGTTAAATTCCCACAGACGTTATATGTACTTTAAGGTCTCTTCCCAGCACAGCCTACATGTTTATCAGTAATCATCTATACAAAAGCAAACAGCTACAAATGATCGTTCGTTCGTGTCACTTCGTATAAAAGGCTGTACGAGTGCCATGTATTTGCTCATCAATACCTTGTATTTGCTCGTGAATGCCTTGTATTTGCTCGTAGGCCACTTCCTTATATGGAATACGTACCTATACTAGTATGGGGCGCCGTTTGTAAAAAAATTATTTAGCGTTTTATTTTGTATATTTTGATGTTATCTAGCTCCTCATGGTTTGTCGTTTATAAATAACATTTGTTTTTATTAAATAACACTTGCGATTTACTGAATAACATTTGCGATTTACTAAATAACACATGCGATTTACTAAATAACATTTGCGATTTAATAGTATGTCTGTAGCGCCTCCTATAGTAACTCTATTTTAATAACATTTAAAGGACATTGGCAACAAAAATTAAGTTTTGTCTAATATGAAAGAACTCGTAAAATAATAGAGTAACATCTTTTACAACTTTTCCGTATTTTACTTCGTTTTTGAAATATTTCAGTTTGTTTGATATGTAAATGGTCTCTGACGTCAGGTGTGGGGTAGAGAATTTTCACTCATTAAAATATTAGTTCCATCTTCAAGTTTGTTCCACAAATTTACTTGAAAATATGCGTATAACAACTCCCCATGATAATGAACGTTGTAAATTTAGCAATCACTGAGATATAAGACATTTTTTAATGAGTGAAAATTCTCTACCCCACACCTGACGTCAGAGACCATCTCATTTACATATCAAACATACTGAAATATTTCAAAAACGAAGAAAAATACGGAAAAGTTGTAAAAGGTGTTACTCTATCATTTTACGAGTTCTTTAATATTAGACAAACTTACTTTTTGTTGCCAATGTCCTTTAAGGACTATTTTTACACTGGTACTCAGCTTGCGTGCATTTGTAAACAATCCGAAATCCAATTAGGAAATAATTAAGTACCACTTATCAACTATAGCTTTGACTAATCACTAATCATATCGCATCTATTTCTGTATCATATCATGTTATTTTTAATCTTCTAACGCAAGTGCCCGTACATGGACATAAACATTGTAATTCTGTATCACGACTAATTCCTCCACTCATTATAAATAATCAGATAATTCTCTTAGTTAGACAGTTGCTCCTCTCGCCTTGCAGCGATCACTCTGTTCATAAAGTTCTCTATCAAAGTTAATTTGAATTATTACCGTTTGTATATGTCGACATTTTGTATATGTCGAAATTTAAGGTCTTTACATTTTAGGTTTTTTATTTTTTCTAAATGTCGACATTTGTGCGGCTCAAGCCAAAGACTACATTGACCAGCGGATGTACTTTTTTGGTTAGGTACTTTATCTGACCCCAATTATAGTGTATCATATAATAACTGATGCAACCATGTATACTCTTAAGCCCCCTTACTCTACTTAGCCCTCCTTACGTCTCCTTAGCCCTCCTTAGGCATACTTAGGCCTCCTTAGCCCTCCTTAGGCCTCCTCAGCCATCCTTAGCCACCCTTAGGCATACTTAGCCCTCCTTAGGCATCCTCAGCCATCCTTACGCATCCTTAGCCATCCTAAGGATGGCTAAGGAGGGCTACGGATGGCTAAGAAGGGCTAAGGAGGGCTAAGGATGGCTAAGAAGGGCTAAGGAGGGCTAAGGATGGGTAAGGAGGGCTAAGGATGCCTAAGGAGGGCTAAGGAGGGTTAAGTAGAGTAAGGAATGTTAAGTAGAGTAAGGAGGCTTAAGAGTATACATGGTTACATCAGTTATTATATGATACACTATAATGGGGGTCAGATAAAGTACCCAAAAAAGTACATCCGTCAATGTAGTCTTTGGCTTGAGCCGCTTATGTTATTTAGTAAATCGCAAGTGTTAGTTAGTAAATCGCAATGTTATTTATAAAATCTCAAGTGTTATTCAGTAATTCGCAAGTGCGATTTAATAAATCGCAATGTTATTTATTAAATCACAAGTGTTATTTCTTTCTTTTTATTATGTCCGTTTATTAATATACTTCCAACTATAGCTATCACTGATAAAAACGCGGACAAAGAACATGTGTCTATCTTTATGGATGACACTTCACTGTCAGAGATTCTTAACATGAGCAGCTACGAGTCCCAGTCAACAAGTAATATACAAGCGAATGTTGAAAGGATTTCAAAATATGCAAGAAAGGAAAAAATGAGATTAAATCTGAAGAAAACGAAAGGAATGGTCATAGATTTCCGTACAAACAAATCTGAAATACCAGCAATTACGATTGACAATACTATAATCGAAAGAAAAACATCGTACAAGCTTTTAGGTATTTTGATTGAGTCAGATTTTAAATGGCACGAAAACACCTGTTCAATTGTTAAAAAATAGGTACGCAATGCGTACATGCGTCTACGTTTTGGATGGGGCGTAATTACCATCGTGATTCATGGCACAGATATACAATATCCAAAACGGTGACACATGGAGACAGAGCGTTCTCGGTTTCGGCACCAAAACTGTGGAATTCTCATTACCACAGGAAATTAGAAGCTTTGATATGTTGGGTAATTTTAATCTTCTTTTTTAAAATTAATAGTTTTTGTTCTATAATGAAACTGTAATAAGTTTTATAAGTAAATTTAAGAATATATTGTTGTAAGAGCATTGAGACTATTGTATAATGCTCCTAATACGTCTTTTATTATTATTATTATTATTATTATTATTAATAGTAAAGCAATATATAAATATTGTTATTTACATTCGTTGGAAGTGATTGCTATGATTTCAGATGAAGGAAAATCATTACTTTACACACGACTTGGTGGACTGGTGCAGATACTGTATATTAACCATTAAAAACTGAAAACATATTTCTTGTGATAAAACTATACACCCATTACTGGTATAGCCCATTGTTTATCTGATGCATTGACTGCATATATACATGGGCATGGTGCTACACTAGAGCTACCGATGGGCATTGTAGTATTTTAGCACTTGGTCTTGTAATTATTAGACAACTTGTATTTTGGGTAAGAAATACAGAACATCAATAACAGAAACTTGTTTTATCAAACAATCATAAACTTTAATAATATTTTGCTGTATGGTAGAATGCAGATATACCTATTATAGTCAAACCAGATGTTCTCTTGTACGAGACTTTGCAATATTGATGTGCAACATTGCAATTTTGATTGACGGATTTAAATGCCTAACTTTGGATAATGCTAAATTCTACATAAATTTAGAGCCATTACTTTCAAGTATTATATCACATTTATGTGTTGTTCGATGTTTAAATCCAATATGTTAAGCAACCTGTTGAGGAATCATGATAAAGCATTTTCAAGTTGCTGATTGAATCCACCAGTGGAAATTGCAATATTGTTATCGAATATTGCGCGCAAGAGAACATCCGGTTTGACTACAACAGTTAGCAAACAGTAAATGGCCAAAATATTTTATACATTTGTTATACGACTGTACCAGTACATAAAAATATCTCAGTTTAATAAATAATTAAAGACTATTTTAGTGAACATTGTGTTCAACATCTATTGAATAAACTAATAGAATTTTTTGTAATATTCCAGCTTTTTAGCTGACAATTGATCTGCCAGAATAAAAAATGATGTGTGAAGAATGTTACAATTGATTTTTCCTTGTCAAATATTATTGGAAGATACTGTACATTATTTAAACCATAATATTAAAATTGTACAAGAAACTTCTATATAAAGCCCAGGTATGGTTAAATATGGTAATATTCCCCCACACTGACTCACTCTGGTTGGATAAGTTAATTTGAAGGAAATCTATTATCAATATTTAAACAATGCAAAGATTCCTTGATGTTTTGATGCAATAAGTGTTGCGTGTCCAGATTTTGGTTGAATATCCAGATTTTGGTTGCACATATCCAGATTTTAGTTGAATATCCTGATTTTAGTTGCATGTCCAGATTTTAGTTGAATATCCAGATTTTGGTTGCATGTCCAGATTTTGGTTGCATGTCCAGATTTTGGTTGCATGTCCAGATTTTAGTTGCATGTCCAGATTTTGGTTGAATATCCAGATTTTGGTTGAATATCCAGATTTTGGTAGCATGTCCAGATTTTGGTTGAATATCCAGATTTTGGTTGAATATCCAGATTTTGGTTGAATATCCAGATTTTGGTTGAATATCCTCATTTTAGTTGAATATCCTCATTTTGGTTGAATTATCTAGATTTTGGTTGAATTATCCAGATTTTGGTTGAATTATCCAGATTTTGGTTGAATTATCCATATTTTGGTTGAATATCCATATTTTGGTTGCACATATCCAGATTTTAGTTGAATATCCAGATTTTAGTTGAATAGTTTCTTCAGTGTGATTTGCTTGGATTGTGATGATTACCCACAGATGCTTAGGTTGGATAAGTTGCTTTTGAGGAAAATCTGTTATCCATTTAAATACTGTAGCTAAAACTGTAGCTTCTTTCTTAGGTTGCCTTCTGATAAATGGCTTTAAATCCTAATGTTAATCGATGAGGCACCATTGTTCCATATCAATCCCTCCCATTAATATTTGACACACCTTCATCTAGTTCTTGTTTCATTTATCTTCTTTCTTAATTTCATCCTTTTGCTATTGAAGCTGAGAATTTCCAGAAAATATTAAACACTGGTACCATACTGAGCAATGTCCATAGTCATTTACTTGGTTTTATGTGTTGTTAAACACATATTCGTCCAATATTCAATAACAGTATAAATTATTTTGATGGCCAGATACTAAAATGGAAAAAAAACAACATTTAATACCATGGCATATGAATGGAAAAACTAAACAGAAAAAGAAAAGAAAATATGAAAGGGAAAAACATACCTGTTAAAATAATATGATGCAATACCTTGTACATGCAGCAGGTCTAAAATGCAAGTCACAACAGGGGCAACGGAGTCGGGGGGGGGGGGGACAAGGGGGAAATTTCCTCTCCACTTTTTTGCTGATATTAATTTTCTTAAATTGCATTGTAAAATAAAATTGAAATAGTATGAAATTCAACATCTTTTTCTGCATCCCCCAATCTTCGCCACTTGAAATTGCCCCCCCCCCCTCAATATAAAAAGTGCTCCGCAGCGCCTGCACAATGATAGAGTTAGATAAAACTCCATGTGTGTACCATATTTTAAACCCAACCACCTGTCACAAAATGTGGGTGATATACAAACCAGCCCACAAATTATATTGGGAAAACCATGTAATTCCCATTTCTATTGTAGAAATGCAATAATTTATTTTCTTCTTTGTAAAATCCACCTTGAAAGATTATTTCCTCTTGCATGAAATCCATATTGCTTTATGATCACTAAAGTATGTTTCTAAATTTCCAGAATCAACTTCCATGTTTGTTATATTAGTATATATGTGGTCAATAAGTGTATTGTTATCTGTTGTATAACTTGTTATTAATTGTGTATAACCATTGTCTCTAACCATAACATTGTAAAGTGATTGTCGTTCTGTATCAACCATCCAGTTCACATTAAAATCTCCAATGAATATATTATTGACACCAACAATAATATTCTGTAATGCTGAGCATAGATGAGTCAGGGGAACTTGTGGAGAGCGATATACTCCTATAATGTTGACATCCTCATGATTGATAACTTTAATTACAGTAAATGCAATACCATTGATATTATTATTGTAAGGATATCCCTCAACAAATGGTATTTTACTGTAAACCGCTGTGCCATGGTATGGTCGTCTATTATCATTCCGATTAAACATGTCGTCATTTCGAAATAGTTGAAAACCATTAATGTTGTACATTTCATCCTCATCAAATGGAGTGAACCTTGTTTCTGTAAATATTGCTATATCACAAGAAGAGTAATTAAAGTAATTTCGGACATCTTCAATGTGTTTGTGTAGTGAACGAGCATTTAAATGACAAACTTTTAAATCAGATGACACCTCGTATAGTGGAGTATAACAAAGTTGTAAGCTTCTCTCTGTTCTGAGCTTTTTCATTTCTTCTACAACTTTTGGATCGACAGAAATTTTATTTTCGCACAGGTCAGTAATATACAATCCTTCAATTGTAGTAACTCTACTAAGTGCAACATAATGTATATGAGGAATTGATCTTTTGGTGTTAAGATTGGCAACAATCTCATTCTGAGTATGTCCTTGAGATCTGTGTACAGTTTTAGCTGCAGCTGGGCGTAGTGGAAATTGCTTTCTTACCACTTGGGCTAATTTAGTTCTACCAACATGAAACTGTGTAGTTACTGGTTTAATTGGTGTCCATGTAGGTTGGATGCCTTGCACATAAAGACGTCTGTTTTCATGTCTAGTTTTCTGACAAGCATCTTCATAATCAAACTCTACCCATATTATACCAGATGGTGTGTCAGGTTGATGTAACTGAATTAGTTTAACTACATTGCTAGAACCATTTGTTAGGCCATCATCAGTTCTTACATTGAGTGCAATTTCTGTTCTTTCACCTTCAGCAAGTCTTAACTTTGTTGCTAATTGTCTTGTGTTTTTTAGGGGCACATGAGGAATTTGCCTCATTATTTTATCTCTTAGTTCTGCAGAATTAGCTCTAATGACACTGTCTTGTGCTTTGATATTATATTTGGTACCCATTGATGCTTGATAAACAGTTTCATTATAATCATCAACCATAACATTTTGTATAAACAGTCGAGGAGCTTCTCT
Source organism: Chrysogorgia sp. JL179-B06 (assembly GCA_035772405.1). Classification (NCBI taxonomy): domain Eukaryota; kingdom Metazoa; phylum Cnidaria; class Anthozoa; order Scleralcyonacea; family Chrysogorgiidae; genus Chrysogorgia; species Chrysogorgia sp. JL179-B06. The sequence continues at coordinate 920,115 of JAYKKM010000207.1, forward strand.
TGGGCAATCTTTTTCATGAACACATCTTTCTTTGATTTTCATGATATCATTCTCAGTATGTTTGCCTTCTCTTAGTCTGTTTAAAATCTCAGCAAAAGCTTTGCTTTCTCTTTGTCTCATAATTTCATCGAGTTCAAACATTCTAAAGTATTTCTTCCATAAATTAGGGGCAAGTATGCTATATTCAGAATTTTGAATATCATTGAAAATATAACCATCAAACACAGGTTGTAACTGGAATAAATCTCCAATTGCTCAAAATCTTCCTTGCTACCCTTTATATCTTTGAGTCGATTATTGATTTGAACAGTGAACATATTGTTGCCAACCATTGATATTTCATCTAGTAATATTAGTTTAACACCCCCTAGTTGAGATCTTAAAGTGTTTAGCCACTGGAGTCAAGTGGCTTGTAATTTTTTAAAGATTGACTTGCTGGTACTGCAAGAGCACTGTGTATCGTGTTGCCTTTAATAATGAAAGCAGCTTTTCCTGTTGGTGCCAGCAGTAATATTTTTACCTGATGGAAATCTTCACCAGCACGTGTGTTATAATATTTAAGTGCAGCCTGATAAATTGATTTTGTTAGGTGAGATTTACCAACTCCTCCACCTCCACTGAGAAAAGAGTAAAATGGCTTGTCACTTGCTTTAATAAAGTGTAGAGCATGATAAAATAATTCCTTTTGCTTCTTATTCAACGATTGTACCATTTTTCGGTATTGATCATCTGGCATTTCATTTAAGATAAGTGGTTCATTATTGTGTGCTGTTGATGGATTACCAAGATCATCTGATAGATCATATATTTCATTGAAATCAGGATGTAAATCTTGGTTCCCTTCATTTTCATCTTGAAGTTCAATATTTTGTGTTACTGGTGCTATTGAATCAAATTGATCTTCATTGTCATCATTTAAATGTTGCTGGATTTCATTTAAGTCTTCACTACATACAGCATATTGACTCATTTGTTCACTGATTTCATCAGTTCTAGCAAGATAATGTTCTTCGAATGAAAAATAATGTGAAATTAAATCAGTTTCCTCATTTCTCCATGGAGTAAAAAGCATAATGAGTTCACGATAATGTTTTTCTGGCTGGACTTCCCGGTTAAACCATACACTTCTAATAATTCTGGAGTTTGTACGTTTTTTTATATTACTTTTAGTTTTAGCATTATCTGTACTACTCTGATCACACAGTTCATCATCATTGTTTTCATCATCAATTAATGTTTCTTTTGGAAGGCGCGTGGTTGGATGACAGTTGGGATAACAAAAGCGCCTATTCTTTGCTTTTGTTCTAGCTTGTTAATATGTTATGCAAAATATATATTTGATTAAATTACCACTTAATCGGTCATGCAGAAATTTTGCAGAGCAAGAAAGCTCGTCTTTGAGGTGCAGATTCTCGAGAACTTGGGCCGCAATGGATCTCGAGTTTGAAGACATAGATACCCAGGATTTAATCCATGCAGATGGTATAGAAAAGTATTCTGTCAAAGAACTCTTATTTATAACCCAGCGGGCACACGACGTTGTTTCGACGTCGATTTTCGGTCGAAATCGGGTCGCGACGTCGATCAACCACATATCGACGTCGATACAACGTCGCTTTGTCGACGTGTTATCGACGTCGGAAACAGACGTTGTTTCGACGTTGACTTGAATCGACGTCGATATGGAGTCGTTAAATCACGTCGCTTCACGACCAAACATCGACGTTGCTTCGACGTCTGCTTTTCGCTTTTCCACGTCGGAAACAGACGTTGTTTCAACGTTGAATTGACGTCGATATCGAGTCGTTATATCACGTCGGTTCACGACCAAACATCGACGTTGTTTCGACGTCTGCTTTTCGACGTTTTATCGACGTCGGAAACAGACATTGTTTCGACGTTGAATCAGGGCCTTTTTTAAGGATTTTCCAGTGGGGGGGCATTTTCCTAGAAGGGACCTTCGTGGCCAAAATATTTGTTTACTGTTTCTGAGGCAGGCTTTTTCGTTTATATATGTATATATATATTTGTCTGCCATTTTATTTAAAAATATTTTTCTTCAGTTCATGATCAGTGGGGGATTCAAGATTGTTCAAAAGGGGTAACGGTAACCTACTAGGGGTGTCTGGGGGCACGCCCCCCAGGAAAATTTTTAATTTTGAAAAGCCCAGAAGTGCTTTTCCGGATTTCTGATAAGAATTTTTGCTAAATTAAGGCACCATGCCGTTGTTAAAAATGTACGATTACAAAGGGGCAACAAGATTATGAAACACACATTAATATAAACTCAGAAGTAGTACGGAACCAATATACAGTATACACTTTAGGCATCTTCATAAGCTACCAAAACATTGTGCTTATAATCGGTCATAATATATTATTGCGTTTATCACTTCGACTTGACATGGTAAAAAACAGAAAACACTAGCTTGTTTGCGGGATTTTATTATTTTAATTAATGGGGGACGCGTGCCGCGTAGGTCAACATAATAATTTAAGTAAGTCTAAGTTGTTAATTAAGGGCTAAAACTTACTTTCCATTTGTTTAATTTTTATTCCTTGCTTATTTGTTGATGAAATTTAAGAAAAAGGGACTTTTCCTGGGGGGGGCAAAAATTGATTAGTGGGGGGGCACAAGGGGGGACTGGGGGGGCATTTGCCCCCCAGCTTATATGTTAAAAAAGGCCCTGCGTTGAATTGACGTCGATATTGTATCGTCGAATCTCTCCTCACTTAAGGACCAAGCATTGGCCAAGCAAGTTACTTATATAATTGGTGATAAAATATTTTCGTTTCGACATCATATATTGTCCATCAAAAAAATAGTCCCAGACGAGTCAAAATGCTAAGTTTCTTACTTTATTTTGTATGTATAAAAGCAACCTACTTTATATCAACTCGGACATGCGATGCAGCGACAGGAAAAAAGCCAGTAATGACGGAAAGATATTCAGGGTACCTGCAGACTATACTGTAACTGTAGTTGGATTTGAAGTGTCCTTCGGTTCGAAGACTTTATCGGCGATCAGGGACAAGGATTCACAAGGACTATGCTTCAAGAACCCATTTGTTTTTGAAGAAACCTGTCTTCCTGTCCACAATAATTTTTGGCCTAAGGTTTACGGTCATGCTGCTGTCGACTATAGCCGCCGCTTTTAAGTCTGAATGCCGTACTGGCGTACTTATTGGCTTTTTTACCTTCTTTGTAAATCGTATCATTGCCTTTTTTACTTTCTTTGTGAATCGTCGAGTACTGTCCAAGTTATTAAACATATATTTTATGTCTAGTTGAGAAAAGTTTTGACTTGCAATACTGCAGTCTGCATGCTCAACAAATTTGTATTGATTATTTGTATTACATTGATTACAAGTAATATACAATATTATATAATAGTAAAACTTAGCCGGTTAGAAGTTTGAAAACAAAATAATAGCCATCACAGTTCGTAAGTGCCTTTGCTAATTCATTATATACGATAAATATTACTATATATTTAAGATGGGCGTAGGTTAAGTTAAGTTAAGTTAAGTTAAGCTAGCGCGGGTGGTAGGTACAGGTCACCGGTTGGTCTTCCGAAGTGGGAATCTCACTCCTAAACACCTAGGGATGGTAGTTAGTCATGGGTTAGTTTTTCTCAAAAAAAACGGGGGTAATTTTTACTCCGAAAAACGGACGGTTTTGAACCTTTTTTGTGACTCCAATAACTGAAATTGACGTTGAATCGACGTCGATTTCACGTCGTTCAACGACGTTGTTTCGACGTCGTGAAAACAACGTCGATCCAATTTGCGTTTTCAACCTTTTTTCAACGTCAAATCGACGTCGAAGAGCGACGTCGTTTCAACGTCGCGAAATTGACGTTGAATCGACGTCGAATTGACGTTGAATCGACGTTGAATCGACGTCGATTTCACGTCGTTCAACGACGTTGTTTCGACGTCGTGAAAACAACGTCGATCCAATTTGCGTTTTCAACCTTTTTTCAACGTCGAATCGACGTCGTTTCAACGTTGAATCGACGTCTTTTTGCCCGTTGGGAAGTGACGAAGAAGGCCCAGAAGCCAGCGTGAGTAATAAAAGACCGAATAGATTTGGGCAAGTTGCTACAGGAAATGTGTGATTGAGTGTAAAGACGTTAAAATAAGTCTGGACTTAAAAACTGTCTCGTTCAGTGGTCTTTGTTGTGAATGCTATACTAAAAAAATTTTGTATATCATATAGTTGTGTGTTGAATTTACTAAAATGTATTTGTTGAACTAATTTGGTGTGGAGTGCTTCGTTATCAGAGTGTGATAAGTATTTATCAGAGTGTGATAACTGTTTATTGCATATTAATGAGCTATTTTACCCCGCAATTTCCCTCTCTTCAAAGCCCTGCCCACTTGAAGGTTTTTTATACAGTTGAATATGAGATTTAACACATGTTTGGAAACAATGAGTTGTGGGCGTGTCATGAGATAACCTGTGGTAATGATTCCACAGTTTTGGTGCCGAAACCGAGAACGCTCTGTCTCCAATTAGCAGATTACGGTCTTAGTGATGATCTCAAAGCACGAGTAGGTTTATATTTATTTAGCAAATCAGTAATATAAACAGGCGCCTGGCCATGCAAAGCCTTGAAAGTGATTATTAGTATTTTAAATACAATCCTTGATCTCACCGGCAACCAGTGAAGATTACGAAGCACAGGGGAGATATGCTCCGATTTTTTAACCCCTGTTACTAGTCTTGCAGCTGTATTTTGAATTCGCTGTAACTTGCTCAATTCAGCTTCTGGTAAGCCATATAGGATGCTATTACAGCTGTCAAGTTTTGATGTTATGAATGCATGCACCAACTTCTCAGTCCTTTTTACTCAAATATTTCCTGATCTTGCCGATATTTCTGATAGCAAAAGTGGCCGATTTACAGATGTTATTTACATGAGTATTTAATTTTTGATGTCTATCTACAGCAACACCGAGATCACGTGCAACCGGAGCCGGTTGGATTTTCACATCATTGACACATATTTCTGGCATTGGTTCACAATGCATAAAACGTGATGATAGATGGACAATCTCGGTTTTACTCGGATTGCATATAAGACCATTCACCAGATGGTGATGTCCTTAATACATAACTCAAGTTTAGCTAGAGCAGCAGGTCGATCACATGGAGATTTTATAGGCATATACAGCTGTGTGTCATCTGCGTACATTATGCAATCAAGGCCATGGGCTTTGATCACATCTTCCAATGGCGCAAAGAAGAGTGAAAATCATATATATATATAGTCCTTTAGTCCGCCGCCGATAACATAGCGTTTACGTTGCTAAGCAACGTAGACGCAAAAAGGAAGGACACGTCTTTTCTACCTAAAAGTGCTTAAGAAATACAGTGCACCAGCAAAAGACCTTCTGACGTTTTATTGCTCAATAATTCGATCAGTGTTGGAATATGGTGACATATTGTGGCACGGTGGCCTAACATCATCAGAAAGGCAAGACATTGAAAGAATTCAGAAACGAGCACTTAGGATTATAGCTCCAGATTTAAAATACGAAGAAGCTTTAGCAACATATAAATTACTTCTGTATATATGGTGGTGGTAATACTCGTGACTAGGCTCTCGGCAACGGCTTCCGTAGCTCAGTGGTCAGAGCACTGCACTAGCATCGCAGGGTCGCGGGTTCAATTCCAGCCGGAAGGCCTTGAAGTTGCATTTTTCGCAACTGGTCCCGGTTTGGTCTTAAAATGTATGTATTCCAACACTCAACATTTTCCTTCACCATAAATCCTATATCATTCTAATACCGTCATTGAATACGATGAAATAGTCGGACATATTCCTTTGAGAATGGCAAATTTTGAAACGAAGTACAAACAAAGGCAAAGTCGTTATTATTGGAAAGTGAGTAAATCGTGGCGCTGGATATGGTCTAGAGATCCCATGTACATATATTTATTGTGGGGACAGTAAAACATCTATACCCTGGCTACATTCAAAAATAGGTCCGCAATGCGAACATGTGGGTACCGGGAGCAATGAGCATGGGTGTGACCAAAAGGAGGCCCATTTTTATCTAAACTGAGGAAAGAAAAATCCGTGATACTAACTGAAATATTAGTATTATTGTCATGGAGGCTATTTATCATTATATTCATGTGGTGCCTTTAAAGTGTCTATGAAATGAAAATTCGCCCCAGTTTTTTATTGTACTTGAAAGAACACTTATAATAATGAAAAATGGCTTTTAGATGCTTTTCATGTTATTCCGTTCTTGAATTATTACGCTTTATATAATTTGAGCTGTGACGTCACAAGATGGACACAGCATTACACCAAAACAGGCATATCTTCAGACTGGTTTGACTAAAGAGATTCAAACCTAGCTGACTAACTAACTAAATCAAGAAAACTAAAACATTGTCATGGTTCTAATGTGGTTACTATGGTAACAGAGTTTCCAGATTACTCTCTTCCTTTATATGAATTATTTGTTTTCGACCACGTTTACAGCAACTTATTCAGTTTTAGTCAATGATTTCAATGATTTCCAATGTAACAATACTGTTTAAAACAATAAAAACGAAAAGTACAACATTTTGTTTCTTTACACAGTGGCCTGGGAATGAATATGTTACCATGGGAACCTAATAACAACAATCTCAATGCTGAGTCTTGTTGACTCAGTAAGTCTGTATGGTTTGAGCCAGTTTAGTCAAACCAATCCAAAGATAAGCCTGTTTTTGAGTTTTGATGTAATGCTGTGTCCATCTTGTGACGTCATATCTCAAGTTACATGAAATGTAACTCAAGAACGACATAAGATACAAAAGTCACTGTCATGTAAAAGCTATTTTTCATTATTTTTCGTGTTCTTTCAAATACAATGATAAAGTATTTTCTGACACTGCGAACACTGAAACACTGTTACAATCAATTGTTAACAAGCATTATTATATACCAAGTGTCAACGTTCCCTTTTTCTAGTGTTATTAGTCGAGAGTATATCACATGAAAATGACGAAATTTAGCTGTTTCCCCTGCAATAGCTCTGAGAAGGCAATAATATGTTGTCGACCGTCAATAATGAAAAAATCATGTGAAATACCAAGTGAAAATGTAATCTTTGGAATGAACTCTCCTTACGCCTTAATTGTATTTGATTTAATGTTTGAAGAATAAAATATTTCATGTCTTTGTTTTGTTTTTTCTTTGACACTTGGTATGATAATAAAGCACTTATTACTGGGACATTGGGAAAGCAGTATGTTTTGACACACTGCTTTCATCGACGGTCTTTCATACTGGGACCACATTTTGATAAAAAGATAGGTGGTGGGACCTGCACCGGTGTTAAAATGGTAATAAGTAGGATGTTTTGACAATCGACTGGAGTAAATTCAGATACGGCATGGGGCTCTGAGTTGGATGACGTGTTTTATAATTAAAAACGGGTGACGTAAATTTGACACTTAAAACGGGTGTTCCCATTTGGATACGAAATACATGTGTGTGGTGTGTACCAACAGTAGGAGTAGATAGAGATTGTGAATAGTGTGAGAATTTGTGTAATATATGGGTGGGTAATGAGACCTACATCGGTGTTGAATTTTGTAAATAGTGGGCAAACAGTACATTTGAGCATATTAACGAATATCAAAATAATTATATTATGCGGATAACATTGATGATTGACATGAACAATGTGTGGGTGAAAATGGAGTCGAAGGGCGGTGGTGTGTTTGCGAATGGAGAAACTGGGATGTTTGAATAGAAACGCGTGTAGTTGTGGTTGTTCGTATATTGGCAACCCTCGACGCATTTCGACCTAACAGTCTTCTTCAGGAGGGATTTTTGAAGGGTTTGGGTGTGAGTGCAAATTGTTGTAAGCATTGGTTGTGACGATTGATAGTGATTGTGAGCGATTTGGAAAATAATGGTGATGTGGATATACATTCTATAATGGTGGATACAGACGATAATAGTGAAGCCAAGACGGAATATATTTGTGCTTACCGAATGTCGTGTTATTACGTGATAAACCAACTCTCTTGGCCATTTTGACTGCTTTCTAAAACTTTTTTCAAAAACTTGTTGCACTCTGCAGTGAACTCAGTGAGCGAATAGGCTGACCCTGGTTGTGAGTCTTAGTTTTATATTGTGAGTGTGTCACGTGATGAGATCATGAGTGTTATGAGATCATGATGTGTTTTGTGTGACGTGTGAGAAGGTGTTGGTTTCTTATTTATCTCAGATAAATTGCAAGATTGGTCAACATGTGTTATTAATAATTGTTTGAAAGCGGGTGAGCGCAGTGTGAACATAGTGTGAGTAAGTAAGTACGATATGTGTATGGTACTGATTATATTTAGTCTAAACGACAATTGAAATGAATGAGCGTAGAATGAGTGTAGCATATCTTATCAAATGTTGTGTTGTAACTTGACATACCAACCCGTTGAGCCATTATCTGCTTCCGGTATCTGTTTCTCTTCCGATTGTCTTATGAACGGTGTGATGATATTAGGTGAATGTATTTTGTCCTATGGTTATGTTCGACGTGGTGAACACATGAGTATGAGTGTATATTGTATAATGATTGTGTGTAGGAATAGAGTGAGGTGTTTATTTGGTTGAATACTGAAATGGTTGGTTAATTGTGTGTGTGATGAACAGTGATATGTATGTGTTGTGTATTGTGATTAATATAAGAGAGGCTCTGGTGTGATAACGACAATAGTATACCTTCTGTTTCAAATTTTACAGTAGAATATAAATATACATGTGTGTATTATATATAAAAACACACATGTGACTGGCTTGCGTGATTCCGTAACGTACAGTGTTATATTACATAAGATAAACATTATTCAAAGTTGATCAATGTGATAAAATAGTTGAGAGTAGCCATTCGTGGGATGTCATTAGATTATTATCATATTGGTGTTCATAATTGTTCTCATATGGTGTAGTAGAACAATGATATATGTAAATGTTGCAGGTTTAGTAAATATAAACGTGTTCATATATAAGGACATGTTTTTCTTTTTATTGATATTGTTGCATTTTTCTTTCTTCTACCGCTATAGCTTTTCCTTCTTGATATGCGAAATCTTCATCATCTCACTTGTTCTTCTTTCTCTCATCTTGCTTTCCTCTCTCTCTCTCTCTTTATTTACAGTCTTCCAGCGTTCTTTTATCTTCGGTGATGTTGGAATAATTCTTTATTTCTGTGGGTCGTGACTTGTGGCTTTACTTTTCACCACCATGTTTATATTGTGTTTTGTTGTGTGTGTATAAGTTATTAAGCATGTCAACGTAAGAGTTTAGAGTGTATTAGTTTGTCTTTAAGGTTCTTGTTGCGTTCGTATGCGATTAGTGGTGTGTTAGGCCAGAGAATTTTTAAAGTGGGATCGCTTTCTATTAGGTGCCAGTGTTTGCGTAGGATAGATCCTATATGTGTGGTGTTAGTGTTGAACGATACAGAGAAAGTTAGGTTGTTAGTTTTCTTTGGATTTTGGTTATGGTTATTATTGTTGATGTGCAGTAGATCGTGTTGTGTGTGTTGTATTGCTTTCTGAAAATGCGTTATTAATAATGTCCCGAGAATATCCCCTAGTAATAAGTATGATACGTAGGTCGTTAAGGCGATGGTGTAGTGTTTCATCATTAGTAATTAGGCGTCTGTAACGTAATGCTTGACTGTATATGATGCTGTTTTTGCATGAGTTAGGGTGGAATGAGTTGTGATGTAATAAAAGTGTTTTATCAGTGGGTTTAATGTAGAGGTCTGATTCAAGTTGGTTATAATTATTAATGGATATCTTAGTGTCGAGAAAGTGGACGGATTCAGATGAGTGTTCGAATTCAAATTTGATGGTGTTATGGAAGTTGTTAATGTATAGGAGGAACTCCATTAGAGTTTCATTTCCATGGGTCCAAATCGCAAAAATGTCATCAACAAATCTGATCCACTCAAGTGGAATCAGTCCATTGGGGGCACCTTGCAGCATTTGTTTTTCTAATTCACCCATGAAAAGATTGGCATATGATGGTGCCATTGGAGATCCCATAGCAGTGCCATGTGTTTGAAGATAAAATTTACCATTAAATTCAAAATAATTGTTAGAGAGTATAAGTGTTAGTATTTCTTGCATTAGATTAATGTCTTCATTAGTGTTATTATCATGGTTAAGTTGATTAATGCAAGCTCTAATCCCTTCCTCATTAGGAATATTAGTGTAAAGGCTTTTAACGTCGATAGTGACAAGTATAATGTTATTGGGTAGGTTATTGTTAAGTTGAAAGATGCGATTAAGAAATGCTGTGGAGTCCTTGACGTATGATGGAATGTTGTTAACTAGAGGCTTGAGAAAGTGGTCTGCAAATTTCGATAACCTGACAGTAGGGCCATCGCACCCTGAAATAATTGGCCTGCCTGGAATGTCAGGTTTATGAATTTTAGGTAGCAGATATAGTGTGGGTGTGCGTGTGGGAATGGGAGGTAATAGGAATTGGTATGTGGTGTAATCGATTAGCTGTGCTTTCAATGCGTTAGAAATGAATATTTGGATATTAGTAATGACAGAGGGAAAAGGATTATCAATAACGTGTTTGTAATGAGCGGTGTTATCGAGTTGGTTAGAGGCTTCGCGTAGATAGTCCTCTTTTGGCCAGATGACAATAGCCCCACCTTTGTCTGCGGGTTTAACGATCAAATCTTCGTTATTTTGCAGACTTTTAAGTGAGGCCATTTCCTCCCTCGAATAGTTTTTGTGTGTTGAGGTGTATTTGGTGTTATGTGACGTTAGTTCTAGATATACCCGTGAAATGTTTTCAAGGAGGTTAGTGTTATCTGGTAAGGGAGGCGTGAATTGACTTTTGGCTTTAAATGGGTGATTGGGTGTGTTGTTGGTGGAGTTTTTAAATGAGTATCGAAGGTACATTTTACGTCGAAACGAGAGAAAGGAATTATAAATTATATACGGGTTAGTTGGTTGAGGTGTGGTGATGTATTTGAGTCCTTTGGATAATATTTTGGTAGTAGATTTAGCTAGTGGTATGTTAGAGAGATTAACAATACTGTTATTAGCGTGTTTATTACGAATGTCAGTGTAAATTCTTTTCTTGTTTTTGTGCCGAAAATTGTTATTGTTTCTTTTGGTGATTAGGTGTTTGCGAAGTTGTTGTTTGGTGAGTGTAGTTATTTGGGTTTGTGTTGTGATCGGCGTGCGAAAAAACTTGGAAGATGTGTGTTATTAAGAAGGCCTTGATGGGTGGTCTGTCCTGTGTTGTTTGATGTGAAATTAGTAAAGCGTGGTGAAGGTTGTATAGGTGAATTGTATCTCTGTGTCATGGATGCGTATGTGGTTGGTGGTGCTGGAAGAAGACTTCTAGTAAGTGGTGTGATGGATGGATGTGCTGGAATGCGTAATGGCGGTGTCTGTGTAGGAATACGCAATGGAGGTGTGTTTATGGGATTGCGTGGTGTCGGTGAGAGCATTGTGAGTGTGTGGTTTATAGGATTGCGGATTGTAGAGGTGGGGAGGTTTACATTAGTGGAGGTTAATGGCCGGGTCATTGGTGTTGTGATGTTAGTGTTTGTGGCTGTGGTGGTTATAGTGGCAACTGTGTTGTTATTATTATTATGTGTGGTGACATTAATTGTTTTGCGACGTTTATTAGGTTTGATTAGTTTTATTAGTTTGCGTTTGTTGTATCGGTCACCTAAGTGTTCGGAGGCTCTGATGATGTTAGTTGCGAGTGTTTCATTAGTGCGTGTGTGTATGTCTTGTTTATTTAATTCTATCTTGTTTAAAGTGTTACTGAGATCGCGTGTGTGATGTTCGATTAGGATGTCTCGGAGAGCATGGGATGTGTTTGTTAGCACCTTCTCCCATTCCTCATGAAGGTCACTTGATAACCTTACCTGACATTTGGTTGTTGGTTGTAGGCCTTGTGGTGCAGTGTTATCGATTGTATGTTGGTTAAGTTTATTAATAGTGAAGTTAGTTTTATTAAGATTACGGTATTGTGTGTTAAGTGTGTGAAAAGTGTTGAGCAATTCTGTAGGGATTGTTGGGATTATGCGTTTGATGTCTGCCTGGTTAATGGGGTTGTATTCTGCGGTTGAGTTAGTAGGAGCGATTGTGCGTGCGGGAGGTGTGGGCTGTGTGACATTTTGTAGTCCAAATGAATCCAAAGAGCTTGTATTAGTGTTGTTATTGCTGTTATCATCTGGAGTATTAGTCGGAGTGTTGTTTTTATAAAATTAGATGTACACAAAATAAAAGAAATAAAAGTTTAAAACTCAGGTATTCAGATCCTGGGGGTACAGTGTCACGTCTGATTTTGGTATATGGTGGTTGATGGTCGTTGGCCTCTTGGTTGAATTCCCTGCTGCTCAAATGATGTCATGTAGACTGTTCAGTGTGGTGAGGTACATGTAAGATTGTCTATGTTCAGTATGTATGTAAATGCAATTTCTCCAGCTAGGTATTCATTATAAGTTCATTTATTGATACCATGACAGGAACATCAGTTAACAACAAAACATCTTTATTTACAGAACCTTTAATTACTTTAATGCAACCATACAAACAATTCCCATGTAACAAAATATTGTTCAAGCCATTCATGCAATTACCGCATAAATATGTTTACCTTATGCAAAAATTATAGCGGTCAATGATTTGCTATACACTGTATACCAGCATTGTCGCCAAATTTAGACTGACTTCTTCACCTGAAACTGTCAGATGGATATACTGTATAACATTTGAATTTGACGAAGAAATATAAAACAAAAACAGTCACATAAACAACATAGTAGCTACTCAGAGGAGCGAAGCTATTAAGCACATAATTTTATGATCAAAGAAATAAAACACGTAATATTAACGGGTGTGATATTCTATTTAGCCATAATTTACGCACATCTTGCGGTTTTTATAATGATATAGCAAGAAATTGGAGGTAACCAGTTATCTGTTGATAAAAATTGTATTTTATAACGAAAAAAACATAAACATATTTCACTGATGCTAAAATAACGTAATATCATCAATTTATAACATTTTATAACAAGGTGTGGAGAATATATTGAAAATGTTTAGGTAAAGACGAAAACTGTTTAGTTGATTTTGTTGACAGTTTTGTCAGTAAAAATGAGCAACAATTATATATTCACATTGGCAATAAATTCCTTGTAATATCAAAAACGATTATATTAATTGAACTTGTTTCAAATGAGGTAACAGTGTTGCTATGAATAAATAATGTGAAATGAAACAGGGCCTTGAAATATATATGCCCTGGATGATGCCTACAATCAAACCAGTGAAGGTTTTCAAAATATGGAAGACCATACTGTACATGTACTTGGAGAAATAATGGTAATGCAGTTAGTTAATAAGAAAAAAACAGTTTTTCTGTAAAAAAGATGCAAAATGAAAAATATTTCATGAATTGTGGTTTTATAACCACAGGTAATAGTCCTCGAAATATCGAAGACCAAGCTTGGACAAATATATTGAAATGCAGTAAATATTTTGAGGGGAAATTCTTCTGTTTAAGAAAGAATTGCAAAATATGTCATGAATTGTGGTTTTATGACCACAGGTAATGGTCCTCGAAATATCGAAGACCAAGTCTGGACAAATATATTGAAATGCAGTAAATATTTTGAGGGGGAAATTCTTCTGTTTAAGAAAAAATTGCAAAATATGTCACGAATTGTGGTTTTATGACCACAGGTTTTATGACCAGTGTATTTTTTGTGATTTTTACATTCCCTACTAGCTGTAATTTTGGAAATAATTAGCATTTTAGGTATTATTGACCATTGCTTTGTCTGTCATAGTTACTAGTTCTATTTATGCGCAACTACTTAAACTTGTTTAATTTGTAAAGAGGGTAAGTATGATTTTTATTTTAAAAGCTGTTTCGATATACTTTGTCTTGGCCGTTTTTGATTGGTTGCTAAGATAAATATTGTTTACTATTTTTCCAGTTGTACAATGCAAGAGTGAAAGCAGCTGATGCAGGCGACAAAGAAAAGTTAAGAATGCTTTCTTACGAGTATGTGAGCGACGAGGAGAATGGGACTGGTGATAACCAAAGGAAGTGGGTCGTGAAAGCTCCGGCCTGGAGGTCAGATGAGGCAAGTGAACTCATGACACGAACACAACGAAAGCTTGACAATGGCAGAGAGGTGGGTGTTAGAGCAAGAGTGCCTCCGTCAAAGGGCTTCCGTCTGAAAGGCGGAAACCTCGGTCGACAGTATGATGGGCTATAAAAACCGTACAAGTAGAATTTAACACACCTCCTTCAAAGACACATGATTACAGAGAAGAAGAAAATGAAAGATCTCGGGGAGAAAGTAACGATAATTCTGAATTGCTAGCGTCAAATGTTAAGGACATGGATAAGCGTACCAGAGATGAACAGTTAGAGCGCGAAAGAAGTTGTTCCCCTACGTTCTCTAAGTCCACCCAAAAGCGGAAACAATCCAGGAAAAAAGGATATGTCATGCAGAAAACAAGAGATTCATAAGATCTGATGAATGTGACTAAAAACGGTATTTGATGAATCTGACTAAAAACGGTTTAACTTTTATTACTAAAATACTTTTTAAATTGTATTACTTAAAGGCAATTTTTTGGATTAAGGAACTCTTTTAACTGTAGGATTATTATTGACGTAAATTTATGACTATTTAATTATTTTATATGTATATTTAAACCGCATTCACATGGAGCTAAACTATCTGGATCGCTGTCGCAATCAAGGGCCATCGCGTTCGTAATCCCACTGATTTTCGTCGTTTGACTACTCAATTTCTATACCTATTTACTTATTTATTTATTAACTGAATAATTTGAGTGGTTAAATGACGAAAAACTATCGATCGCGATCCCGATAATTTGGCTCCGCGTAAACGGAGCTTCATTTTATCGATCGACGTTTACGTAATTATGTAATGCTTATTTATTTAAAATACTAGAAGTTACTATCGCAAGGGAAGTGCTGCCTTGAAATCCCAGGATTTGTGATATTGTGCAAATTGCAAAAATAGTGGTGGACTTATTGAAGTCAAAGTTGCAGTGGAGGTAGTAAAGCCTCGTACCCATGCGGTTAAGGTTTAGGTAAGATGGTAAGACCAGAGAGCTCTACATATATATGAAGATCACACTGAGCTTGCTGGAGAAAAGGTACTCTGGGGTAATATCACGGACATACACAGGGGGATGGTGGTGGGTGAGATCGCATCCCCCTTTTGGTTCCAATTAGGAACAAAATTATACAAAAACAACAAAAATTTATACATTATAAACCAGAAAGACAGAAACTAATGATAAATACATGTAGACCAAGTCATCATCATGTGCAAACATGGAGGGGAATTTTTACATCCCTGTAAAAAACCTTGGGGTTTTGTGAGACAAATAATTCAAATTAAAAGTGTTTTAAGACTTTCAACACGTTGGAAAGAAGTCAACTTGGTTGTTGCTCCCCTCCACCCACCCTAAAATAATTTAATGAGAGGTACAACGACCCCCATTTGAAAAAACTGTGTACGCCCTAGCTGGGGTTAGACATCTATCTGTAGATGAATCATATGCAGGCGCCCCCTGGCACATTTGTGGATGCCTCATGTCTGCCGCCCTCCCTTGTTGACCCCCTTGTGTTTTAATCGTGCTCAACATCTATTTTTCAATCACAATATAGTAATGAACTTATGAACGTGTGTAATATTAAACAGATGTAACTTGAACAGTTGCATAAAAATGCAGTTGAACATAAAGATAAAACAGTTGATATTATAACAGTTGATATTTTGATATATCAGAATTTTTTCTGATATCGACACAAGGGACACGGGTGTGCATTATTTTGCATGCTCAATATCTGTTATCTACATTATTATATTTGATATTGAATGATTTGCCATATTCAAGAATAAAGAAGACTATGTATTCTTCTGATATTAAGATCGCTGTACTTGCTTCCCAGATTCTGATCAGCATGAACACAATGGCTCTATGAACACAATGGCTCTAGCCAGGGGCGAAACTTAAGGGGGGGTGTAGGGGGGTGTGACAGCCCCCAAAATACTAAAAACACCAATTGGCAGGGCAAACAGAGATCTTGCAGGGCAGCGCAGTCGGAGGCTAAGAGAGAAGCTACTTAAGGTAATCTACTTATGAGCTGCATCTACACGAGATTTTACAAACGGGTGTAGCCTGAATACGTGTTAGCCAACCCCAGAGCCTGCGTTTCTTTTGGCCTGATTCATTTGAAATATGCTCGCTGTAGAATTAGATGAAAAAGTTTGCTCAAATTGCTGCAAATTGTCTTTCCGAGATTCTAGATTTCAAAATTTTCCGGGGGAGGACCCCGCACCCCCCTAAAAACGCGGACACTGACTACCTGCTTGTCGATTTTACATCCGTTCCTACGCTCCTTCCAGAAAAATAACGCATAACGATTATACTTTTATCAGTTTATGCACGATCAATGATCAATTCTGTATGTTATACGAATTAACTAAAGTGAACTTAGTCCGTGCACGCAGCGGTTGTGCAGCTGTTCATGCGTACTGTGCTTTAGGAAACCTGAAACGCGCGGGTTGTAGTTGTGTCATCCTCGTTGGAGACGGCTATTCAGTATTCCTACTCTCGTGGTCTTGCTATAAATTAATATCTATTTTTAACTCTATGTATTGCCAGTTTGCCATCACATACCAGACTGACAATAGGAATTTAGTTCAAATGCATTTAGATTGAGGCACGCTTCCATTTATACGTTTCGGTAAATTTTACCTACGGAGCTGCAGGGCACCAAAGATTTTAGCAGGGCAATTTTACCGTACAGCCCCCCAGCGAAAAAGGTCTAGTTTCGGTCCTGGCTCTAGCATCTTGTGAGAAACAATGAACTCACACAATATACACCTAAATAGACGGTAAACCGTATTCACAAATCACAAACAAAACAATTTGATAATTGATAATTATGGCAAGAAATTGCAGATGATATCTTATAAATTTCTACCTCACTCAACCATATTGCCGTTTTAAGTTAGCCTTTAAGGACCGGTATAATATAGTGGTCAGTGACCGCTGCTTGACTTTCCAAAGTTAAGCACCGTACCTCTGGTACACTAACTGGATGGGTTACCACCTTGTTCATATATCGGTCCCGGAAGACTGAAAATTAGTGTTGCCATAATCCAATGAGCAGTGCTAATTTAGGTCGGGCTTTCACCAAGATCCTTAAATAAAATTGGGACCAGCTCTGGCTGGGGTAAGTGGTTAATTCCAGGGATAGGAGTGGCGCCCACCCCTACCTTCGAGTAGCAGCTACTGAAAGAGGAGCCTACAGGTCGTCTCCGGCTACGGCCGGCCAACTTACTTACTTTAAGGACAAAGAAAAATTAAGTACACAGAACTATCTTAGTCGGCTTGCCTTGACAACAAAAAATCTCCTCACTGAAATGAAATTCGTGACAGCACCAACGTAAAGACAGAATAGATCGTTGGAGAACTTCGTTCACTTCTTGCTCACCTTCAGATTGCTCACAATTGTAATTTTATTGATATTTACGTCATAAAAACGGCCACGTCATTCGACAGAAATCCTTAAATTCGATCTGATCGAGTTTCTGTCGGCTATATATACGTCCGCAAAGGTCTGGGCACGAGTAACAGCAACCCAAGCATGCAAGACTTTCTGCAAGAATACGAGTGCTGCCCGAAGGCAGCAATTACTTCTATTGAACTTCCAAATTCGAATATGATTACATGTATGTAACTACATCTGTAGTGTTTTATTTGTATTTGTATTTAATAATCTTTATACACGGTAGCTTATCAACCATACAGTTATTAAAGGGGCTATGTCACGATCTGCCTGGTTACGCAGCTAAGCGTACTTTTTGATTTTTGATTCGGAATCCAAAATCAAAGCGAAGCGAAAGCTCAACGATTTATTCGATTAGTATTTGTTATTTTCATGTTGGTGGGTTATTTTTGGACGAGTTATAAGTAAAGCGTAATGACAATTTAATGTCTAATCGTGGTGGGAAACGAGGAGCTGCAAGGACACGATTGCCGTATGCTATCTTGAACAAAAAATCAACAAGTACGCTTAGCTGAGTAACCAGGCAAATTGTGACATAGCCCCTTTAAAAAAGAAAGAAAAGGAAATTGTTTCGCGCTGTATCGCTACATGAACAGGAAGTAACAAATTCCGATTGTGAGGCGGCGTTAGACGTCCGTTTCCGACTAGGACAGTCCTCGAGGCAAATTTTAACCGCCATTTTGTAACTTGCCTTTGAGCATTTGCTGTTAGTTATTATACACACTTTTCGTTCTAGTTAAAGAACTGAGGAGTCATAGTAAGTATTTATGCGACAAAGATATTGTTGATACTCAAGCTCGTATATTTATATTTATATTGTTTATAATCGTGTATTATTAGGTATTCGAACTTGTCCAGAATAAAACATGTTTGATGTATGACATACTTCATCAGTGAGTTATGACTTATAACTAGAGCGAAACATTCGAATACTGACGACTTGTGCCTGGACATATAATTACCATATCATGGAAGCAAAGAAAGCACGTTCAAATGCAAGAGGAAAGTTCACTCGTGCGACGAACACGAGCCTTTGTGCCTTGACAAAGACGGTCGAGAATCGTTATGGAGAACTTAAACAAGCTTGGAAAGAGGTAAGAGAAAGGCACGACGAGTATATCAACGAGTTAACTGATATTGAAGATGAAGAAAATTGGATATCGGAACTGAGTCATTCGTTCGATGAAATCGAGATCAAGACTGATTACTATTTAGATAAAGTAGGTCGAAACAAGGAAGAAGAAATAGACCGTAAAGCTCAAGCAGAGTTAGAAAAAGAAGAAAAAAGACAAGAAGAAATCCAGGCAAAGCGTGTTAAAGAATTGTGTATCAAAAGAGACCAACTACCGAGAACCTATTCAAAACCGGAAGTGCTGTTGAGCCCATACATGTTGCCATGGCTCTGAAGGATGCTTTGACGAGATTAGATGAAGTATTGGTTAAATGTGATAATGCTCAAGAGGAGTACATTACCGCGCTAACAGGCAGTGATGTAGATCTAATAATTAGCCAAGAAAATTGGATTGTAAAAATTCTGGAAGTGTGCAACAAGATTCGTGATGAAGGCAGAATTTTCATCAGTCTACATGAGAAGAAAGAAGTCATGCCGGTAGCCACGATCAAGTCTGGAGAAAACAGTGGTATCAGGTTAGAGAAATTAAAATTTGAACCTTTTAGTGGAGAATTAAGAAAATATCCAAGGTTCAAGGAAGAATTCCTAAAGCACATCAAGCCCATGTACAAGCCCCACGAGGAAGCATTTGCATTAAAGTCCTACCTTGCAGCTGATATCAAGGAAGACGTAGATAACCTGGGTGATGATGCTGTCGAGATATGGAAGCGACTTGACAGAAAGTATAATGATAAGAGCAAGCTGGTGGACTCCATAATGGCTGAGATAAAACAACTCAGAACAAGCACTGACGAGGACGCCATCGAAACACTGCAAATGATCAAAGTTGTCGAAAGAGCTCATCGAGACCTAAAGAGCATGGGACTGGAAAAGGAGATTAGCAACTCAACCATAGTCAGCATGATAGAGGAAAAGCTACCTGAAGAGATAGAGAAAGAATGGATAAAAATTGTCACTGGTGAAAACCGAAGTGAACTCAGTAAGAACAAATTCCCCGCACTTCTGGAATTGTTGCTGCAGTTTAAAGAAAGAATAGAGTATAAATCAGCCAGTCTACGAGCGAAACCCATTGTGGAAGGAGGAGTCAATGCTGTTAATGAAAGTGCCAGACAAGATGAAGATTTCGATCCAGGAAATCGAAAGCAAGTGTGGTGTTGGCTTCATCCAAACAGCACAGACCATCCCATTTGGAGATGTAAAGCGTTCGCAAGTAAATCAGCTGCAGACAAAGTGACTTTAGTTTGAAAACACAAGGCCTGTTTTTCCTGCCTTGCACAGGGTCATACCTCTAAGTTCTGCAAGAGAAAGTGTAAGGAAGAAGGATGCGGTATGCCACACTATCAGCTCCTTCACGAGGCCCACGCTTCGGGGATTTCATTCCATGGCACCAGAAGGCGAAGTCTGAGAAGCAGTCGAGACACCAACATCTTATTACAGCTCCAGAAAGTAAAAGCTGGAAGACGTGGAGGTAGATTTTCACAGTTAAACGTGCTTTGGGATGGAGGCAGTACGCTCTCATTCATCACTTTTCAACAAGCGGAAAAGCTAAATCTAATTGGAGACAAAATTTGTCTAGAAATCGTAAAGATCGGAGGGGTGACTGAAGAACTGGAATCTTTCCGTTACAAGCTCACATTGGTTGATAAAGCTGGTCTTACTTCCACCGTCACCGTACTGGGGATAAAACGTATATCTTCCGATATCAAGGCTGTAAACGTAAGTGGGGTGATGAAGATGTTCAAGAATGCCAGTGCACAAGAACTCGACAGGCCTGACGGAGGACAGATAGACTGTTTGATCGGCTATGAATATGCAGCATTTCATCCTGTCCGCAAGCAAGCTGTTGGGCACTTGCTTTTGTTGCAAAACAGATTCGGAATGGTAATCGGAGGCACCCACCCCCAGCTGGAAGAGGAAACTAGAAAGGTCGTGCAACATGTTATTGTTCACTGCGCCAATGTGTGTTTAAAAGATTTCTATTCGATGGAGCAACTAGGAGTTCAATGCTCACCACGCTGTGGGTCAATGTCATCCAGGAGGAAAAGACATGACACTTAAGGAAGAAAGAGAATACAAGCTCATTGAGGATCGGCTTATCTACAAACCTGACCAAAAGAAGTGGGAAGCTGGCTATCCATGGATCAAAGATCCACGAACACTACCAGACAACAGATCCTTTGTTTTAGGAGCATTGAAAGCTACGGAGAGACGCCTCAAGAAATTTCCTGAACATGCCAGAGTTTACCAAAGGCAGATCGAAGACATGATCAAGAGAGGCGCGGCCCGGAAGTTGACCAAGGAGCACATGGATGAATACAGTGGACCAGTATTCTATATATCACACCATGAAGTACTAAAACCAGAGAGCAAGAGCACGCCCTGCAGAATAGTCTTCAATAGCAGTGCAAACTTTCGAGGCCACATACTAAACGAATACTACGCTAAAGGTCCGGACATGCTAAACAACCTTCTTGGTGTCCTGGTACGATTCCGGGAAAGACCAGTGGCCATGATTGGCGACATCGGGAAGATGTTCCATGCAATCGACATCCCTTTAGTCGATCAGATGACCCACCGCTTCCTTTGGAGAGACTTGAATGAAGACAAGGAACCCGACACGTATGTTATGACTTCCGTGAACATGGGAGATCGACCATCCAGTACCATTGCAATGGTAGTGCTTCGCAAGACAGCTGAAACGAGCAAAAGTGAATTTCCACAAGCCTGCGAAAACCATTCTCTCAAATAGTTACATGGACGACATACCGGACAGCGTAAATACAGTGGAAGAGGCCGAGAAAGTAATGAAAGAAATTGATGAAGTTCTCGGAAAAGGAGGATTCAAGACAAAGGAGTGGATCTACTCAGGGAGTAACAAAAAAGGTGCAACAATCATTGATCATGATGAACAACAAGCTGTTCAACTACTCACTGGTTCAAGTGCTCCCGCCAATGGCACGGAAAGAGTACTTGGAATGCGATGGGATCCAGGAAGTGATACGCTTGCATACGAAGTCAAGTTGAACTTCTCCACGAAGCGTAGGAAGGTACATTCAGAGCCAAAACTATCTCGCGAGCAGGTTCCAGGCAACATTCCATTACCATTGACAAAGAGACAAGTATTATCACAAGTCAACGGAATTTATGACCCAATGGGTCTAATATCACCCTTCACGGTTAGAGCCAAGATCATGCTTCGTAAACTATGGGGTCAAGAGAAGAAGTTGGAATGGGACGACCCTATCCCAGAGTGTTTCAGACAAGAGTGGATGCATTTCTTTGAAGAATTGTTTCAATTGGAGGAGATTACAATCCAAAGATGCATCCAACCAGTAACGGCCGTCGGGGATCCGGAATTAGTTATATTCTCAGATGGGTCCACCGAAGCATATGGCGCAGCAGCTTATGCGAGATGGTCACTAACCGACGGAACCTTCGCAGCTCGATTGATCGCTAGCAAGAACAGAATTGCCCCAGTCAAAATCGTGGACATTGTACGGCTGGAACTAGCAGGAGCCGTCCTCAGCAAAAGATTGAGAGTCTTCATCCAGAAGGAATCCAGGAACTCATTCAGCGCAGTATACCACATTGTGGATAGCGAGATAGTGAAAGCCATGATTAGCAAGGAGAGTTACGGATTCAACACTTACGCAGCGAATCGCATTGGAGAAATCCAGCAAGACACTAATCCATCAGAGTGGGTTTGGACAGCTGGGAGTCTGAATATCGCCGATTGGTTAACACGAGGAAAGAGCCCCAAGGAATTTGGGCAAGAAAGCCCCTGGCAGAACGGTCCGGAATTTCTTACGCTTCCCGTGAAAGACTGGCCCGTATCCCATAAAACAGATGTCGAGGAACTCCCCGAACGCCACAAGAAAGTCATCCTAGCCGTAGACGCCAAAGAGATCGATACTCTAGCTAACAGGATCGACATTTCAAGATTCAGTAAGATCGAGTTGCTGCTACGCACAACAGCAAGAGTACTGAACCTGTATAAGCGGTACAAGAAGCGAGATGATTCATCAAAAGATGATTCCAACAAGACGGATGAGTTGACGGTCTCGGATAGAGGAGCTGCAGAGAAGTTTTGGATCTCAGACGCTCAGAGTTTAATCCAAAAGGACGTCAAAGATGGGAAATTCGTCAAACTATGCCCAAAATACAAGAATGATATCATAGTAGTTGGTGGTAGGGCCGAGCGATGGATGCAGGCAACGTGGAACAAGCAAGAGTTCATCCTACTACCGCACGCTCATCGACTATCTCGGTTGATTGCAGAGGACGAACACGCTAAAGGTGGTCATCTAGGTGCTGCCTCGACAGTGGCCAGAATCAGATCACGATTTTGGATCGTCAATATTCAGAAGATGGTGAAGAGCATCTGCAACAAGTGTGTGAAATGTCGCAAGAAGTTCAAGAAGCTATGTGGTCAAATCATGAAGAGTTTACCCTTGGAGAGATTACAACCGTCACATCCATTCACCAATATCGGAGTAGACTTCTTCGGCCCATTCGCGATTAAAGGAGAAGTCCAGAAGAGAACCCGAGGGAAATGCTACGGAGTCATCTTTACATGTCTCGTCTCACGCGCTGTTTACGTCGATGTCAGCTACGACTACTCCACGGACAGCTTCCTGCAAGTAATGAGAAGGTTTGCAAGCATCCGAGGTAGGCCAAGAAAGGTGTACAGCGACAATGGAACACAACTTGTGGCTGCATCCAAGGAATTGAGAAACGTAGTGAAAGGCTTAGATGAAACAACACTCAAACGATATGGTATGGAGCATGGCACGGACTGGAGTTTCACACCTGCGGATGCACCGTGGATGAACGGCGAAACAGAAGCTTTAGTCAAGTCAGTGAAGAGAGCCCTAAACGCTGCTATCGGTGACCAAGTTATGCGATTTAGTGAACTGCAGACTGTGATATTCGAAGCTGCTCAGATTGTCAACCAGAGGCCGATCGGGAGACATCCGACTAATCCCGAAGACGGTAGCTACCTGTGCCCTAACGACCTACTACTCGGGAGATCCTCGCCTAACGTTCCTCAGGGTCCCTTCCAGGAGAGAATCAGTCGTCATTTCCGATTCGACTATATTCAGAAAGTGATAGAAAGTTTCTGGAAGAAGTGGACTCGAGATTACTTTCCCAACATAATAATCAGGCAAAAATGGCACGTTGACAGAAGAAACGTCAAAATGGGTGATGTCGTCCTAATCCAAGACAGTAATTTGGTCCGAGGGGAATGGAGAATGGGCGTTGTCACAACGGTCCACCCAAGCGGCGACAACAAAGTTAGGAGAGTAACGGTCTCATACAAGAACAATAGTAAAGGCGAACCCATTGGTGAATATTCGGGAACGAAATACACTAGCATCGAGAGAGCTGTACATAGGCTCATTGTACTTGTTGCCGTCGACGAGGACAACCAACTACTCAACAAAAACGACAGAGACAAGGAGTAATTGTACTTTTGTCGTGGTGGTAGTGTTTCGCGCTGTATCGCTACATGAACAGGAAGTAACAAATTCCGATTGTGAGGCGGCGTTAGACGTCCGTTTCCGACTAGGACAGTCCTCGAGGCAAATTTTACCGCCATTTTGTAACTTGCCTTTGAGCATTTGCTGTTAGTTATTATACACACTTTTCGTTCTAGTTAAAGAACTGAGGAGTCATAGTAAGTATTTATGCGACAAAGATATTGTTGATACTCAAGCTCGTATATTTATATTTATATTGTTTATAATCGTGTATTATTAGGTATTCGAACTTGTCCAGAATAAAACATGTTTGATGTATGACATACTTCATCAGTGAGTTATGACTTATAACTAGAGCGAAATAGAAATTAAAAGGTTGTTTTTCAAAATTAGGCCGTGTGTTTACATATATAAAAGGTATATCTACAGAAGTGGAAACTAAATAAAAACACACTATAATTACAATTAAAAAGAAATCGTAAAAAGAAAAGTTCATAAAAATTCAACTAACTATATTACAATAAAATAATTTAAAAGCACCAATTTATTTTTGGTGGTCATTCCATGTCTTGGCAGCTGCATAACTAAAACTTCTCTTTGTGGCATTAGTTTTCGGCTTTGACAACATCAGCATTTTGTTGTTACTTCTAAGGTTGTACAGTACTGCCTAGAAGTAACCTAACAAAAACCTAGGTCGAACCTAGGTTGAACCTCGGTGCAACCTAGGGTCGACCTAAATCTCACCTCGGTTGATCCTAGGTGGCACCTAGGTCTCACCTCGGTCTAACCTCGGTCTAACCTAGGTTTAACCTTTCGTAAGCAAGCGCGGTTCTCACGTCGGAAATTATACGACACGTTCCGGAACGAGTAGATTTTTCCGAAGTTTGGCGTCCTTTGGCCATTTGAGAAAACCGCGTCATACCATAAGGTTCACTCCATCGTTTCGTAAATAATGGAGAAATTATCGCAATACGCCAGGGAACGAATTGTTTCGCTTTGGTCTTCATCAGTTCCGATAACAAAAATCGCGGACATCCTTGAATTCAAACATCGAGATCGGCTTTAAATGTTATCAATCTTTCTCGGTATCGACTAAATGGTGGGACTCTACGAGATGCGCCACGTAGTTGAAGCAAACCGCTTTTGAAAAAGTAACACTTGAAAGCGAATGGAAAGAAAACAATGAAAGGAAACAATGAAAGCGAATGACGAATTAACCTGCTGAAAATAAATATCAAACTGGTGGACGAATGCGCCGTTGATGTCTCACGGAGGCATGAAAATTCGCGTTATTGCCAGTTTGTTCGAGAGCCAAACAAAATAAAGAGACTCTTGTTCAGTTTGAATGCCTTAGCGGTAAAAGACGCGTTCGAGGACGTCATTTTTTACGGACGAGACTAGTGTCCAAATCGAACAATATGCACGTGCATATATATCACTGGCAATATCACTAGCAAACTGAACAATGAACCGTTTCAAACGTCGAACTTCTCATGTGCCGAACATTAGGTTCAACCATGCTGACTAATATTAATATCAAAATATTATCGTAAGGCATAACAAATATTCTTGTAACGAATAAATCACCAAAGCGCAGCGCGCAGGTCAATATATTATTCTCGTTAAAGCGGCTTTTTGTTTACATTCGTATTTGGTTCGTATATTTTACCGACAGCCGGCCATCTGAATTTATAAGCATATCAACAGGAGGATTTACATATATTCAACCAATAATTATTAAGACTTTAATACCTTCAGGCGATGCTTTAGCTATAACGTCCCTTTCGTTTTCCTTGGGTACCTTCTTTACCGGAAACCTTAGCAGTCTTTTATGATGTTATACATGTGTGCTATGAATAAGAACGGTGTGACACCTCGCTGGCACAGAATAATAATCAAATTCCGGTGGATTTGACACTGGCACTATTAAACGTGCACTTTTCAGTATTTCGAATGAAAAAACGCGAATGGTGTGCATATAGTATAGTGCATTGACAAACGGGGGAATTGTGATTATCATGTTTAACAATGAAGCCATTTTCGCGTGGGCTAAAATGTCCTTCAAGCGTTTGGTTGTTTGTGATAGTTTAATAGGTTGTGGCAAATGGGGCCAAAACGATAAAGTCGATTTTAATAAAAATAGTTTCAGATTTTTTGCTGTGCGAAGTTACTCCGGAACATCCGAAGCACGCGTTTAAAAGAAAACTGAACCGACAGTAAAGTGAAAAGGTGATGAAATGGCAACGAAATACTGACATTTCTGCGAGCGGAGCCCTAGATCAGAGTATAATTACTGAAGGCCTCCACACACACATAAATTAGTCAGTTCGCCACACATAAAGTCAGTTCGCTACATACATTAAGACAGTTCGCGTTATAAATCTTAGATGGAATCTAAGCGATGACTCACAGAGATGCATGCCGTGCATCGCCAATGCGCGCTGCCATTAATGCTCTCAGTCTTTTGCCAAGCTAATTTTAACGCGGTTTTGTTGAAATAGCTGCTATACAACAAAAGTAATAATAAATAATATATATATTAATAATACACAATAAGTGTGACTCAGAGATGCCGTCCATCGGAATCGCCAACGCGCTTTCGGTGATATATATTCCGCTTTCCGTTTATGTGTGTAGCGAACTGACTTTATGTGTGTGGCGAACTGACTCTAGGTTTAGCGAAACCGACCGGTTACCTCCGTTCCAAACGTCATGGGGTTTTAAACGCGCGTTCGGAAGTTCGTTGGCATTCGACATTTATATGCTTAGTTCCAAATCTAAAACTGATCACGGCCGAGAAATGAATGACACAATGCGGAACTTCTAATCGTCTGAAAGTAAACTGAAACCGACAGATCGTGATTTTGGACACTGGTGGTGCCATTTGCCCCAAACTACAACTCCAAACCATATTCCAAACGCCGATCACTGTGTCTTTAACGAAAATCTTTCAAGGAGATTGTAGCCCACGCGAAAACTATTCATTCATTCATTTGATAATAATCACAAACTCACTGGTTGGTTTCACAAATCAAAAGTCCGCTGTTTACACAGCACTCTACTTTTTACACCGAGAGTAATATTTGATTTTGGATGGGACGGCATACTGTCATACTGTTATTGACAACGCGCGTTGCTGAATAGTCGGACAAGGTCGGAACCCGAAGTGTTTAGTCGACGTAGTTTTTCTCATGCGGTTGGTTTTGTCGACCGCAACCTCACCGCTAATCCACCGCAACCTCACCGCCAATTGACCGCTAATCCACCGCAACCCCACCGCTAATCCACCGCAACCTCACCGCTAAATGACCGCAACCGCAGTGTTAGGTTATTTCTAGGCAGTACTGTACATGTTTCTATTTCCAAGTGTAAACATCTTAGAAATACCATCTGGGCAATTATCTTTTTTTTAAACATTGGTCATATAAGAAATAGTTTGGGTTGTCCTTCTTTCATCGAGGGATTCCCATCCCAGTTTAGATAGTACAATTTCAGATGGTATTTCGTAACTATCACCTGTTATTGTTCTTGCTGCCCTATTTTGTAATTTTTGCAATTTGATTTTCAGAGTTTTATTACAATTTCCCCAAACCCATTTTTTTTATTCACTAGTAATTTAAATATAATTATTTACCAAGAACATATATTTGAATATTTCTTTGTCATTCCAGAACGTCACAAAGAGTATTTTTATCTGGGTGGTAATTTATTTATGGTTTAATGGACAGTAAGCATGACGATAAGGGGAACATAAATTGACGTACAAGCCATTTGGAATATGTGGGAGGGCTCTTCAGAATTCAATGTTTTCTAAGGCGTAAATGCGACATAAATGAAATGAAAACAGACTATCAGGCATGTTAAAAGTTTACTGTGATCGAACCTTCTGAATTCGAGTGTTAAATGCGGAAACCCGACATATATTAAAAGAATGGTGTGTCATATATATATATATATATATATATATTATATATATATTATATATATATATATATATATATATATATATATATATATATATATATATATATATACTGTCATTGTCAAAAAGGTTGTCCAAGTCAAGTATACCAATATACATATATACCTATCACGTGTTACATTAAATATGCGTTAACGCGCGTGGATATTTAAACGTTTAGCGTAGGCAACCGTATAGGCAAAGGAACTGCAGTATTTGACAAACAACGCAAGATGCCACGACCATACTCGGATGACTTGAGATGGAAAATGGTTTATCAACATTCGAAGTTATTTGTTTGTCCGAAAACTGTCTACTGTACCTGTTCTTTAACACAGGTGATGTAAGGCCTTGTTGCCTTTGTCATTTAAGTGGAAGTATAACCATTATATCCGCAGGAGGAGTTCTATCCTTCAAAATCCTAATTTCAGTTACATGAAATACCAACTGAAAATCAACTGGTTCTGCATTTAGTGCAGAGACTTTAAAGCTATTCACAGACTTGGAATTACACGCAAGAAGGCAACAACAATTATTAAATCTTACTTATGAGTCGTACGCTGTATTTGCCATTTCTTTTCTCGTGTGAACACTAAATGTACTTGTAAAACTGATGGTGTAAACTATTTATTTACGAATGAAAACATTCATGTATGATGTATGCAAACTTCTTGGATAGGTGCAGCGAATTACATATCAGCGAAATGAACGTCTCAGGCAAAGATTCAAAGCTGAAATTAGCATTTTTAACCAACTGGTTTTCGTGAATGAAACAGGCATTGTCACCTTGTATGGTTACATCAATTTTACTACCTACTTGAAATCAGATTTTCCAGTGTGTGACAACGGTCCTTAGCGCGTTAACTATTTATAGAACCAAAACTCAGACAAACAAACCGAAATTGACTCTCAAGGGATTCCTAACGACTCTTAGTTTTCTATTGTTTGGAATGCAATAATTATAGCAAACGTACTGACGTCATTACCGCGCGCTTCGCTATATGGATATAGTCCTAGTGGAACACCAGCTGTTGTTAAAGATTACAGCTATGCAAGTTGGGGGCCTGAATACAACTATATTATAGAGCGCTTTACGCGAAGTAGCCTTGTGACGTTAATCTAATTGTCTTTATCTGTTCCCCTTTGGGAATTAAACATTTGCATTGTGACAAGTAATCTGTACTGCTGTTGTTGTATATCTCCACATTCAGTACATCTGGTAAAACATTCCGCAATAATTACTACATTTCTGCTACGCTATCGACTAGGGGGAAATTTGTGATCCGTCTGACCTGGAAAGTTTTTGTTTTGTATGAGTTTCAGTGCTATTTGCTTGCACGTGCATAATCCCCGCGCGCGTTAACGCATATTTAATGAAACACGTGATAGGTATATAAGTATATTGGTATACTTGACTTGGACAACCTTTTTGACAATGACAGTATATATATATATATATATATATATATATATATATATATATATATATATATATATATATATATATATATATATATATATATATATATATATTGTTCCACGATAGGTACAAACTTTAAACTTGCACTACGATTGTGATTTTTCATTGGCTTTCTAATGGTATATAGCATAAATCTCTCTGTTAAGTATTTCAAAATGTATCTAAAAATTTCTGAACAATACATATAGAGTACAAGACTTACAACTAACAATAACATGACTACATGTATATGGTTGTTTTATTGAAGAGTACGGTAAAAATGTTGTGTAGAAGTTGGCCATAGCAACTGGTCATGCTATGCAAATTATGAAACAATTTACATATTCAGATCTTTAGAAATGTATTGTTTTCAAAATATGCAGATGTTTAAAATTAGCATAGCATGACCAGTTGCTAAGGCCAGCTTCGCCACTGGTGTTAGAAATGCATGTAAGAAATCGTGTGTAAGAGGACTATTCAACGTTTCGAACCTTATCCTGCGTGATCGACTCAAAATAAATCATACTCATACTCATCTGATTGACAGGCTCGCGTTTTTGTTTTGTTTTTCGCCAAGGCGCCATGCCAAAAGTGAAATGTTCCGACCACGATATCTTTTGAAGTACTAACTCTAAGAACTCATTCTACATATCTAATGAAAGCTTGATTAACAGCCTTTGACATACCTACAAAAATATTTTTGTAACTGATAGCTAACAGCTTGAAAAAAGCGACAACGACGCTTGGATTGAATTCACAAACTCCGAGTAAATATTTTAGATATTAAGACGACGATATCTTTTGAACTACTAACCTTAGAAAATCATACAAAACATCAAATGAAAGCCTGAATAACATACTCGGACATGTTTGCAAAACTATCTTTGTAACTGATTAACAGGTTTAAAAAAGCGAAAACGCGTTTACCTTTAGTTTTGACGCCACGTACACAGTAAAAACTGACTGGTTAAAACAACAAAAAAAAAAAAGTTAACTGGATGCACCTGAGAGAACCAGTTTAAAAAGGTTGTTTCAACCAACATAAGTTTGGTTATAATAACCAATAACTTTTTGGTTGAAACAACCAATATTTTGGTTAAAACAACCACTATGATTTAAATATGGGTTGTTTTTACCAATAAAATGGTTAAGTAGATGCACTTGAGACAACCAATAAAAAACGGTTACAATATTTGATGTTTGCAAGAAAATCTGACAACAAACAAATAATAGCTTAACGTTTTATTCACTAGAATACTAACAAAATCAGACTATTAAATTAATGAGGCAATAAATACAGTAAAATAATAGAGCTGTTCAATAAATACTAGAAATAAATAAAATAATTGTTCATTGAATAAGAGAAAGAAAATATTCAACACCCATTGGCAAGACACTTGAATTTTGGGTAATGAGTAAATGTTCCAAGAACAAAAACACATTCTTGCTGTGCCCAGTGGCACCCTTGGGATACTGTGCATTAAAAACATAATAAGATGACATCAAACTAATGATCGCATTGAATATCTTATTAGTTTTAAATTTGCAGACAACCATTCCTTCTGCTGCCAAAGTAATGGAATGGAGGTCATCTAATGAGCCACTTGATAACAACTTGGGAGTTGAGCACTGTTTCACCTTATCCTCAACATTCTCTGTGGTGCCTCCCTGAAAATTAACAAAAACAGAACAATTATGGACGCCACCTTGACAGACACTGTGCAGTACACTTTAAATAAAATCAGAATACTAGGCTACATAAAACCAAGATAAAATAAACCAATACTTACAGGCACAATTTCCCAAAAATGTTCACCAATTTCATACTTGATGGTCTTCTTGTCTCCAAGTACATGTGGAAGCGAAGCCATTATACACCGGTTTTCAATTTCTGAAATTGCAATTGCAGCATATGCTTCAGTATGGATGTGGTCTCCTGCTTATGACCTCATTATTAAACACACATAAACTGCAACACGTTCTAATGACAAATGTTAGCCAACAGGTTCGAAAGCCATATAGTTCTTATAATACACTACACACACATAAAATTAACCCTGAACTCTACCTGTCCCATACACACCAAAATTACTAACAATAACCTGTTACAATATCGCCTGTGTAAATGCAAATCACTAACTTCTCAGCGTTCCTATTTTATGAGAGCCTGTAGGCAGGCCTCATTAATATGTTTTTGTGCCTGCGAGCAGAAATTAGAAGTTGGAAATGTGCTGCAAAATTTGTGTTCCTTTTCAAGTTTTAGTTAACACAGTTTTAATAATTACAATCATGGAAATAATAGACGTAGACTTCTTATAAAAAGCATGTCCTTTTAGCATTGTTGGAGGCCAGTTGTTAAAGATTTAAATATTCTGCCAAAATAGTTTGAAATAGTCCCCCCTCCCCCCGAAACACAATGTTGATCATAACATAAACCTCTGGATGTGATTTCATGCACACATCATCATCAACATTGTGTAGGGGGAGGGGACATTCGGGAAATTATTAGATAGTCTACGAGTTAATTTCCAAGATTGTAGCTAAAAAATAAAAAATAAAAATGTGCCTACACAAATTGAAAATGTGCCTGCGAACTGCCTGTAGGACATGGAACATCCTTCCTATTGAAATGCAACTTTAAAATGTCACCTAAACATTTAGTGTAACACTGCCCGAGGATTGACTGGATATCCACACTGCCATAATCAGTTATTCAATTAGATAATTATATTTCCCTCCTTTTAGTTCATAACCCCTTTTCCTAATCATCTGGGCCTGCAGTAATTGGCGTAAGCTGTTGCGGTATCCCTGCCACATACAATCTTTTCTATTGTGTGCATCTTTGTAATTGTAGATGTGTGAAGTTGATCGTCCTGTAGTCTTGAGAAAGACTATTGTTGGTGACGGCGTGGCCGTCGAAATGTCAGTCACAACAATCTGGATGATCAACTTCACACATCTAATGATATTCCTAGGTTCAAACCATTTACTTTGTAATTGTATGTACCTATAACCTTAAAGTTACTTGTAAATGTGGCAAATTAAATGCGCACACACACATATATATATATATCCACCTTGTTTATCCACAGCATCAATATCTTCCAGGGCCATTAAGTTGCACTGCACTTCAACACTTTTGCTTTTCTTGAGTGCTGACAATATATTTGGCTTCTTAATTTCCCAGGTTCTTCTCATCTCTTTTAACATATCTTCTCTGCCCAAAATTCTTCCCAACTCTGCTTTCATCTAAAGTAACACATAAAAAGAAATTATTTTAGTACAGTGCTTTTTTACAAGCAAGGGTTCCCAGCTATCCTACATAAAGTGACTTCTGAAAACCCATATTTGTAGACACTCAAGCGTGAAGGCCTGTTAACCATCACCAAAAGGCCTTGGGTTTGCATTTTTCGCAACTGATCTCGGGTGAGGCTAAGCTTAGAAATTGTTGACACTCGTAAAAATCTTTAAAATAAAAATCTTTAAAAATCTTTCACATGTTATT
Source organism: Chrysogorgia sp. JL179-B06 (assembly GCA_035772405.1). NCBI lineage: Eukaryota > Metazoa > Cnidaria > Anthozoa > Scleralcyonacea > Chrysogorgiidae > Chrysogorgia > Chrysogorgia sp. JL179-B06. Next base: position 953,282 of record JAYKKM010000207.1, read on the forward strand.
GAGTGTAAATGCCAATATTACTGTTTAAATGTATGTTGTTCAAACTGGAAGTAAGATGATTCATGGTATGGCCTTTAGTTCCCAACTCATCAAGAAATACTGTAATGTGGTACAATCTAAAGCAGCTTCACTTAAGCCAGTTTAAATTATACATTACATAAACAAATAATTTCCCAACGCAACCAGGTGATAAATCAGACATAATTTGACGCTACTCTGGCTTTAGAAAGTTTTTTGAACGTAACTTAAAAGTTACTGTCCATGACCCAAGACACTAGATTGAAGTGTTGAAACATTGGGACATCGGCAGTAACTTTTAAGTTACGGTCAAAAAACTTTTTAAAGCCAGAGTAGCGTCAGTCAAACTATGTCTGATAGATTATATAATTAAATTCAGAAAAAGCGAAATGTAAACGAACACTGGACAATAAATACCATAAAAGAAACAACATATAACATGTAAGTTACTACTGGTATTTATGAAAATATCGTGTTTAGTCCATAGCCTACAGGTACATAAGGGAAAAGTTTGTCATCAGTCTTTATTGTACAAACCTCTACCTGCCGAGTCACTAAGTACAGTCAAGACTTCAGGCAAACATTCCCCCTTCACCACATTTGGCAAACAACATATTATTATTATATAAGTCTTTCATACATTCCAACCCTCCCTTTTTATGCACCTAATGATAGTTTGGTTTATTTTAGCTAACCTCAATTCCTTTGCTATCCTTTAAGGGTAATCTTGAAGAAGCTTCCAAACTCTAGTGTTATCCAACAAGACATCTCTCCTTCGTTTAGCGAATGTGTTCTCCATTAAAACTTTGATCTTCACCAAATCATGTGAGCGCTTGTTGAACATTCCCACAAGCTCTTTCCGTTGGTTCTCCATAGTCTCTAGTGTTTCCCCTTCGGGAATTACAGGAAGTGTCGCAAACGTTCCTGTGTTACTCCTTTTCCGTCCTGGTTTTCCTTTAGGAACGACAACACCTTCTTCTTGAAACTTTCTTTTGTCTTTACGTGCTGCCCTCCTTAAATTCAAAATTCTGTCCTCGATCTTCTTAGCCCATATTTGCTAAAAATTACACAAAGCAGAACATGGTTGATTAAAAATAATTCCAACACAGGTCTCAAAATGCAACCAGTTATGACCAAATTTGTCAATAAATATGTGTCAAATATACTTTAAATATTGGATTCATGGTTGTTTTGATCAAGTGGGTCTGAGTTTTGATCAAGTGGGTCTGATACAAAAGTCAACAACCTCTCATTACACTCAATGCAATGAGGTTGTTTTACACATTCAAATTGTGGATAGTTTGTATAATACTGGTAACAAGACAAAGTATGGTTACTACTTCATGTTAGGATCACAAAAATGGTTTTGGACAACATTTTGGTTAGGATTATAGTTGTATTGGGAACAGGCTTACATTAAGTAACCAGCTTTAGCCATACATGAAGTACCTACCCAAAGTACTGTGAACAAGATAAGCGAAGGAAAACCAAAAAAATATTTCACATTGTGAGCCAATAAGAATGTGTCTTTTATAGAGACAATTCTCATAATTTGCCTTGACAAGTGTTTGCCTCAGCAAAAGAATGACAAAGAAAAATATAGTTGTGCTTGTCTTAGACATTTCTGTCTAATTTAAATTATGAGGATTGTTATACGCATGTGGAAAAATTAAGAGCAGAGATAAAACAGGTCTAAACAGGTGTGCTACATAGGCAGTGTAGAATAGAAATGGTTCGAAAGTCTAATGTTTCAAGTGAAAGCCCTTTGTCAGAGAGAAACATAAAATGAAAAGAAGAATGCTTGAATATAAACTTATATAGGTAAGACATATTTTGATGCTACTCTGGCTTAAAAGTTACTCGTAACTTAAAAGTTACTGTCCATTACCCAACATTTCGACACTCCAATCTACTGTCTTCATCAGGGCCGGGTGATCGTTGTAAAGTTAGGGTCCCTATTTATACCATCACAGAACCAATGATGTTATCTTTTAATAAGATGCAAATAAGCTTCTGGTAATAAACCACTGTCATCGCGATTAGGGATGAGCCGATAACGAAAAATCCAATTTACCGATACGATAAATTCCGATATGATTTGCAGGCTTATCGGCCGATATATCGGTAGTAACCGATATTGGTCGTCAAGAATATTTAGAACTTAAATTTAGGCAAAACGTATTAAACAAGAACTGATAGACCAGTAAAAGAAACGTGATTACAATATTTTATGTACTCTAGTAATCAATTTAATTGGGAAAGTATAATGTATAGTATAAAGTATCATGTATTTGGGATAAAGTATAAAGTACGGTAAATGACTATAACTGGCTTTTAAAATATGTTATACTGCAATCGCGCGATTTTAAGAAGAAAAATAATTGAAAAAATTAAAATGTTCTTGTAACACTGTGGAATGTTCTAGAACTAAAAGGTAAGGTATTCTTTGCCTAAGATGATGTGATCGGTAGGCATTTGCAAAACGGAATTAAAGTAATGAAATCTCAACCTAGCGAGAAAAACGTCATGTTGAACCTGATGCGCTAATCAAATTAAATTAAAAATTAAATTTGACAGTCTCATTGTGGAACAGAATGCGTCTTATAAACAAGTTGGCGTTTTTCTTGATAAATGAAGGAAATATCAACAGAAAAAAGCCAGCATCAGGGCAGCATGTTATTTATCGGAAACGCCGATATATGCCGATATATATTAATGTTATCGGCCGATAAGCCTGAAAGTTGCCGATTATTGGCTTCTACCGATAAATATCCGATTATCGGCTCATCCCTAATAGCGATTCAATGAGGCGTGGGCGCTATTGATATGCCTCCTGACAACGTTCGGTATGTGATGGTAGTGTGGATTAGTGAGTAGTATAGAACATGGGGGTACGAGGACAGTTTTCCAAAAGTCAGATCCATTTTTCAGAATCTGACGATTTTCCAAAAGTCAGATCCATTATGAATATACATGTTTGGAAAACTGTGCTGGTAGCCCCATGTTGTATCGTTTTTGTATCGATCGTTTATCCATTAAAACTTTGATCTTCACCAAATCATGTGAGCGCTTGTTGAACATTCCCACAAGCTCTTTCCGTTGGTTCTCCATAGTCTCTAGTGTTTCCCCTTCGGGAATTACAGGAAGTGTCGCAAACGTTCCTGTGTTACTCCTTTTCCGTCCTGGTTTTCCTTTAGGAACGACAACACCTTCTTCTTGAAACTTTCTTTTGTCTTTACGTGCTGCCCTCCTTAAATTCAAAATTCTGTCCTCGATCTTCTTAGCCCATATTTGCTAAAAATTACACAAAGCAGAACATGGTTGATTAAAAATAATTCCAACACAGGTCTCAAAATGCAACCAGTTATGACCAAATTTGTCAATAAATATGTGTCAAATATACTTTAAATATTGGATTCATGGTTGTTTTGATCAAGTGGGTCTGAGTTTTGATCAAGTGGGTCTGATACAAAAGTCAACAACCTCTCATTACACTCAATGCAATGAGGTTGTTTTACACATTCAAATTGTGGATAGTTTGTATAATACTGGTAACAAGACAAAGTATGGTTACTACTTCATGTTAGGATCACAAAAATGGTTTTGGACAACATTTTGGTTAGGATTATAGTTGTATTGGGAACAGGCTTACATTAAGTAACCAGCTTTAGCCATACATGAAGTACCTACCCAAAGTACTGTGAACAAGATAAGCGAAGGAAAACCAAAAAAATATTTCACATTGTGAGCCAATAAGAATGTGTCTTTTATAGAGACAATTCTCATAATTTGCCTTGACAAGTGTTTGCTTCAGCAAAAGAATGACAAGGAAAAATATAGTTGTGCTTGTCTTAGACATTTCTGTCTAATTTAAATTATGAGGATTGTTATACGCATGTGGAAAAATTAAGAGCAGAGATAAAACAGGTCTAAACAGGTGTGCTACATAGGCAGTGTAGAATAGAAATGGTTCGAAAGTCTAATGTTTCAAGTGAAAGCCCTTTGTCAGAGAGAAACATAAAATGAAAAGAAGAATGCTTGAATATAAACTTATATAGGTAAGACATATTTTGATGCTACTCTGGCTTAAAAGTTACTCGTAACTTAAAAGTTACTGTCCATTACCCAACATTTCGACACTCCAATCTACTGTCTTCATCAGGGCCGGGTGATCGTTGTAAAGTTAGGGTCCCTATTTATACCATCACAGAACCAATGATGTTATCTTTTAATAAGATGCAAATAAGCTTCTGGTAATAAACCACTGTCATCGCGATTAGGGATGAGCCGATAACGAAAAATCCAATTTACCGATACGATAAATTCCGATATGATTTGCAGGCTTATCGGCCGATATATCGGTAGTAACCGATATTGGTCGTCAAGAATATTTAGAACTTAAATTTAGGCAAAACGTATTAAACAAGAACTGATAGACCAGTAAAAGAAACGTGATTACAATATTTTATGTACTCTAGTAATCAATTTAATTGGGAAAGTATAATGTATAGTATAAAGTATCATGTATTTGGGATAAAGTATAAAGTACGGTAAATGACTATAACTGGCTTTTAAAATATGTTATACTGCAATCGCGCGATTTTAAGAAGAAAAATAATTGAAAAAATTAAAATGTTCTTGTAACACTGTGGAATGTTCTAGAACTAAAAGGTAAGGTATTCTTTGCCTAAGATGATGTGATCGGTAGGCATTTGCAAAACGGAATTAAAGTAATGAAATCTCAACCTAGCGAGAAAAACGTCATGTTGAACCTGATGCGCTAATCAAATTAAATTAAAAATTAAATTTGACAGTCTCATTGTGGAACAGAATGCGTCTTATAAACAAGTTGGCGTTTTTCTTGATAAATGAAGGAAATATCAACAGAAAAAAGCCAGCATCAGGGCAGCATGTTATTTATCGGAAACGCCGATATATGCCGATATATATTAATGTTATCGGCCGATAAGCCTGAAAGTTGCCGATTATTGGCTTCTACCGATAAATATCCGATTATCGGCTCATCCCTAATAGCGATTCAATGAGGCGTGGGCGCTATTGATATGCCTCCTGACAACGTTCGGTATGTGATGGTAGTGTGGATTAGTGAGTAGTATAGAACATGGGGGTACGAGGACAGTTTTCCAAAAGTCAGATCCATTTTTCAGAATCTGACGATTTTCCAAAAGTCAGATCCATTATGAATATACATGTTTGGAAAACTGTGCTGGTAGCCCCATGTTGTATCGTTTTTGTATCGATCGTTTAAGCTATTTGAGATGACTGAAAAACCGCAACTCTCTGTTATGACTGGTCATCCTTTTCCCCAATACAGTATGTTTAAACCTCTCGTCTAGTTCCTCACGTTCTACACTACTCTTAGCGAAGAGTTGTCGTTTGAGCGCTCTAATCTGGTAGATAAACGACAACTCTTTGTTGAGTCTCGTTATCTTTTCCTCCACTGATTCCCCACGTTCTACACTACTCTCCAAGGCTCCAGCGATCATTACTGTGTGCGAGCGCTGGAGCCTTGAAGAGTAGTGTAGAACACGGCGGTACAAGGACGGTTTTCCAAAAGTCGGATCCATTAGGAATCTACACGATTTGGAAAAGTGCGTTAGTACCCCCATGTTCTTCGCTGTCGTGGTTTTTAGGTCCCATGTGTTGGTTAAGTTTGTGACTGCCGCCGTGTAGGACCTGTTGGTTGGTATCACTATATTAATAGACAGTGTTGTACCCATATTATTCGTTACACACGTGCTTACCCATAGTGTCGCGCCCGTCTTCTTTGCTAGACTCGGGGGGCTTAGCAGAGTGGTTGTACACGTGCTTACCCACAGTGATTCCACCAGATAAAATGCCGATTAGTGGCAAGTAGGGTCTTACTTTCTCGACTATGCGATGTACGTCACGTTTTAAGAGCTCGTCTTTCTTTAGTTCGTTGGCTAGCTCTTCAGGGTTTTCGATAGCGTTGAATCCTCCAAGAGTACTACTAAACTACTAATAAGTAGGTCAGTCAGGAACTCGTTAGCTTTTTGCATCCTTTTACGTTCGTACTCGACGTACAGTTTGTCTATTGCTTTGCTTGATGCTTTTTTAATGTAAGCAACCGATTTGTTCAGTTCTCCATCCTCAGCGAGTTTAGTCAGCTCGTCTCGTTTTTTGTCCACACCAGTTTGCGCGGTGTCGTCGACTTGCGGAGTGTCGTCGACTTGTGGTGTGTCGTTTACTTCTTCCGCAACAGTGGATTCTGCGTCTTGTATCTCTTCAATGAGATCGTCAATTGGTTCAAGATTTTTTGTCTTGCGCTTTGGCATGTCCTGTAACATACAGTATGTTTTATTTTCGCGGAATAACTACTTCGTACGAGTACGGGTGTCTTAGAAGTATCTCCAATCTTGCGTACTCGTTGTCTTTCAACTGTTTTATTATTTTCTCGATCTCCGTTTTATCTACTCCGTTGAGATAATCGTCTACGATGATTCTCATATCGTTTCTGTTAGGGTTGTAGAATGTCACTAACTTTGAGATGTTCTCACGATATGGTTTACAAATTGAGGTTAGTTGTTGTGTTATGACGATTGTGGACAGGTTGTAGTGTCTAGCACTAAAGGCTAGTTTGACTAGCTCACTTGTTCTGTTTTTTACGTCCTGCCCGCTAGCACAATCGTCTAATATTATCAACGAGTTGGTACCTTTGTAAGTTACGTATTTGAAAATTACGTTGACTTTGTCCTGCTCACACTGAATAGCGATAAAGTCTGGATCTTTTATGAATTTCCATTCTTTGTACGTCTCGTTCCATTCAAATGTCGGACATATGAGAATGATGTAATCGAAGTGATTCATATATTCTTTCTCTATCATGTCCAAGAGGTAACGCGTTTTGCCGCAGGCTGTCATACCAACAATCAGCATGTTAAAAGGTGTTTCCATATGTAATACTCCACGTATTAGTACTGGATTGATTGTAGATCGTTGTTGATGAGGTTTACGAGACCGTCGGAGAGCATGAATATTCTACACATGACGTTCGCTGCCGTGGCTTTTTCAGTGATTTCCATCAATATTCCTGACTGGGTGTTCACGATCTTTTTTCCAGTTGCGACCTTCGCGTTATCTTCGATAGACCTAAGGTCAACAACCAAAGCGAAACCATCTTTGTAGAACCTTTGGATAGTCATATGCTGGTCGGAGTCTAGTTTTTTTCCGAACAACCGTTTTGCTTCTACCCAGAGTCTTGATTTCGGTATTCCTTGACTGTAGACCATGTTTGGCACGCCTTCTATGGTGACTCTATGTTTGGGTAGACGAATACCTCACTATCAGTTCTCGTTTTGTTTGTGAAGAGTAGAACGACGGCTTTCATCGATTTTCTCGGCAGGTTAATATTCTCGTTTACGAGTGTGATTCCTTTGTCCCACTCCACAGTCTTCATTAGTGTGACATGTTCATACGATAGAGATCTACCGGACGCATACAAAGACGATACTTCGTTAGCGATCTCTTGACTCTCGATAGTTTCGTACTCCAACTCAAGGTTCTCCAACGTGTAGCCAGCCACAGCTGATCCAGATTGGGCCACCATAATATCAGACGCTTTGGGGAGTGTGATTATGTAATCGAAATTGTTGTTCATGTTGTATGGTGCGTACAGACCGTGATCTTCTATGATCTTGTATCGAACCTTTTGTTTGGTGCCATGAATAGAGAACATCAGACCATCGCTAACTTTTTGTGTGTCTCCACTGGCCGCGCCGCTGTCGTCCTTCGAGACTAGCTTTCGAAGGTTCTCGTTTGCTAGGCCGTATTCGACCATCTGAATTCGTTCACTGTTGGATTTCCACAGGTCTTTATACGTGCCGATGACGCTTTCGCCACTGTTGTCGTACACGGACTCACCTGCTAATTTTATCACCAGTCTCTCGAGTAGTAGTCTCGAAAGGTTGTTAAGAAACCACGATTTCGCGTTCGAACTTTTGAAGTCGAATAGAAGATGGAGACTGGAGGGTACCAAACAAGTGTTACCATTTGTTTTCGGGATGTCGATGCTCCCTCGGGATGTCGAGCTCCTCCCCTGGGTTGGCTTTGTTGGGGTTCAGCGTTATGACGTGACAGGTTCTTGTGCCTTTGATAGTAGATATTCCACGACGTCTATGTCCAGGAAGCAACTCGTTTTCGTTCGTGTTCATGCCGTATATTGTAACGTATGTTTCATTTGTACTGGTCGTAGACGAACCAGGCTAGTGCTATTGCTAGGATCCATAAATTAGATGCTAAGCAAGATATGCCTTTAGCTCCCCACTTTAGCACAGTCGCCACCACGTTTAGTAGCCCAGCCAGTAGAGGGCCAGCCTTTGTGGCTAGGTTAGCTATGGCTTGGCCACCTTTGAAGACAACGCTTCTAGCGGATATTATAATTGTAGTGATAAAAGAGGCTATGGTTATTCCTAAAGCCGAGGCGCCTAACCAATTTTCTTTGAACCACTCCTTTATTATTTGTAACCGAGTGACGTCCTCTTCTTGTCGCTCCCTTACAGTCTCAAGTTCCAATTGCCCTAAGGTTCTGTCCCTAGCTGTCTTGAGACCTGCCAATCGTTCGTTCAACTCGAGTTCCTCTATGGAGTCGACTTCCTCTCTGTTAAGAAGGTCTCCAGTCTCGTTGATAGTGTCCTGAAAATGATCGGCTTGTGTTTTTAGAAATTGTGGTCTAGTGGTTGGATCGAGTGTGTTGTTTGGGGTTAAGACGCCTCGTAGCTCGCGATTCTCTGTGTCTGTTAGACCTACTATTGGTGAGTCGTCGGGGTTTGCGTCAATCATCGGTTGTCCTCTACTTGTCTTGTCCCTTTCAACGACTTTGCCAATAAGACTTAGGAACTGTGTCAGCGCCTTATCGTTTCTCGTTGTTTTGTTAATAGCTAAACGACCATCCTTATTTCGTTTTAAGACGACGTGTGGTTTACCTCGCTCGCTATTTTCCAAAACAGGTTTGTACTCGACGTTATTACTCCTTGCCCTTACGTATGAGTTTTTAATTAACTCGAGTACGTTTTCGTCGTGCATATTGAGATCTATGTCATATGTCTCTCTCATAAACCGACTCAAAGTCGTATGCAAGTCGTTTTCAGGGTGGTTAAGGATATCGACGTTTGGTAAGTTTTCGACTGAAGGGACCTTCATGACGTCGCCACTACCCTTGTTGGTGATTGTCACCGTTTTCCCGTCGTCATCGTCTGCGAATGATGTGTCTGCTTCTCTTTCACCACGTAAACGATCAATATACTCCATCCTAATCTTCGTATCTTCCAGCCTATCAGGGTCGTCGTTGCGTAGAAGACCCAATCTCTCATTGGCGAGTGTGTCATACTCGTTGTCCAGGGTGGTGTCATCCATAACATTGTATTCTGGATACTCGTTACGTTCTTGCATTTCGATGTCATCGTATCCTCCTTCAGCCATTCATACACTACTCGATGTTTTGAATATCGCTTTCTGGTATCCATGAGTTGTGTTTACTGTCGTAGCCAAGCCACTTGACTAAAACCATCTTTTTACATCCCACCTTCTTTCTCTTTAGTATCTTCTCAACCTTGTAAACGTCGTCTTTTTTATCGACAGCTGACAACTCTTCTTCGTAAAACTTACCGATGATGGATTCCCCTTCGTGGTCCTCTATCTCGTACGTGTTAGGGTCGCCACGTATAACTTTCGACACTTTGGACAGTTCTTCAGTGAAGTTAGCTTCATACCGTTTTGTGAAAATACTTTTGTACTTTGATATCCTAACAGTGTCGCCTACTATGAACTTTGGTAGTGGACACCCACCGAAATGGTGCCCAAACAATGTCGTCCATACTTTGTTTTCGTTTTTCTTACTAACGTCTTTAGGTTTCATTAGAATAGTACTGTGTTTGGTATCGTTGTAATTTTCAACGAGCTGGTCCAAAATGCCAATCCACTTGTACGTTCCTTTGCTGTAGAAGTACTTCCACATAGACGTCTTAAGTGTTCTGTTGAACCGTTCCACGACTGCTGCCTTTTTGTCGGAGTTTGTGCTGAAGTACTTCATATCGTGTTTCTCCAATAGATTTCTCACACCAACGTTGTAGAATTCCTTACCATCGTCAAACTGGACCAGCTTTGGATACTCGCCAAATCTAACCTTAGCCTTCTCCAATAACCTTGCGACAGCGTACAGTCATGTTTTTCGTGTCTTTCCTGTAGACAGGTATTGCGAAAGCGTACCTGCTAAGGATCTCAGTGGCTGTTAGTATCCAGTAGTACCCGTTGTTCTTGTGCTTGTACTTGCCCATGTCGACCAAGTCCATCTGTATCTGCTCGCCCAGATAGTCAACAAACGTTTGTCTAAACTTGTGTTTCTTAACAACTGGTTTGTACCTAGTGTATGTGTCTTGGGATTTTAGCCAGTCCTTTATCATTGTCCTACTAACGTTTAGGCCGTCTTCCAATGCTCTTTGGTACAGTCTCTCGGCAGACTGGTAACCAGTTGATGGGTTGTAGTAAATGTCTCTTAGTTCTTGCTCCGTATCCATATACACTACATTATGTATAAATCTAGCAATACATCACCAACGTTAACACTGTTATCGTCCTGATCTGTTATCTTGAAATCTAGTTAATTGATGACTCCTTTGTTTATTGAGATTTTCGACTCAATGTCAAAGAAATGTTGAACAGAACCCTTTAGTGTCTGCGTGCTAGTTATTGGTAACGCTACAATACAATTACTTTTGTCACCATTAAATATGTTTTTGGATCTGTCCACAATATTAGATGTCACTTGTATGTATTTCAATCCTCTGTTGACGTTCACAACATTGGGGCTGTTTTTGTGGTGTTTATTGTAGTGTTTTCGTCAAATCCTAAGAGTTGTCCAAATTTAAACAGTTCTATTTGTTGATCAGTTATTATCGTACACGTTGAGTCATATTTGTTAGCTACTAGCTTGACGTCTCCTAACTCTTTCAAGTCGTCAGCAATCATTTTAAAGGTGTGATACCCAGGGCTGAAAACGTGGTCACTAACTGTTGTAACTTATCTTGTCGTTAACAGCTGAGGCTACGTTAACGTAGTTCCAAAAGATGGTCGCCTTTTTCACTAGTAGGTAAGGGTCTGGGTTAATTGCTAGAATTGACTCTTGTAGGTCTACAGTTTTCGTTGGACCCCTAATTAACACTGACACTCTGGTCATATAACGTACCCTATGTTATGATGGACGAGTTTAGAAGAAAGTATCCTTATGTTGACGAGAGTAGGTTTTTTCTTGACGTTGACGACAATATGCACAAACACGTATTCTTCGTGACGAGAACTAACAGTGGTGACGTTGAGGTAGACTCAAAAAAATTTAAGAGTAACTCGGAGTACACTAAGTATCTAACGATAAACAAACCAGTAGACATTGATGTGTTGATCAGACGCTACTACGGGGATAACTATGACAAAGCGACTAAGAATTCGAGAGACGCTATCAAGAAGGCCAAGTCGGACTTTGTAAAAAAGTATCCCTACGCCACACTGACCAAGTTTTGTTTCGAGCCCATCCAAACACGACAAGGTGACGTGACAAGGTGACGTGACAAGGGTCGATGTCTACTTCATCAACAACGACATACTATCGACTAATATTACCAACAATATATTTAAAAATGACAAGAGTATGTGGAAGTGGCTGCACAATAGCAAGTTCCCAATAGTTCTCTCTGGTGGAACTATCCAACCACTACCAAAAGGTCGCAAGAACCACTGGGGACTTTGGGATGGCTATCCAACGGAAAACGTGTTGAACTACCCAGTGAATAACTTTAGAATCTTCGTTAGTCAAAAGAGCTACTTTCTCTCAAAGCTACCAATATTTCAAATCACCACGTCAAAGACAAAGTGGGACGACAACGAGAGCTACTACAGGGTCGTGTTTGCAACGTATTGTGCAAGTTTCTGTTGTGGAGTGTCGTTGCCACACTTGTCGCCCTCACAAGAAGTCCACCCTGTTATCACGAGTGTAATGAGGTTCCATCTGTACTTTACCGTTAGAAGACTTCTCAGAAGGATGGAAGGTGGCGAGAGTATGGGGCGAGAGTATGGGATCGATAAGTAGAGAGTTTGATGCTGGAGAATTGTATGGTAAGACAGACAAGATTCCTAGAATACATTACTACCAGGGTAAAGTCCTTGCTGATGGTACAACAGGTGAGGAGAGAGTCTACACGATTAACGACGTTAAGAACGACTACAAACGATACGTTCCTCTGGTGTCGAATGGTCTCACCAACATTGGGAGACAATATAAATCAATATAAATTAATATAAATAATAATAATCAATATAAATAATAATCAATATAAATCAGTCCATAATGTTTAGTTAACTTGAAATAGCCACACCCATTTGCCACGCCCTTTTGTCGGCAAATGTTATACTCACACCCCCCCTGCTTAAACCGCTTCGCGACGGCCCTGGTGATTAGTAGTTATTTATGAAAAGATTTTGCCGTACATACTGTAAAGACGTTTTGATACCAGTTGCTTCTAGTCCTTGCAAAACTTCACTATATAAAAAAGTGTGAGCTTAGTGTGATTTATGTGATGAAAGCATAGTACAGTACCAGCATTGCAAGTTCCTATCTTAATGATGGATGTTTTCATTTGGTTGTATAGCCTGTACACATATCTGAGTAACTGAGTTCCGGACTTAGACAGAGTCTGTTTTGTCAAATTAATGCATTTTAAGTGGCACTTGAAATGGAACGCTTGGTCAGAGAAAATATTTACATAGCCAGCGAAGGCTCAACCCTAGCCATCGTTGACTACCATAATAAGTAAAAAGTACAGTACTGATTGAACAGAAGTTCATTACTCTTTCAATCAAACACTTTGAGTTTTTTTATGAGATTTATGTAACTTTGTGAATCATTCCAATCTTTGAGAAATTTGAAATTACTTATCAAAAAAGGACATTCCGTAGGATTTATAACATAAAGGAAATAATAATTTCCCATCTATTCTAACAGGAAAGTAAATATTTCGAGGAGGTGAAATACAACATTTTACTAAACCAAATATGTCCTTGATTTTCATTTTATCACAATCTTCACTCAGTAAAATAGTAGGATGACCAACAGGAAAATCATAATTTTTTTGTACATAGGGGTATAGCCATGTAAAATCTACATAACTTATTCGTTCGTTGGGTTTTGTTTCTTTAAATAAACATACTGGGGAAGTTCTCCCACCATATAGTGCGTCACGTGGTGTTAAAGGAGTAAACGGATAAAATTTTCTTTTCAATTAATTGTTTCTGTGTATATTTTTTTTCTTCTAAATAATCACATTCCCACATCTCGATTAATTTGTAACCGACATTTTTTATTGTCCAAGAAAAACGTTGCGTATTTGCATATAAATTACTAAATTTTTCGTTTGCAAGAACGTTTAATGCGTAGGGGTCAAAACATTTGGGACATCTGTGGTAAAAACAACCATGAAATTGATATATCGTATCATTATAAAAACCATCGACAAAACGTCCTAGAATTTTGTTTTCACCATTTTGTGAACAGATATATTCTAAATTTCCTCCCAATTCTCGATTAATTTCATCTAACCAATCAATAGCAATTAAACTTTATTTTACACATCCCCTATACCCCGAAGCAGGAATAATTCCTACACAATTTAAAAAAATAAATTAAGTCTATACACTTTCAAAGCTAAACTAGCAATTGTAATACAATTCTTTGCATAAAAGGGTGTAATATGACCAATTGCACCTATCATTGTAGCAAATTTAACACAACCCTTTCTTAAAATATCTACATCACTACAACAATAATAATAAATCTCTTTACGCAATATATATATTTTTATTTTTTTCTAAATACCATTTTTCAAATTCATTAAGTGTTGCTGTATTCATATTTTTCGTATAAAAAATTTTCGGTCTACAATTTCACCCTCATAAGTTAAATCGTAAAATTCATAAGGATGAAATCCCTTACATTCCCCTTGGAGAGCCATTGCTTTTGGAATATCTGCTAATTTCATACTTAAAAACAAATAACTATCTAGTATTCTAATATTTTGTTCTTTAATTATTAAACTCATTATTTTAGTACCGTTCATTATAGTATTCGGTATTATCTGTTTTATTTCTAAAAAATATTTTAAAATAAAAATCGTATCAAATCTACCCCCGTTATGAGCTATCCAAACGGAATTTGTTTGTTCAAACATAAATTCACATAAAGTTTCAATAACATTGTTATCAAAAATAAATTGTCTATTCCCACAACAACTAACTTTTTCAATAGTATTATAGATAATTTCTTGATCATCCTTTTTCAAAAATTTTTGTTTTTTTAAATTCAATATGTTGACATTTTTTACATACTTTTTGGACAATACAATAAAAAGGTACGAGCAATTTAGTTTTGTTTACTTTTGTTTCAAAATCAAAAAAAAATAAAGTGGGTTCACTTTCTTCACCTTTGTTATATTCATATGAAATGGTTTCACATAACAAAAATGGGGTTGTTTCATGTATTTATCACAATGAAAACAAAATCGTCACCAGAAGAAGTGGTTATATCTCTTAGCGGTATTGTTCGTGGTAGCAAGTATAAAAAAGATGATTATGTTGCAATTGAATCCACCCTAGCCTGCGGAAGCAGCCGCCTATTACCTTGCGCCTGCACGCGTCACCGCTGACACACCCGCAAGGAAATAGGGTCTGCGTCACGAGAGCAAAAATTCCATACTGATGACGTCTCCATGCCCTGTTAATTTATTATTTAATTATGCGAATAAATTGAAATTGACAATTGTCAATCATATCCAACAACATGAATATTGAGAGTGTTCATGATCAAAAATTATGTATACTCTGTCAAACTTGCACGAAAGAAGGTTCGCGTTATATTATTCATCCTAAAGGATATTCTAACAAGGCAACTAGTACGTTTCAAAGTCTACCGGATGAAATAAAGGCTGTTTTCAAGTTTGACAGCGGCAATTTCTTGTGTAGAACGTGCTGCAAAGTGCTCGAGAAAAGAGAAAAAATCGCGCGTAACTTGGAAGCTGAAGATAAGAAAATATTATCATATGGCTCTGGAAATGTTAGCGATTCTAATACGCAGAAGAGAGGACTCGATACCGCAGACAGCGATGGTCCCGTACGAAAGTTTATATGTGTAAACACCGTAACTGAAGAAGCCTTTTTGCTGCAGCCAGTTCATCATAGTACTCCTGTGAGGTATCCCGTTCCCGAAACAACTACAAGTACGTGTGATTCTTCGAAAAGGAACCTATATTTCACTAAGCAAAACACTTCTAGTGAAACGCAAGATTTGGGTGTTAAGGTGAGTTTTATTTTACGATAATAAATACATCCTCCATATATTGCAGACGTTCTCAAAGTAAAATAACGTCTGCAAAAGCGGCTAACTTTAATAAGCTTATAACTTTCTTTTCGCCAAATTGCAGTTACAAAGCGATTAATATTTATCTATATTTTTCTGTACGTCTCAACAGGTTACTGTTACCTGGCCCTCTCAAACAAGACAACGGAAACTAAAGCCCGCTTTAGAGCCATTGGGACGTGCTCTGCTTCGTGGTACGTGGAAAGAAATTGCATCTGCTGCATTCCGCGTAAAAGAGCTAAGAAATGATCTTGTGAAGTGTATGATTAAGCAATTAACAACCGAGTGTTGTGATATTGTTTCCTCTAAGAACCCTTCACTTCTAAGGAAAACCAGCGCAACAGACATACGGTCCATGTCCCTTAAGAATGTTTGCGAAGAGTTACGAAATAGGACCCCACTGTTATACTCAACTTTGATGACCATAGCCATTCCAAAACGCAAAATGAAAGGTATAGAACTGGACTGGTTCCCTAGCGTTGCAATAGCAGGTGCTGTTCTCTTGAAACAAAGGTCCAGAATGATGAACAGTGTTCAGTTGATGTTGATGCTCATTCTAAAGTACAGTGGATACCAGGTTTGTATATAATATAATATAATATATAATATAATATGTGATGTGATATACTATAATATATAATATAATATAATATATAATATAATATATAATATAATATAATACTTAAACTTATACAGTAGTTATACAGTTAGTTATGTAACTCACCCTTAAAAAATTCCAAGAATGCATAACCCCATCCCATGAACTTTACCCTTTCCTAAAAGTTGCAAATAAACCTAACCCAATAACCTGAAATGTCCAAGTATACTTAACACGATCTGCCAAAAATTCCAGGTATAATTGACCCCTCTCCCTTGGATTTTCCATACTCATTAACCTCCCCATGAAATTCTACAGTTATTCAACAATTAAGGTCTTTTGTAATATTGTACATGTATTTACTGCCATTTCTCCTGTATTATATACATATTATAAGCTGAAACTTTGCACGAGGTGCTCTTTTTATTCTGGGAGTTCATTTGACACAGCCGCTCCATTTAAGGGATGTAGGGTCACATGACCAGTTGGGAATGATAAATAGTAGAATAGCCCATCTCATTGGCTCATATCTTTTGCATGTGTTTTCTCAATATTAATAATATGTTATTTTATTTCATTTTATAAGGGAATTTGTGGGTTCTTATCTTCCTTTAAAATTGGAACATCTTATGCTTACTTCAACAAAAAATGTGACGAGTTTGGTAAATCATATTGTGAGCAACTGTACAAAGAGAAGAAATCTGATGAAGACTCCCTTTCTATGAGATTGAAGAAATTGGCAGCTACACGTCCACCCCCACCACCTGCTACTGTATGTCCACTACCAGCAGCTACATTTCCACCACCACCAGCTACATGTCTACTACCGGCAGCAACATGTCCGCCACCACCACCAGCTACATGTCCACTACCAGCAGCTACATGTCCACCACCAGCAGCTACAGGTCCACTACCAGCAGCTACATGTCCACTACCAGCAGCTACATGTCCACTACCACCAGCAGCTACATGTCCACTACCAGCAGCAGCTATATGTCCACTACCAGCAGCTACATGTCCACTATCAGCAGTTACATTTCCACCACCACCACCAGCAGCTACATGTCCACCACCGCAGCTACATGTCCACTACCAGCAGCTACATGTCCACTACCACCAGCAGCTACATGTCCACTACCAGCAGCTACATGTCCACTATCAGCAGTTACATTTCCACCACCAGCAGCTACATGTCCAATACCAACAGCTACATGTCCAATACCAACAGCTACATGTCCACTATCAGCAGCTACATGTCCACTATCAGCAGCTATATGTCCACTATCAGCAGCCCACTACCAGCAGCTACATGTCCAGCAACAGCAATGCAGACTTCTGAGGAAGACTTGCTGTCTGCTGGTTCCAAATATGTCATTGACAATTATGACTTGTTTTTAAAAGTAAGAACAATGACAGAATATAATCAGAACAAGGATATACATTGGGTGAACCACAACAGAGTTAAGAATCGAATATCAGGGAATCATCTCCCTGATGATAAACCTATATGTGACATTCTTGCGTTGGAGAATTACCAGATCACACCTTCATCTGTTGAGCATATTTTACAAAAATGTGACTACATCAATCTTGTGGAAAGAATTCTGGTATCTTCAATACCCTACCTTGCATTTTGTAATGATGTTGTCAATTTACATATCCCACACAAGCACTCAATTGAATGCGGAAAAAAAACAATGAAGGTGAGACAATGTTTTGTCTTATTTCCTGCAGTTTTAATATGGCAAATAATGATTAAATTAAGTTTGTAGTAGTTTTTCTATGCAGTAATTGTAATTCTGTAGTAGTTTTTATGCAGTATTCTTTTTTTTATTATTAAATTAGAGGTACGGATCTGTTCAGAATAGCTGACCTGGAAAGGTAATTGGGTATAGAAGGGGTGGATCTAGTATATTTAAAAGGGGGGGGGGAGGTGGCCAAGGGCAAATCCTGTTGTTTTTTTAGGGAATCGGAGAATCTTCCCTGAAAATGTTTTGAGTTATTGAGTCTCTAAATGCTATTTCAGACCAACTCTAGTTTGAATAGGGGGGTGGATAGCCACCAAATCCACCCCATAGATCTGCCCCTGGTATAGGCACTACTGTCTGAAAGTGCTACACTGTATGCATTTATGGGTAGTATAATATTATGAGCGATGTGGTTAGGTTGATTGGTTATTATAGACCTTTATTTATTCAAAAACGGCGGCCAAATTATTATTCTTTTATGTGCATATAAATCAGCCCTCGTAAACTCGTTTTCATGCACAAAATTCAAAATAATTTTTACTCCAAAACAAGGTCAGATGGGCCAATTTATATACACGTAAAAGAATAATTATTTGGCCATCATTTTTGAATAAGGTCTATGCATCCTTTTTAAGAATGATTCCTTAAATAAGTTCAAGCACCATGCTAAGGTACCAAGTCTGAACAATGCATTGATTTAGTAGTTATTTTCAAAAATTAATTCAATGTTTTCTTGTCAATTATCTTGTCATTTTATTTAAGGAATGTCTTGGGATTATATTTGAAAGTGAAAACACAGCAGATGGTATGAAAAAAACACTACATCAGATACAAGATCTGTATGTGCCCAAGGTGAAAGATGGTGAAAACACACTGTTCCACAAAGTAGGGATTGCTGGTGATCAGTTAACTATTGAAAGGATAGTAAACTGCTTGCTGTCTCTTTTAAACGGTTTTACTAATGAGGAGAGGTTGGAAGGGATTCATGCTGAAATTGCTGACTGGCATACAGAGCTTAAATTCCTTAGTGTGAGTATATAAATACCTGTAATCTTTTTAAAATAGGGAAGCATTGACATGTCTGTCTGTCTGCAATGCATGTATATGTATAAAATAAATAGACATATATACATCAGGATGCAAATGCTTGGTGAGTTTGTGGTAATTCAAATTATACTTATGTAAGCCAGTGCCAAAGGCTTGGGTTCACATAAACTTTTGAATTCTCTCAAACTCTTGTGTGTTGGCCTACAGTACTTCAACACCATGGGCCATTTTATATACATCAAATACTTTAAATACCAACTAATATTATAAAACGTGTCAATGTGAAAAGGTTATATTTATTTGTTTTGTTATCTTGAGAGAGAGAGAGCCTGGGAACGAGAACACGAGGCAATAAACAATGTGAAATTGACAAGATTATATGTTAGTTCGAACGAGATGCAAAGTGTATTAAAGTCAATGTTTATTTCTTATAGTTAATATTTCAGAGATTGTACTCAACAAGAGCTGCAGAGGATAAATGCACATTGTTTGCTGATAGGAATCTTATCAATCGCAGGAATGTCAGTAGTGATACCAGTCACAATTATGCCCAAAATAAACAGATGTTTAAGCTGTCTGTAAAAGCAAGAATAATTACTGCAGCTATGAAGATTCTAGGGCTCACAGAATTGAATGGTAGGCCTACTACTTCATGTTATCCTGCTGAGTTCTCAAAGCAAGACAAGACAACCAAACGTAATTACTTGATAAAGTTGGCATCAGCCATCGTTGATGAATATGTTGTTGATGATAAGACAATCACTGGCATTCTTAACTATGTTCTTGAGCATACCGAGCAGGAGAGAGCAGCTGCAAATCAAAGAACAACACTTGATGGACGCTTCATGTGTAGATTCAATGGATGCCACAAAACATTCAAGTAAGTAGTAATGATAACGATACTGTAGTCTGTTACAGTTATCTCATGTTCCGCATGTACAAAATGATATATTATATTTTTGAGATGGTTTTATAAACACCCAATGCCAAACAAGGGGTCTCAATGATATCGATTGCTACTCAGTGGTAAATCCATGCTGGGCAAGTAGAGAAAAAACTCTAAAAACTTTGCAGGTGTGGATCGTCACACGGAGTAGATCCTGTTATCATTGATCTTCACCCAATTTCACCATCCTACAATGATTGATAGAGGTTTCAATTAAAGGGGCAGTGTCATGAGTTCACAACTTGAAAAATTCAGGCTGAACTTTTCAAGTTTGTATTTCCATTCATCATGCCAGTGCTCATACGAGCCATTTCTGACTGACGCCACCACTTATTATTTTTTAGCTTTTTTAGCCACCACTGATTATTTTTTATTAAGCCTTCCCAGTCCTATATGATGCCATATTTTAAATAAAACTTGACATGTGCATTTCATGACATTGCCCCTTTAAGTAATCAATTACACCATATAGTGCTCTGTTAACCAATTATAGAGCAAACGTGTATCAGGGGTCTATTCTTTGCTGAATAAAACTGCCTGGAATAAGCCAAAATGAATTATTAACCCATTAAAGGGCAATGGCTCATCAGGACTTGTCGATTAGCTGAATGGAATCATATGGCAATATAGCCAGAATAAAAACAAACTGCACCTTTGACACTTTATGGCCAAGAGAGCATCAGGGCTCGTGCTTAGGTGAATAAAATCATCTGGCATTGGACAGAATAAAATATAAAAGTGTACAAGGCAAATTTTCTTGCAACTTGCAATGCAATATTTGATCTAAATGCATGTTAAGTAAGGAAAAATCAGTGGAGTGCAACATAAGCCCATGATTTGCATTTTTCTACAAGTTGATTATTACTTAACATGCCTTGGTTTCAGATATTGTGTTGCAAGTTGCAAGAAACATTGCCTTGTGCAACATGGCATTTACCTCTTAATGGGTTAAAATTCACCCTTGTCCAGTAAATTAAATTAAACATAATTAACTTAAATTAAATAATTAATTTAATCACATTAAATTACAGTATACACTATAAATTACAAAACAATTAACAACTGTCTTCCAAGTAAAGACGTGTGTACATTCCCTAACAAATCATTGCTATACTGAACTTGAATGACAATATACAATGAAAAAGAGTATTTTTGGAGGTGTACTTATTTTGAGAAAGGTATTTATTTAACCAAAAATTATCTGATGGGGTGCTCTATTTAGAGGACTTGTTATTAGAAAGAGGCCATATACTTGAGAATTTAAGGTATTTAAAAACATCCAGAGTGCTTTACTATTGGTGTCTATCAGTTGTATGTCATATATTATATATATATATACTATAATTTATTTTTTGTAGACATAATGGGAAACGACGAGCTAATCACGAGCTTGAGAAACATGGGCTCATAATAGAAGAACAGCTTCCAAGATCTTCCATGTTACCACCACCAGATGAGTTGTCAAATAGCAACGAACACGATGATATGTATAACTACCAGTGCAGCATGATTGATCATGGTTTGTTATACTTAAACTTTGTAGATGCAATTGCAGAAGGGGATGGGGATAGATTCATGCGAAACTGGAAATTTCTTTTACTGCATTTCTATCGTGATGGTGGGGGGAGTGTAAAGTATGCTTTAGAAGGCCTTTACCTCCAGCTTCAACAGCAAGCTATTCTGACCCCTCTCCAAGCATATCGTCAAAGATGGAATCGATCTGTAAATAATCACGGAGCTCCTGGCAAAAATGTTCCTCTAGATTTAGACCTTGAGCATGATAACAACTATCTGAAAGAGGCAATGAGAAAAATGGGTCCAGCATCAACAGAAAAATCAGTAACTAGAGTGTGCAGGTCTCTTAAACTAGCAAGAGAAGTTGTGGAGAATATGAATAGAGAATGTTCAGTGATGAGAAGATCCGGTGTTCATTTTGTAACCTCAAATGAGAAGGACCTGCTGAAGATTATCAACAATCTACTTGATGAAAAAGCCCTCGTTGAGGTCAGAGGAAGGAAGTACAAGACATTCAAAGATTGTGAAAGATCCCATCTAAATAACATCAGAATGGTAAACTTTTGCAAGTGGATAAATAAACATAAACAAGAAATGAAAATAGGAAGGGCAGCTCGATAAATCAGGCCAATACGAATGTACATATAATATGTTGTGATATATGAGTTGTTCATTTTTAAGATAAAGATAATTAAAATTGGTAATTTTGGCCTGCTTGCATGTAATCTTGAAGACACTACAATAATTTTATATACCCTTATCTACAAACCTCCATCCATATTCATATTCATGTAATTACTGTAGAAATTAATATTAAAAAAGAACTATGAAGAATATTAACCATTAATGGGGCAAGGGTCCCACTATGCATGTAATGTTCTGATGTGCCCCACCCATCCCCCTCATATATTGTACAGTAATTGATAGAATATTGACACAACGTACAAAAGCCTCAGCTTGCACTTCCTACTGAATGTTGCCAATCACACTTTCTAAAATTGGTAGACATCCTGAATTGTCAATAGATCCCATAGTGTCATTGTCATTGGTGGAAAATGAATCGACATTCCATTCACTCTGATCTAAGAGACTAAGAAAAGATGGATCACGTAAGATCTCTACCCATTTATCCATTTCATCATCAGACTCATCTTCCTCATCATCATAGTTATCTTCTAGTGGTTCTACATGTATATCCCCAAACACACTAGCAACTGCTTCTAGGACCATATGTGCATGCTTTTTCTGCCATATGTCTACATACTTAATAACATCTGAAACTTCAAATATAAGATGTGCATGTTCCAGCACCTGGGACACTTGCAAAGCACCAAATTCCAAGAGAGTGTTTGGACATGAAATAACTGTGACTTTATGGTTATCCCCTGTCACAGCTTTCATGATCAGTCTTTTCATAACATAATGTAGTTTGTTTTTTAACTTCTTCACGTGGTCATCACTCACACTCCTAACGTTTTCTGAATTGTTTCCTTTTAAATCTACTGGTAGGTGAAGTTGCACATCACAAGACCCATTTTTGCATTGACAACTGTCGGCACACACATCACAACAGAAGTGGCCTTCACATGTAGATGTATTTGCATTTTGAAAATGTTGTAGTAGCTGTAGACGTCGACAAATGTCTGTTCTTATATAAAGCTTCATATCAGCATCTGTTGCACGAATTGTTATACTATTGTACAACAAAATAGCCAAACTTTGTTCCCCACTCCTACCACACCTCCCACTTTCTTGCATGTAAGACTCGATCGATTTGGAGGGCCCAAAATGAACAACTCTGGTTACATTTTTGCAGTCCACACCCATCCCATAAGCAATTGTCGCTATTAAGACCCTCAAATGACCATGATGGTTAGAAAATTGTTCCAACACATGTTCCTTTATGCTTGCAGGGCTAGAAGCATGCATCATCTCACAAAGTCTCTTTCTAGGGTCTTCGTTACAATCAAAGTAAAGGTTACTACCTAGCTCAATCTTGAATGTACTAAACAAAATGGCACATTGTTTAATGGTCTGGCAGTAAATTATTGTCCTCCTTGTTTCTTTACCTAAAAGCTTCAGTTCATCCAAAATAGATTTGAAATGCTCAGCTAAGCTAGCGTTTTTGTCCATCTCTTGAACAGCAAACACGATATTTTGACGGTTGGGATTGTCAACTACTTCATATGGGCAATCAAGTTCTAACATTTCAAATATTTGCTGCTTGGTTTTCTTTGTAGCTGTGGCTGTGAGAGCCATAAATGGAGTGCCGTTTTTCACTATTGATCTCAACTCATTGAGGCGGCTATACCACACGCGGAAAGCAGTATTTTTTTTATTTGATGAACATGAAAGCCCCCACTGTACAACACAATGCACTTCATCCACTGCTATGCCTATAAGCCGTTCTTGATAGTGTTTATTTTCGAGCATCGACCGCCATCTGTTAATCGAGACGCTAGATTCAGGCGACATAAAAACGTAAGTGAACTCACCATTCTCGATTGCTTTCATTACTTCTTCCTTCTGTTCACTGCTAACATAAGCAGCTTTTAGTCCCAGAGAATTCAACCGGTTCACTTGGTCTTGCATGAGATAGATAGATAGATGAATCGTTTATTGAATAATCACAACACTTTGCAGTCTAAGCGACTGAATTACGTGTGAAATTTACAATGTGAAAAAGGAAACTATAAGAATATATAAGAATAAAAAACATGTGTTATATATAATATACAATAATAATATATATAAGAATAACTATGGCTTATTATAAAGGAGTTCTTATATCGATTGGTTCTACACACAGGAGTGTTAAAAATTCTCTTTGATCGTAACTGTCTGATATGTCCTGCTTTAGGTGGTAACAGGACAGCCAGCTTGTGGTCTTTCATGTTTTTTATATCGTTGAATAGATCAGCACATAGTTTCTCACGTCTTGCAGCTAAGGTTGTTAGCCCGGCATCTTCTAAGGCATCCCTGTAACTTCGATCAGGAAAAATTATACGCATAGCCCGCTTCTGGATGCGCTCAATTGCATCGGACAGATAGCCAGGAAGACCACGGTGAAAGACCTGACACGCGTATTCTAAAACAGATCTTATAACGCTACAATAGAAGAGAATTAAATCATTTGAACTAACACCGGCACGGTTTAGCTGACGTAGTAGGTACAGACGTTTGGCGGACTTAATTAAGATTATGTCGACATGGTCGTTCCATTTAAGATCGTTTCTAATCGTAACACCAAGGACTTTAACAGATGTTACTCTTTCAAAAGATAAACCATCTATTTCCACGGGAGCATGATCGACAGGAGTTCTCTTAAAACACGTCAAGATTTCCTTGCTCTTTGTTGGATTAATCTGTAGGAGATTTTCCTGAGACCAATTATAGATGTGGTCGACTGCCTGCTGCAAGCTGCTTTGGTTAGATGGTGGTACCAGCTCCGAAATAGTGGTGTCATCAGCAAATTTCCACATGGGCATCGACTCTCCTGGTAACTTGAGATCATTGATCATCACCAAGAAAAGCCAAGGGCCGAGCCGGGTCCCTTGTGGGACGCCCGCGGGAACATTGAGCCAGTTGGAATAGCAACTTCCATTTAGTTTCACCCTTTGCTGCCTGTCCTTTAGAAAGTCGATTATCCAATTCAAGGTAGTTGGCTTGACTCCAAGACTTAACAGTTTGGCAATAAGGATCTGATGGTCAATTAGATCGAATGCTTTCCGAAAGTCCACGAAAGCAGTTCTTACAGTCGTGCCAGTGCCGTCGGTAGCGCCTAGCCAATGGTGAAACATAGAAATTAAAGCAAACGTCGTTGAAGAGCCTGGTATGAAGCCGTATTGATTTGGGTCTATAGATGACAGCACAGTAGGCTTTAGGGATTTCTCAATAACAAAACCTTCGGCAATCTTCGATAGTGTTGACGTTAGCGAGATCGGTCTTAGATCTTTGTTAAAATCACAAACTGTGGGGGTCTTGGGTAAAGGCGAGACATCGGCGAGCTTCCATACATGAGGGACTCTGCATTCAGAAAAGGAAGTGTTTAAGATGTCAGCAATGGGCGCAGCCAAAATGTCTGCAAATTTTTTAAGCACCCAATTAGAAAGATCATCTGGGCCACCAGCACGAGATGTGCTCACCGCTCGAAGTTTCCTCACAACAGACATCTCGGTGACGGAAATTGGCTGGTCATCATCCGTTAAGACATGGACACAGTCTGTTAGGGGCGAGTAGTCCTTCGTTACACTAATGAATGTATCGTTGATTTTTCTTGCCAAAGAAGACTCCTCGCAGACAAGATTTGGATGGAGGACAGAAATTAGGTCACGCCCAGTTCGTTTGGCAGTTCCACATAATTGTTTGACCTCACGCCACCAATCGCGGGGTTTGGAGTCATGCAGGTCCTTTACTTTGTTCTCGTAGTAGACCCTGCGGCAGCGTTTCCGTTCGCGGTTTACCTTGTTTCTTAAGATCTTATACAAGGATTCATTTCCGGAGGCGAAGGCCTTTTGTCGTCGAGTGATAAGAGTTTTCAGTTGGATGGTCAGCCAAGGGCGATCAGTTTCATGAACTTTTACGGAGCATTTTGGCATGATAGTATCCAACCCAAAGTTGATGATTTCCGTGAGCATTTTCAGCTTCTCTTCACTTGACTGATCAATAAACAGGCCAGACCAAGGCACCTGGAGAAGAAATCTGCCGACACTCGCTACTTTACTTGGTCGCTTATCTCTTGCTTTAATAACCTTACACTTAGGCTTTGAAGACTTTTCCGGAACTCCAGCACTCGCGATTATCGTCAGATGGTCTGACAAGCCAAACGGGGGCATGCTACTTGGACGTGAATAATATTCATAAATATTCGTAAAAATCTGGTCTAATGTTCTTTGTCCTCTGGTAGGAAAATCTACCATAGGCTTCAGTTGGAAGGACCTAGCAGCGGATTGAAACATAGGTAAAAGCGTCTTGTTGTGCTTGTACTTGCCCATGTCGACCAAGTCCATCTGTATCTGCTCGCCCAGATAGTCAACAAACGTTTGTCTAAACTTGTGTTTCTTAACAACTGGTTTGTACCTAGTGTATGTGTCTTGGGATTTTAGCCAGTCCTTTATCATTGTCCTACTAACGTTTAGGCCGTCTTCCAATGCTCTTTGGTACAGTCTCTCGGCAGACTGGTAACCAGTTGATGGGTTGTAGTAAATGTCTCTTAGTTCTTGCTCCGTATCCATATACACTACATTATGTATAAATCTAGCAATACATCACCAACGTTAACACTGTTATCGTCCTGATCTGTTATCTTGAAATCTAGTTAATTGATGACTCCTTTGTTTATTGAGATTTTCGACTCAATGTCAAAGAAATGTTGAACAGAACCCTTTAGTGTCTGCGTGCTAGTTATTGGTAACGCTACAATACAATTACTTTTGTCACCATTAAATATGTTTTTGGATCTGTCCACAATATTAGATGTCACTTGTATGTATTTCAATCCTCTGTTGACGTTCACAACATTGGGGCTGTTTTTGTGGTGTTTATTGTAGTGTTTTCGTCAAATCCTAAGAGTTGTCCAAATTTAAACAGTTCTATTTGTTGATCAGTTATTATCGTACACGTTGAGTCATATTTGTTAGCTACTAGCTTGACGTCTCCTAACTCTTTCAAGTCGTCAGCAATCATTTTAAAGGTGTGATACCCAGGGCTGAAAACGTGGTCACTAACTGTTGTAACTTATCTTGTCGTTAACAGCTGAGGCTACGTTAACGTAGTTCCAAAAGATGGTCGCCTTTTTCACTAGTAGGTAAGGGTCTGGGTTAATTGCTAGAATTGACTCTTGTAGGTCTACAGTTTTCGTTGGACCCCTAATTAACACTGACACTCTGGTCATATAACGTACCCTATGTTATGATGGACGAGTTTAGAAGAAAGTATCCTTATGCTGACGAGAGTAGGTTTTTTCTTGACGTTGATGACAATATGCACAAACACGTATTCTTCGTGACGAGAACTAACAGTGGTGACGTTGAGGTAGACTCAAAAAAATTTAAGAGTAACTCGGAGTACACTAAGTATCTAACGATAAACAAACCAGTAGACATTGATGTGTTGATCAGACGCTACTACGGGGATAACTATGACAAAGCGACTAAGAATTCGAGAGACGCTATCAAGAAGGCCAAGTCGGACTTTGTAAAAAAGTATCCCTACGCCACACTGACCAAGTTTTGTTTCGAGCCCATCCAAACACGACAAGGTGACGTGACAAGGTGACGTGACAAGGTGACGTGACAAGGGTCGATGTCTACTTCATCAACAACGACATACTATCGACTAATATTACCAACAATATATTTAAAAATGACAAGAGTATGTGGAAGTGGCTGCACAATAGCAAGTTCCCAATAATATGGCTCTCTGGTGGAACTATCCAACCACTACCAAAAGGTCGCAAGAACCACTGGGGACTTTGGGATGGCTATCCAACGGAAAACGTGTTGAACTACCCAGTGAATAACTTTAGAATCTTCGTTAGTCAAAAGAGCTACTTTCTCTCAAAGCTACCAATATTTCAAATCACCACGTCAAAGACAAAGTGGGACGACAACGAGAGCTACTACAGGGTCGTGTTTGCAACGTATTGTGCAAGTTTCTGTTGTGGAGTGTCGTTGCCACACTTGTCGCCCTCACAAGAAGTCCACCCTGTTATCACGAGTGTAATGAGGTTCCATCTGTACTTTACCGTTAGAAGACTTCTCAGAAGGATGGAAGGTGGCGAGAGTATGGGGCGAGAGTATGGGATCGATAAGTAGAGAGTTTGATGCTGGAGAATTGTATGGTAAGACAGACAAGATTCCTAGAATACATTACTACCAGGGTAAAGTCCTTGCTGATGGTACAACAGGTGAGGAGAGAGTCTACACGATTAACGACGTTAAGAACGACTACAAACGATACGTTCCTCTGGTGTCGAATGGTCTCACCAACATTGGGAGACAATATAAATCAATATAAATCAATATAAATAATAATAATCAATATAAATAATAATCAATATAAATCAGTCCATAATGTTTAGTTAACTTGAAATAGCCACACCCATTTGCCACGCCCTTTTGTCGGCAAATGTTATACTCACACCCCCCCTGCTTAAACCGCTTCGCGACGGCCCTGGTGATTAGTAGTTATTTATGAAAAGATTTTGCCGTACATACTGTAAAGACGTTTTGATACCAGTTGCTTCTAGTCCTTGCAAAACTTCACTATATAAAAAAGTGTGAGCTTAGTGTGATTTATGTGATGAAAGCATAGTACAGTACCAGCATTGCAAGTTCCTATCTTAATGATGGATGTTTTCATTTGGTTGTATAGCCTGTACACATATCTGAGTAACTGAGTTCCGGACTTAGACAGAGTCTGTTTTGTCAAATTAATGCATTTTAAGTGGCACTTGAAATGGAACGCTTGGTCAGAGAAAATATTTACATAGCCAGCGAAGGCTCAACCCTAGCCATCGTTGACTACCATAATAAGTAAAAAGTACAGTACTGATTGAACAAAAGTTCATTACTCTTTCAATCAAACACTTTGAGTTTTTTTATGAGATTTATGTAACTTTGTGAATCATTCCAATCTTTGAGAAATTTGAAATTACTTATCAAAAAAGGACATTCCGTAGGATTTATAACATAAAGGAAATAATAATTTCCCATCTATTCTAACAGGAAAGTAAATATTTCGAGGAGGTGAAATACAACATTTTACTAAACCAAATATGTCCTTGATTTTCATTTTATTACAATCTTCACTCAGTAAAATAGTAGGATGACCAACAGGAAAATCATAATTTTTTTGTACATAGGGGTATAGCCATGTAAAATCTACATAACTTATTCGTTCGTTGGGTTTTGTTTCTTTAAATAAACATACTGGGGAAGTTCTCCCACCATATAGTGCGTCACGTGGTGTTAAAGGAGTAAACGGATAAAATTTTCTTTTCAATTAATTGTTTCTGTGTATATTTTTTTTCTTCTAAATAATCACATTCCCACATCTCGATTAATTTGTAACCGACATTTTTTATTGTCCAAGAAAAACGTTGCGTATTTGCATATAAATTACTAAATTTTTCGTTTGCAAGAACGTTTAATGCGTAGGGGTCAAAACATTTGGGACATCTGTGGTAAAAACAACCATGAAATTGATATATCGTATCATTATAAAAACCATCGACAAAACGTCCTAGAATTTTGTTTTCACCATTTTGTGAACAGATATATTCTAAATTTCCTCCCAATTCTCGATTAATTTCATCTAACCAATCAATAGCAATTAAACTTTATTTTACACATCCCCTATACCCCGATAGCAGGAATAATTCCTACACAATTTAAAAAAATAAATTAAGTCTATACACTTTCAAAGCTAAACTAGCAATTGTAATACAATTCTTTGCATAAAAGGGTGTAATATGACCAATTGCACCTATCATTGTAGCAAATTTAACACAACCCTTTCTTAAAATATCTACATCACTACAACAATAATAATAAATCTCTTTACGCAATATATATATTTTTATTTTTTTCTAAATACCATTTTTCAAATTCATTAAGTGTTGCTGTATTCATATTTTTCGTATAAAAATTTTTCGGTCTACAATTTCACCCTCATAAGTTAAATCGTAAAATTCATAAGGATGAAATCCCTTACATTCCCCTTGGAGAGCCATTGCTTTTGGAATATCTGCTAATTTCATACTTAAAAACAAATAACTATCTAGTATTCTAATATTTTGTTCTTTAATTATTAAACTCATTATTTTAGTACCGTTCATTATAGTATTCGGTATTATCTGTTTTATTTCTAAAAAATATTTTAAAATAAAAATCGTATCAAATCTACCCCCGTTATGAGCTATCCAAACGGAATTTGTTTGTTCAAACATAAATTCACATAAAGTTTCAATAACATTGTTATCAAAAATAAATTGTCTATTCCCACAACAACTAACTTTTTCAATAGTATTATAGATAATTTCTTGATCATCCTGTTTCAAAAATTTTTGTTTTTTTAAATTCAATATGTTGACATTTTTTACATACTTTTTGGACAATACAATAAAAAGGTACGAGCAATTTAGTTTTGTTTACTTTTGTTTCAAAATCAAAAAAAAATAAAGTGGGTTCACTTTCTTCACCTTTGTTATATTCATATGAAATGGTTTCACATAACAAAAATGGGGTTGTTTCATGTATTTATCACAATGAAAACAAAATCGTCACCAGAAGAAGTGGTTATATCTCTTAGCGGTATTGTTCGTGGTAGCAAGTATAAAAAAGATGATTATGTTGCAATTGAATCCACCCTAGCCTGCGGAAGCAGCCGCCTATTACCTTGCGCCTGCACGCGTCACCGCTGACACACCCGCAAGGAAATAGGGTCTGCGTCACGAGAGCAAAAATTCCATACTGATGACGTCTCCATGCCCTGTTAATTTATTATTTAATTATGCGAATAAATTGAAATTGACAATTGTCAATCATATCCAACAACATGAATATTGAGAGTGTTCATGATCAAAAATTATGTATACTCTGTCAAACT
Source organism: Chrysogorgia sp. JL179-B06 (assembly GCA_035772405.1). Classification (NCBI taxonomy): domain Eukaryota; kingdom Metazoa; phylum Cnidaria; class Anthozoa; order Scleralcyonacea; family Chrysogorgiidae; genus Chrysogorgia; species Chrysogorgia sp. JL179-B06. The sequence goes on from JAYKKM010000207.1 coordinate 984,199, forward strand.
TGCACGAAAGAAGGTTCGCGTTATATTATTCATCCTAAAGGATATTCTAACAAGGCAACTAGTACGTTTCAAAGTCTACCGGATGAAATAAAGGCTGTTTTCAAGTTTGACAGCGGCAATTTCTTGTGTAGAACGTGCTGCAAAGTGCTCGAGAAAAGAGAAAAAATCGCGCGTAACTTGGAAGCTGAAGATAAGAAAATATTATCATATGGCTCTGGAAATGTTAGCGATTCTAATACGCAGAAGAGAGGACTCGATACCGCAGACAGCGATGGTCCCGTACGAAAGTTTATATGTGTAAACACCGTAACTGAAGAAGCCTTTTTGCTGCAGCCAGTTCATCATAGTACTCCTGTGAGGTATCCCGTTCCCGAAACAACTACAAGTACGTGTGATTCTTCGAAAAGGAACCTATATTTCACTAAGCAAAACACTTCTAGTGAAACGCAAGATTTGGGTGTTAAGGTGAGTTTTATTTTACGATAATAAATACATCCTCCATATATTGCAGACGTTCTCAAAGTAAAATAACGTCTGCAAAAGCGGCTAACTTTAATAAGCTTATAACTTTCTTTTCGCCAAATTGCAGTTACAAAGCGATTAATATTTATCTATATTTTTCTGTACGTCTCAACAGGTTACTGTTACCTGGCCCTCTCAAACAAGACAACGGAAACTAAAGCCCGCTTTAGAGCCATTGGGACGTGCTCTGCTTCGTGGTACGTGGAAAGAAATTGCATCTGCTGCATTCCGCGTAAAAGAGCTAAGAAATGATCTTGTGAAGTGTATGATTAAGCAATTAACAACCGAGTGTTGTGATATTGTTTCCTCTAAGAACCCTTCACTTCTAAGGAAAACCAGCGCAACAGACATACGGTCCATGTCCCTTAAGAATGTTTGCGAAGAGTTACGAAATAGGACCCCACTGTTATACTCAACTTTGATGACCATAGCCATTCCAAAACGCAAAATGAAAGGTATAGAACTGGACTGGTTCCCTAGCGTTGCAATAGCAGGTGCTGTTCTCTTGAAACAAAGGTCCAGAATGATGAACAGTGTTCAGTTGATGTTGATGCTCATTCTAAAGTACAGTGGATACCAGGTTTGTATATAATATAATATAATATATAATATAATATGTGATGTGATATACTATAATATATAATATAATATAATATATAATATAATATATATATATAATATAATACTTAAACTTATACAGTAGTTATACAGTTAGTTATGTAACTCACCCTTAAAAAATTCCAAGAATGCATAACCCCATCCCATGAACTTTACCCTTTCCTAAAAGTTGCAAATAAACCTAACCCAATAACCTGAAATGTCCAAGTATACTTAACACGATCTGCCAAAAATTCCAGGTATAATTGACCCCTCTCCCTTGGATTTTCCATACTCATTAACCTCCCCATGAAATTCTACAGTTATTCAACAATTAAGGTCTTTTGTAATATTGTACATGTATTTACTGCCATTTCTCCTGTATTATATACATATTATAAGCTGAAACTTTGCACGAGGTGCTCTTTTTATTCTGGGAGTTCATTTGACACAGCCGCTCCATTTAAGGGATGTAGGGTCACATGACCAGTTGGGAATGATAAATAGTAGAATAGCCCATCTCATTGGCTCATATCTTTTGCATGTGTTTTCTCAATATTAATAATATGTTATTTTATTTCATTTTATAAGGGAATTTGTGGGTTCTTATCTTCCTTTAAAATTGGAACATCTTATGCTTACTTCAACAAAAAATGTGACGAGTTTGGTAAATCATATTGTGAGCAACTGTACAAAGAGAAGAAATCTGATGAAGACTCCCTTTCTATGAGATTGAAGAAATTGGCAGCTACACGTCCACCCCCACCACCTGCTACTGTATGTCCACTACCAGCAGCTACATTTCCACCACCACCAGCTACATGTCTACTACCGGCAGCAACATGTCCGCCACCACCAGCAGCTACATGTCCACTACCAGCAGCTACATGTCCACCACCAGCAGCTACAGGTCCACTACCAGCAGCTACATGTCCACTACCAGCAGCTACATGTCCACTACCACCAGCAGCTACATGTCCACTACCAGCAGCAGCTATATGTCCACTACCAGCAGCTACATGTCCACTATCAGCAGTTACATTTCCACCACCACCACCAGCAGCTACATGTCCACCACCGCAGCTACATGTCCACTACCAGCAGCTACATGTCCACTACCACCAGCAGCTACATGTCCACTACCAGCAGCTACATGTCCACTATCAGCAGTTACATTTCCACCACCAGCAGCTACATGTCCAATACCAACAGCTACATGTCCAATACCAACAGCTACATGTCCACTATCAGCAGCTACATGTCCACTATCAGCAGCTATATGTCCACTATCAGCAGCCCACTACCAGCAGCTACATGTCCAGCAACAGCAATGCAGACTTCTGAGGAAGACTTGCTGTCTGCTGGTTCCAAATATGTCATTGACAATTATGACTTGTTTTTAAAAGTAAGAACAATGACAGAATATAATCAGAACAAGGATATACATTGGGTGAACCACAACAGAGTTAAGAATCGAATATCAGGGAATCATCTCCTGATGATAAACCTATATGTGACATTCTTGCGTTGGAGAATTACCAGATCACACCTTCATCTGTTGAGCATATTTTACAAAAATGTGACTACATCAATCTTGTGGAAAGAATTCTGGTATCTTCAATACCCTACCTTGCATTTTGTAATGATGTTGTCAATTTACATATCCCACACAAGCACTCAATTGAATGCGGAAAAAAAACAATGAAGGTGAGACAATGTTTTGTCTTATTTCCTGCAGTTTTAATATGGCAAATAATGATTAAATTAAGTTTGTAGTAGTTTTTCTATGCAGTAATTGTAATTCTGTAGTAGTTTTTATGCAGTGTTCTTTTTTTTATTATTAAATTAGAGGTACGGATCTGTTCAGAATAGCTGACCTGGAAAGGTAATTGGGTATAGAAGGGGTGGATCTAGTATATTTAAAAGGGGGGGGGGGGAGGTGGCCAAGGGCAAATCCTGTTGTTTTTTTAGGGAATCGGAGAATCTTCCCTGAAAATGTTTTGAGTTATTGAGTCTCTAAATGCTATTTCAGACCAACTCTAGTTTGAATAGGGGGGTGGATAGCCACCAAATCCACCCCCTAGATCTGCCCCTGGTATAGGCACTACTGTCTGAAAGTGCTACACTGTATGCATTTATGGGTAGTATAATATTATGAGCGATGTGGTTAGGTTGATTGGTTATTATAGACCTTTATTTATTCAAAAACGGCGGCCAAATTATTATTCTTTTATGTGCATATAAATCAGCCCTTGTAAACTCGTTTTCATGCACAAAATTCAAAATAATTTTTACTCCAAAACAAGGTCAGATGGGCCAATTTATATACACGTAAAAGAATAATTATTTGGCCATCATTTTTGAATAAGGTCTATGCATCCTTTTTAAGAATGATTCCTTAAATAAGTTCAAGCACCATGCTAAGGTACCAAGTCTGAACAATGCATTGATTTAGTAGTTATTTTCAAAAATTAATTCAATGTTTTCTTGTCAATTATCTTGTCATTTTATTTAAGGAATGTCTTGGGATTATATTTGAAAGTGAAAACACAGCAGATGGTATGAAAAAAACACTACATCAGATGCAAGATCTGTATGTGCCCAAGGTGAAAGATGGTGAAAACACACTGTTCCACAAAGTAGGGATTGCTGGTGATCAGTTAACTATTGAAAGGATAGTAAACTGCTTGCTGTCTCTTTTAAAACGGTTTTACTAATGAGGAGAGGTTGGAAGGGATTCATGCTGAAATTGCTGACTGGCATACAGAGCTTAAATTCCTTAGTGTGAGTATATAAATACCTGTAATCTTTTTAAAATAGGGAAGCATTGACATGTCTGTCTGTCTGCAATGCATGTATATGTATAAAATAAATAGACATATATACATCAGGATGCAAATGCTTGGTGAGTTTGTGGTAATTCAAATTATACTTATGTAAGCCAGTGCCAAAGGCTTGGGTTCACATAAACTTTTGAATTCTCTCAAACTCTTGTGTGTTGGCCTACAGTACTTCAACACCATGGGCCATTTTATATACATCAAATACTTTAAATACCAAACTAATATTATAAAACGTGTCAATGTGAAAAGGTTATATTTATTTGTTTTGTTATCTTGAGAGAGAGAGAGCCTGGGAACGAGAACACGAGGCAATAAACAATGTGAAATTGACAAGATTATATGTTAGTTCGAACGAGATGCAAAGTGTATTAAAGTCAATGTTTATTTCTTATAGTTAATATTTCAGAGATTGTACTCAACAAGAGCTGCAGAGGATAAATGCACATTGTTTGCTGATAGGAATCTTATCAATCGCAGGAATGTCAGTAGTGATACCAGTCACAATTATGCCCAAAATAAACAGATGTTTAAGCTGTCTGTAAAAGCAAGAATAATTACTGCAGCTATGAAGATTCTAGGGCTCACAGAATTGAATGGTAGGCCTACTACTTCATGTTATCCTGCTGAGTTCTCAAAGCAAGACAAGACAACCAAACGTAATTACTTGATAAAGTTGGCATCAGCCATCGTTGATGAATATGTTGTTGATGATAAGACAATCACTGGCATTCTTAACTATGTTCTTGAGCATACCGAGCAGGAGAGAGCAGCTGCAAATCAAAGAACAACACTTGATGGACGCTTCATGTGTAGATTCAATGGATGCCACAAAACATTCAAGTAAGTAGTAATGATAACGATACTGTAGTCTGTTACAGTTATCTCATGTTCCGCATGTACAAAATGATATATTATATTTTTGAGATGGTTTTATAAACACCCAATGCCAAACAAGGGGTCTCAATGATATCGATTGCTACTCAGTGGTAAATCCATGCTGGGCAAGTAGAGAAAAACTCTAAAAACTTTGCAGGTGTGGATCGTCACACGGAGTAGATCCTGTTATCATTGATCTTCACCCAATTTCACCATCCTACAATGATTGATAGAGGTTTCAATTAAAGGGGCAGTGTCATGAGTTCACAACTTGAAAAATTCAGGCTGAACTTTTCAAGTTTGTATTTCCATTCATCATGCCAGTGCTCATACGAGCCATTTCTGACTGACGCCACCACTTATTATTTTTTAGCTTTTTTAGCCACCACTGATTATTTTTTATTAAGCCTTCCCAGTCCTATATGATGCCATATTTTAAATAAAACTTGACATGTGCATTTCATGACATTGCCCCTTTAAGTAATCAATTACACCATATAGTGCTCTGTTAACCAATTATAGAGCAAACGTGTATCAGGGGTCTATTCTTTGCTGAATAAAAACTGCCTGGAATAAGCCAAAATGAATTATTAACCCATTAAAGGGCAATGGCTCATCAGGACTTGTCGATTAGCTGAATGGAATCATATGGCAATATAGCCAGAATAAAAACAAACTGCACCTTTGACACTTTATGGCCAAGAGAGCATCAGGGCTCGTGCTTAGGTGAATAAAATCATCTGGCATTGGACAGAATAAAATATAAAAGTGTACAAGGCAAATTTTCTTGCAACTTGCAATGCAATATTTGATCTAAATGCATGTTAAGTAAGGAAAAATCAGTGGAGTGCAACATAAGCCCATGATTTGCATTTTTCTACAAGTTGATTATTACTTAACATGCCTTGGTTTCAGATATTGTGTTGCAAGTTGCAAGAAACATTGCCTTGTGCAACATGGCATTTACCTCTTAATGGGTTAAAATTCACCCTTGTCCAGTAAATTAAATTAAACATAATTAACTTAAATTAAATAATTAATTTAATCACATTAAATTACAGTATACACTATAAATTACAAAACAATTAACAACTGTCTTCCAAGTAAAGACGTGTGTACATTCCCTAACAAATCATTGCTATACTGAACTTGAATGACAATATACAATGAAAAAGAGTATTTTTGGAGGTGTACTTATTTTGAGAAAGGTATTTATTTAACCAAAAATTATCTGATGGGGTGCTCTATTTAGAGGACTTGTTATTAGAAAGAGGCCATATACTTGAGAATTTAAGGTATTTAAAAACATCCAGAGTGCTTTACTATTGGTGTCTATCAGTTGTATGTCATATATTATATATATATATACTATAATTTATTTTTTGTAGACATAATGGGAAACGACGAGCTAATCACGAGCTTGAGAAACATGGGCTCATAATAGAAGAACAGCTTCCAAGATCTTCCATGTTACCACCACCAGATGAGTTGTCAAATAGCAACGAACACGATGATATGTATAACTACCAGTGCAGCATGATTGATCATGGTTTGTTATACTTAAACTTTGTAGATGCAATTGCAGAAGGGGATGGGGATAGATTCATGCGAAACTGGAAATTTCTTTTACTGCATTTCTATCGTGATGGTGGGGGGAGTGTAAAGTATGCTTTAGAAGGCCTTTACCTCCAGCTTCAACAGCAAGCTATTCTGACCCCTCTCCAAGCATATCGTCAAAGATGGAATCGATCTGTAAATAATCACGGAGCTCCTGGCAAAAATGTTCCTCTAGATTTAGACCTTGAGCATGATAACAACTATCTGAAAGAGGCAATGAGAAAAATGGGTCCAGCATCAACAGAAAAAATCAGTAACTAGAGTGTGCAGGTCTCTTAAACTAGCAAGAGAAGTTGTGGAGAATATGAATAGAGAATGTTCAGTGATGAGAAGATCCGGTGTTCATTTTGTAACCTCAAATGAGAAGGACCTGCTGAAGATTATCAACAATCTACTTGATGAAAAAGCCCTCGTTGAGGTCAGAGGAAGGAAGTACAAGACATTCAAAGATTGTGAAAGATCCCATCTAAATAACATCAGAATGGTAAACTTTTGCAAGTGGATAAATAAACATAAACAAGAAATGAAAATAGGAAGGGCAGCTCGATAAATCAGGCCAATACGAATGTACATATAATATGTTGTGATATATGAGTTGTTCATTTTTAAGATAAAGATAATTAAAATTGGTAATTTTGGCCTGCTTGCATGTAATCTTGAAGACACTACAATAATTTTATATACCCTTATCTACAAACCTCCATCCATATTCATATTCATGTAATTACTGTAGAAATTAATATTAAAAAAGAACTATGAAGAATATTAACCATTAATGGGGCAAGGGTCCCACTATGCATGTAATGTTCTGATGTGCCCCACCCATCCCCCTCATATATTGTACAGTAATTGATAGAATATTGACACAACGTACAAAAGCCTCAGCTTGCACTTCCTACTGAATGTTGCCAATCACACTTTCTAAAATTGGTAGACATCCTGAATTGTCAATAGATCCCATAGTGTCATTGTCATTGGTGGAAAATGAATCGACATTCCATTCACTCTGATCTAAGAGACTAAGAAAAGATGGATCACGTAAGATCTCTACCCATTTATCCATTTCATCATCAGACTCATCTTCCTCATCATCATAGTTATCTTCTAGTGGTTCTACATGTATATCCCCAAACACACTAGCAACTGCTTCTAGGACCATATGTGCATGCTTTTTCTGCCATATGTCTACATACTTAATAACATCTGAAACTTCAAATATAAGATGTGCATGTTCCAGCACCTGGGACACTTGCAAAGCACCAAATTCCAAGAGAGTGTTTGGACATGAAATAACTGTGACTTTATGGTTATCCCTGTCACAGCTTTCATGATCAGTCTTTTCATAACATAATGTAGTTTGTTTTTTAACTTCTTCACGTGGTCATCACTCACACTCCTAACGTTTTCTGAATTGTTTCCTTTTAAATCTACTGGTAGGTGAAGTTGCACATCACAAGACCCATTTTTGCATTGACAACTGTCGGCACACACATCACAACAGAAGTGGCCTTCACATGTAGATGTATTTGCATTTTGAAAATGTTGTAGTAGCTGTAGACGTCGACAAATGTCTGTTCTTATATAAAGCTTCATATCAGCATCTGTTGCACGAATTGTTATACTATTGTACAACAAAATAGCCAAACTTTGTTCCCCACTCCTACCACACCTCCCACTTTCTTGCATGTAAGACTCGATCGATTTGGAGGGCCCAAAATGAACAACTCTGGTTACATTTTTGCAGTCCACACCCATCCCATAAGCAATTGTCGCTATTAAGACCCTCAAATGACCATGATGGTTAGAAAATTGTTCCAACACATGTTCCTTTATGCTTGCAGGGCTAGAAGCATGCATCATCTCACAAAGTCTCTTTCTAGGGTCTTCGTTACAATCAAAGTAAAGGTTACTACCTAGCTCAATCTTGAATGTACTAAACAAAATGGCACATTGTTTAATGGTCTGGCAGTAAATTATTGTCCTCCTTGTTTCTTTACCTAAAAGCTTCAGTTCATCCAAAATAGATTTGAAATGCTCAGCTAAGCTAGCGTTTTTGTCCATCTCTTGAACAGCAAACACGATATTTTGACGGTTGGGATTGTCAACTACTTCATATGGGCAATCAAGTTCTAACATTTCAAATATTTGCTGCTTGGTTTTCTTTGTAGCTGTGGCTGTGAGAGCCATAAATGGAGTGCCGTTTTTCACTATTGATCTCAACTCATTGAGGCGGCTATACCACACGCGGGAAAGCAGTATTTTTTTTATTTGATGAACATGAAAGCCCCCACTGTACAACACAATGCACTTCATCCACTGCTATGCCTATAAGCCGTTCTTGATAGTGTTTATTTTCGAGCATCGACCGCCATCTGTTAATCGAGACGCTAGATTCAGGCGACATAAAAACGTAAGTGAACTCACCATTCTCGATTGCTTTCATTACTTCTTCCTTCTGTTCACTGCTAACATAAGCAGCTTTTAGTCCCAGAGAATTCAACCGGTTCACTTGGTCTTGCATGAGATAGATAGATAGATGAATCGTTTATTGAATAATCACAACACTTTGCAGTCTAAGCGATCTGAATTACGTGTGAAATTTACAATGTGAAAAAGGAAACTATAAGAATATATAAGAATAAAAAACATGTGTTATATATAATATACAATAATAATATATATAAGAATAACTATGGCTTATTATAAAGGAGTTCTTATATCGATTGGTTCTACACACAGGAGTGTTAAAAATTCTCTTTGATCGTAACTGTCTGATATGTCCTGCTTTAGGTGGTAACAGGACAGCCAGCTTGTGGTCTTTCATGTTTTTTATATCGTTGAATAGATCAGCACATAGTTTCTCACGTCTTGCAGCTAAGGTTGTTAGCCCGGCATCTTCTAAGGCATCCCTGTAACTTCGATCAGGAAAAATTATACGCATAGCCCGCTTCTGGATGCGCTCAATTGCATCGGACAGATAGCCAGGAAGACCACGGTGAAAGACCTGACACGCGTATTCTAAAACAGATCTTATAACGCTACAATAGAAGAGAATTAAATCATTTGAACTAACACCGGCACGGTTTAGCTGACGTAGTAGGTACAGACGTTTGGCGAACTTAATTAAGATTATGTCGACATGGTCGTTCCATTTAAGATCGTTTCTAATCGTAACACCAAGGACTTTAACAGATGTTACTCTTTCAAAAGATAAACCATCTATTTCCACGGGAGCATGATCGACAGGAGTTCTCTTAAAACACGTCAAGATTTCCTTGCTCTTTGTTGGATTAATCTGTAGGAGATTTTCCTGAGACCAATTATAGATGTGGTCGACTGCCTGCTGCAAGCTGCTTTGGTTAGATGGTGGTACCAGCTCCGAAATAGTGGTGTCATCAGCAAATTTCCACATGGGCATCGACTCTCCTGGTAACTTGAGATCATTGATCATCACCAAGAAAAGCCAAGGGCCGAGCCGGGTCCCTTGTGGGACGCCCGCGGGAACATTGAGCCAGTTGGAATAGCAACTTCCATTTAGTTTCACCCTTTGCTGCCTGTCCTTTAGAAAGTCGATTATCCAATTCAAGGTAGTTGGCTTGACTCCAAGACTTAACAGTTTGGCAATAAGGATCTGATGGTCAATTAGATCGAATGCTTTCCGAAAGTCCACGAAAGCAGTTCTTACAGTCGTGCCAGTGCCGTCGGTAGCGCCTAGCCAATGGTGAAACATAGAAATTAAAGCAAACGTCGTTGAAGAGCCTGGTATGAAGCCGTATTGATTTGGGTCTATAGATGACAGCACAGTAGGCTTTAGGGATTTCTCAATAACAAAACCTTCGGCAATCTTCGATAGTGTTGACGTTAGCGAGATCGGTCTTAGATCTTTGTTAAAATCACAAACTGTGGGGGTCTTGGGTAAAGGCGAGACATCGGCGAGCTTCCATACATGAGGGACTCTGCATTCAGAAAAGGAAGTGTTTAAGATGTCAGCAATGGGCGCAGCCAAAATGTCTGCAAATTTTTTAAGCACCCAATTAGAAAGATCATCTGGGCCACCAGCACGAGATGTGCTCACCGCTCGAAGTTTCCTCACAACAGACATCTCGGTGACGGAAATTGGCTGGTCATCATCCGTTAAGACATGGACACAGTCTGTTAGGGGCGAGTAGTCCTTCATTACACTAATGAATGTATCGTTGATTTTTCTTGCCAAAGAAGACTCCTCGCAGACAAGATTTGGATGGAGGACAGAAATTAGGTCACGCCCAGTTCGTTTGGCAGTTCCACATAATTGTTTGACCTCACGCCACAAATCGCGGGGTTTGGAGTCATGCAGGTCCTTTACTTGTTCTCGTAGTAGACCCTGCGGCAGCGTTTCCGTTCGCGGTTTACCTTGTTTCTTAAGATCTTATACAAGGATTCATTTCCGGAGGCGAAGGCCTTTTGTCGTCGAGTGATAAGAGTTTTCAGTTGGATGGTCAGCCAAGGGCGATCAGTTTCATGAACTTTTACGGAGCATTTTGGCATGATAGTATCCAACCCAATGTTGATGATTTCCGTGAGCATTTTCAGCTTCTCTTCACTTGACTGATCAATAAACAGGCCAGACCAAGGCACCTGGAGAAGAAATCTGCCGACACTCGCTACTTTACTTGGTCGCTTATCTCTTGCTTTAATAACCTTACACTTAGGCTTTGAAGACTTTTCCGGAACTCCAGCACTCGCGATTATCGTCAGATGGTCTGACAAGCCAAACGGGGGCATGCTACTTGGACGTGAATAATATTCATAAATATTCGTAAAAATCTGGTCTAATGTTCTTTGTCCTCTGGTAGGAAAATCTACCATAGGCTTCAGTTGGAAGGACCTAGCAGCGGATTGAAACATAGGTAAAAGCGTCTTGTTGTAATCACCTGCCATGATGATTGCACAGTTTGGGTATCGTGACTCAATTGTCTCCAGTGATGTCATAAGATAGTCTTTCATAGTGACGTCATGGGCGTCAGGGGGCTGATAAACCAGACCAACAATAATGTTAGAAAAACCACGTGGAAGACGCCTAGGTCTGAGGTCTGCCCAAAGAACCTCGTGGTCTGCATGATAGAGATCAGAAATAAGCTTACATTCGGTGGTAGATTTGACATACATACAAACGCCTCCGTGTTGTTTATTTTCACGATCCCGCCTAAAGAGCTGATAGCCATTAATAATTATTGGGTCGTCTGGAACGTCCTTACGTAGCCAGGTCTCAGTAAAAAGGGCAATATCAGGATCAACGTTATTTATCGTGTGCGCGATCTCATCGATTTTAGGCGCCAGCGACATTGTGTTGGACAGAAGAAGCGATGGAACAAAATGCGGCCTCCCTAGGGAACATTCGGTCACGCTGTCGAGCTCAGATGTTGTAGCTGAAGTGGTGTGAGTTTGAATATTTAATAAGTTCTTGTAGTTTGTACGATTTGAGCTTCTAAACCTCGTTCCAAAGGCTCCAGGAAAGTCGCTTTTCCTCTCTCTTGATACAATGGAGGGAATTTGATAAATAATTTGGTGAGAACCAAGTGTATGGATTCGATGGTGAGCTCCGCCACGTTTTCTTCTATATGGTTTTAAGATGCCGAATTCTTTCAACGCGTTCCACTCGATAGGCTCAACTGGCTTGACCTTCTGAGGCAGATTTTTCCAACAATATCTCAAGGAGAACAACGTACAGTACTGCTCAGAAATAACCTAACACTGCGGTTGCGGTTCGGTTGCGGTTCGGTTGGGGTTCGGTTGGGGTTAGGTTGGGGTTCGGTTGCGGTTCGGTTGGGGTTAGGTTGGGGTTCGGTTGGGGTTAGGTTGGGGTTCGGTCGGGGTTAGGTTGGGGTTCGGTTACGGTTCGGTTTGCGGTTCGGTTTGCGGTCGATACACATTAGCGTGTGTGAAAACGGCTTGGGTTCCGACTATTTCCGACATGGAAAGCGTTTAGTTTAAAATGTAGAGAGGGCACCAAAAGCAAAATAGATCTTCATGTTTGGCTTCATTCTTTGTCTGTTTCATGTCCTATTGACAAGAATACACTCGCGCAAGAGATTCGCAGTTGAAAGCGAAACGTTGTGCTTTCGCCGTCCAAAACCTAATTCAAGTAATGTTCGACTTATACTGCACTCGTGGCACCGTTTGCAGTGAATCCTCGTCGAACCTAATGAGTGAATGTGATAGTATTACGCAAATATAATGATTGCGGCAGAGCGCGTATCCGTTTTAATTCCTAAACCGTTTTCCCCGATCATTATTATTTATTGCAGTGCGTCAGCCGCGTATAGCATGACAGAAACTAGAAAGAGCCTATATCTCTGATGAAGGCCTTCTCTCGAAATTGTTAGACCTATTATTCACGATTTCGGCACTACACCAAACCTTTTAGCATTTTCGATTCCTAATAATTCACGTGTCGAAAAGTGGTTGGCATGAAGTTTCAACCATTTCTGTGAATCGAAAATTCGATCGGCTTACAATGCCGGATCGACTCGACTTTTCAAAACAAAATAAATCGACACTATTTCTTTTGAGGGGATTGAGTGTTCCAATGGGATTGAAATTTCGATCCCACGTCATTGAATACTGTATCTGCTAGTGAAAATATTCTAAGTTAATAGGAAGTCAAAAAATCATCATTAACAAAATTAGATTTGAACGGTTCGAATGCCTTTGTTGAAGAAACTAAAAGCGTCGTAAATCAAAATATCGCTTGACGGAACGTATGAATATATTGAATAATAATTGTATTTTAGTGCTGTTTCGGGCGAAGTAGTTCACACAGGTGAAGCTTTTCATGTCTCGTTTACACGGCGACGGAATTTTATAACGAAGTGTCTATATATTCGTCCGGCAGATATAACAACAATATATGAGGCGTTCGTTCACAACGCGCGATTTCCGGTCGAGTTTGATAAAAATATAGTTTGGTATAGTTTGCCTTTTCTGCATAGTTTTTGGTTAGGGTTAGTATTTTGGTTAGGGTTAGGATTTGGGTTATGATTAGGTTTTATTTTAGAATTATTGTTACGATTACTGACTGCCGAACCTCTAGTTTTTCCCGAACAAGTTCCGGTTACCGGACCTATATAGCCACATCGATTTTATAAACGTTCTCCAAATACGAAAACGGATTGTTCATCGTAATCATATTAATGCAATCTGCTGAAACAAAGTAGATGTTACTGTTAGCTCTGATAGACCAACATGTACCGAATACAATTCACTGAAAAAGTTCTGCAGTCAAACTTTAATTCAATTTGCCGTATTGATTTAGACGAATTTCGTAACATGTGACCACGGAAGTGTCAACGCTATTATTGTTGCCAAGTTATATCTATTTTAGTGCGTTGAGTATCACGTTTTCAAACGTGTCTTTCTCCGTTAAAGCTTTGAGACAAAACGCCAATCTTTTGTTTGCCTTGTGCACGAATAATTGACAGTAGCATGCTTACTCGTGCTTCCAACCACGCTGCTCTCGTCTGATCCGACGAATAGTAGAATTCAAAACATTCACACCGCATTCTTCCATTAGTTTAGTTTTCAATTTGGCATGCAGATGTTAACTCGTCGTTCATGTCATGTTATCGTCGATATATTTGCGTGAAATAATTCGATTCCATGAGTAAATAGACAGTTTTCTCATTTCACCAAACAACGCCGTCGCGTAACTGAAAAGGCAAACTTCGGAAATGATCGTATTTCCTATCGTGTGAAACTTGAAGAGCGGTTGCGGTCACGCCAGACTACGACCTAGGTTCGACCGAGGATCGACCTAGGTTCGACCTAGGTTCGACCGAGGTTCGACCGAGGATCGACCTAGGTTCGACCTAGGTTCGACCGCGGTTTTCGTTAGGTTATTTCTGAGCAGTACTGTAGATCGACTGTAGACTATGGCCATAGTTTTAGAAATAGTTTCCCAAATTATGAGCCAGAAAGCTAATCTCATAATAGCAGAAAAAATCGAAAATTTGAAGAGATAACTTTAGATAGCCACACGGCGCGAATTTACATATGAGAGCAAGCAAAGGAACGACAACTATTATAATCGCATCATTCTTCCATAAACTGCCACTAGAAACGTTGCAAGAAAACCACTTCTCAACCATAGGAGCCATCTGAAAGTCTGAAACACTAGTGACTTGCCAGAGCCGGTTGGCATATTGACAAAAACATCTCTTCCTTTTGTGAAACTATACAAAGCATTAAATTGACTCGTTGATAAACTCTGAACGTTAAATTTTGGACAGATATCGGTCAAACATCTCCTAAAATCATCCATATCGACCTCCCTCGCGTTTATGTTATTGACCGCCATCTTTAAACGTACATAATTATTATAATTGTGATTAATTGAACGCATTAGCCAATCAGTGGAGATGCCCATATTCAGGGCATGGAGACGTCATCAGTATGGAATTTTTTGCGGGTGTGTCAGCGGTGACGCGTGCAGGCGGCTGCTTCCGCAGGCTAAATCCACCCAAGCTGGGATTGATTTTTGAAAAATTGTGATGCTTTTTCAGCATACACAAACCTGTCAGGTCTGCTTCCTAATCAACAAAGTTGAAGCAGAATTTAAGCCAGAAATGGGTTTTTACCAGTTATTGAATATTGCTCAACCAATCTATGAGTGCTTTGATTTTTCTGCTCTAAAGTCTTACAGTCCTTTACCCTCCTACACCAAACATAATAAAGAGATAATTGTGCTTAAATATGCAAGTGTGGATGCATAATACAAGTATAATGACAGTTAGGAAATCTCTAAATATTTAAATACATGTAGCTAAAATGGGGATTTTTAGTTTGATATACATTATGTATCATGTTCATATTATTCTAGGAAAATCTGGTGAAAGCAATGGGAAAAGTTGAAGATTTTATTCAAAAGTTATTTCCTAATTTAAGCGATGATGTGTTAAAAAATACATTAGAAAAGTTATTTGATATTGGGGTATCAAACCTGGACGATTTAACGTTGTTAGAAGAAGCAGATCTTGCTGGTATTCTGAAACCTATACAGATCCGGAAATTACAGCGATGTGCTAAAGGTTTGTTTCAGTCTATTAAAATGTAAAGTAGTGTATGTTACTTTCCCAACTTAAGTGAAAATGGCGTTATTGTGCAGTAATACCTAACATTAATTTAGCTACTTTGTTAAATTATTACTAAGGTTTAAAACATGTACTGCGCAATATAATATAAAGGAACTGCAATGATATTTCTCCGAAAAACAGAAATTTTGAAAATGTAGTCAAACATAGGGTACTTTCTGTCAAGTACCCTCAGAAAACTAAGGATTTTCTAAAATAATTTTTATTGCACATGGGAAGATTTCAATGTGGAATGTCTTTTCATTGCATTCATTTGATATTTTAATATTGGTTGACTGTTTTGTTTGGTGCACAACTACAGACTGCCCATATTGGAAAAAATATTTTGGACTCTTTGGATTTTAAAGGACGAGTGTCAGGCCAATGCTTTTCGAACTCAAACCACACTGGTGGCCATTTTATAGACCAACTAACTGAAATGTTTATTTTGTAATCCCTTGGATATCTTCAACACCTTTAAGTATGTTTATTTTTACCATATTTATACAACAAATAAACCATGCAAAATATTTTTATGGTTATTTGTTGTTTAAATACGCCCTAGCACTAGACTAATACCGAATTGTAAACAATAGCACAAGTGTGCAATGCATTACAGTACATACCTTGACACTCAACCTTTAACAGAAAATGAAATTACATTTTATAACGTTTAAAACTTTATCTTCTATGGACTAGAGTATCCCACAATTGGTCGGAGCTTTATTTTTGACAACCACTTGTGAGTTGTGTGCCATGGGGTTTCTTTGTGCTATTACAGAAAAACTCAAACTAAGTGAAGTGTTCTTCACTTACAATTATCATAATCATCTGATTGAGTCTGCTTGGCTTCAACAATTTTAAGTAATTTCAATTAATCCCCTCGCCCGGCGCGAAGCGCCGGCCGAAGGGCGCTAATATCGATCGGCGTTTAGTCCCTTATGACGCGAGATGCAAGCGGTTCCTGATCTGGGATCGGGTTTATAGGTGTATATATATATATATATATATATGATCAACCGTCCTCATGCGCGGCATCGGAAAATTTGGCCCTAGTAACTAGATATGGACAGAAGCTGATTGGTAGACCTCTGCATTTGAATTAATATTTAAATTGCAACCATCATATGATTGCGAATGCAAAAATTGAAACGGTATTGAAACGGTTTTTTGGTGCGTTAAATTTGGCGTAATTTAAATTTAAATTGACGCCAACGCGACAAACCGCTTTCCGGAAGAAATTTAAATACTTAACAGAGAGATATGGGAAAATTTGAAGGTGTGTAATGTTTTGAATTTTCAAAACATGTATGTATAATATTTTGACAGTTGGAATAAAATCCATGCAGTGTAAAATCAGGACTGTGCCAGAACAATGGCACTTTGTGGCAGCACAATGGCTGGCCATTGTTCTGGCACAAGATGGCACAATGGCCAGTCCTAGCCTGTTTGAAATATATACCATTTGTTCTTTAATTATAATACTGCTGAATAGTAAGTGTAGTACAAATTTTGGAATTGCATGTACAGTATGTTTATTATTTGATTAAAATTATAAATACTATATGCTTGATAATCAGCCTATATATACAGTAGTTTAGGGTGAAAAAACATGCATACTATTGATGTGTTTATATGACCTGGGCCTGGCCTACAATTTTGTAGCAATAAACAAGCATTACTATGTATACTTGTCAGTGTTAATACTTAATATATACACTGCTGTAGTGAATAAGGGAGAGCTCGGGGTGAAACAGACGATACAGTACATGGATGATTGTCAAGCAAGCTCATATCCTCAGAAAAATTGTTCTGTGTCCCGGACAGGGAAAACTTTCTGATTTCCAGTGAGATGCTCTGACCATTGAGCTACCAAGACTCAGATGGTGAGTGAAAGTTACATTGACGTACTGATTCTATTGATATAACAGCAGTGTATATATTAACACACCCAATCATAAGTCATTACTGAAATATATAGTAACTACTGTGCATAGGCAGTACATATATCATTAGAACCAGTGCGTCATTGTAACCTCTCTCCATCTGAATCTCGATGGCTCAATGGTTAGAGGCCATCACTGGCAATAAGGTTATAATTTTTTAAACCAGGAATATTATGTTTCTGACGATATGATCTTGACGTCCATGTTTTGTATACTGGAAAGTATTCCATATATAATCTGTGTTTACAGTACTCCATCCATTATGGAACATGTTAGACCTACAGTACACTTAGCTGGCCTAGTGGGTCACAACTTATTCTGTCAATGTAAAATACAGCTTATTATTATTATGTTCACATTGGGTATGTTGACACTACTATGTGTGTTAGCTAGATCATTGTCGACAAGCAGACTAGGCATGGCATTCTGAATATAGGTTATAATATATATGTGCACGGTGATATAATTTAGATACTATAGTACACAATGCCATATATATGCTTTGTTACATGGCAAATATGGTATCTGCAATCTGCATTAGGCATTATTATTATTAGTATTATTATTGTTAATGCATTATTATTATTAGTATTAATAATAATAATAATAATAATAATAATAATACAATAATATTTTACAGGATAGCCCCTTCAATGCTAACACTGGTATCAATATTCAATATATGGGGGTCTTGTTTTCTAACAAATTACAGTTGTTACAAATTTCAACACATATTCATAAATGTACAGTACAATGTTACAAAAACTAATTTTAACTCAAAAGTTGTATATCCTTCACATATTGTCAATTAAGGCAATAGATAATGGTGCTATAACATGTATGAACAGATTAATTGAAACATGGAAAATAGCTCTTTACTGGTAGATATGATGTTAAAACGCCATGGAATTTCCTAACTAGCATTACACAATGCAACTTGCTTCTAATACAAGAGGTACAAAACTTGGGATTTCTATTAACCAATCAGTTTCAAGTCCCGACTTAGGAAAGATCAGTTTCCCTGACATGCATATAGAGACCTCTGATTATGACCATCAATATTTAGTTATCTATATTCCTGCCAGCTCCACATCACAGTAGTCCAATGTGGGTAGAATTATCAACTTACTGTATATAATCTATCCACACTAACAATTGGAGTAGAATCCCTAATACGTCTTAGTAAATCTAATTTGAATGGACCCCTATACATTTGCACTATATGCATGGCATCCGTAGACATTTGAACGAATTTGATTTTTTTAAAGGACACTCATTGTATGATAGAGATAACTTTCTTCCTTCAACAGCCTTTGGTGTCTATATACAAAATACTGCATTGATTATTTCGTGAGTCATCAATATTGTGACAATAAAAGTAATTTCTTTCTTAGTGATTGATGGTAGAAACAGCAGTAGACCCCCTACTATTCTGTTGCTGCACTCAAAAATTAAAAAGTTTAATTGGGCTGCATGTATTTATTTTGATGTGCTATGAAACAATTAAATTCAGACAATACAAAGCTCTGAGAGATATTGTGCACTGAGAATTTATTTACTGTAGTTTGGCAAATGAAGTGGCTATTATCTAATTCAAGTAATTTAGAACTAAAAGAAGTACTGTACTGTAAGTTTCAAACAGCAATTGAGAGTGGGGTTGTTGCGTATACGTATTTCTAGTACTATAATTACTTAAAGGAAAATGTTGTTGCAGGCCATTGCTGTATTTTATTTTTACTGTAAACCTCGTCTATTAACTTCATTGATTATGCAACTTTGAAATGAGTGTTCAAGTACTTCATGAAGTTCTAATATCATATACTAAACTAATTTATATTCCACTATATACAAAAAATAGAATGTACTGTTGTGTACTTTGGGTTTCAATACCAAATTTGGACTTGTCTTAAAAACTGGAGCTATTTCAAGGATGGGTAAACCAATGATAAAGTAGGGTTACTATATTGAAAAAATTGAAGAAAAGTTGTTACAGAACCACACTAAAGTGGCAATAATTCTTTATTTAAGATAATGATGTCCAAACAAATAAGTCGCCACACCTTTCCACTGACAGCTCCAGCAAAGTAAGCTATAGTGGAGACAGCTTTGACTCCCCATGTTCCTCGCGTTGTAGTACTCCATCAACTTTAAGTGACGTGGATACCCCAACAAGTCAAGATACATGTACCAGTACTAAGAAAACTGATAAGTTGCAACATGGATACTGGGTTCAGCAATTTGCAATTCCATGGTCTAAAATGCCGCGATCCCAAATGCATGCTTGTGAACGAAAAGTTAGATCAAAGCCAGGTGATCGACGCAAGATGGTGCGAATCTTATGTGATGGTATAAGACACCACTCTCAACTATACCTGGAAGGAAAAACTTATCTAAAATTGCAAGTATGGTTGTAAAAAAGTACAAAGAATCATTTTGTGACATTATAGGGGATACTGTTGTTGGTACAGGGTATGAATCTCTCCAGAAACAAATGGAGGAAAGATTATTCAATCTTAGTAGGAACAAAACCAAATCAAGCTCATTTCTTGCAAAATTGGGTGCAGTCGATGATGGGAATTCTGAGCCACCTCCCAAGATGAAGAAACCCGTTCGCGATTCTTTTCTTCCCTGACAATGAAAATGGTGAAACGCAGAAAGAGAAACAGCAGTGGCTAATTAGAGAGTATCCAAAAGATGTTGCAGATAAACCCAAGGTCGAACTTATTATGAAACAAACATATACATCCCAACGACTACTCATCAACAGACAGAAACCTATGCCACCTACAATTAAAGAAATTAAAGAGTTGTGGCCATTTCTAATTTCTAAAGATTATTTGCTGCAGCATTTTGAGGAAATAATGGAGTTTCAGCTTCAAGCCGTCTTTCAAAAAACTGTTGAGCAGAAGTCAAGTGTAATTTTTGATTACATGAAGCAGGAAGTGTCCAAAACGAAAGTGAAACAGTTGATCAAACTGATTGAAGATAGTATGGCATGCCAAGAGAGTAAAGCTGCTATAATGGCTGGTGTCTATCTTCTACTTCTTGCCTACTTTGATGAAGAAGAGGATAATATGATAAGATTTTTTGATGTAAGTAATACTTGTTTTTGTTTAAGCCTGGTGAGTTTGAGAGCTATCTTAGCAAAATTTCATTCATGGTCGATTGCTTGACACCCAACGCGACTTTACAGATTTTACTCTGGCTAGCGCCAGACGATTTTACTCAACGATATGAGAACCCCTGGGCGTTAAAGGGTTAATGCACTATCTCTTTTAACCCTTTGATGAGAATAATCTTTAATGAGGATACCAACTTCACCCGAGGGTGATTTACAGAAGGGTCCTACCATAAGACTAACATAGATAAATTCATTAACAGATAATAAACTAATAAAATACAAGAAACAAAATTAGATAATGTATACATAGATAGTAAGTAATGTACTTAAATAATAAAGAACAAAGTAGATATGCATAAATAAAATACATAGATACTAAGTTAAATTAAGCTTCGCAATTTGTTTTTTAAAACCTACTAATGTAGGTGCATCACGAATGGAGATACATATCTTATTCCAAACAATTGCTGCAAAATTTAATGTAGTCCAATGACCCCACCTAGTGTGAGCACTTGACTTACGAACATTATTCTTATGCCTAGTGTTATATTGATGAAAATCCTTATTTAAACTGTATTCAAAATTATGACACTTATATAAGAAAATAGCACGATGTTCTGCCCTTCTTTGGTCTAATTTTTTCCATGAGAGTTGTGTAAGAGCCTCAGTTGCAGAGGCAATATGGGGCAAATCCAGTATAATTCGAGCCTCGTTATTATGTAATACCTGGAGATCTGCCATTAAAGTTAAATTGCCCTTATCCCCCCAGATTATGTCTCCATAATCCAAGAGTGGTAAGATAACTATTAAAAAATGTAGTCCTAGCACTGATAGGTAAATACGGCTTAATTCGCCTTAAAAGGCCCAATTTCCTATTAATCTTAGATTTAAGATAATCAAGGTGGTCATTCCACGTAAGATTTTTATTAATTACTATTCCTAAATAATGGAATGATTGACTTGCTGTGTCTAAGGGATGACCATTAAAAGAAATGCTTAAAGAATCTACTTTACTTAGTCGAGCACTACTCCCTATCAACATAAACTTAGATTTAGGTATATTTAGGGACTTTAGAGATTTTAATCTGGCTTACGCCAGATGATTTTACTCGTCCATAGGAGAACCTCTGGGCATTAAAGGAAGGGGATAGTCCCATGTGCGGTCAAATTACATGTACAATCTTTGTCATTCGTGGCGCGTAAGACCAATATCTAACGTGTTTAATAATTTATTTCCGAGTGAAAAAAGTCTTATGGTGTGTGGTGAGTGTGAGCGAAGTGTTTATGTTTATTCTGAGACTACATGCAATGTATATATCTATTTTGCATGCCTGCACATCCGGTCGTGATCGGTGATCGTTGTGTTCTGCGATATAGACTAGTTCTTACACTTCTACACAGACTATAGTGGGGGAAATTTTCCAGTGTACAATTTTGCCTCTTCCATTTGGTCTCTTAATTCAAAGTGCACAAGTTTGATGTGGCAGGACAAGTTTGTCAATGTTTCGTCTCTTTTGACTATAGGAGCACAATGTGTCCTTGTGTACTACAACCTTTACTATCGTGAAAATTAGATCAAGAACCCAAAACCATTTTCATTGTTCTTTCAAATAGCACAAAGGGGGACTTTTACACTTTCACTACTGGAGATCTCCCTTGACAAGTAAAATTGTTTAGCCTTAGCCAGATTAAAATACCAGTGGCTGTTTCAGTAGTCAAATGCTTAATGGGGTAGTTTTGAAGCCTTTCACTACATACGTTTGAGTGGCCGTTTCAGTAGTCAAAGGGATACAAATACTCTTTAATAAAGGAGCAGGAGTGTTTTATTAGGTTTAAGTGGTTTTAGACCTAATAAAACACGCAATGCGAGTTTATTGAACGGCTTCAAACACAGCTTCATTAGTATTCTTTATATAAAGAATACTAAGTAGAAGATTTTATATAAAGAATACTAATGAAGCTGTGTTTTATCAGGTATAAAGTCACTTCACATGACATATTATCAATGATTTAATAGGCTAAAATACTCATGAATTATTAAGTAATGAGTGAATGAGTTTTTAACTAGACAGATGGGCAGGTAGTGTAGTTAACTATTGATAACGAGGCCTTTCCCACTCAAAAGTACAGTTGTCTGGAATTAGCCAGAGTAAAAGAATAAAACAGCTAATTGTGGTATTTTTATAGGTGAAAAACTTGTTACTGAGAGATTTGTCATTGTAATTGACCATGCTGTTGTCAACAAATCTTTGACCTCGATGTTGGAGGCAGTAATGGTGCTTTTTGCAGCATATTACTGTTTTAACATACAGTATCCAGTATGTTCGGCAGCCACTCTAGAGTTTATTCAAAGGTATGTTATGGTAGTAAATACTGGTATTTATGTCATACGGTATACAGTTCTAACCACTTGATTTGATTATTTTATTTGAGGTTTTTTTGTAGGTGTTTTGTGAAACTTAATCCAGAAAAGGGTAACAAATCTACAAAAACCAAAGGAAAATCTCACAAAGTTAACCCAAAAGATTTATCGTTGGTTAATTGTTTGAAAGATTTTGAAAGTGGATGGAGTATTGTTGGTTAATTGTTTGAAATATTTTGAAAGTGAATGGAGCATACATGTATAGGTTTCTTTAAAACTCAGTTTAAGTTAGTAGAACAATTTTATATTTTGTTGAAATCTATATGTGTCAGTGTTTTTTTGACCTAACTATTTTGTTGACTGAAACCAGAATATAAAACATTTTATAAAGCTGAGGAAAGAGGGATTCTGAAAAAAGCTAAGCAATAGGCCATTTCCGAATCGTGCTGCAGTTGACAATAACACAGGATCAAGGCTTCGTGTTAAACGTAATATAAAAACATCATAACTTTGCACAAAGCCTCGATCTGGTTTTCTTGTTCTTGGCAAATAGAGTGCAAATTATTTGCAAATGGCATGTTTGTAACCCAATTCCTCTGACAAATGATACAATTAATATTTTTAAAGTTTTAAATAAAGCTTATTTGAGTGATACACATAAAATTTTGGTACTATGGTTTTTGGTTTCGTCACATCAAGTGCCATTGTCTCCCATCAGCTACAATTATGTGAAATTACATGTTAACACAAAAAAGCTGAAACATCGATTTGTGATGGTACAGTGTACACCCTTGAAAAATCCCATCTGGTCTTCCAAAATAACATGTGGTCAAATGCTATTCACATCTGATCACATGTGATTTTAGAACAAAATGAATTTCTGTAAGGGCAGTACTGTGGTGATGGTTTAAATATTAATTTACTGACTCAATGGTTTTGTTTGCTATAAAGTATTGACTTGAAAATCCACATTCTGTAAATATTTTGTTTATATATTGTAGTTACACTTATAGACAAATATTATTTCTATAACTATGTTATTTCTCTAATATGTTATTTCTAACACTGTTATATAATAAATGGTTTAATAAAACATATATTTTATGCTTTATAAGTTTTTATTAAGCTTAATGCTGAACATTGATTGTGAGATTTGTGTGTGATGTGTTTATTTATAATTAAATTCACTTAACATTTTACAGGTTTTTTGCAGAGTAGCGTTCATTTGAAGAGCGGTGTTTTTGCTACAATGTTTTCTGTAAAATTATATAAACTTATAGTTTCTGTTCTGCAGAATTACAGTATTTTGTCTGTTTACAAATAAACAGTAATTTTGCTGTAAAAATACAGTATTCTGTTAATTTACGGTACTTTTTACTGTAAAAAAATAATTTTTTAACAGTGTGGGCAGCTATCACGGTGCCGAGATATGCAAACTTGTCGGTCTCTATCTTAAAGCTAGCAGATAAATTTGGTAAAGAAAGCGTAGGGCTATACAGGTACGACGGATTAGCGTTATCGAGGGGCACAAGTGCGAGGTCAGCTGACAAAGCTAGAAAAGATTTCTAGCTTTGCTCTCGGCCGTAGCAACTATAACGTTTCACTACAATATTCTGGCAACAATCATCCCACCCTACCATCTTCGAGGAGAAATCGCCTACGAAATGTCATCTGGTTCAACCGCCCTTATAGTAAAACTGTCAGAACGAACATTGCGCGCAACTTCCTGTAGCTTATCGATATACACTTTGCCAGAGCAAGTCCACTTCACAAGATAATTAGCAGAAACTCAATTAAAGTTAGCTACTCTTGCAAGGAAAATGTCAAAATGAAAATGGCTATATCTTGCCACAACAACCGCGTATTGTCAAGAACTTTAGCCCCCATAGAATCCCGAAGCTCATGTAACTGTCGGATCCCAAAGGAATGCCCTCTTGAAGGAAACTGCCTTGTCCGGAACGTTGTCTATAAAGCCGAAGTTACAACAGTCGATGAAGGAATTACGAAAGAATACGTAGGTATGACAGCTACTTCTTTCAAGGAGAGACATGGCAACCACAAGAAGTTTTTTAAGGACGTAAGATATTCGAAAGATACAGAGTTCTCGAAGTATGTGTGGAAGCTGAAGGAAAGCGAGAAAGAGCTTGTCCTAAAGTGGTCCATTCTAAAGCATGCAAACTCATATTCAGCCGGAGGAAAGCAATGCAATCTTTGCCTTGAAGAGAAATTGTGTCTAATGAAAGCGGACAAACGGCATTCACTGAATAGAATGACTGAAATCTTTGCGAAATGCCGCCGAGACAAATTTCGCGCAGGAAAGTTCAAACGCGCGCGCGATCAACTTGCGTCAGCAAACAGTCGATGTTTTGACGCCATTAACGAACTGAATTTTTATTACTTCACTCAATCGCCTGAAGATCGTCTCGACAAACGAGGCGTGAAACTCGGAGTAGCGATGATCAAAAATTTATATATATATATATATATATATATATATATATTTATTAGCTGATTAACGTTGCTACTCGAAGTTTTGCGCGTTTAAGCGATCATCAGGCTGGCAACGTTAATCATCTAATAAATATATCTCGCTCTACCGTCAAGGTATTGAGCACTCTATAGTCTATCGTAAACCACTTCCTCAATTATACATTTATATAAACAAACTAAATGTGGATTTGGACCCGCATGGATTTCCCGCAAAAGGTTTTTGGCAGGAAATGGTTCTCGGCACCGGTTGAGGGGGAAATAGGCATTAATACAACAAAACAGCAATATTGAACTTGTTCACTGTCCCAGTATTGTTGGTTATGGTTAACTATCTTCTTAAACAGATAAAAGATAACTTGCAAAGAACTAAGTTCTGTAATAAAATTTAATAACAATGTAGCTCACACACACAGTTGCTCATAACTTAACACGTTTCCATAATGCCGCTTCAGTTTGTTTACATTTATGAATAAGATCTATTAATCTATTTCATTCAAAGCTTAATAAATTATAATTTCATATATAAATTTATTTTTAACTTTTACACATGTTTAGAGACCATTAGACCAATTAAGTTGGATTAATCATTTCATTATAAATTTTTCATAGTTTAGTACTATTTATACCTGCAAACTACAGTAGTATTGAGACTGCAGTTATAACATTGTTATTGGTATAACTGCAGACAAACCTGAATTGAAGCAGGGTTAGTGATTTTCAATGCGTCAAATCAAACCTTGGCCACAATGCAGGTTCAGAAACTAGTCAAAATATGGCAATTCAACTATTCTATGCCTGAAAAGGACTGAGTCTTGTAGACGAAAATATCCGGTATCCGGCCATAATGCGGACGGATTTTTTTCAGCTCTCCGCCTAGATAGTAAAAAGCACTATCCGGTGCATGGTATGCACCCCTAATTGAGAGTGACTATTCAACTAATGTGTTATTGCGTTAGTTTATCATGATACTTTAATTTGTTTGTTTGCACTTTTGAGGCTACAGTGTGTAATTGCTATTTCTTTGTATAGATATAGACGAGAATGTTGCAGTCATGTTGCTTCCAACATTGTTAAAAGATTGGAGTGCACCAAATGATTTTATAAAGATCTGCTCAGTAAGTTACATATATGTCATTTTAAATTATTCTTTTATTTGGAATGGATAATACTGTAGAATCTCAAAAGTACAGATAGTAACTGCCCAGATAGTAACCAGCCTCGATAGTAACTAGCCCTTTAAAAGTAATATTGGCATTTACACTCGATAACATGTGAAAGAAATTTTAGGTAAAGATTTTTGTGTGTCAACATCTAAGGGACTCGACGAGACCAGTTAAAAATGCTATTCGACGGCCTTTCGGTGAGAATCAAACTCACAACCACATGATGTTCTTATCAACTGAGCCACAAAGGGCCATTGCTGAATGCAAGTGATGAGTTATAGCATATAGTAGATACATGGTAATGTCTGTGAATTAATATTTGGTTTATCATATAATATTAATAACTTCTGAGATTCAACCAAGACCAATTGCAAAAAATGCAACTCCAATATGGAAAGGCTCAACCCAAGTCAGTTTTAGGGTTAGGATTTGGGTTAGATTAGGGTTAGCGATTATTTGAATTTCGGTTTGTTCATATATCGAGAAAGCGCCGCATTGGAGGTGCATTTTTCACAACTGGTCTCGGTTGGGTCTCAGAAGTTGTTGACACATCATGAAAATCTTTACCAAAAATTTCTTTCACATGTTATTGAGTGTAAATGCCAATATTATGTACATTGTAAAAACCTTTACATAAAATTTCTTTCACATGTTAATGGTTTTTTATAGTAAATGGCAATATTACTTGTAATAAATTTCACAGGTATTACCATCTACTATATATACTAGAAGTCATGACTTGCCTTCAAAAATAGAAAAAGGCTCACATTCCATTGGCATGAGTAAACTTTATTAGTACTGTTTACTCTAGGGGTTTACCTCTGCAGCATAAAATTATATATGTCTGATTGTTTCTCTGCTCTAATGTTTTATTCTTTTTAGCCAGAAGAAGATATTGATGATTAAATCAGAAAAACAACAGCACCAAGACTCATTGGATATGGTGGACTTGGCCACCATCAAACCATTGTATTTGGTAGCAGAGGCAAAATTAAATTATAAATTGCTAGAATTTATATGTTACCAATTGTAGAATGAATTGTATTGTAGAATGAAGCAATTGTTGAATGCTCGATATATTTATATATATTTAACAACATATTTATCTATTTATAATATGAAACAGGCTATTTGTTTAAATTAAAAACCCTTTTATCACAAACCTTTATGTGTTTCTCATCCTGCAGCTGTATCTGATTTTAACTCTGGGAGTACAGTTAAAGCTAAATGACTCCATAAAACGGGTGTTTTGAACCTTTTTCTAATGACTCCTTTAAAATAACTCCCAAATAAGAGTTAAATTGACTCCAATATCGGAATTAGAATAACTCCGTTTATAGAGTTATTTTAACTAAAAAATCGGAGTTATTTTAACTCCCAAAAGCGAGTTAAAATTAGTGGAGTTAGTTGAAATAACTCCGAAAAACCGGGCCGTTTTGAACATTTTTTAACTCCATTTTTGGAGTTAAAATAACTCCTTGAAAATAACAGTGAACTCAGACCATGACCGGACCCATGGCTTACCAGAGGAAATCGTGTCAGACAATGGCCCTCAGTTTATTGCCCAAGAGTTTAAATAATTTCTCAGCCGTAACAACATCAAGCACCTTCTTAGCGCACCATATCATCCTGCCTCTAATGGAGAAGCCGAAAGAGCAGTAAGAACATTTAAGCAAGCTATGAAAGCAGCAATAGGAGAGGCTGGCACCTTAATGCAAAAGATGTATTATTTCTTACTAAGCTATCGTACCACCCCACACACCACAGGATGTACCCCTGTAGAATTGCTGATGAACTCGACTAGATCTTCTATGCCCAGACCTCAGAAAGAAAGTATCCATACCTTCTAAGCTGCAACCAAGAGCACCAAAGAGACAGCTAAGTGTGGGGGATCCTGTTATGGTACAAGATTACCGAAAGAACCAAGATCCCTGGACGAAAGGTGTTATCCTATCAAAGTTGAGTCCTGTGACATATAGGGTACAAGAGGAGGACTTAATTTGGAAACGGCACATAAAGGATCCACACTCTTAATTTCTGGGTGTTCAGCGAACACCAAAATGGTGTAAATTCATTGCAGCATTGCACCGAAAAAAGTGTTAATTTTACACCAAAAAAGTGTTAATTTTACACAAACAAAGTGTTGGTTAACACTGATTTGGTGTAAATCGCTTGCAGCTCTGTGGACACTAAAATGGTGTTTATTTACACCATACTAGTGTAATTCACTGGTGTTTAAATAAACAGACACAGTACTAGTGTAAATTAATACTACACCTCAAGTATACCAGTGAAGTATGCATGCAATTCTTTAAAATAAATCAGAAATACAAACTACATAATATAAAGATAAAACATGCTTTTAATATAAATTTAATATAATGTTTATTTACATAAATCAAACTTGTCTACAATTAAATGGCTAAAAGTTAAAGTTTTAAAAGTTCTGACATAAGCATCATGACCCTTGTTGGGAACTTCTGCTGGTCCAAAAGTTTCAAAAATTGCCTTTGCATACATATGTACACATTGGCACACTCTGCAGGATATTGCAAATTGTAAATATAATAAATGAAAAGAAGGCACTTGATGGCCTCTATGAAACTTCCTGTTGACAATTTCATAATAATCTTCTGCTCAGCTGCAATAAAGATTTCTCCTGTCATCAAATCCGGTTCTTGCATTGAACAACCTTTGAATATTAGGAATGGTGGCATTCCTAGTTTCGACGAGGAAGCCACTTTCTCCTCATTATCTCCAAACTATAAAATAAATGAAAACTTGGATACACAGATGTTTGTGACTCTGTATGCATATCACATTACACTGGTGGAGGACTATGATATACATAATTTTAAAGCTCAATATTGCTGTTTTGTTGTATTGATGTCTATTTTTATTATAATTTATATGAATTAACATAAATTTAATATGCCTTGGAAAACTGTCAAAAATCTTATCTGGTATCTGGCAGAATATAGCAGAAAATATTCAGCCAGATAGTGAGATCATCCAAACCGGCCGGATACTAAATCTGGTGCACCCTGGCTAATATGTATGGACACTACTGTTTCTAATAAAATATTCACTAAGATATTTAGGAACCACGTCAACTGTAAATTGTCACTACACATGAGTACTGTATGTGACTGAGAGTTCAACCCACACAGTATATCTGCATAAGTGAGAGTCTGCATGAATCAAACAGTCAAACACACTTGGATGCATAAGTGTGAGACATGACCTGATTCAGGTGAGCAAACCTAGGCATTTGTTTGCCTTACTACACACTACATCAACATGCTCCTTCCAAATGAGATTCTCATCTAATGTTACTCCTAGGTAATTAAATTTTGAAACCCTTTCAATGGCCTTACTGTGCATCTTAACATTATAAGATGAAACACTTCCAAGCTGAAAGGGAGATCGTCCAAAAAGTTAAATACTTAAAATAAGAAAAATATCCAACAATTAAAATTACCAGAATTAGAAATCTTGCAAGAACATAAAATACTTCTTGCAAGGCAAGGCATCCAGAAAAATACACATGTATTAGTGGATGAAAAATGAAATACAGTAACATCAGGATGGTGGTTACTCTCAGATTCAGAACTTTAAGGTACTACAGCATGACACACATTAAATTATTCCTTGTACAGTAATAATATCATACATGTAAGATATTCTTTGTCATGTTTCCCAGGACAATGGAGTCAGTTTGCAATTAAAAGATCGCAGAACAATCGGTCTTTGCCTGGCAAATAATCTGGGAAGTAACTTAATAGGAGGATTTATGGAAAGTTTCTCTGCTAGGCAACCTTGTCGCTTTTGCAAGGGGACTCAACAGGACTTTCAGACTGAGGTAAATGTTTTTTTGCATAAAACTTTATCTAGTAATCTAGTATCATAAAATATTCTCTGATTTTAATGTTCTCTATGAAGTTTACAGAAGAGGAATTAGTCTTGAGAACAAGGGAAGGCCACAATAACCAAGCAATGCTGGTTTCCACTGATCCAGAAAGTTACAGCGCATATGGAGTCAAGCAACAGCCCATTCTCAATAGATCTAAATTTGTTCATGTTGTTGATGGGGCTGCCCTCAGACATCATGCACAATCTTTTAGAAGGAGTCCTGCCTCGTCACGTGAAAACGATGTTGAAAACGTTTATTTGCGAGAAGAAATTTTTAACACTTGAAGAGCTCAACCATAGGCTTTCATGTTTTCCTTATGGATCAAGTGATTTGACAATCAAGTGATTTGACAAACAAGCCATCTCCAATCAATCATTTCAAACACTGCTAATAGCCATTTGAAACAATCAGGTATTGTGATGTTTTTTTCAATTTCTGAATGTTGGCAAATGTACCGGTACATTACAAACTTACAGGCAGTCTGTTTGTTGAATTATTATAAATGACCCAAGCTTTGAGAGACTATTTATATAGATGGGTTGATGAGATTCGTTCATACTAATAATGGTTACTGTTCAGCATCACAAATGTGGTGCCTTTGTAGGCTTCTACCTGTCATCATCCATGATCTTGTACCCCATGAAGACCCTGACTGGCATTTGTTCCTGGATGTGATGCACATTGTTGACATTAAAGCTGGTGGAGTTTAAATGACTCCATAAAACGGGTGTTTTGAACCTTTTTCTAATGACTCCTTTAAAATAACTCCCAAATAAGAGTTAAATTTACTCCAATATCGGAATTAGAATAACTCCGATATTGGAGTTTTTTCCCCCAATAACGTCAAAAGGAGCAACCTATTATCTGCGCATTCTCATACAGGGCTATCTCTTAGAGTTTAAGGAACTCTACCCTGATGTCAATATAATACCAAAAATGCATTTCATGGTGCACTATCCTGGTCAGATAAGAAGGTACGGATACTCTAATATGTGGTTGAAATTTTTCAAAACTGCTTTCTAGCAGCCGGTGACATAAAATTTGTTAAAAATATTTTTGACTTCCAGTATTTGCTAACTGGCAACTGAAACCCAAGTTTAGTCTACTGTATATACATATATATACCCTGATTAAATGTTACATTCTTAACTAATTACATGTAGGTCTGGTCCACTCATACGGCAGTGGTGCATGAGGGGTGAGGCCAAACATCACTACTTGAAGAAGCTTGCCCATGGAATGACAAACTTCAGGAACATGTGCTTGACGCTGGCCAAGAGACATCAACGCCTTCAGTGCTACTGGCTTAGTGAGGATGGCTCTTACTTGGGGTCTCCTGTGGACACTGGCCCAGGTTAGTGCCATCATCTCTGAGCAATAACCAAACCAGATGTGACAATTTAAGTTGTTTTGTAAAAAGTATACTAACTTATTTCAGTATTTTATCAAGTATGCTTCGTTAGTGTAATACAGTATATCATATTTTTTTATATTGCTACAAACAGGCTTGGTCATTCAGTTGCAAGACCTTCCACAAGACAAAGCAAGCGTTGCTGTTGTTGCACCACCAAAATATCCTACCCAAAAGCAGAATATTCCATCAAGTGTCCATATTATTGATAATTTCAATTAAAAAGCGGAGTTTACTAACTGCAATATGGGCCCAATAAGATTGAAGCCTGGATGATATCCAGGAGACCATAATTAGTGCATATGAACATTATTTTGATTACTTATTGCCAAGCAATTAAAAGTTATTTCTCTTCCTCGAACAATGGGTTAATGGTTAGCGCATTAAGTGCTACTCTGAATGGTAACAATGGTAACTGAAAAACTTTTTTTCCAGATACAGTAAAGGGAACATTGTTATTTCGGGACACGAAGTGTTGCCTCAGTTTCTGAAAAAAGTGTAAATCTGGTGTAAAAAAGTGTACACAATTAGATTTTCGCGACGCCTGTGGAGCTACGAAATTATGATGCTAAATCAGGATGTCCTCACATCATATGAAGAACTAGTTGATCACCTGGTGTAAGCAAAAAGTTTGTCAGGATGAAATATGACTTATCAGATATTGAGTGACAGTGCGTACAATAGTAGACCATTTGTAAATAGTACACCATAATTAAATATTTTTTATCAGATCAAATATAAATATCATTATTACATGTGTTATCATGTAAAACATCTGACTAATTTTAATGTAGTCGGCAAGCATTCAACATACAGTTGTGTAGTTTACTAGTTTAACAAGTTTTTAACCCATATTGTAGTCTATATGTACACCAATTGGTGTTGACAGTATTTTACACCAAACAAATGTAAAGTTTTTACACCCATTGAGTGTATTTCGACTTTCAGGCGTAAATCATGTTTTACACCAAACAAGTGTAAAATTTAGAACAACTGAGTGTATTTTAACACCTTTTTGGTGTAAATGGTGTTTTACACCAAACAAGTGTGAAATTTACACCCATTGCGTCAAACCTGCACTGTAGTCTCACTGTTACTTCACATGTGACTGCAGGTGCACGAGTTCTTCAAGACACTGTTGCGTCGTCTGTCGTAATTGAGGAGTATTCTAGTACCATCGCGGAGGTCAGTAACTCCGACATCCTACCTCCTGTATCTGGGCATGACAATCGCCCTGACTCAACTTCGATTTTGACACCTGCGCAGCAGAACTCCGCTATTTCGGGCATTGTCTCACCAACCCCTCTAGCTCCATCGAAGCCTTCTGTTGGCCGGCTTCTTTCTATCAGCTTCCCCACCACCTCTTCTAATGCATGTCATGGCACGTGAGACTCCAACTAATCTCACAGCGAATGAAGAGGTAGACGTACCTGGCCACAAACAATGGGAAACCGAGGCGTGTAGTGACAATGCGCCCTCATCTGACTCTGGTTCATCGGTTTCCTCAGACGATGAAGAGCAGGTCTCTTGTGAGGAAATCGCTGCTGTTCTTTTAGCTCACAATATTAACGGTATATCGTCTTCCACTGGAAAGTTGGAGGCTTCTAACAACTAAGTTTTTCGCGTTCAAGTTAATAACGTTAAACATTAACGGTCTAAATGACCGTACTAAACGAATAACTTTTTACATTGGTTAAAATTATGCTTACACGCAGACATAGTGTGTTTACAGGAAACACACGCATCTTCTCATGCTACTATCAGAGGCTGGTTTTCCAATTCAGGGTATGCGGTGGCTTCCTCTTCTATATCTAACAAGAGTCGGTACCGCTATCCTAGTCGCCTCAAAACATCAGCTTGAGAAAGTTTGGCAAGACGACGCTGGTAGTTTTACACAAGCCGAGGTTCGCATGGGAGAGGAACGGATTCGATTCGTTTCACACTCTGCCCCAAATAGAAATCCAGACCGGAACCAGTTTTTTGCCTCCCTGCCAGACCTTGCAGTCCCAACTTTTATTGGTGGGGATTTCAACGCCGTGCTCGATCCCGACATGGATGGTCACCACCCACCGTCCTATCAGCACAAGGCACCTAATCTAGTTGCTGAGAGTGTGGTGGCGCTACAGTCATTACTTCCTGCAACTATCACTTTCCCGGTTTGGCGTCATGAACATCCCAGGGTTCATAACTACTTGTGGGACCACGGATCGGGTGACTGTTCTTCCCGTATATACATGGTGTGGGCTCCCATTAGTCTGCAAGATTACATGGAGGATAGTGGCTACTATCCTTCCTTTTACCGACCACCTATACCTTCAGGTCACTTTCTCTCTTCCGACGTCAGTGGGTCGTGGACCGGGGTATTGGAAGTTAAATTCTTCCATTCTCAATGATGCGGAGTACTGTTTGTTGGTACAGTCGTTCTGGAACTTCTGGAGGTCTTACGAGCAGGAAGCAGACTTTTCCAATCCCCTCCATTGGTGGGATATGGGAAAGTTCTACCTCCGCGAGTTATCTCGCAGCTTCTGCAAATCCCAAGCTCTTTCTGTATCCGAGACCAAGCAGCATCTCACCTGACGGCTGGGTGAATTGCAGCGCCTCCTGGATGCCGGAGACCGGAAGATGTTTTCAGAACTATGTGCGGTGCAGGAAGAGCTGCGTGCTCACGAACTTCGTGAGGCTCAAGTCGCACAGGTTCGATCTAATTGTCGATGGGCCGAGGAGGGGGAAATCTCGTCTGCGTACTTTTAGCTGGAGAATAAACAACAGAGAAAAAAGACCATGCCTGGGATTAAAGATCCATCCTCTGGTCAGATCCACCATGACCCGCTGGAAATCCTAAGGGTGTGGCGGTCGTATTACGACGACCTATTCACAGCGGAACATTGTGATCCAGAAACACAGGATCGACTTCTGTCGAAGCTTGTTAAGTCCCTCTCCGATGCAGAGCGCAACCTGTGTGAGGGTCCGCTTTCGGTCGAGGAGTGTGAAGCTGCCGTTAGTGGAATGTCTGCTGGTAAGTCTCCTGGATCGGACGGCTTCCCCATGGAATTTTACGTCCATTTTTGCAACACTCTAGGCTCCAACTTAGTTCGGGTTCTAAACTTCGCTTATGACCACGGCCGTTTATCTATATCCCAACGCTGGTTTGGAGACAAAAAAACTGGCGCCCTATTAGTCTCCTTAACGTTGAGTACAAAATTGCTACTCATGCAATTTCTGGTCGTCTTCTGGCCGTCATTGCCAGCGTAGTTTCTCCTGAACAAACGTGCGGAATACCGGGTAGAACGATCAGAGAATCTGAGCGTCCTCCACGATGTTATCGCTTACGTGGAAACAGAGAATCTCTTGGTCGCACTACTGTCCTTGGACCACGAGAAGGCCTTCGACAGGGTTGCTTGGGGTTTTCTGTCGCCCACACTAGAGGTGTTGGCCCAAGCTTTCGTAAATGGATTACCTTTTTTATACAGAAATTGAATCAGCTGTTGTCATCAACGGCTGGACATCGCCATTTTTTCAGCCATCTCGTTTAGTGCGACAAGGATGCCCTTTGTCTCCACTCCTGTACGTCCTATGTGCCGAGGTACTGTCATTCAATCTTTGGTCTGCAACGGGAATTGCGGGTCTGTCAGTTACCTGGTTCATTGCAAGAACTTCGCTGCTCGGCCTATGCGGATGACACAACTGCAGTTATTACTTCTGATGCCTCTATTCCTGCCGTCTTCGAGCTATACCACCACCACTCCGCATGTGTGACGGTCTGTGACTGATACATTATTATGATACATTATAGTCACGTAATATAAAGTATTTGTATGTAGTTAGTTAGGGCGCTATCCGGTGGCGCTCGCATTGTCGTTGTGAGCTTTCAAGTATTCAACACTTGCTCGTATTAAAACAAAAGCCTGATTATACCACTGTTCGAAGTGCCACATGGTGTCAGAAGTGGTTCACGACACACATCGAAACATATAGTAGACTCGTTATCGCCGACCGTGTCACGAAACGCATCGTTTTACCGAAAAAAGCCTGGATTTCAACATTTTCCATTACCAGGAAATTCAAGATGGCGTCCTTTACAGCATCAATTCCCGTACCAAAGCAATTGGCTATACACGATCCCAATATCGCTGAACTCTGGAAACAGTGGAAACAGTGGAAAGGCTCATGGAATCTCTACAGCGTGGCGGTAGCCTTGGACAAGGTGGACGAAGCACAACGCACAGCCTGTCTGCTCTCCTGTGTTGGACCTGAAGCTCGCAAAGTTTTCAGTACTTTTGGCCTAAGTATTGCAGATAGTAAGAAGACGGACCTTGTTCTCCAGAGCTTCGACGAATTCTGCGAACCACAGAAAAACATACCCTTCGAACGCTATCGTTTTCATGCAAGAGCTCAGGAGGCCGGCGAAAGTTTCGACAAATTTGTCACCGAACTCAGACAGCTATCCAGTACATGCGACTTCGAGAGCATTACGAAAGAACAAATTTTTCGTGACAAGATCCTGTTTGGAATCAGAGATGAGAAGGTACGTGGACGACTACTCTGTGTTTCTGAATTGACATTGAAACAGACTCTCGATATCTGCGGAGCTGCCGAGGTTTCAGAAGCGCAGCTGAAAGCTGTAGGAGACCTTGAACAACTAGTCAACTAGTACAACTAGTACAACTAGTACTCTGGTACGAGTTGCGGAAATTGTTGAATGCACAATGAGCCAAGAGCCTGCCCGGCATTCGATAAAGTTTGCCATAACTGCGGCAAGAAGAACCATTTCAGTCCAGTATGCCGACAAAAGTTCCAGAGAAATCCGAAACTGGCAGGAAGACAACAACACAGCACAACACATTTTGTAGCAGAGGATGCACCAGTCTTTTGCGTCGCCGACGGGAAGCCTGGCACGAGAGGTATCGTGACACTGCAAGTGAGCTCAAACAGCTTCATACAGTTTCACGTGGACACGGGTGCAGAGTGCAACGTGTTACCGCTGCATATCTACCGCAAAGCAACGGACGACCACAATTTGAGCCAAGTCGTGACAAGCAAGTCGTCCATTATCTAAAATGGAGGAGCGAAGAAACCGATAGTTGGAAATGCTAAGATTCCAGTCAAATACAAGGGTTTCGAATGCTTCCTCAACTGCCGTATAATCGATGACGAGGGATGCCGTCCACTCCTGGGCAAGGATGCGAGCATTGGCATGGGTATAATAGAAATAGATGATGATGTTACCAGCAAACCTCACACATATGGGGGAAGTCTACACAGTGGGAACTCCGAAAGACACGACCAACACGGCTTCGGGAGCACACAGACCTGTAACTGAAGATACAACACAAACAGATCACGTTCTCCGAGAGTTCACCGATGTTTTCAGCGAGGACGCAGGGCTCCTAGATGGCGCATACCACATCAAACTCGACCCAACAGCTCAACCTGTGCAGCATGCCCAACGCAAAGGCCAGGCAGCACTCAGAGAGAAATTACGAACAAACAGAGCTGACCGAATTAGAGAACAAGGGAATAATCACACCAGTAACCGAGCCGACACCTTGGATTTCTTCAACAACCGTCGCTATCAAGAAATCAGGCAAGATCAGAATATGTTTGGATCCAAAGGACCTGAACAACGCTTTGGAAAGGGAGCACTACCCACTACCTACAGTGGAAGACGTAGCATCCAGGACGGACGGGGCTAGAGTGTTCACAATATTGGATGTGCGCAGTGGGTTTTGACATGTCGCCATGGACGACGAGTTGTCGTATTTCACCACCTTCAATACGCCATTCGGAAGATTCAGATACCTCCGTATGCCGTTTGGCATATCTTCGGCACTAGAGGTGTTCCAGAGGCGCATGCATGAGCTTATAGAGGGTCTGCATGGCGTCGACGTTATAGCAGATGACTTTGTGGTCATGGGATATGGCGATACAGACCAAGAAGCAACCACAGACCATGATCAGAACCTGACCGTGTTTCTGACGCGTTGCAGAAAGAAGAATTTGAAGCTAAACGCGGAGAAGGTGAAGCTGCGACAGGAAGAGGTTCCCTTCATCGGACACATTGCCTCAAAGGCAGGTTTGAAGGCAGATCCTGCAAAAGTCAAAGCCATATTAGAGATGCCAGTGCCAACGGACCAACCAGGAGTCATGCGTTTTTGGGGGTTTGTACAATACCTTTCAAAATTCCTACCTCACTTGTCGGACATGACTGCACCAATTAGACAACTTAACCGCGATGGAAATGCTTTCCTTTGGAGTGAGGCGCAGGAGCAAGCGATGCAGCATATCAAAACCGCCGTCTCACAAGCACCAGTTCTCAAGTACTACAGTCTACAAGACGAGGTCACCATCTAGTGCGATGCCTCCAAGGATGGGTTAGGAGCTGTACTGCTCCAGAATGGGAGACCTGTCGACATGCGCTCACGAGCGATGACCCCAGCGGAAACCAGGTACGCTCAGATTGAGAAGGAGCTACTGGCCATTGTGTACGCATGTCAGAAATTGGACACGTACATCTATGGGAGAGATATCGTCACAGTGGAATCAGACCACAAACCTCTCGAAGTCATATTCAAGAAGGACCTTGCCACTTCGCCTCTCAGACTACAGCGCATGATGATGCAACTTCAGCGGTATAACCTGAACGTTACCTACAAGAAGGGCAAAGAAATGTACCTGGCGGACACTCTCAGTCGTGCTTACCTCCCTAGTGAGCAACCCGAAGCCAAGGTGATGGCTCTCTGTGAAACTGATCATTGCGCAGTACTACCAGTATCAGCCCCACGTTGGACGCAGATAAGCCACGTGTCATCCAATGACCCCCTGTGCACTCAGCTGAGAGAAACCATCAGTAATGGATGGCCCGAGAGGAAGTCCAAACTTGTACTACACCTTCAGCCGTTTTTTGACGAGAGATCAGCACTCACCGTCCAAGGACCACTCATTTTCAGAGGCCAACAGGTTTTCATCCCAGCATCGTTGAGGAAGGAAATGCTGTCTGTCGCTCATTCCACCCACATTGGCATGGAAGGATGCATACGCAGAATGCGCGAATGCATGTACTGGCCAAGGATGACGCTTGAAGTAAGGGATTATGTGGGTAAATGCGACATTTGCCTCAGTAATCGCGTCTCACAACAGAAAGAGCCTATCAAACAACACGAGATTATTGACAGACCTTGGGCCAAGATCGGTGTAGACCTGTGCGACCTCAATGGAAGAATCCTGCTCGTAGGAGTGGATTACTATTCCAACTATCCAGAGGTGGAATCCCTCACTGCAGCAACCAGTAAGACCGTGATCACGGCATTATCAAAGTGGTTCTCACGTTATGGAGTGCCCGAGGAACTGATATCTGACAACGAAAGCCAATTTGCATCAAGAGTTTGCACAATTTGTGGTCGAATGGAGTTTCAAGCATGTGACGTCATCGCCCCACTACCCACAGAGCAGCGGAGAAAGCCGTGGGCACAATCAAGCGCCTCTTTACGAAGTGTAAGGAGACGGTGAACTCAGAGTTCAAGGCATTATTAGATTGGCGCAACACACCATCAGAAGGGACAGGAGTCAGCCCAGATACTGATGGGACGTCGGTGCAAGACCTTGCTGCTGACAACAGTGGTTCTTTTGCAGCCACGTTACAGTACATCCAATGAGAAGCAAGCAATGAAGAAGAGAAAAGAGCGCCAACAGGCTTACTACAACCACGCTGCTTGCCACCACTTCAGGAAGGAGCAGCAATTCGAGTTCGATCAACACACTCCAACAAGTGGATACCAGAAATCTGCGGAAGAGAGCAGAACCACTGCTCTTGGATTGTCTACATCAATGGTACGCCCTACAGAAGGACACAGCGCGACATTATGCGCACCAACGAGGATGCCGTTGGAAGGGAGAAATCACGAGAGGACGTCCAACCATCCGAGTCTGGCTGTCTCTAACCAAACGACAGGCAACGAGCGCGACCTACCCAAAGAATCACAACCAGCGCCACTAATGGAACCTGTGGATACGCAACAGGCGGCCACAGAACCCTGGCGCTCGTCTCGTACAAGGAAGCAGACACAGCGACTGATTAGTGAGAACTAGTTAGAACACCCTTTGATTAAGTCTTTCTCTATGAGGGAAGGGATGTGACGGTCTGTGACTGATACATTATTATGATACATTTAGTCACGTAATATAAAGTATTTGTATGTAGTTAGTTAGGGCGCTATCCGGTGGCGTTGTCGTTGTTGTGAGCTTTCAAGTATTCAACACTTGCTCGTATTAAAACAAAAACCTTATTATACCACTGTTCGAAGTGCCACAGCATGGTTTAGCTTGCGTCCAACACCTGCCCTTGCTTGGAGCCGTACCAAGTGCCTCGGACTACACCAAAGAGACATGTGAACCCACGGCTTGAGAAATTTGAGCTTGCTAAGCCTGTAACACCCATACACCGCCTTCGAGTTTTTCAACGCCTGGTCGTTGTCCCACTTGTGGGCATTTTTGGGCGTTCGTTTGGCCCTTTCTGCTGCGTGGGAGTTTATCCTTCACTTGCTGGTGTGTAGCCGTCCAGTGGTTTCGCTGTCGATGGTGTGTGGTGTGTAAGTTTTTTCTTTTTTGTATCTATTTTTGTGTAGGTTGATTATGGCTACGCCATTTTTTAACAGTACGGCGATTGGGGTTTTCCCGTCGCTGGCTCTGGTCAACCATCCCCGAGTCACTTTTAAGGAATTGGCAGCGGAGCTTAAGCAGCAGCTTCAGACCAATTACCTTCAACCTTTGATTGTGTGGATCTATTTGCCCTCAACAAGGTTTGTCTTACGTTTTCCTGGAGTTTAATCCTCGCGGATGTCATCCACTCTGGCCTCTGTCTTTGTGGCCATCCTATTACGCTTCACCCAATCTCCTCCAAGAAATTCCTTTCGCCAAGAAATTCGTCGCCAATTGTTTTGCCGTTCGTTTGCCTCCGTTGCTGCCTTACCTGCTCCAGCCTCGAGTCATACCTATCCACCGGTTCCTGCTTGTAAACCTAACCTTTACAATCCATTTCCACCCGCGAGTCCTCCTTGCAAACAGTTCCTGATTCGTCAATGACGACATCCACTAGTAGCATACTATAGACGGCTACGACTCAGCCAGAAGATATATTATTACCAAAACCAAACCTGAAGTCTGCGTTCTGCCAATCCGCCAATACTACAACTGCATCGTCCTCATCACAATCGAACCTGCCGTCCTGTAAACTATGCAACGAATCTGAAATAAATCCGAATCTTTTATCCATTCACCTTCTTCAATGCCAAGAACATCTGTCCAATAACCAACTAATCGATCGCTTCATCGCGAAGTGGAAAGGGTCGTGTAAGAAACCTTATAAAAACAAACTTCGCCATGTCCTCAACCTAACCGCAGTGTTTGCCAATAACCTTGCTGAAATTCCACCTCACCTTGGCATCCTCGAAGAGCCACTCAACGAACTTCTGGATGGCATTGCCCAACCATATGACGACTTTTTAACCAAAGCATCCGAATTGATTACGAACATTTACCTTGCGGCCTTTGACAAGTTGAACCTCCCAGACGAACCCGATGACCTCGAACTGTTGGACTTCACCGACAGCCCCAACGATGATGAACCTGAGTCCATATATATCTCAACTAAACCACGCGACTCCGATCCTGACTCCAACCAGACTGAAGATGAAGACTATGGTTGTGAGGACTATTAGGGTCCACGCATGCCACAGATCACACTACACCTTTATAATTTTATCATACTTTTACATGCTTCAATACAAGTCTTTTACACTATACTCAATAAGGAGTTATACAATAGAGCATGTCTCGGTATTGCACTACCTCTGAGTACGGCCCCCACATCACAATGAAAATAAAACAACAAACAACAAAATAAACGAAATGATTCCACTAATTCATATTTCTTATTCCTTGCAACAGATGCAGCATCACCAAGCAAGTTCAACCGGTCCCAACACCAAACAGGAACATCGAAGTACCGATGCAAAGGCAACAACAAACACATAATCAACAATCGACAGTTCGGGGTGGACTCTACGACCGACGATCACAAAGTAAGTAGCTTAAGAATAACCACATCGCAATCTCGTAGAATCAAAACCATCAAAACATCCAGCTTTCACCAACCACATCTCCATGCTAGAATTCACCGTTTGCCCACATGCCCGATAATCATATTAACCAATCAAATGCAAACAGACAAATACTTACCTGACGCGAGTCGGGTGGTATCGTTTCTTGGCCCAGCGAGTGGTGGATCCATGCTTTGGTTGCTAACCATTAATATTTTATGACCTTGTGGTCATTTACCGTTGTTTGTGCGTGGGTTGGTTTTTGGTTTTTGGTTTACGTTTCCTGGTTCTTTTATTTTGCTCTTGTGAGCCTGTTTGCTCGCCTGGCTTGGTCCTGGTTTCTGGCTCCCCTACGTTGCTTGGTCGTGATGCTGTCTCCACTTCCTTGGTCGTGACGCTGTCTCCACTTCCCAGCCCGGCAAGCCTTTCTTATCCTGTATGTTTCGTGGTTTTTTAGTTTAG
Organism: Chrysogorgia sp. JL179-B06; assembly: GCA_035772405.1. Classification (NCBI taxonomy): domain Eukaryota; kingdom Metazoa; phylum Cnidaria; class Anthozoa; order Scleralcyonacea; family Chrysogorgiidae; genus Chrysogorgia; species Chrysogorgia sp. JL179-B06. The sequence continues at coordinate 1,026,723 of JAYKKM010000207.1, forward strand.
TTTTTTTGAATTACATTTACATTTACATTTATTAGATTTATCACTCTTTGATGAACGGAATATCCCAACAGGCTAGAAGCCCAATTGATAGGGGTTCCGAGGGCCTACGATTTAAGGTCGTTATCCGAGAAGACCCAAAAGTCTTACCATTTGCTGATATTATTGCAAAGGCAGCACTTTCTCCTCGATTATTTTTAAGACCCTGAGTGGTGGTCCGACCCAGGACCCGTTGCAGAAAAGACATGAAGAAGGGTTGGTTTACTTCTGTAGCCGGCCACGTCCTAAAACCATGCACTTGCCTCTAGTTTACTGTGGACGGGCCAGCTCACCCGTTGACATTACCGTGTTTTTGAACTTTTTAGCTCCTAGGATTTCAATGAACAGATAAACTTTTAGCCATATACATATTATTTAGTTCGTTTTTAGTGTTTTTACCTAGTTTTAAATTATTTAAGGACCTTTGTAGTCCTTTTATCTAGGTTTACACTATTGAATTTCTAGTTTTTAGTATATCTTCATTGTTTTAAGTTTAGGGGCCAAAAATAATAGGTCCTTTACATTTTTGTAAACTGTTTTAACTAGATTTCAAATAATAAAAAAGAGGACCTGGGTAGTCTTAGCACTCTGGGCCTTCGGAGCCCTAGACACCCAGTAATCAACATAAAACTTACCTGACGCGAGAGTTATGCTCTAGTGTTTGATAAGTATTGATCTTGCAGTATTGAGGGATCCATGCTTGGACCTTGCTAAGGCCATAACCTAGATACGTGCAACTACTAGCTATCACTGTCGATAGACACGTTTCCTTTTTTCGGGCGCTCTTTGAGCGTCCCTCTTTCTTCCCTTATCTCTGTAGGTAATTAAGTAGTTAGGCAGGCTCAACCTGCGAACCTTCGGGTTCTCGGCGAGCAGGCGCCTTTTTCCTGCTGGGTGGTTTGGGGGAGTTTGTCCCAGGCGAGCAGGCGTCCTCCCACCTGCTGGATTTCCCTTTGCTCTTGACAGGCACGTTGTACCTGTTTGTGTGTGGGGGGCTTACAAACGGGTAGGCACCGCCATCCTTGTTCATTCTCGCCATCCTTGTTCATTCTCGCCATCGTTGTTCATTCTCGCCATCGAATTGAGCAGGTGCGGCGTGACGATGCAGGCCGCTCCGTCCAAGCCGAGGTGTCTATAGACAGAGGGTGCGTTTTTGCATCCTTGTACGCTCCTAACCGGAACCAGACAGGAACCGTTTTTTTTGCTTCCTTGCCCGATTTTATTGATCTTGCTTTGCCCTCCTCGACCCGACTCTCGACCGGCGCCACCCGCCGTCGTACCAGCGGGCATCTCCCAACCTTGCTGCGGAGAGTGTTACGGCCTTGCAGTCACTTCTCTCGGCTACAAACAACTTTCCTGTTTGGGGCACGCAACATCCGGATGTCTGTTCTTTTCTCTTGGGACCACGCTTCTGGTGAGTGCTCCTCGCGCATAGATATGGTGTGGGCACCCATCAGTCTCCAAGAGAATATCGAAGATAGCGAGTACTATCCTTCCTTTTTTACGGATCACCGCTACCTACTAGCAACCTTTTCTCTTCCTTCCTCCATGGGTATAGGTCGTGGAAGCTGAAGATATGGATCCTGAGTACTGCCAGCTTGTACGGTCGTTCTGGACTTTCTGGAAGGCACAATCCAACGATTTCTCCAACCCCCGACTGGTGTGACATGGGGAAGTTTTACTTGCGGGAAGTCACCAGGTCGCACTGCAAAGCTAAAGCCTTATCTGCCTCTGAGTTAAAACGCTCCTTAACTCGTCGCCTGCAGGATTTACAGCACCTGTTCGACACGGCCGATTTATCCGTCTTTGCGCAGATCGGCACTGTCCAAGAGGACTTACGTTGCTATGAACTCCGGGAGGCAAAGGCATCACAAGTTCGTGCCCGGTGCCAATGGGTCGAAGAGGGGGAAACCTCTTCTTCATACTTCTTCTCCCTCGCGCAAAAACACCAGCGCAAACAATATATGTCGGCCATTCAAGACCCGATCACGAGGATTGTCCCAGTCCTACTACACCAACCTGTTTACCGCGGACCCTTGTGACCCTGTGGTACAGACTTTGCTTCTATCAAAATTGGTGAAACAACTGTCTGCAGTGGAACAAGCTCGCTGCGAAGGTCTGCTTACCTCAGGAGTGTGAAGCTGCCGCCAATGGCATGGCCACTGGTAAGACACCAGGTCTGGACGGGTTTCCATCGAATTCTATTGGGCCTTTTGGGACATCCTCGGCTCAGACCCGTAACCGTGCTTAACTTTGCTCATTCCAATGGGCGCCTATCCATATCTCAATGCCGTGGCCTTATTATAATTTTGCATAAAAAGGGTGACCGTCTCGAGACTAAAAACTGGCATCCCATCAGCCTACTGAATGCTGACTACAAGATTGCTACGCGTGCGATCACAGGTCGACTTCTGAGCGTCATTTCTTCTGTAGTGTCACCTGACCAAACATGCGGCATTCCCGGCAGAACTATTTCTGAGAACTTAAGCGTCCTGCGGGATGTCATCGATTATGCTGATGTTAACCAACTACCTGTGACTCTCCTTTCTTTGGATCAGTAGAAAGCTTTTGACCGTGTGGATTGGGGATTTCTGTCACGGATGCTGACTACAATGGGTTTTGGGCCTAGCTTTTGCAGCTGGGTCTGGCTTTTTTATATATATTTTATATCCTTTTTAGCTTAAACTTCCCATTGCCTCGGCGTTGGGATAAAATAGTTAATTTAGGATAAATTTAACCCCTTCTCCTTAATTGGTCTGTACTGGGTGAAGTAACCATTTCAGTTCCCTTTTTTCCTTCTTTCTTTATCTAGGATCATTGTTGCCTCTCGCATCACAAGGATTCTAGGTTTCCAGCTTTGGGGGTGAGAGTCATGCTCTCAGCACAGTTAGCAGCTTTGTAGGCTCCCCCTGTTTAGAATATTCACTGCACGTACGTCCTAGGAATGTACGAATATTCTACTCAAAATAAAACTTACCTGACGCGAGCCGGGCAAGTATCGATCTTTAAGTGGTGAAGGATCCATGCTAGGACCTATTGATTTGCAGCAGGCTTAACCTGTGTGTATAATATCTATCTATATATATGTATGTACATCTATATATTACATACAGTAAAATCCCGCATATAAGAACCTACTATTTTCCAGGTCAGACATAAGGTCATGCATAAGACAAAATAAGCCAAAATAAGAGTGGTGCAGGTCATGAAATTTTAAATACAATTTAAATTATTTTACATCAGTTTCTATGCAGTACTGTACTGCTTAACACTGACATTTGTTTTGTTATAAATCACTGCCAAGCCTTCAGTCTTTCTCATTCCATAACTATTACATGCCTACCAAATAAGAACCTTTTCCAAATTTCAGGCTGAATTGGTTCTTATAAAAATGGGTGTCTAAATATGGCAAATTTCAGGCTGTAGATTCTTAATCCACTAGGTTCTTATATGCGGGATTTTACTGTATACTCACACAAAATCATACATCAATATTGTAACACATATATACATATATGTGAGTGTGTTTTCCTTTTTGGATAGGGAAAAGTTTGTCCACTGTTCTTTCTTCTTGGCTAACTTTACTTTTTTCCTATCCATGGTCCTCCTCAAACAGTTTGAGCTCTGGAATACCACAACATCAGTGTTTACCTTGCCAAAACACACTGTGGGTAATCAGCAGCTCAATAAAGTTTGAGGCGATTTTATTCAAGCACTGGGGCCAAAAAATGTTAAGGTTCTTCAGATCCTTCCACGGCTCCAACTTCGCGTTGAATTTGCGTCAAAAGATATGCAACTCAATTTTGACATTAAGGGGCTCGACTTTCGGGGTGTCCATCTAACCCACCGCCGTACATCGGGTGTTCGTCGAGGGAGCACGGCTTAGAGTTCCCCAAATCATACTTTTCCGATGCTTTTGCATCATTTGGCATAGTCACCGCCATGAAACATCTGCCGGTCAAGGGTTACCCGCACATCCAGTCGGGTACCCGAATGGTGACCATGACTATCAAAGACACGTTGCAGTCTTTTGTGGCTATACACGGCATCAGATGTAAAGCGAACTATTCTGGTCAGCCGACCAAATGCTACAGATGTGGACAGCTGGGCCATCGTGTCCAATGCTGCCCGACCAAAACAAAGCCTTGTCCTTGAAGGCTCCAATGATAATCTGCACGTGATGTTTGGAGCAGCAAATAGAGCTTGGAACCCCCTGCTTCCCCTCGAACACGCATTTCCCAAAATACCACTACCTTTGCAGCTCGAAGACCTTGATCTTCCTGCACTCGACTCCGTCCATGATAATGGACAGGAGGACATGCCCCTGACGGGCCGAAAGAGAGGCCGCGCTGGCACCATTAACAGTGATCCAAAAAAATAGATGCCAAGCGCACTCTTTTGGAAACGAATGGCAAAGGCTCAGACGCTTTGGCACCATATGAGCCGGATGACGACGCCCTACATGATACCACGGTTGCGGTTCACATTAATCCTGATGTGAACACAGTTACTCTATCCACCGCTGTCATCCCTCCCGCTAAAGGGGTTGAGATCTCTCCCGATATGAGCAATCTTCCACCTCCCTCCTTGCATCCCTCGGGGGTTAAATCCACCCCCGGTGATCCCGCTGCTGAGGAGGGTCCTGTGCAGGATGATTCTCTTACTGTGGTAGCAGATGCCACACCCCCAGAGTCTACTAGGCCAGACCCCTCAGACCATATTGAGGAGTTCACTGCATCGCCTGTCCCAGTTCCTCCGGTTACCATCAGGGAAACGCCCATGGCAAACCCTGATGGTATCAGATCCCTCTGGTGATGGTGCTGTCGCGACCATATCAACGCCGCAACAGCACACCGTAAGCCCGGATGTGGTTCCCCCAACACCACAACATCCAAAGATTAATTTGCTGGTCAATGGCAGATCAGTTGCTGATCCTAAGCAGTGCGACAAGGAGCTTGATCTTCCGGGTCACGAAGTGTGGTATGATGGAGAGTCTGATTCCACTCCACCATCCCCTTCCAGAGGCGACAGTCGGGAGCCCCTCTCCGAGTCGGATAGCGACTCATCATCGTCTTCTGTTCTGTCGAACGAATTCGATGTTGGTCATTCGAACCGAAATTGAAGACGCCCTTGCTAAACGTTCGTTGGCGCTTTCTGGCAATGACAGTAAATAAGCTTTTTTGCTTTATATCTATTCTTAATGTGTCCTTCCACATTAGCAATTTTTTTAACGACTTTCTTTTTTAAATTTTTTTATTAAATTTACCCTTCACTTTAATAACCTTAAATGTCAATGGCCTAAATAATAAAACTAAGCGTGTCACCTTCATTCATTGGCTAAAATGTCTGAAGGCGGACATCGTATGTCTCCAGGAAATGCATGCCGCTTCTCATTCCACATTACAACACTGGGTTATTCCGGTTCAGGGTATGTGGTTGCTTCGTCCTCGACTTCAAACAAACGCGTCAGGGCAGCCATTCTTGTATCAACGAAACATGAACTGGAAAAGGTTTGGCGTGACGACGCTGGACGTTTCACCCAAGCCCAGGTTCTCATGGAGGGGGAGCACAAGGTTTACATCACTTTATGCCCCATCACGCAACCCCTCCCAGAACCTATTTTTAGCTTCACTACCAGATTATATTGATCTGGCTTATCCTATCTTTCTCTGCGGCGATTTTAATTCGGTTCTGGATGTTGATCTGGATGTTGATCTGGATCGACGTCATCCGCCATCCTACCAACGCACAACACCCAACATGTCCGCTGAGAGTGTAACAGCTCTCCAGTCACTTCTCTCAGCCACCAGTACATTCCCAGTGTGGCGCACTCAAATCCTGGTGAACGTACCTTCTCCTGAGACCGTGCCTCTGGGCAGGTATCCTCTAGGATTGACATGATCTGGGCGCCTATTGCTCTCCAAAATCACATGAAGGATTGCCAATATTATCCCTCTACTTTTTCTTTTCATCGTTGTCTCATGACTTTCCTTTTCCCTTCCGTCATCAGGGAATCGGGGTACTGGAAATTAAATACTTCTGTTCTCCATGATATCGAATATCGCGAGATCATACAGTCTTTTTGGGTGTATTGGTAGGCGCAGGAAGCCGCCGAGGATTTTCCAAACCCGCTCGATTGGTGGGGATTTAGGTAAATTCTACCTGCGTGAGATTACGCGTTGTAAATCTAAAGCTGTTGCCCATTCCGCCACCCAGCAGCGTTTAACACAGCGGCTTTGTGAGCTTCAGCGACTATTAGATGCCGGACACTCTTCTGTTTTCACATAGTTTTGTGCAATCCAGGAGTACCTGCGTGCCCATGAAATCCGATCTGCCCAAGCTGCTCAAGTCCGATCTCGCTGTCAATGGGTTGAAGAAGGTGAAATATCAAAATATTTTTTCTCATTAGAAGGAAAGCACCAACGGAAAAAGACCATGAGCGGGATTAAGGATCCTTCAACTGGTGTCATTCACCATGACCCACTGGAGATCCTAAGTGTATGGCGCTCCTATTATAACGAGCTCTTTACTGCTTGCTCGTGTCATCTTTCTACTCAAGATGAACTACTTGGTGGCCTCGAGCGGGTTCTCGTGCCCGGGGTAGTCGGCTTTTTGTGAGGGAGTGCTGTCCATTGAGGAGTGCAAGGTTGCCACTTCAGGGAATGCCATCTGGTAAAACCCCTGAATCTGATGGCTTCCCCGCTGAGTTCTACCGGTCATTTTGGAGTATCCTGGGCAGCGATCTTGTCCGGGTACTGACTTTTCATACTCTCAAGGTCGCATGTCCACGTCACAGCGCCGGGGACTCATTATTTTATTGCACAAGGACAACCAACTAGTCACAAAGAATTGGCGTCCTATCCGTTTATTAAATGTGGATTATAAAGTGGCTACCCGTGGAATTGCGGAGCGTTTGTTGAAGGTCATCGCGTCCGTCGTGTCACCATCTCCGCCAACCTAGCCACCCTCCGTGACCTCATTGACTATGCTGGAGAGGAAAATCTCCCTGTTGCTATCCTCTCTCTTGATCAAGAGAAGGCTTTTTGATATAGTAGATTGGCATTTTCCTCTCTCGTACTCTTGAAACTATGGGTTTCGGCCCTGGTTTCCGTCAATGGGTCACCCTTTTTTATACCGAAATCGAGTCGGCTGTCATCGTTAATGGCTGGGACGTCGACTTTTCCGCCATTCTCGCGGTGTGCGCCAGGGTTGCCCGCTGTCACCCTTGTTGTATTTCTGTGTGCGGAGGTACTGGCATGTAGCATCCGGTCAGCCCCTGATATCTGTGGAGTGAAGATACAGGTCCAGCGCACGAACTACGCGTTTTGGGATACACTGATGACACCACCGTGGTGATCTCTTCGGATTCATCACTCCCAGCGGTTCTGAACGTTTACAGCAAGTTTGAGCACGGCACGGGCGCAAAACTCAATACCAACAAATCAAAGGGACTCTGGATAGGTGGCATGGCAAGGCCGTAGCGATACTCTGCACGAATATCTTATGACATGCGAATATTAGTCTAACACGAGAGGCACTCTGATCACATAGTGAGTCCTCTCTCAGGATGAGGCCCTCTCATTGCACTTCGACTGGGTCGACTCCTGCGATTGCCCCAAATGTGGGCAACTTGAGTGTATAATGTCTGGTAGTGGGGGACCTGCGCATCGCCCCCTTCATTCCCAAAACAAATCATTCAGATAAAATCCAACCAATTACGTGAACTTCACCGTGCCACCGTCTAATCAGCATCCGAGCGAAAGGCAGTCAAACCGAACAACAAATGCCTGCGTCAAACAGAATCCATCCCATCCTTTCTCCAACTCCTTCCACAAGAATCTGAAAACTACCAACGTCCGACGAGAAAGCAACAACCACGAACACAGACATCAATCGCCGTGCAGCGATCACAACAAAACTACCGCCAACTTCGAGCTGTCACTTCTGCCATCCATCAACTCTCGCATCTACCACGTTCACAAAACAACATTCGCTCACACCACTTCAGTCTTCACTGGACGAATTCAATACTCCCACGTCCGATTGATTTACATATACGAACTCGGCGCCACTGCGAATTGTACTCCCAGAACACGTCACAATTCGACGTTGAAATGTCTACGACCACACCACCAGGAAAACACCGGTTCTCGTCCGATCACCGCAGTCAAGTCTGGTCGGAGTAAGTACTTGGATGGGTGACCGCCTGGGAATACTCCGTGTCATAGACCAACCGCATTTTGGTTTTGAACGCGCTCAAATAAACGCCCGTGCTCGGCAGGTGACGGCCAGCGGAACCGCTCCCGCTGTTAGTGTGGTTGATCCCCCGTCCCTTGCGCCGCCGCCTCCCGCTGTGGTAGATTCGGTGTCCTCGACCCTGTTCCCCTGTTAGTGTGGTTGATCCCCCGTCACTTACGCCGTCTCCATCCTGTGGTGGATGCGGGGCCCCCCCGGACCCAGTCCCCACTGGAGATTCGATTGACCAGACTGTTAAGGTTTGAACTCCCCAAGTTGTCTTCTACCGTGTTTGACCCCCGTCGAGAGTTCCCTCCTGACCATCAATGTCCTGACTTCCGGTGCTGCCCCTGCAACTTTGTCATCTCGCCCGGCTGGTCAGCGGTCACTACGCAGTCTGGTCACGGGGCCACTCTCGCCCACATCCGTTTGCTCTGTACCGCTCCCCACACGATCGCGGCTCCTCTGATCTGCCTCCACCTGATGCTGGTTCCGCTACGTCGGCGGATATACTTATTGACCTTCGCACGGGGCCCGTGGATCTCCTTGCTCCATTCGTCCGAATATACGGAATTATCTGCATTGGTCATGGACATGGACGCTGACGATGTAGCAGAAATGGCGGAGTTCTCCCGTACCCAGATTTTAGACGGTTTCCATACTTTCCATCCTCCGAAACAAAGAGTACAACCATGGCACATCCAAACCCACCCAGAACCCAGAAAAAGCAACTGCTGTTTTACCGGGAGAATTAAGTCTCTATAAACGATGTTTATGACAAGATCTGTGAGATCGAAACAGGGATAAAAGAGGTGATACTAGAGCTGAAACACCAGATCCCATAATTTATTTTCGTTGGAAAATACCAAGTTAAAACGTCGTACTGGAGCCAAGAAAGGACATGTCGAAAATGCCACAAAACCGGCCACGTAACCAAGTCGGCATCTGCTTGTAGAGAGTGCGGGTCGCCCGACCATGCAAAAGCCCAGTGTCTGCAACAAAGATGCTACCAACTTCCAAGGGACAGGCCATTTGGAGGCTTCATGCCCAGCATACTAACGAGGAGAGTACCCAGTCCTAGGAAACAAAGAGACACTTGACGATGAGAGACAAAAAACCCTCACACCAGACAACCTATCCGAAGATGAAATGAACACTGATAATACATTATTTGGTGTAGACTCGAACCAAGAATTCAGAGGGTGGGGACCAAGTGGTCACACAAATACAACCAAGAAAACAGAGACAATTACGCCACTACTGAGGGAAACCGAAGACTCCCAAAGGCAAAATACCAACGCGAAAATTGACAGCACGAACGAGACGCCGTCCCACAATAAGAACCCAGACAGTGCGAATTCGGGGAAACCCGTCGATTGACCCCACAGTTGAAGTCAATGTCGACTTGGTCGACACGCGACAAGAACCACCGGCAAAAACGTCCAAACAAACGGAAGATAACCACGAAAAGGAGGAAAACACTGAGAATAAGACAGCAGAAAACCAAACAGAAGACGGAAAAGATGGAAACAACACGACAAACGGTAACAACGAAAGTGGCAACCAGAGTGACGAGGTTACAGACATGGACCTGGCGATACGCGAAAGACAACATCAACCCCCCAGCCCAGAAAAACAAATAAGAAGAAAAAGAAGACTACCGTAAAGGTTTCTCGTGCCAAGCAAAGAAGCCCTTTCCTGCAATAGTAAATTAACTCTGACAAACAATTCCCAATGGCTAATCATCATCATCATCATGTCGAGCTTGCTCGGCATTGTATAACACGTTTCCTCCATCCATTTTTGTTGTTCATGACATTTGGAAGTTCCTCCATCCTGCACCCAGTATCGTCCCGTCAGTTGGTCAATATATGTTTTCGCTGGTCGTCCTGGTGTTTGCCTACCATGGCTTGGCTTCCAAAGTAGAACATCTCCTGCCAATTCTTCCTTGCTGTGCCAGCAATGGCCAAACAAACTTCAATCTTTGTTGGCGAATTGTTCTGCTGATTGGAGGGATGTTTGCATACAGTTTCCTTGTTTGTGGGGTGTTCTCTCCATGAACTTGTTTAGGGCAGCACGTAGCATACGTGTGTATGTACCATCTAGTTCCTTCTTCAAGGCCGATGTTAATGTCCATGTAATGACTCCATAGACAAGGACTCACGCCACAGCAGCTCTGAAAAAGTTTCGATTTCCAGATCTTGTCGAGGTCATTTAGTGCTCTCGAAGCCATTCCGATTTCTACATCTCTTTTAGTGGAGGCGATGTAGCTGCCTAGGTACTTGAAAATCTTCTACAGGTTTGATCGTTTTCCCTTTTAAGGTTTTCATACCCTCACTTTGATCTTGGTTGAGACTGATTAATTCAGTCTTGTCAGCATTGATCTGTAGTCCAACTTCACTAGCTACCGTTTCGATCTTGTGTAGTGATGTTGCATCCCTTAGGTGGTCAGTAAGAACAGCCAGATCATCTGCATAGTCAGCATCTGTAATCTTTACTGCTGGATATCGTTGGCTCTTAGATTTGGAAACAGTGAATCCATGCTCTGAGTTTTTATCCAATGCTTTTCTTAGCACATAATCGAGGCAGATTATGAATATGTAGGGCGCAAGCGTGTCACCCTGCAGGACCTCCCGCTGTGATGTCAAAAAATTCTGCGTCTGTCTGGAGATCGGACTTTTGAGTGGGTGTTATGGTAGAGCATCATGATGGCATCTACGGTTTCCCGAGGGATTCCGTAGGCTAGCAAAATTTCCTTCATCTTACCTCAGTGGATGGAATTGAATGCTTTGGAAAAGTCAATGAACAGGAGGACAGCTGGAAGGTTTTTGGTTTTTACTCCTTCAAGTATGCATCTGATGGTAAGGATTTGCCCAGAGGTGGATCTATTTGTGCGGAAGCCATTTTAATTTTTCGTAGCAGTGGTTCGATTTCCGTCTGATTCCTATTCAGCAACATGAGGGTAGTATATTTTAGCTGCAATTGATGTCAGAGTGATTTCCCCGATAGTTCTTAGTCAATCCAATGTCGCCTTTTTGGGGAAAAGGCAACAGGCATCCTTCTATCGATTGGTCATATACAGCATTACTAGATTCCAGCAAGATCTCGTTGAATTCACCAAGTTTCCACACTTCAGCTGGTCATCTAGTCTGCACGCTTTTCCATTTTGTATGCTCTTGATTGCTTTCTGAATCTCATCCATCGTGAACGATCCTTTTTTGATGTTAAGCTCATCTGTAATAACTGGTGTTATTTCTTCTTCTTTGATTTCGGGTGGTTTTCCGAGTAGATCCTGGAAGTGTTGTTGCTAGAGTTTCAAGCCGTTCTTCTTGGCTTGATGCTTTTAATTTGGCTTTGTTTGCATTTTTTCTCCCACTTATTTCATTTACTGTTTTCAAAACAACAGCTGATTTTTTGTTGCTAGCAGCATTTGTGATGTTGTCAATTTTACTCTGTAGGAATTCAGTCTGTTCTTTTTCGTAGGTTTCTGTGAGTGCAGTACGAGCGTTGTTTGTGATGATATTCTCGTGTGATGGAACTGAGTTTTTGATCTGAGGGCGGCATCATGAAGTTCTTTGCGCTTTTGACACACTTCTTCTGTTTCCCATGGAGTACGCTTTTTGATTTTAGGTTTCAGAGGTATTGTATCTGCTGCAGCGTCTTTGCAAGCTAACTCAAAGTTGTTGTAAGTTGAGTTTGCGCTGATTGTTTCACTTGCATCTTGTAGAGCTGCGAATCTGTTTTTCACACTGATCACAAATTTGTCGCTAACCTCAGTGTTGTTCTTCAGATGCGACCAGTCATAAGGAAATGTACTGCTTGGCTTTCTCTTGTTTGCTCGAAAACTCAGTCGGATTTTGCCAGAGACGATTCGGTGATCTGATCCTACGCTGATAAATGAGTTGAATGCTCTGCTGTTTTTGGCACTGTTTTTCCACTTTCTATTGATGATTACGTGGTCGAGTTGAGCTTTTCCTCCGTTTGGTGCTGTGTGCGTCCATATCTGTCCTGGTCTTTTCTGGTAGATGGTGTTGAGGCATAGGAGCTTATTTTCTTTAAGAAAATCTTTCAACATCGTGCCATTTCTGGTTTGTTTTGAGATGATAAGCAAATTTGAAGCCATCTAATTTGTCCCAGGTGAGCATTGAAATCACCGGCCGATGATAAGGATGTTATGTTATGTTTTGGGACTTGTTAATTTTTGGTAGATACCTCTGAACTTCAACTTCATCATGTACATTAGTGGGACTGTAGCAGCTGATTATTGTAGTTAGAGGGTTTCCATTGAAAGTAGCTAGCATAATCCTTTGTATGCATGTGGGCTGATAAGGATACCAACTCCTCTAGTAGATGCATTCATGCTGTTTTTCCAGGCCGAAACAAGTAATCAACTTCCAGTTCTCAAAGTCTTGTTCTTTTGTTGCTAGTCTTCATGTATGAATCTATGTTCTTGCAAGCAGATGATGTCATGTTTTCGCTAATTCAGCTGAAGCGATCAATTCTGGTATCTTCCCTTCCTTCTGAAGCGTGTTGGACATTGAAAGTAGCAACGAAGATGTCTTTCTTCCCTTTCATAAGTTTTGCTTTGTTTGTTTTGAACTCAGTAGATGATTTTTCGACTGCAGCCTGAGCCGTAATTGCAGGAACGCGCTCCTTGTTTAACCGCGTGAAGAGCGATGCGGGATGAACGTCTTAGGAATTGTGTCATATTTTGCTTTCAGGTAGCTGTATAGACACTCGCGGTCGCTACTCCATACGAGTGTGAGCACTGCTCTGGTTCTGAGCGGTTGTGCCTCATCGAAACAGTCAGCAATAGCTAGATTGAGTCGCTTTGCCATGGGTGGTATGAACCAACATTTACAATTGCTTCACCCACCATCCAACATCCTGCTTCCCGATGTTTTCAATGTAACCCTAATCGGGTGGCAACCGGGTACTGTGCCTTGCCAAAGGGCAGCCCCGTGATTTTGTCCGGCACTGTTTATTGGTTATTCGCAGCTAACCTCTATATCTAGAGGTCGTTCCCCTATCCACAACCTGGAGAGCCGGTGGATGCGAGTTGTCATCTACACACCACTTTGTCTAATTAGCAACGCTACACGTAAACTGAATGGCAGAATAACAAGAAAAGGAAACTGGTCTACGAATATATAAAACAAATAAAAGCGGACATATACCTCTACAAAAAAACACATAATATGACACAACACGACGAGAAAGAATGGACAAAAGAATGGGAGGCGAAAGGCTTATGGAGCCGCGGTTCTAACCGCAGCCGTGGCACAGCAATCCTATTCAACAAAAAAAGTAACATCGAAGTCGGTATTACAAAGAATTCAACAAAAAAAGTAACATCGAAATCGGTATGACAAAGACAGATAATGATGGCCGAGTAGTAAGCGCACAGATAACAATTGACGACACTGAGCTGAACATAATGTCAATATACGCTCCAAATGTGCCAAGACAACGTAATAAACATTTTTTTCAACAGCCTGTGGCAATTTAAAACAGTTTAAAACAGAAGCTACCCATCACAGTTCGCACAGACATGGCAATCCATAAAGGTCACACCCTCTGTGCTCTAGCAGAAATGGCCGACAACATGGTTGAAGTGCAAGGCCCGCAAGGCTACAAGGCTTAAAATCCCCAATTATCATCAATTCAGTCGGAGATTCAGAAAATTTGGCATGCCATCCAGTCGCCAGCAGAAATCGCCCGGGAGACTAAACAGGCATCTACCGTCGACCCTGAGATCTGTTTGGTAGCATGAACGATTTGGCGCCAAAGGCAACAAAGTGACGCGAACCTTGCAAGTTTCAACAGCGTTCGGGAAACGACAAGGCCGGTCGCTCAACGCAGCCCATGCGATTCTTACCTTCTTAGACTTTTTGATAAAAACTCAAAACAGTACTTTCTTATTGATACGGGCGCCGAAGTTACCGTTTTTCTCCCGCAGGATGAGCAGACCGATTGCACAAAAAGTAATGTGACATTGCGAGCTGCAAATAACTCTTTCATTAACACTTACGGTTTTAAAACAACTAATCCTTGATTTTGGGCTCCCCATGGCCTCTCACCTAGAAATTCCGATGGCCGATGTCACTCTTTGGTCGACCTCGAGCGAAAACGCCTTATCGACACGAGAAACGGCACACGAATAAACGCAGATACCTCAACGGACCCTCCATTCATTCACCACATTTCCACCTCACCTTTACAGCAAGGACCCCTTCACACGCCTTCTGGATGAATTTTCCACCCGACAACACCATGTACAAGCGACACCTCTGTAAAACATGGTGTTTCCCATCATATCATTGCGAAAGGGCCTCCTGTTTTTGCACGCCCACATCGCTTATCTCCTGAAAAGCTCACCACTGCAAAAGCAGAATTCAACAAGCTCCTTGACATGGGAATCGTACGGCCATCAGCAAGCACTTGGGCATCTCCATTGCATATGGTGCCCAAACAGAATGGCGAATGGCGACCGTGTGGGGACTACCGTCGACGCAATGACATGACAACCCCTGACCGGTATCCGATTCCACATGTCCAGGACTTTACATCCCATTTAGCCTGGTGCTACCATCTTTTCTAAGGTCGATCTGGTCCGGGCCTGCCACCAAATTCCTGTCCACGAAAGTGACATTGCCAAAACCGCCATCACTACTCCATTTGGTCTTTTCGAATTTTGTCGGATGCCCTTCGGTTTACGAAACGCTGCACAAACCTTTCAACGCTTCATAGACGATGTTTGTCGAGATTTGGGTTTCGCTTACTTGGACGACATCTTAGTGGCTAGTCGATCTCGTGAGGAACACATGCAACACCTTCGAGCCCTTTTTCAGCGCTTATCTGATCATAGACTGGTCATTAATCCGGCGAAGTGCGAGTTTTGGCAAGGCGGAAGTGAACTTCTTGAGCCACACCATCAGCGCAGCAGCCGTTCGACCCTACATCACTCGTGTCGAAGCCGTTTGCACCCAGTCCCTCACGACAAGCCATCGCTCTATCAATTTGTGTGGCTGATCAATTATTACCACCGCTTCATTCCGAAATGTGCTGAGATCTTGCACTCCCTCCACCAAGCTTTGGCAGCAGACAGCATCGTATGGACTGAAGCATGCACCGCTGCATTTGAGACTGCTAAACACACCTTGTCAGAGGCAGTGATGCTCGTTCACCCGCAACCCAACGCACCTTACCTGCAAAACGTGATGGCTTCCAATTGTGCAGTCGGAGCAGTCCTTGAGCAGCTCATCGATGAACAGTGGCAGCCTATCTCCTTCTCAAAGAAGCTAAGCCATGCAGAGCTCAATTACAGTGCCTTTGACTGCGAACTATTGGCAATATACCTTGCTGTTCGACATTTCCAATATTTAGTTGAAGGTCGAAGCTTTCGCATCTACACTGACCACAAGCCTCTTACCTTTTCACTTAGTCCAGTGCTGAACGGCGTTCACCACGGCAGGCTCAACAGCTCGCCTTCATTTCGGAATTTACTTCAGATATTCGACATATTGACAGACACACCAATTATGTAGCGGATGTTCTCTTGTACGCGCAACGTACAAGCGCTGGAACAGTCATCTATAGATTTCGAAGCACTGGCCGTGGCACAAAGCACCGATGAGGAAATCCAGCAGCTGTGGCACAGGTACCACTTCGTTACGCCTCCAACATCTTATAATTCCGAACTCGCAGCACACTACTTTGTGACACCTCCCAAGGTCGTCCCAGACCGCTCATCGATTACCTATGCACCACGATATTTTTTGTTAGTTTACCATTCGTTATCTCATCCTGGTATCAAGGCATCTCGTCATCTGGTGGCCAGTCGATATGTATGGCACAATATGAAACGAAACATTGCGATGTGGACTCGCGCTTGCCAGTCCTGTGCCTCTGCCCGGATGTCAGAACTGGGTAGCCCGTTTTGGGGTGCCGACGACCATTACTTCCGACCAAGGACAGCAGTTTGAATCCAACCTGTGGACCTCACCCATGAATCTCCTTGGTGCGACGCGTAATAGAACGACAGCATATCACCCTCAGGCAAACGTGCATGGTGGAACGATTCCACCTTCAGATGAAAGCGTCATTGAAAGCCCGACTTGCGGGTATCGACTGGGTCGATCAACTCCCGGTCGTCCTCGGTATTCGAACTACATGTAAAGAAGGATTTGTCATACACCTTGGCGGAGATGGTATATGGCACCACGATACGGCTACAAGGAGACTTCTTTTCCAATCAAACCGAGGAAGACCCTACATCATTGGTGTCCCGATTACGTCACACCATGCAGCACCAACAGTTTGTACATCCAACATGGCATGGAAAACATGATACGTACTGTATATACCTCACAATTTTTTGCACAGCGACTCACGTTTATGTACGACGAGACGACGACGCGCCACTGCTCACACGGCCCTACGATGGTCCCTATCTAGTCCTTCGTCGGTCAAACAAGCATTTTGCCTTAGAAGTTAATGGCAAAATTAAAGAACATTCTGTGGATCGGTTTAAAACCTGCTAAGTCCGACAAACAAGTCACCGCTGATTTACACGAGCATTCGACTCCCTTAATACCCAAAGAACCGCCGACTAACGACTCGATCAGGTCGCCGCACACGACAGCCAGCTCACCTTGACGAATATATCATTGGCTAGGAGGGGAGTACTGTCGATGCCCTCAACAAGACTTAGGACACCACATGTTATTACATAACAATATACTAGAAATACGTGTACGCAACAACCCCTCGCCCACTTACTGTTTGAGGCTTTAATATTGCCAAACTGAACAGATTTTCAAACTGCTTATTTTTTGGGTGCAAATTTGTGGTAGTGTACTGAACAGAACCCAAGTGGGAAAGTCTGCCAACACAATTGTCTCGCAGGCAGGGTTGGAAACCAATTGTGTAATTATTGATTATTGAAATTAATAATTAATTTTAATAATTATTAAATTTAAATAATAATTTTATTAATTATATATTACATAATTAAAGTTAATTATGTCAGTTATGCTTTTAATAATAAAATTTCAACATGCATGTTTACAGTACCGTAACAGTGGCATACTCATACTTTTACTCAAAGTACAATTGTATTCACGAGACTGCATAACCTTGTACATACATGTACCCTACTGTAATAATGTAATCTGCATGTTCCTTATTGTCTAATTGTTAGTAGCAGATACCAAAAGATTCCATACCTATTTATCCTAGACCAAAATTGATAAGTCTGATAAACCTTTTATTCTTTTAGAAGACTTCTGTTTCTTAACTTTTATTAATATTATATAATTATGCACATTCATGTACCAGTATTTCAATGGTATTCAATTACCGGTAACACAATTTCAAAAATTGAAATGACAAAAGCCCAAAAAAAACAACAAAGAACAATATTGCTTAATCTAAGTATTTCACCAATATATATATATTAATTCAGGATGAAATACCCTGCGACCCGCCCTCCCCCAGCCCGCCCTCCCCCAACCCGCAGAGAGCCGTCTCGCATGCTAGTTTGATCCTAACATGTTCCCCTGGACACAGTGAGTGTTAACCTACCCAATTATACATTATACAGTATTTATCCTTCAAAAGCTGTGTAAAATAAACATTGAAAGCCTAGGACTGGCACTGTCCAGGCCTACTATCCAGGACAAAGGTGAAATTAAACAGACACACTAAGCCATTGGCCAGAAGGGCATATGCCATAATATCAGATGAGCATAAATGCTGATTGTTATAGCAAGTATGGTATATGTTTACACTATTAAAGTGAGTAAAATGTAAGCCAGGCCCAAGGTGGCATCCAGCCAGGTTGGTCCTGGTTAGTCCTATAGACTTGCAGTAATAAACACAGCTATAATCTGTACTTTTTTACATCCTTACCACCAGTACCGGTACTCACTATATAGCTAATTAACAAGTATTGCAATTATTCCATTGTGGATGGGGTTGCAAAGTGACCGAGTGAAACAATGGTGATGGATAATTTAAATAAAAGTATAAAATCTGCCATTCAAAATTTGTATTAACATTTGTTATTCTGCAATATTATAATAAAGCACATAATTTATTGGTATATCTTATTTAAGGACTATTCAATTTTGAGCGAAAGCCCTGCAAAGAGTGATTTTGTGATGTCTGATTGGCGCTTTCTCGATATATCAACAAACCGAAATTCGAATAATCACTAACCCTAATCCTAATCCTAATCCTAACGCAAATCGTAATCCTAAAGTGTTATAATAATTTTAAATTTCGGTTGCCATGACGACATGCTAAAAGTGAAATGTTCCGACCACAATATCTTTTGAAGTACTAACTCTAAGAACTCATTCTACATATCTAATGAAAGCTTGATTAACAGCCTCTGACATACCTACAAAAATATTTTTGTAACTGATACCTAACAGCATGAAAAAAGCGACGACGCTTGGATTGGATTGACAAACTCCGTTATAAATAATTTAGATATTCAGACGACGATATCTTTTGAACTATAACGCAAGAAAATCATGCTATACATCAAATAAAAGCCTGTATAACATACTCGGACATGTTTGCCAAACTATCTTTGTAACTGACTAACAGGTTTAAAAAACCGAAAACGGTTTACCTTTAGTTTTGACGCCACGTATAAAACTTGATTTACGAACTTGATTTACGAACTTGACATCTTCGGACTACGATATATTGCATTTTCACTGCCTTTTCACGATCTATTTGAACTCAAATCTTCATTCACCGTTTAACCTCAAATTATATTAACTATGCTCAAATGCAGATATTTTTTATTTACCATATCTAGTTACCAGGGCCAAATTTCCCGATGCCGCGCATGGGCCGTTGATCTTCAATATATATATAAAATTAAATTGCATTCGGAGATAGGCATCCGCTTGGATCTCGCGTGATAAGGGACTAAACGCCGGTCGATATTATCACCCTCGCCCTCAGGCCTTCGGCCGGCGCTTCGCGCCGGGCGAGGGGATTATATGGGGAGTTAGTTAAGTAAGGGGACTGGAGTCGAATACGAGTAGACGACAATGGCGAATTTATGTGACAGATATTAAAAGTTGTGTTTAAGGTTATAAACCTTGAATTGTCTTGGTATTATATTCGCGGCGCAAAACTTTCAACGAACATTTAAATGCGTTTCTACAGTATATAGGCAGCAGTAATAAACTGCGTGAAAACCGTCACAGTTAAAGGATAACATTTCTAAAGAAACCTCAAAACCCTATGTAAACACTACCCTTAGTTCAGTTTTAAAGTAAACTACATTTGTGAAGATCAAACACTGATATCGAGAATAAATCGACTACAGTAAACCAAAACACCGTATTATGTTTTTAAATGTATAGGGCTAGGTACGAGTTAAACCAATGCCTTCCCAGATGTCCTAGCGCGTTCATTTTTCAAACTCGTCTGCATTTCTGAATACAAGTAGCACGAAATTTTAACTGTTATTATTTTCAAATCCATCGGTTACATCTGTCTCCTGGGTGCATCATCGATTTTAAAGTAAGTAATAGTTTTTTACTTAATGTTGGCCTTCTATCATTGTTGGCATTTTGTTGCGATAAACACGGTATATTATGATACAGGTTTGTATGAAGGCCCGTTATGGTCAAAATTACCCTAATTATTTTTGTTGAACAAACAATTATTTTTTAGGTTGTGACATTTAATATTTTGTAAATTATCAATTATTTTTGTGATATGTCACAATTATTTTTATCGGCTCTAAAATATTTTTGTGGTGTTTTATAATTATTTTCGTCCACTCTAATTAATATTATGTAATATGAATTAATATTATGTGTTTCAGAATTAATTCTATGTGTTTCAGAATTAATAATATGTGTTTCAGAATTTTCTGGCATATCCCAGAATGCTTTGCGGTGCGATAATTATGGCATGGTTCACAAAATCCAATAACATGAAGTACTTAGATTTACCCGCGTTTTGGCACCCAACATGCTGACCAAATTGACTTATCAATGAAAGAAGAGCTAAGAAACTAAGATTGCACAAAACGCGATCAAGAGTATCAACGAAATTACCAAAGTTATCGACAAATATCCACGGGATAACGTTTCTCCTGTTTCTGATAGTGGAAATTCTAGTTTAAATGAATTACAGAGAAGATTTCCCACTGTTTGCACAAAGAGCAAAATCAGCTAGATAATTCTTTTTCCAACTGTCTGTCATCCCAATGCCGATTTATATCAAACCCGGTAATGACTCTTCCATTCTTCTCCAGTTCTGACTTTTTCAGTCTTCGTAGGTGTTCGGTCACTTGCCATTCTAAGTTCTAACCACGACAACATCTCTCGTTACGGTGTCAGATGCCAATAGTCTACCTGCGGATTGTGAACGTCTGGTATTGTTCTGCACAGCTGGATATGGCCGCACTCGTGTTGGTATCGACCAGTACTAGCTGATCTTGCTCTTTGTGCAACAGTGGGAAATCTTCTCTGTAATTCATTTAAACTAGAATTTCCACTACCAGAAACAGGAGAAACGTTAGCCACGTGGATTGTCCGATAACTTTGGTAAGTTTCGTTTGATACTATTCATCTGCGTTTTGTGCAATCTTTCTTAGTTCTTCTTTCGTCGATAAGACAATTTGGTCAGCCATGTTGGGTGTTCCAAAAACGCGGGTAAATCTAACAGTACTCTCATGTTATTAAATTTTGTTACCATGCCATAAATTATCGCACCGCAGAAGCATTCTGGGGATATTGCCATATAATTCTGAAACACATAATATTAATTCTGAAACACATAATATTAAATTCTGAACCACATAATATTAATTTCTGAAACACATAATTATCTAATTCCATAGACATCATATTAATTAGAGTGGACAAAAATAAATTATAAAGACACTCCACAAAAAATATTTTTAGATGAGCCGATAAAAATAAGTTGTGACATATCCACAAAAATAATTGATAATATTTACAAAATATTAAATGTCACTACCCCTCCTTAAAAATTAATTGTTTGTATCAACAAAAATAATTAGGGTAAGCTTTTGACCATAACGGGCCTTCATAAGGTTTGTACAATAGCATATGCGTCTTTCGTTGTCCAAGTATTTTCAAATAATGACGAGGCCAAATTTTGTTGACATGGTGGTATATCCTGGTCACATATATCATTTGTATTGCATCGATCGATTTTCAGTATTAAGCCCTTTATATGCTGAATATTTTACCAGGGATTGGGAAATTAAAGTTTGCTATTTCCGTATTTGTCCATATTAAAAATAGTTGGGTTTATATTTACAAGGTTTGTTTATATTTTCCTACCACGTGAATAATTATATAACAACCATAAACACTTACGTTGAATAGCTGTTACAAACCCTGATATAAGAAGTATTAAGTTATCTTGGGATATATTTTCTTGCCTGATGGTTTCTAATAGCTTATGAAATATGGTCTATTAAAACACTTGAAAATCATACAGGTATTTTCTCAGTGGTCTGTGCCCTGATGCAAAATTGTGGGACATTGATAAGTCCTATTTCGATTAAAACTACATGTTAAAAACAAGCAAATATAGTTTAAGTATATGGTAATGAAGGTATTGTATGATATATGTGCTAAATTGCTAATCCTCTCAAACTTCTAGCTGTATTTGAGAGTTTTGATAATTTGGCAGATGGTGCAAACCTTGCCGCACTTCAGTACAGATCCTAGAGGAAGTACAAAGTAAGTTAAAATAATGATCTTCTACCAATTTGCTTTTTAAACACATTTATAACAAGGGGTCATTTCTAATTTTATTTTTGGCTAAAGCCATGCACTAACTACAAACACTA